>LR990926.1:7714747-8336166 GCA_905163415.1 Noctua fimbriata
TACCTGCGCCATGTAAAAAGGGAATAAAAGACGGGCTGCTTGCCGCAAAATGGTCAGTCGTTCTTCAACCGGCAAGCAGCAAACAGTTACGAATAAACTCCGTGTTCACCAATCCTGAAGTTTTACTCAACAACAACAAATTATACAGTCCACCTCGTCAGTTGGTCCTTCGAGAGCCGGATCGCGAATTAAGTTCTTCGATTGTGTGTGAAGTGAATCAAGACTACTTCAAGACAAATCATGAAGACTAGAAGCGTTACGGCCAAGGAAAGTGAATCGGAGTCAGGCTACGATAGCCGACGTCCCCGTACGTTTGAAGACCCGCCTAGGTCGCCGTCGACCATCGCGTCCGTGGTACCGCGCACCCCGTACGGTGCGCCCGCGGCTGGGACCGATCCCACCGACCACGCGCTCGCGACCGCACACCTCGCAACCGCTGCCGCCGCGGCGAGGAGAGTCGCGTCGACTACGTCCGATGGCGCGTCCGCCGCACCAGCTCCACGCCTAGTACCGGCGAGTAGAGCTACCGCGACCGCGTACGATTATGGGGAATCGCTCTCCACGCCACCCGCGTCCGCCGCACCAGCTCCACGCCTAGTACCGGCGAGTAGAGCTACCGCGACCGCGTACGACTATGGGGAAAAGTTCTCGACGCCACCCGCGTCGCGATACCCGACGAACCCCTCCGTACTACGACCCCAGGACTCGGCAAGAACTGTGACAGCTGCGCACGTTTCTGTGAGAGATACAGCAAGTACGATACGTTCAAGAAGATCGTATTGTAGTGACGTGGCGAGAATGAAGAAGGCGGAATACGAAGCTCAGAAGAGAATCGCTGCTATACGGAAAGAGCAGCTAGAGATTGAAAAGGAGCTCGTCAACAAACGCTTCGAGTACGAAGTTTCAGCAATCGAGGCAGAGGCAGAGGCCCGTGAAGAGGGCTCCGTACATCGGAGTGATGGAAGAGTGGACGAGTGGCTTCAAAATATGGACCGAAGTCACCCCCAAGTCCCGGATCAGCCTCAGGAAAGGCAGCCTCCGCGTCCTACTACCACGCACGTGGCTCAAGAGACCGCCACCTACGTCGAACCCGCCATGCGTGATGATAATGTCTCGCCTATCAGAAACGACAGAAGAAGACAACGATCGGCCTCGCGTTCACCCACTAGAGGGGAACGCCGTGTCGGAAAAGGCATTGAACAGTTGGCCGACACGTTGAACAAAATGATGCATGTACGCCCGCCGCCGCGACAAGTGACAGAGCTGCCTATATTTACGGGAGCGGCCACTGAATGGTTGCCATTTAAGGCGGCGTACACCGATTCGTCAAGCGTCTACAAATTCACTGCGATCGAGAATCTGGCAAGATTACGAAACTGCATCAAAGGTGAAGCAAGAGAGGCAGTATCGGCACTCCTGTACACCGCGTCAGACCCGCAAGTGGTAATTAAGACACTGGAGCAGTACTATGGGAGGCCAGAGATACTCATGGATCGAGCAATGGACGATTTAAAGAAACTACCTCGACTCACAAGTGTGGCCAGTGAAGTGAATTCGTTCGCAGTGAAATTACAGAACATAGTGTGTGTGTTATCTAACATAGATAACCGCGGGTATATATGGAACCCAATGTTAGTGCGTGAAGTGATAGAAAAGTTGAGCCCGCACATAAAATCGAGATGGTGCGACTACGCTTCAGAGGCTGTGGAATCGTCGCGGGAACCAGAAATAATTCTGTTGTCCAAGTTCCTGATGCGGGAGGCTGATCGAGCTATGAGGTACGCCTTCACAAATACTACACCCACACTTGCTACAAAGAAAGAAACAAGAAGTGTACCGCAAGTCAATGTAAAGAGGAGGGCGAGCCGAGAAGTAGTTTACGTGACATCGGAAAAACACGAAGAAAGAAGACTAGAGTGTTTGTGTTGTGGCGGTGACCACGAAGTACCGAAATGTGCAAAGTTTCTAAAAATGAGTGTCGACGAAAGGTTTGAGTGGGCACGCACCGAAAAAGTGTGTTTTAAGTGTGTGACGAGGCGCCATCGACGTGAGCACTGCCGAGCGAAGCGATGTGCCAAAAAGTCGTGCAGCCGCCCGCATCACGCGTTGCTGCACAAAGAAACACCACAGGGTGAAAAACCAGACAAGGCGACCGACACTGAGAAACAACACTCAGAGGAAGCAGTGATGACAGTCTCCGCGTCGAGCAATACGTCATCGCGTGTGTTGTTAAAAATGTGTCCCGTGATATTAAAAGGGCCCGGCGGAGAAATATCTACGTTCGCGTTGATGGACGAAGGCTCAACAACATCGCTCGTCGACGAAGATTTAACACGCCGCATTCAAGTAAGTGGACCAATTTCTACTTTACGCATTCAAGGCGTAACCTCGCAACAACACGAGGAATGTAGCCAGGAAGTGAAGCTACAGATACGCGGCCAGAATGGTGACTTCCAGGAATTACGCGCACGAACTATGAAAGACCTGCGACTGCATGGTCAGACAGTGGATAGGTCGACACTCGTGAACTATCCACACCTCCAGGACATGCAAAGAGACGCGTTCTTTGAGGAAGCCACGCCGAAGGTGTTAATAGGTGCTGACAATTGGCACCTAATAGTCACACGTGAACTACGCATGGGCAAGAAGAATGAACCCGCAGCTTCATACACTCAATTGGGATGGGTGATCCACGGGACTGCACCTCGCGCAACGCTGAAGAAACAAGAGGGACAAGTAGTGCTACATCTACACGATGTGTCTGCAGCAAGACAGACAGATGATGTACGTCGTGTAGAAGAGCTAGTGAAGTCACACTTCAAGATTGATGCCCTGGGAGTCTCTTTGGCAAAGAAGGTCAAGCCTGAAGACCAGAAAGCGATCGACGTGGTTCAAGCTACCATGAAAAAGGTAGATGATCACTTTGAAGTCGGGTTACCATGGCGTGATGAAAATGTTTCAATGCCCAACAATTACAACTGTGCCTTGAGAAGATTGAAAACAATCGAAAAGAAGATGGACTCATCGTCATGCTTCGCAGCACAGTACAGCGCTCTGGTCAAAAACCTACTGGACAAAGGATACGCCCAGGAGTGCAATGGGACCGAAGATCAAAATAAGAAAGTGTGGTACCTGCCACACTTCCCGGTCATTAACCCCAATAAACCGGACGGAAGAGTGGACGTCAGGCTGGTCGCAGCAAAGGCACGTGTAGCCCCCCTGAAGCCGGTCACTGTTCCACGACTAGAATTACAGGCAGCGGTGATTGGCGCGCGACTGGCAGAGACAATTCTCAGAGAACATCGAGACAAGCCCAGCAGCGTGACCTACTGGACAGACTCGCAAACCGTCTTGCGATGGATTCAGAAAGACGCCTTAAAATACACGGCATTCGTCGCGCATCGCCTGGGTGAAATAGCGGAGCTAACCGAGGTCAGCCAGTGGAGGTGGGTACCCACTGAGCACAACGTGGCAGACGACGCCACACGCCCTAACTACACCACGTACATGAAACCAGAAGGCAGATGGTTCACCGGCCCCAGGTTCCTGTACGGCGACGAAGAGTCCTGGCCAAAAGAAAAGGTCAAGGACAACATAATCAAAGACGACACAACCCAGGACGAAGCAACGTTCTTAATAATGGAGGAGAAAATAGAACACCCATCTCACCTGCCCGACATAAGCAGGTTCTCGTCCTACGAGAAGTTACTGCGAGCGACAGCTGTGCCCCTCCTCTTCAAGGAAAAATGCAAGGATAGGACCAGCCAGATGACCGTCGACCTAATTGAAAAGGCCGAAAAATTATGGTTGCAACAGGCACAGCTCGACCACTACAACGATGAAATACAGTTGCTCGAGAAGGGTAAGCCGGTGCCCAAGTCCAGCAGCTTATACAAGTTGGACCCATACTTGGAAGATAGAGTCCTCAAAGTTAGAGGGAGAATCGGGCACGCGTCAGTCCCTGAAACAAGGAAGACGCCTGTAATTCTACACGGCAGGCACCCGTTGACGCGACTGCTGGTGGAAGACGCACATCGCAGAGCTGGCCACGCTAACAACGAACGCGTGGTCAACGACCTAAGACAGAGATACTGGGTGGTCAACCTACGCCCTACGGTGCGAACAGTAGCACAGCGATGTCAGCTTTGCCGCATCAGAAAGGCGATGCCGGTAAAGCCTACAACGGGGGACCTACCTACAGAAAGAGTAATGAAGACACAGCGGCCCTTCACCCACTGCGGTACCGATTATTTCGGTCCTATGACAGTGGTCATAGGAAGAAGACATGAAAAGCGATGGGGAGCGCTGTTCACCTGCCTAGTCACGAGGGCAGTTCACTTGGAATTAGTGTCGAGTTTATCAACCGACTCGGCACTAATGGCAATAAGAAGAATGGCGGCGCGACGAGGTTGGCCCAGAGTCATGTACTCAGACAATGGCACGAATTTCAGAGGGGCCGACAACGAACTGCGCGCGGCCTACAAGGAGTGGGCCAAGGATTTCGTCCACTTTGGGCTTCCACAACGTATGAAGTGGAAGTTCATACCACCAGGGGCGCCGCATATGGGGGGAGCGTGGGAGCGACTAGTGCGCTCTGTTAAAACGGCGCTGGGGGCGACCTTACATCAACGAGCCCTAAAAGAAGAGGTGCTGCTGACGCTGCTGACAGAGGCCGAACACTCTATAAATTCTCGGCCTCTGACCCATGTCTCCGTTGATCCCAAGGATCCGGAGGCACTCACACCCAACCACTTCCTCATCGGGACCTCCTCAGGCCTTCCCCGCACTGGGCCTTGTGAGGAGGCCAGCTGCAAGCAATGGAAAACTGCCCAAGCGCTCGCCGACCACTTCTGGCGGCGCTGGGTGAACGAGTACCTGCCTACGTTGGTGCCTCGCGGTGCGTCAGATGACCAACGGCGACCCCTTCAAGTTGACGACCTAGTCGTCGTCGTCGACTCTACACTACCGAGAGCAACGTGGCCACGAGGCGTCGTGGAAGCCATCTACAGCGGTCCAGACGGCAAGGTGCGGTCAGCGGACGTCAGGACTACAGCGGGCACCCTACGGCGTCCTGTTATGAAGCTCGCCGTCCTCTGCGTGGGAAGTTAGGCTACGGTAGCCCTGCGCCGGGGGGAGGATATTACGGACGACGCAGCTCACCCCTTAGATATAAGACTTCTGTAAGTTGGTGCAGAGCACGATCACGATAAGATCGGGCAAGTCCAACTTTGCCCGACTCGGCCCCGCCCACTATTACGTTATCGGCGCGCCGTCGACCGTGCTCTGCGCCACACTAGGCCGGCCACTACCTGCGCCATGTAAAAAGGGAATAAAAGACGGGCTGCTTGCCGCAAAATGGTCAGTCGTTCTTCAACCGGCAAGCAGCAAACAGTTACGAATAAACTCCGTGTTCACCAATCCTGAAGTTTTACTCATCAACAACATCAAATAATACAGTCCAACTCGTCAACTAGAAACGGGATATTTACCATGTTTACTGATTTGTTTGAGTTCTCGATTTTTCGACGCTGTTGCAAGCACCATGATCATGGATAAACTGAAGTTATTGCGGGTGGGTGTTTATGAGCAGACAAATCGGTCTACCCTCTTTCTTACCCACCAGTAACTTCAGTTTATCCATGTTCATGGTGCTTGCAACAGCGGCGAAATGTCGGGAACTCAAAGAAATCAGTAAACATGGTAAATATCCCATTTCTAGTGTTGATGATAATGTGCAATGTAAATTCCTAGTGTGGAGCAAAGGTTGAAAAAAAATGAAAATCTGTAGGTTTTCCCCCGTGTAGATGTTGTAAAGTATTCCAAGGGAATGTACTATTGGGATAAAAGTGTTTTATGTCCTAACTCAGGACATGGTTTTCCAGAGGGTCAAACTTCATCGATATTCGTTCAGCCTTTAAGGTGTAAAAAGGTGGCAGGCCGACAGTTACTTTCGCATTTATAATTTGAATTCTATTGTTATTCTGTAAGGTTCAAATATGAAATGGATGATCCACAAAAGAGGAATGCTGGTCCAGTAGTATACCGTAGCAGTGAATAGACCTGTATTTTACTCTTTTCGACTCCATTTCCAATCTAAGAAAACAAACCTTTTAAAGACCAATGAGGTTATTAAAATTCTAGTCTAACCTTCTACATAAATAATTCCCTTTGAAAATATTTTGGGGAACTAATATTGGAGTTTTGAGATAATAGCTGAAAGGGTCTTCATTAACACATTCTTAAACAACATTGTTGGGATGTTTTCGGGGCAAATTAATGTGTTCAGGTCTACGAAAATGTTTATGTTAGTAATAGATTTAATCTCGACTTCGGACGCCTGTGTCATGTTGTCAACCGATCGAGGAGAAATGGAAAGCTGTCGTATTATCTCTGGTACTTTAAGTCATCTAGTAGGCCATCTTATTACTTTGAAAACCAGCCTTATGTGAGTCGGTCATGCACATAAACTTTTACAGTTTATTTGGCTGTGATAGATCATCATCTGCCTACAATTTTCCCAACGATTTTGGGGTCGGCTTCCAGTTTAACAGGATGCAGCTGAATATCAGTATTTTACATGGAGCGTCTGCGTATCTGACCTCACAACCCAGTCCGTACTGGGTAATACGATACCCCTTGGTAAGACTTGTTGTCAGACTTTCGGGCCACTGTCTACCTGTAACAACTGTTCAAGATCTACAATTTACAGTCGATGCGTTCGGCTTTTCGAGGCACGGAGGAAACTCGGTATGTAAAGGGTGGTCTCCTTTCAACGGACCAACCTAGACAAGCGCGGGTTAACCTAAATATCGACCCGAGTGGCTGTAATTATTTAGCCACGAGCTACTTCTCCTCCTCTAGGTCTAAGTAAACCGTTTGTAGGGAAACTTTTAACTAGCTACCTAAAACTTTTGAAAAGATGCAGTCTTGCAATAGACAGCTAGATTTGGAGAACGTTGATCTCGAAGTCAAGGAAAGCAATCCAACTCGTAATGAAGGAAATCAGTGAGCCTATAAACTAAAACTTGTGTAACGAAAACGTGTACAAAATCTGGTAATAAATCTACGAAAAACGCGATAAAGTGGGCAACAATGTAGTCACCAGAGTGTCACATCTACGCATAACGATGCCCAATCACGTAAGATGGTCACGCTTCACTATGCTCTCCTAATGACTCCATTACGTAGGTACGACCGGCGGCCAGTCGTCAAGCGATTAGTAGTAATTGCTAGCTGCTCTATATAGCCACCGAATTTTCCGAGACAGATTTTCAAGCACTAAAAGATTACGTTTAATTCGCCCCAAAGTTATTCATGCCATAAAACAAGGTTGAGTATTCGAGTAATTTCTAAGTGATTTAACCGAATTTATCATCGTTTTGATTGGCTTTTTGGAGAGTTGACAGTGGAATTTGAAAAGTTATTATACTTTTACTACTTTTTGTGAGATAGAGCTTAAAATTGCTGCAAACTTTGAACTTTTTTGGTTGTTGCGAGTTTAAAATTTTTGCTTTTCCTCTCCGTCTGTGTTACTGAGATCTTCAGCCAAGAGTTTGTAGCCCCCGTTCACCTATGAAAAAAGGAACGTTTGATTTTTTAGAGCACAAACAAATATAAATTTGTTTGAATAGAACTCTAGATGAAGCAGCCAATTACAATAAAACATCAACTCGACTGCGTTCCACAGCAAACTTCTTCAGTAAAACTATTGTTTTTCACAACAAAACTAAACTCCTAAACACACTACTGTATATTCATCGTCATTCTGCCATTGAAACATATGACTCACTTAGACAGCAAACAAGAACCTTAAAACTGTCACATTACGTAAAAGCTTGCTAGCTTTACAAAGTAGACGTTGTATAACTGCGAAAAACGTACATTGAATACCGACGGTACCTACCTATGTAGCTAGATGTATGCATATAGCGTCTTCACTTGTTTTTCTCTGTCGGGTAGTCGGTGGCAGGGTGCAGGGTGCATTGACCCTCACAATGCCAGGCTAGGTACCTACCCCAGTTGAATGCAGAAGCATTTTCTCAACGGACCGTGAGCGAACATATTATTATGAAGCAACTGTTGTTGTTTTCTTTTGCAATTTGCTTTTACAGGTTGTTACGTCATGTCATGTAGGTTAGATGTTTGTTAAATTAAAATGGAGAACAACATGTTGTGTAAGGTTTTATAATTTTGTTGCTGAATTTAGTTGAAGTTGTTGAGGCATGAGCATAAAATGTTGTTGAATTTAAAGTGCAGTCGAAGTTAAATATTTTCATAACGGTAGTTAGCCCACGGTGTTACGCGAATGGATAAAATAAGAAATGAGTACATAAGAGGAAGTCTGAAAGTGGTGCCGGTGACTGAAAAGTTTTGTGGTAATCGGTTGTCGTGATATGGGCATGTGATGCGGAGGAATGAGGAAAATGTCTTGAGGAAAGTTTTAAGTATGGATGTGGATGGGTATACGAGTAGAGGAAGACCAAAGAAACGATATCTTGGACTGTGTGGATGATATGGCAAGAAAGGAGGTGTCGTATGAGATGACTATAATCATGTTTATCTATGATATTCTATTTATAAACACAATTTAAATACTCAAAAAACATTTACGCCGTAAAGACGCATACCTCTTTGCCGAAATTAAAAAAAAAAACAACCACGCCGACTAAAGTAAAAAAAAAAAAATAAATAAATATAGTAGTATCAATATAATAAAATAAATAATAGTCATTGAAGCCATTCGGACTTGGCATAAGTTTAGTTATCTGTGGTTTTTGTTATTCCTCGCACGTGTGCGGATAAAAATTAAAAATCCACGGGTGTGAAATATATTGCATGTTGAACCTAATCGTAGTGCGATAGGAACCAGTTTTCGAGAAAATGTATTGAAAAATATTTGGGTTATCTACCATAACCCAAATATTGTTTAAAATCAAAGATTGTGTTTAAAAATTTCAGTTTTTTAACTGGAAGTACATAATAATACTAACAAAGGTACTATTAGACTAACCTTGGAAATTATTTAAACATCATAATCACTTATTCAAATATTTTGCTTTTAAACTGTCTAAAAATTAATTTAAACAGTTTGACTGTTAGTTAAACTATAAACTAGAAATGTTTTGCTAAGTACTTTAAATGTTTAATTTGAAATAAATTATAAATTCTTTGTTAATGTTAAATGAATACCTACTTAGATATTTAATGCCCTAGCTTTTAAAGGGAAAGCTTTCTCTGAAACATTGTTAAACTAGGTGCCTACAGGAATAAAGAATTCTAGTTTAATTGTGACGTACGGCTTCTTTTGTCTTTTGTTAGCAACCGCTGATGCTGGGGGTGAGGTCCTGGGTTCGATTCCCAGGTTGAACTAAGTGCTATTGGGGTTTATCCACCAGGATTTTAACAGTAGCAAATCGGAGCCTGGATTTGTGTCTAGCTGATAGCAATAGGCTCGCCCTATTACTGGTGAATTGTGGGTGCTTGAAAATAGGTGTGATGTTATGTTATGTCTATTTGTTTCAATTGACATTATTAAAGAAAATTCTTTAATACATTTAGTAGTGGACGAAATTCCCAACACTGATTAGGTAAATTGGTTGTGTACATTGTGCATTAAAATAAATAAATAAAAACCTTTTTAGGTATGTACTTACGGGATTCGTGAAAAGCAATGTTATTTGCCCTTTCATTAGTTTTCGTTGACTAAACCTATTTGAAGACGCAGTGGAATGTCATAAGTCAGAATAAGCTATGATAAGGCAATTGAGATTAATTATATCTATACTTTACTATTATATCAATTTTACCTAGGCCCTAAATATTTAGGTGTAACCTAAAAATTATAGTATTTTCTAGATAAAATCTCTTCACCTTGTCTGTCTTTTCGAGTAGACAGATGACACAGTACCTAAATACTTATAAACATTTTGAGCCCTAAATATTTCAGTGAACCTTGCACGACTCCAAGAGTCCGTCAGCAAAAATTAAGATTTTGTTTATAAATATTCTGACCTCTACTCAAAATGGTTATTATTACCATTAAATGAATGTAAAACTCAGTATCCATTAAGGAGATATTAAAGACAAAAGACGGACCTCAATTTTCTTTTTCCGAGAAAAATATTTTTTTTTATTATCTTTGACAGCTTTTAGTAAAAGAAAATGTAGATATTGTAAAAGATGTTATCAAATCGATATTTATGTTGGAAGTCAAATGGTGACAGGTCACTAGAACAACTTGCGACCCACGGATGCACCTCAAGTTAAAGGGGAAAATATACAAGTGCGTGATTAGACCTGTCGTAACGTATGGATCAGAATGCTGGGTTGTGAAGATGGATGAAAAACGATTGCATGTAGCGGAGATGAGAATGTTGAGATGTATGTGTGGAGTGACAAGAATGGATAAAGTAAGGAATGAGTATATTAGACGAAGTTTGAAAGTGGCACCTGTTACAGAGAAATTGAAAAGAAGCCGTTTGTCTTGGTATGGACATGTAATGAGGAGGGATGAAATGCATGTGACTAAAAGAGTGATGGACATGAATGTGGATGGAGAGGGAGAGGATGGCCAAATAACAGATGGACGGATTGTGTGAAGACTGATATGAAAGAGAAAGGAGTAAATGATGCCGTGACGTCTGACAGGGGAGAATGGAAGAAGAAAACGTGTTGCGCCGACCCCAAATAGAATGGGACAAGGGCAGGAAGATGATGATTTAAGTTGGAAGTTCTTTTCGGAAGTTTCCTAGTAAATTTAACCATTTTCTATGATTTGCTCTGAAACTAAAGGTGATATTGCAGAGAGGTGTTTTTTTTTTCTTTTATTTATAGTTAATAGTTACACTTAACGATTCGGACTGTTAGGTGTATCTTTCATTTTTAATTGTAAGAGAAGGTAGTCGTTGAATATTTGACAGGTTTGAATTCCCGCAGACTGCAGACTTTCTTTCGGCCGATAGTTTAGTCGGGCTCTTAATCACTTTTAACATGAATCCTAAATCAGTTTGATGGGTTTGATGGTCACTATTGCCTTCAAACTAAACTATCGGCCAACTGCTGGATCAGATCTTGCCTTGCCGCTCGCCTTTAATCGGCCTACTTGGACAATAGTTTCTGACCAACAAATTGTTGTAACTAGCAAAGTGTTTGAGCGCAGTCGACCGACTGTTGGTTTTTATTGCTGTTAATGGTTTTATAACAATAATTTAAGGTTCCTGCCCCCGTAGCATGACCACCGTAGACAAGGATTTCTTTGACGGAAGAATCGACAAAATGACAGATTGTGTCGACACAATGACAGATTTCTTTGCACTATATGTCATTTTGTCGATTCTTCCGTCAAAGAAATTCTTGTCTACGGTGGTCATGCTACGGGAGCTGGTCAAAACAATGATTTGAACGTTCCTTTTATCTATCACCAACCAACCGTTTATTTTCCAAAATATTGAAAAAAGAAGCATAAAATAATAAATCCTGAAAAGTGGGTACTGTTAATGACCTAGAAAAGGTGATAAGAAACACAGGTCACGTTACGGTTAAGCTACCTATTTATGAGCGAAAACCTTTGGAGTGTTACTCTTTGATTATGTATTCTGAACAGTTAGCGGACCAAAGCTAAAAAGCTAGAAATCTGAAAAGGTCTCATTTTTCTTTAATTTTTTTTTTGTAACGATATTTGCTTTGTCAAACCAAAATTGAACGTATTCTGCCAACATGTTACCGTTAAACCACATCAACATTTCCGATTTAATTAGTAATAATCATTTTGGATAGTAAACATTAGTATTTTCAGAAATATTTTTAAAGCATACGTTTTGGATATACATGCATATGTGAGACTAATTTGACGGAATAGTATCTAATATACCACATTTAGAAAGTGGGATTAATTTCACGTTAAACTTATACTGTCACGATTGTTTATTATTTTGAATACAACAAACAACGACACGATGTAATGAACAATCACAGAAGATATCCCGTAAGTGACAGTATAAGTTTAGTTGTAAACCGTGAAAGCTTAAAACAGTGTGAAATTTCACGTTAATTACGAATGATTGCTACTCTTCACAATTACATGGTTTCCCTAAGTCTAGCCATTTCGTAGTCATGCATCATCATCTGCCTAGCCTTTTCCCAACTACGTTGAGGTCGGCTTCCAGTCTAATCGGATTCAGTGGAATAACAGTATTTTTTATGGAGCGACTGCATGTCTGACCACCACCACCCAGTTATCATATCCTATCCTTCATACTCTTGGTAAGATTGGTTGTCACACTTTAGGACCACTGACTACTTGTAACGACTGTCAAAGATCTACAAATGACAGCCGGGACTAACGGGTTATCGTGCTTTTCGAGGCACGGAGGAAACTCGGTATAAATGGATGGTCACCCATCCATGGATCAACCTTGACAAGTGCGGCTTAACCTGAAGAGCGAACCGAGCAGCAGTTGTTATTTAGCCAAGAGGTCCTCGTTTCGGAGTCATGTATAACTAAATTATAGTACATACTACACACAAATGTTGTGATTATTAGCCTTTAATCAAATGCCTGTCCCATACAGAACTATGTTCTGATACGAATTCTAAATTCAAACTACGAACATTCCAGAAATCTATGAACTATATCCAATGTTTTGATTGGCTGTGGCGCCGACCAATCAAATAACAGAACGTAGCCTGTCTCGCAAGCCTGAAGTAACATAACCTTAGGTAATTAAATTCTTATGACTCAATTAACACTGTCTTTCGAATAAAGCACTACATTATACTAATTGAAATAATTAAAATCAATGGTACTTTTCCATTCTAACTAATTTAGTAAATTGAATTGAAATTATGAAGCACTATCATAGAGTAAAATAAGTGTTTTTATTAAATTGAGCTGAATCACTCTGTAATTTTATTTATTTTTTCGTTGTTGCCAAGTAATAACACCAAGGAAAATAAAAGATGTTATCTTCTGGATAAAGGCAAGTTTAATGACTGGACAGTCCGTCTAGGTTTTCTCATCAAGGTTTCTTCTTAACGAAACCATTAACCTGTTTGACTCCCATTTCATTGCCTTTTCTAGGTTATTTTATGCGGCCGGTAACAGTTTGTTATACTTGGGTGTATCCTTTTTATTGCTAGGACACACCGACCAAAGAGATTAGGTTAGGTTAGAACTGTAACCAAAAGTGCGCAAGCCGAGCGAGCGCAGTGAGCGGTGCTGCGGCAGCGGCCGGTGAGCACTACGTCCAAATTTGTTGCACCAAACCTCCAATTTTAGGCCGCACCTAGGTATAGCCGGCTAGAACTAAGTGTAACCTTACTTCGGCTTTTAGCCGTTACATATACACTATGTACACACCTTATATACATCCTCCCATTCCACCTTTCTTAAGATAGATCTACGAAACACAAAGGAATATATATTGCTCTAAATTTTTCTTCGGGTCGTCAAGAGTTATACCGGACGAAATCGGAGTTTTCCGATGACAAAATTAAATAAAACCGGTTTTTATTTTTATTGTCTGTAGATACGTAAAAAGCATTATGTCGTTTGCTTAAACTTTTACGTCTATTACTGCTTTGGATTGCATCATAAAAATAAACTTTGTCGGGAAGTTTGCTACAATGCAGCTTCACGATTTTGAGAGTATATTGTTACCATACTTGTAATATATACTTTTGTAGCAAATATTAACTTTCCTAGCATAGTCGTAGCTTTTATGTAATACTTTTAATGCTATTTCTTTTAAAATTGCAAAAGCCTGGAAACCAAAAAGAAAATTCTTCGAAACATAGTTAGTATTCTTAGTGTTTGAAGTAGAAAGTGGTGGCAGTAGCTACGATCTCTTGAAAAATGTAACAATCTTTTCTCAAGGAGTCTAAACGTTTTACTTTATGACCTTTTGTCTATTAAAGTATTTCCGTGGCAAGAGTCCACTAATATTGTTTTAACAATTTTATTTGCAACGTTTAGGACCACTTACAAATAACGTATTGTGTTTAACAATAAACAAAATTAAAACCTCATTCTTTTTCTTTGTATTATTTAAAGATGAAAGGTACACAATTATAATTAATTTAGCAGTAACCGCATTTAGTGATTTTGATATGATATGCAAGTGGGTCTTAGATTTAATTCTTTTATTGACGTTATGTCATAAGCACTACGAGTGGGTACTCGTAGTGCTTATGACATAACGTCAATAAAAGAATTCTCCTCTCTTATGTTCGGGTGAACATAAGAGAGGCAGAGGACTACCTTCGCCTACATGGTGGACTAGCATGATGAAGCTCCTATTGGAGGAAGAACTGCCCGATCCGACAACCCAGGACAGACTGTCCTGGCGCGAGAAAATAAGTAGAGCTGACCCCACCTAAAGTGGGATACCGCTAGGAAGAAGAAGATGTTATGCTATTCACAAAAATCCAGAAATTAATGAATATTTTTGAACAATTATTCCAAAAGTGATCATCGGAGAACAAAAGTATTATATAACTTACTCTGTATGTAGTAATGTTGGCATTACTGCTTGTTATACCGAGTACATTTTGTTCACCGACTTGCAAACAAGCCGAGTGAAACAATACAAGTTTCACTCATTGAGATGACTCGCAGTCGAGATGAGTTCGTAATTACATAAGTAGCTACGACCTATCTACATTAGTGCCATGTTTCGAGAACTTTCCTTTCGCGAGTTTGTTTCTTCTATTCATAAATACCTACGTTGTTTTTTTAGGGATGTATATTTATCGCTCTTATGTGGTCTGTCCCTAAGGAGTAGGATATATCCTACTTTAGTTGACACTAGTTATTATTAAGTAGGTACTTAATTAGGTAGGTATTAAGTCCCTCATTTCTAAATAACAAATATCTCTATGATATAACATAACATCATGCCTGGAATTCCCGTAGGTTTAGGCAGAGGTGTACACATTTCGCAAGTTATGTTTAACTTCCATTTATTAGGGGGCGAGCCTATTGCCATCAACCGGGCACAAATCCAGGCTACGTGACTGCTACCGAACATTTGTAAGTAAGCTAGAAATATTAGCTATATTAGAATAAATCAGTACCTAGAAAAGTACTTACTTACCTGGATAGGTACTTTTCTCGATACCCGATTGAATTTGCCCAACATCATATTGACTATAAATCTAAGTGTATAACCAGTTATTCTGGCGTTTTAGCAGAATGATCCAATTTTATTATGATTTATATTACGAAATTTTCAAAGTAACTATGCCAGTTATTTCTCTTTATCGTATTTTTTCTGTATTCACTGCCTACAAAGCCATGCGACTTTTGTATTTTTTTCGTTCCAAATTTGAAAATTGCGTTTCTAGATAACGACCCCTCTCTGATTTAGTTTAAAAAAAAAGACGTTGAATATTCATCCAGTGTTGCAAAACGAAAAATAATCTGTTTTATAATTAAGATTTGCAATGAATTGTCTGAGATTTATGTTCCAAAAACGTAATTAGTATTTGTGATTCTATGAAAATACATTTCATGACTACCAAATGACTTTAGTACTAAAGCCATCTGTTGTAAGGTAATTAATTCTTTGCTTTTAGAAAAATAGTTTTATTATTTTGAATGCTCTCTGATCTAGTCGTTGAGAATGGATTCCGAGTTTGAAAACCAAATTGAATTATTGGATTTTTCCTTCTAGAATTTCTAAGTAGCCGTCAGAAGGTCAGAAATTCCATTCAAATTCATTTATTGTTTGTCAAAGGTGAAATATCAGTTCTTACGATTATTACATAAAGGCTCGCTGTAAAATACCTTTATGGTGTACAATATTTAGTGCTGGTTCAATATTTCAGTCAACGTCCATGCATTAATATAAGTTATTCATTCACATGGTCAAGTGAGATTTAAACAAATTAAATAATACATTGATTTCATACTAATTAATTTATTCATTGATTTAATTAAATTAAATTATTTATTGATGTCATGGGAATTACATTACTCTTTACCCAATCACTTCATATAACATGATACTTGGTCAAGCTAATGCGGGTACACTTACCCACTATTCAGCTCTGCTGTGCACCCTTCGGGAAATACAAACGAACGGTAAATCAGCCATGGCATAATTTTCGGGAATCATTTACATATACATATAGTCTTCTGAACTAGACTGCCTCGTTGGTCGACTGCTGAGCTAAGGTCCTGGCTTCGAACCCCGGGTCGGGCAAAATATCATTGGGTTTTGCCATCAAGAATTTCTCAGTAGCGGTCACGGAGTCTGTATTTGTGCCCGGTTGCTGTCAATAGGTTCACCCGCTATTAAAACATTACTGGCAAAATGTGGGTGTACTATTAGGTACACCTCTGCCTTACCCTTCGGGGATTACAGGCGTGATGTTAAGTTATGTCATTCATATAGTACTAACTATTGTTATAGGTTTGAATGCAGGTTATTACCTATTCCCAGAATTACGGGTCATTGACAATTCGTGCAAAAACGTCTGCTACCGATAAAAACCGGTAACCTAGCTCGCTGCAATGACCTGTCTAGAGGGAGTTCCAATGAACGGCAGTTATCAACACGCTTTCCGATTATTGATGTTTAAGTATGTTAGCTTAAGTACAACTGTCAAACGCCTCTTCTATTGAGAGGCACTTTCTGTCGAACTACTGAGAATATTTTGATGAAAAAACCCAATAAATCTTTCCCCGACACGGAAATCGAACCAAGGACCTCATGCTCAGTAGTCGCGCTTGCGTCCACTCGACCAAAGGTGCAGAAAACTTTACTATCAAACTGATGACTGAGACGTTTCTGGTACAGTTATCCACTACTGGAGTATATAAGAACGTAATAAATATAATAATAATATGATAATTCCTTGTGTGAACAGGCTCATGTTTACAAATAGACATCTATAGGCAAAAGAAGCCTTCATTTATAATACCCTGAATTTATGGGGGAGTGGATGGAAAAACACCCACCTTCTTATACATAAGTAGGTATTCGCATCGAAAACAATTCTAGTTCAAGGCTAAAGCAATAAATTACGTCGCTAAGTAAATTATATTCCAAGAAATGATACGAAAACCACTTGTACACGGCATTAATTATTTATTACATACATTTGCGCAGCTTACCTTCACTTTTACAACTACCTTTTCGCGTGTAGCCACCCTATTTTTAATCGAAAGCCATTTTCCGAATGGCCAGCCAATTAGGTACCAAGTAAAGCCCACATTTTAAGTCTTTAATGCCAAGGGTGAAGTGGAAACTGCGTACATTTTGTTGGAAAGCCTTTAAACATGATAATGGCCTTGTGGGCGTTTGTTCTTTTATTGTGTAGCCATTTAGCCTTCCTGGTGTAGCCTGTTTAGTTTCAATGGACTCTAGTAAGAGATTAAAACAGTTACTGTGATTATGCAAAGTGGAAATGGCTATACCAACCATTATTACACTGGTGAGCTACCTACATAAAAAATGTCTAAACATGCAAATGAAAATACGAAGTTTCGCTGCTGATAAGCAGTTTTGCAAACCAAAAAACCCCAACTAAAAAAATTTTGTTTTTACAAGCAAGCACTCTTATCTATCTCTTCACAGTCAACAGCTGTTTTGTGCATAAGAAAGCTTGTCTAAAGCAATCACAAAAATTGCACAAAGAAAGCCTTTGCAATTCACAAACATTCGCTACTCCCATCACTCCTCCACACATCTAACCCAGAACCGATCTCCACGACAAAACGTTAAGTAGGGGCCCATTTTGTACGGTGATTTATAGTCCCATAGAACATATATAACCAATGTACTATATCTACTTTACAGTATACACACACCGCTATAAAACGTAGGGACAGCCTCCGCGAGTCGCGTCTCGTCATAAATCTACATCACTGTGTTCGTTCCCCACACCCCTCAGATGTTCTGTAGAAAGGCTTCGATGTAATACGTACAATCCATCTTTCCCGCGACACTGACCGGAGTAATTGCCTGCTAAAAGTTTCTGGGATAGGGTTAAAGGCGAAGCGAGATTTGTAGTGATATAGGTCTTTTCTAAATGGATAAATACGTCGAGAGAATACTGCTAGAGCTAGTAGGTACCTAGTACACACAGCGTCAGTAAGTGCTAACCCCTCAAGCTTTAAAATGTTAAAGTTTGAGGGGTTAGCACTTACTGACGCTGTGTGTACCTTGTTTGTGTGAACTCAGAAAAACAGTCACTCCATGTAAAGTATTGGAATTCAGTTGCACATAGTAGGACATCGTTTGGATAAGGCTAAGCAAATGATGTAAACAAAAAAATCGGAGTCTCTCCTTGGCAAAGACTCTGGTTTTGTCCATTAAATGTAAGTTCATTAACATAACCATTCTATAAGACATAGGGGAGAGACAATTCTATAAGACATAGAGGAGAGACTCCTGGGAGACAAGTCCCCTCTCCGTGACATCGCCACCACAGTCCACAGACCTGTGCGGGTTGATTTCATATATGTTTCGATTTTTAGGATCTAGGACATGCCGGTTTCCACACTTCCTATATTTCCCTTCATCCTTTAGCAGCGATATTGCCATCCTACGCAAGTCAGATATCCCAATGATTTATTAAGTTCACCTTCCTTGTTACAGTATATATTAAAACCGCCAAGGATGCATGCACACAGGTTTGTTGCCAAGTCTAAATAGTGGAACATATAATTCAATATCCGGGGGGTTACTATGACGTCTTAAAGCAGGAGTTTTTCCAGTGTGGGAAAAAGACAGAGCTATACAGGTCCTGTAGCGCCATCTCTTTCCCACACTGGAATTACTCCTGTTTTAAAACGTCATGGTAGGCCACATGTTTGTACTCATTTATTTGGGCCGTTTGGTTTCCGAAGCCTTTTCTATGAGGTTTAGAGTTAGGAGTTAAAGAAACTAGTGTCTATGGAAAGGTGGGTAGAAATTGTAATCTAATCTTTTGGGCATATAAAACGTTGGGAACCAGGAACCCATTTGATATATATTGATTAATTCACACAGGCGACGGAAATCTATACTAGTAGCATTATAAAGCTGAAGAGTTTGTTTGGTTGAACGCGCTAATTTTAGGAACTACTGGTTCGAATTGAAAAATCCTTAGTGTTGGATAGCCCATTTATCGAGGAAGGCTATATTCTATACAACATCTCTATACGATCCATAGGAGCGGAGTATCAATGAAACATGTTGCAAAAACGGGTACAATCGTGTTATTATAATAATTTCACGCGGGCAACAACTAGTACCTAATAGAATAAGGACAATAACTGATGAAAGTTTGTATGGAAATTCGAAATATTATTTCCGATGAGACATACTAACGGACAACCCACTTTTACTTATCTAAAATTAAAAAAAATACTGTTTCTTTACAAACCAACGATCTCTTGAAAATTTAATGTAAGAAGACTTTATATTTTACCTAGACTTTATAAAGCCTTTCTAAGCCACGAACGATATGCTAAATTAAAGCTTATAGCCAAGTTAAACAAGGCCGAGGTTTTAATAATTCTCCTTTACTTTGGCTATCCATTTACCGCAGTTTACTGGCTAACATATTCCTAGAAGCCATTCATAGTCCGCCACAATAGATGACCTTGGCGGAATATTGCTATGAACTTTTATATTAATTCCACGTACTTCATTTCTAGAGCTTTATGTTTTTGATTGTACAATGAAATATTAATAATGATTCCGTTTATTTTCAGGTATGTACCCGTTTTAAAACGTTTTGGTAAGATCGTACATATTCTATGTGTTTCTTATTTAAAATTCTGTTAGGGAATTTATAGCAACACCAAATTTATAGCTACGCCGATTAAAAGAGTAAATTAGAAAAAAAGTAGGATCGAAAATATCTTACAGAATGAAAAACAGATGCTTGCATTTCTGAACGAGGATGAATATTTTATGTATCATTTCGCAGTCCCTGCGAATTCATCTCCACTTGAAAGATTTATATCGGGCGAAATCTCGAGTTTACGGGCGGCGTACGGTCTAAACGCTCCAACATATTTCAGCGATACGTTGCAATTTTTTCGCTATTGCATTTTTCGCTCCCACGGAATCGGTATGCACTCGAACGATTCGCACTACCAAACATTCAAGAACGATTTGAATTTTTAATGCGAATTTTATCGCACTCTATATTTTCCTGTTTAATGAGATGGGCGATGAAATGTTTTTTGGAGCGTGAATAAACCTTTTTACGAGTTTACGTCGTTCATTTTGAACTTTGTTTAATATTGAATTTAAAACTCAATTTACTTTGTAGAAAGCTACTCGCGTGTCAATTTTATATTTATTCATCTTATGCAATATTTCTATAAAAAGCTTATGTAGACACAATATAAATACAAAAATATCAATATCATCTAACGAGATCTGTTTGCATAAGTACTATATCGATGTCTGAGTAAATATTCATAGCTTTATGTTTTATGCCCTTTTGATACTGCGTAGAATTAACTTTATTACGTATAACAGTTATAAATAGAACTAACGAACCTACGTTCTACATTACATTATTAATTTGGGTTGATAGAATATATTCTGTTTTTGGTATCGACCCTTGGTACTGTACCTACAGCCACTTAAGTACGTTTACGACTTACGGTATTTCATACAAACTTTCAAGTCCTTTTGTTTTCGAAATGACTGAACCGATTTTAATGAAACTTCATACACATAAGCAGGATACATAAGTCTAAAAAGTTATTAGAGAACATTTTCGAAAAGTCTTCAAAAAAAAAAGATAATTGGAAATTTCTGTTTCTATGGAAATTCTAAAATCAGTCTAATTTAGCCGTAACACTATTTTTAGAAAATGTTCTCTGATAACTTTTTAGACCTATGTATCCTGCTTACGCGTATGAAGTTGCATTAAAATCGGTTCAGTAATTTCGAAAAAAAAGGACTTAAAAGTTTGTATGAAATGCCTTAAGTCGTAAACACTCTAACTTACTTCAAAAGCCACCTTCTCTAAAATTTCCAAAATCATTAGTTGTGAAGTGTCACCCAAAGGTGGTTAAAAAACTGAAACCGCCATTAATGCACAGATGGAGACAAACTGTTTTTCGGTAGGAACAGGATTAGTATTATTAAACGGATGTTTGTTTGTCTTATTGCCTTTCTCACATTCTGCACTCAATATACCTCTATCATCTTGGTTTATCGAGACTTATGTCTCTCTCTGCCACGAAACAATCGCTCACTCTCATCTCGCTATCACTGTCTGGGCATAACACGTATCTTTGTCCAATATTGGCTACACAACAATTTACATTGACGACTCACTGACCAGTTTGACGAACCTATTGTATAACAATGAAACGTTGGTCGTTATACCTCCAATGTTTGGTATTGGCATGTTGGCCTTTCACGAGCTCTGAGCGCCGACGGAGGAAAATAGGTCGAAGTGTACGGCTCGGTGATTGACTTGCAATTCTCGATGTATCCAGCCTTTGTCCTACTAATCCACGGTTCAAATCTGATACAATAGAGTCCACAAGTCATTTTGCGTATTGGTCTTAGAGTGTAACTGCCTCAAAAGCCAAGATACAAGCTTCGAATCGAACGACCAGAGAGAATCATTGAGTTCTTTCTCCGAAATAGCAATCAAAGGTGTGGCTCGTATTTGGCTTATCTGAACCGTGCAGTTACTATTCAGCCTTAGTTTGTCTTGCAGAAATCATCTCAAGGTACACTTCGACCGCAGCCAGTTTCTCTGTGAGTCTTCGGTGGAACGGTTCCATAAATGGCGGCATTGCAGCTAGTTGCCATTTTCATCGAGCTACATAAACACCAGTCGATGCGATTGTTGCTGACAGTTGCGGTAGCCTTTGCCATTCATAACTCTGATTCTATTTTCAAACTAAGAATATTGTTTCCTAATTAGGCCAGTCACATTTTTAAAATAACTTTTATACATCGGCGTTCCTACGCGAATCTACGCGAAGCTTCTACCCACTCTCTCTCCATTAACTTACAAAATAATACAGTTATCTCAGACTGAAATGACATTAATTGCTGGGGACGCTTTTAGATAGGCATACCTCACGTGAAAGACAGTGAAATTATTAAATTCGCTTGACCTATTTACCGAGAGTCTATTGTATGTCACAGCGTAGCGAAATGTGCCACCTTTCCGTCAGTTGGAGCAGCTGTATAATTTGTGTGCTTTTGTTTGTGCTGTGGTCGTCGACTATTTATTAAATACAGAGTAACAGAATTTCACTCACAACCATCTCAAATGTAGATAAAATAACTACAGTTGATTCCTACAAATAGTTCGTTTCGTTTCTAACAAAATCAAATAAAAAAATCAAATCAAATCATTTATTTGCATGAATATGGGTGGGTACATGAGGTGATACATAATTATAATAGAAGTTCTTTAGGCCATATCCTACCTTAACAGGT
Organism: Noctua fimbriata; assembly: GCA_905163415.1. Classification (NCBI taxonomy): domain Eukaryota; kingdom Metazoa; phylum Arthropoda; class Insecta; order Lepidoptera; family Noctuidae; genus Noctua; species Noctua fimbriata. The sequence goes on from LR990926.1 coordinate 7,737,163, forward strand.
GTGCAAATGTCTATTACAATAAAAAAAAAACAATAATAAACAATAACCAACAACAACTACAACAATAATCAACTGTGAGACATCAACATCATCACAGCCTAGACTTTTTCCAAGTCGGGGTTGGTTTCCAGTCCAAAGGGACGCAGCTGATTATCAGAATTTTACATAAAACGACTGTATATGTGACGTCTAAAAAGACTACCCCATAACTGGGTCGATACCCCTTGGAAAGACTAGTTGTCAAACTTTCGGGCGTCCGACCACCCGTAACGACTCTGAAAGATGTACGAACGATGTTAAAAATGACAATTTATTGTGATTTGCATGGACAATTTAACTTGGTAGCCAATTTAAAATAACTAGATATTACTTTTTTAAAGTCAAATGTTGTAAGGAACGTTCACAATAGTTATTGTTAGTTACGACTGGATACCTCATGATTATGAATTATATCAAGTTTCAACAAAATAAAATTTTCTTCAATTATCTGGTTTTGTAACAATAATACACGGCTTTCTAGATACGCTTTTAATACGACGTCGACGACGACATTTTTTTAAACCAAGTTTGACTTTTTGACCACATACATAAGTTTCGTGGATAAAATAAAAAAAACATAAATGTTGAAATTTTTAGTATCCAAGATAAAAATATCAATATTTATACAGACAATGAGATCTTTAAAACTGTTTTTTATCCCTACGTGTGATGACCACTATCAATGCGATAGTTGTCGATGGAAATTTTAAATGATGTAAGGAATATTGAGTGTGTTATTGGACTTTCCACTTTCGACGCAGGACTAAAAGTTGAAAATGTTACATCGCGCTCCATATTCTACGGAAATTACAAATTTTCACCGTCAACATAGGAAAAAAACAAAAGATTTTTGGGTACCTCCTTTTATTCTTGGAACTGATAGTTACTGGTTTAGTCAATAGGCTTTACATTAAGTACAGAAGTACGTGCCAAATATTCGCCTCAAAATATTCAAAATCGAAATTGACATTATTGAAGTTGTAATAGGACCTCGCCAGCCAAGAGGACTTAACGAAAGCCCCCTCCGAAATTATTCTTAATGGCATCATAAGCGGTTTTTCCCAGCATTCAATTTATTTTCATAAGATAACTCGTTGGGAAAATTAAACGAAAATAGAGTGATAATTTGGAGAATAAAAATAAAAGTGAGTGTGGAAAAGTACCTAATCGTAATTGTTTCATAGTTGATTGTTATTGGTGCTTTAGCTTTAGTACCAAGGGCTAAATGTCGTGCCAGTCTATGTTGGAATCAGGCTTGTAAGGATCAAGGCACGTCATTCAGTAAAGCATCCGCACAGAGGTCTGCGGCGCTCGCAGCGCTATCGATTTTCCGCAGTCTGTGGCGGGGGAGACGCGAGCGACGAGGGAGGCGGGGATCTCAGCTGGGCGCCCCCCCTCCCCCTGTAAACATAAACACAGGCTCCGGCCGCCCGCGTCTCAGGATCGACATCCGCCGAGGTGAAATAACGACACTGAATATTTATGAAGCCCTCGTATCACGGATTAAGATTCGACTTTTCTAGGTCATCAATTCGAAAAGCATTTGTTAGGGGCTAAACCGATGGCTGGTAACCGACCAGTGTCTCAGTGACGAGGGTGGCTTATGAAAAAGTTTTAATCAGTGTTGCCACAATAGAGTTGTTCGGCTAGAATCGATCGCTTTGTTTGTAGTTATTGTTAGGGGCATGTATACACCCGTATATGCATTGTTAATTTAGCGTGGAACATTTTGCGGTAACTAATTAAAGGTATACATAGTACGAGAGCGTTTATGTATGTGGATGAAAGATTAATGAAGCGTTGAAGGCATAACGGAGTTGGAAATGGATTTCTGGGTTATATAGTAGACTTTTCAATGGCGTTCTGTAATGATTGAGTTATTTCGAACAATACTTTTGTAGTATTCAAACATGGCGCTTAAAGTAAATGGCTCAACACTTTTTAGAGAAGATTTCCTGCAAAAGAATACTATGACGAAAAATTTAAGGTCAGCATTAATATTTCGTCAGAACTTCTAACATACTGTCATGGCTGCCTCGTTGGTCGAGTGTTTTCAAGTGCGCCTGCTGAGCAGGAGGTCTTGGGTTCGATTCTCGGGTCGGGCAAAGTGTTATTAGATTTTTCCATCCGAAATTTTGCAGTAGCAGCCACGGAGTTTAGATTTGTGCCCGGTTGATGGCAACAGGCTCGCCCCCTATTACATGGAACATAAACATAACTGGCGAAATGTGGTACACCTCTGCCTAACCCTTCGGGGATTACAGGCATGATGCTATGATGAATTTCTAACATTTTGACTGTTCTTTAAAACTCAGCTCTCAAATAAGCACAGGTACCCTAAGTGCTCTCAGAGACTGAAAGAGACACATATCTCACATTATAAGATGCCGTCACAGAATAAAGTGTTCGTACACTTTATTGCCTCCAGCTTAGAGTGGCACCCACTTATATCTTACCTCTACGACTAGACTATTACTTATACGGCTCGAGAAAGTACATAGTCACCTTACCTTGTAAGTAAGTACTAACTTTAATGTCACCTTATAGAAGTGATGATGATTATTATTATCTCTAACAGTATAAAGCAGAGTCGTCTGTCTGTTTCTCCGCTTACTTCTTCTAAACCAGGCAACGGATTTTGATACAGTTTTCATTGTAATTTAGAGAACTTATTTGTACTAAAGTGATTTAAATTTCACCCATGCAAATCCGGGGCGAGTCGCTATCGGTAGTCTATACAAATAAATAAAATTGCCTAAATTCGTGAGATTCGCCCTTTCGGTGACAATGACATTTGAATAGTTTTGTCTCTGTCACTCATATACTAAAATTATATCTGTCGTTCCACGTGTGATGTACGAGATCACTCATCTCAGACTCTTTTGACTCAGTGTGAACAGTTTTCGATCTAAGTACGGCGTCACACATCAAAAGATTTGTATGTTTACTTCAATGAAATAATTTTCTTTATGAAGGTGGCTTCGATCTTTTTCGTATGTTACGAACGCTGCGTAGGAAAATTGAAACGTTCAACGCAGAAAAATAGGGACGTACCTACGTAAATTGGTACCTAGTAAATTTAATACTACTACTAGTAATATACTTTTAGTACAAAAAGCCCGGACGCCTTCACAGACTTGAAAACAATACTGATAAAAACAATAAATTATATTAAATTCTGTAAATTGGTTTACACGTCAAAATAAATTCTGTTCCAAAACTATAGTCAGTGTTTCCTATCCAACTACATTAAAAATAAACATCGTATCATACTCATAGACCACCTCTTAAAAAGTACAGACATACTCAGACATGTGTTATCTTATTCAGTTAATATGAGAATTATGCAATGCGATAAAATTAAAAGTCAATGGAAGGTCCTTTCCCAATCAGTTAACTAAAAGCCCCTCGAGAATCAAAACCTAATAAAGAATCGATTAGTTCCAACTAACAAAGTCTTTCAACATTTTTTCCTTCTGATTTTGAAAGAAAAAAAAAAACGTTCACGTCTATTGAGTCGTTTAACATTGATCTCAGAGCCAGCCAGTACTTACGTGTACTTTACGGGCTGAATACCTCACGGCTCATATACCGATTTCCCGTCCCTTTGTGTGACGTCATTCAGCGTAATGTAAGCTCACCGCAAAATCTATACCGGGACCCTTCGCGGGAACCAGGTTATAATATAATAGGGGTGTGTGTGTGAGAGTAAGGGTGTAAACATGTGAGGGATACTGAAACTTGTGAATGGTACTACGCTCTTTTTCGAGTCGGCACATTCGATTCGGCATTTTGCGCAACAATGCCGACCCGGAGTTATCCCTACAAATATTTGGGCTTCAGACGCGTGGCGAGCGCCAAACTCTGTTCGATTTCTACCATGGCTAAATAATGTAGGATCGGCTTGACACAATTTAAAGCTAAGTCGAAGGTCTTCAACATATTTTAGAATAGCTTACGCCCGTGGCTTCGCCCGTGGCTTCGCCCGTGGCTTCGCCCGTGGCTTCGCCCGTGGCTTCGCCCGCGTGTGTTCCGTACTGTCCCACGGAATCGTAGTACCGGGATGAAAAGTATCCTATATGTTAATCCTGGTTATAAACTATGAGTATGCCAAATTTCATTTAAATCCGGTCAGTAGTTTTTGTGTGAAAGAGTAACAAACATGTATCCATCCACCGTCACAAACTGTCGCATTTATAATGTTAGTAGGAAGTAGGATTTTGCCGCCCGGCTAAACCGATCATACCGACTCGAAAATTACATTTTCAAGTGTACACATTGTGTATGTATAACACTCCAGAGTGTGTGTTCAGGAAAAGATCCCAAATGTATCACATAGATTACATTGGATGGAAAGTTTATATCCCCAAAGATATCCTGACGGAAAAATTGAGTTCGGCAGATGATAAACACCTTAGCTTTAACTGGGGCAAAAGTAATAATTAACATATCACTCGATCTGACGATAAGCTCATAAAAGTTGGGGATGAGCAAAAGCAATCAGTCACTCGATACCAATTATCCTCGTAATATGCATGGCTTCGAGTTTCCAGCCTGCTTTGAGTGAGACAAAGTTCAGTCATTTATTTATTTATTCTAAAAGGCATCAAATACCAATATAAAATACATTAATATTTAAAACTACAACAGTAACGAAAGAGAAAATATTTTTTCAGTACAGTATTTTTTTGTGAATTTTGAGTGTTTCCGTCGGCGCAGCATTTTATGTGGTATTTTGATTTTGTAACGACCTGCATGATTTTAAAGCACCAATAAATTTTGTTTTCTCTACAAAGTTAATTTTAATGAGTTAGTGTAACTTCGTAGACGTCCATCACGTCTCGGTATCAAAACAAGAAATAAATAAAATATAATCATAAATACTTGAAGTAACTAAACATGACCTGCGGGTCACATTTAATCAGAAAAATAAATTTATCGAGTTTAGATATCGATAACCATTTAAGACTACGAGGTTTTGCTAGCTAATTAAATTTGTCCTTTTATAATCATTCTAACTTTGACTTTGGATACTCTAATGTCACAGGCTCCATAATCTATACGGGGTGGAAGGGAAACCGGCGTGAAAACGGTTATCACATATTCAGAACATCATTCTGACCGGGGGGGTCAGAATGATGTACTCCTCACATATACATTTTTCATCGGTTATTAAAAAAAATTCTGCTGTTTCCTACAAAAGGGCAATACCTACACCTGCAAAATGTATGGAACAGCTGATTGTTAGGTGTGAATGTATGGGGGGCTCAAAATGATGTACTAAATACGTGGTACCCGTTTTCGCGTCGGTGTCCATTCCACCCCGTATTATATATAGTAGCCCACTCGTATCGGGACTAGGGTGCAAGCTACCGGTCAGGGCTCCAGAGAAAGAAACCTCCTGACAACACGAGCCGTATCCAGTAGTACCACTTTCTGAATCAAGCCCTTGATCCAGCTGCCTAACGAGAGCCTTCTCAGATATTGGTCGAGGCTCTTAGCAATTAAGCCATTGGCTGATACGACTATCGGCACAATGATCGCTAGTAAATAATTGACTTCCTACCTCCCATAAAAATGCTTAGCCGTAAACTAAGGGTGTCACCACACAATTATGTAGGTATCTTTACTATCTTATGTACATTCAACTACACCCACTAGCTCTTCATTAAGATAGCGGGTACGGCCGAACCCTTAAATAAATGTTACCTTAATGCTACCTACGAGTGTGTTCTATGGGGTATTTTTATTAGCCCATAAAATCCGGAATCCAAGTACATTTAGGGGCTGCTACCTAATATCAATTTACTTGCTATTCTTCTTATGTACATAAAAGATTGGAGGATATTTTGCAGGCTTAATTGAATCTTCAATTATAGCGAGTTTTGGTATGATACCGTTTTATTGATATCATAAAGGTGGGTTATTTTTATTGCAATTAAGTGTGGTGCGGTCTTTTGGGTACTGGGTAAGTTTAGTATGTATGTATATAGTTTTATGTTCAATATTAGGAATGTTATTATGTCAGTTGCACTGGGCCAGCTTGATGAATTATAGTACATTCCCTCTCATAAAGAGGCCTGTGTCCCAGCAGTGGGAACATTACGGGCTGATTATGCTATTATGTAGATAGCTTGCTGGTCTAGTTTTCGCAAGCACTACTGCTGAGCATGAAGTTTTGGGTGCGACTCCCAGGTTGCTAAAAGTCGCAAGAAGTCCGGATTTGTACCCTTTTGATGGGTATAGGCTCGCCCCCATTACATGGGACTTCAACATAACTGGTGAAATGTGGGTGGAGGATCTAGGCACAACTCTGCCTACACCTTCGGGGAAACACTGGTTGTTAATGTAAATGTAGATAAATGTTTTGACATAAGTTCGTTGCTCCTTTAACTATAACGTTTTTCTTTTCTTGTAAATGTCATGTTTGTTTGACAAAAAAAGGGTTTCTAGAACGTAGAACTGAATAAATACAATTATTTTACCTTAAATACATTTTATCATGTTTTTTTTACTAAAATAGTATTGCTCTTTTGTATAGGTATGCCCACGTTATCTATTCCTGTAAATGTCAAAGAAACCGGCCTAGCATAGTGTCTAGTTCAGAAGCTAACATTTTAACTATTAACCTAATACGTCGTAGTCGTGTGGAATATTAATCAACATGTACATTATATTTTGTCATTTCATAACAAAATAGAAGTAATTTAAATAATAGTGTACTATTTTCATTACTTAATCATATTACTTTAAACACAGTGTATGATCAGATGTATGAACGTGGATTAAGCTAACGAAGTACAGACGGCACATCCAGCTACCACAATCTGTCAAATTTCTTTAATAGATTTTCAACTTTATCACTATACAGTTAGGTTCAAGGCTGATTGGGAAAATTTGACAGTTTCGGGTAGCTTAATGTGCTGGCGTCTGTACATATGTCAGGATCGACGGGAAAAAAGCGTGAGTTTAAATGTATGTGTCTATAATATACACTGCTAATATGTATGGCAAGATTAATGTTTGGTTTTCATGCTGCTGCTACGCCGTAGCTGAAATGATAAAAGCGCTACGAGGCTACGAATTCTGTCTTGGCTTGGCGTATCCGGCCCGCTACGCGGAGAGACAGCTCATTATTATTCAGAAACTTAAGTTTTGTATATTAAACATTGTGTTTCATCTGCCATTGTTTATTAACTTCCTCGTTGTTGTCGTCACTGCCAGCGCTACTGCTGAGCGTGAAGTCCTAGCTTCGATTCCCAGATCGGGAGATTTCAATAGAAGCCCGGTTTTTTTTTATCATGGGATCTAACACAAAACCTACGAAATCTGGGTATACTATAGGCACAACGCTGCTTAACACATCTAGAAAATATAAGGCGTGGTAATTAAAAACGTGATTCTTCAATATAATGGCACCTACCTAATAATATACCACACAAAGTAATATCCCCAAAATTTTCCTGCTAATGAAAATTTTCGTCAAATCCATACAACATATTACCACGTTACGCTCGAAAATTAATAAGGCTTAAGCTACGTTGGAAATATAAAGCGCGTCGTAAATTAAACGCATTATTTCGATAATGTTTCGCTTACACTACGTATTGTGTGTGACTTACGATTTGTTTTGTCGCGCAAGTGCGGTAATGCACGCTGGTTACATGGCTACGTTCGGGTAACCGTTGCCAACAGCTTTTAGAATTACGTTTGTGTGCTGTTAGCTTTGTGCTGTTGCTGTGTGTTTGTTAGTGATATGTATTTTACCGGCTAATTATACGCAATTATGTATTACGCAAGCATGTGTAAATTCAAAACTAGTTTTTGGCCCTAGATTCGTCAGAGTGGATATCAGCAATTATCCTACGGGGAAGTAATACCAGGATTAAAAATATCCGTGGTCGTATGAATGTGCCGTTAAGGAGTTATAAGGCGAAAGGAAAACAGGTAGTAGCTTTAATAACATTAAAAATATTATAGTACTAGCTGCTACCCGCGAACATCGTCCGCGTGAAATCATTATAAATATATCACTTCTGTATTTGAATCTGATTTTGTTAACAATTTCAGGGGTTTTCTTTTTTGCACGGAACTCTTACATTTTACTAAAATCTGCCAGTAAAAGTCCCATCAAAATCGGTCCAGCTGTAATCCTAATCTTAGCCTAATCCTTTTTCAGAAATAAAAGTAGCCTAAGTTACTCGTTATAACATCAGCTATCTGCCAGTAAAAATTGGTCTAGCCGTTGCGGAGATTAGCCGGAACAAACAGATCTTTACGATTTTTTTTTTTGTTAATTATAATACTTTCACATGCATTCAGTAAAAAAGCTGTTATTTTGAAATTACAAACAGACACTTCAATTTTATATATTTGTGTAGATGGACTGTAGGTATGGATATCAAGCTGTTTACTGGGCGAGTTGGAACCGCCATTGATCACCACGATCAGTAATTCCTTATCTATAAAAAATTACAAAGAGGTATAACTGGTTTGTATGTAGGGGGTAATATTCGGAACTGCTGATCCGATTTCCAAAATCCTTTCACTAACGGGAAGCTACATTATTATTATTTTATTTTTTTTAATACTTTGCCCTATACTAGGAATTTCTCCTGTATCATGGGTGCGTTTACAAACAGCCAGACCCGGAACAACTACCTGTAGATCATACAAATATTTGTTCCGTGCGTGGATCGAACCCGCGACACGCAGCGCAGCAGCCAATCGCTCAGCCACTGCGCCAACCGTGCCGTCAAATTATCCCCGAGTGTCGTAGGCTACATTTAAAATGTTCCCGTGGGTTAATTTCCGTACATAACGGGAGCGAAGCCGCGAACAAAGGCTAGATAACAATGAAATTGTAAAATTGGATTACCTCTACGCACAATTCAGTCGAAAAAGGTAGTGAATGTATTGAAGACAATACATTCACTACCTTTTTCGTTAATGAAACAGCTGAAATCCAATACAACATTCTGTTATTTTTCCTTTACGTTCCGTAATTGTTGACAAGGACATTCAGTCGGAGCAAATAACACGACATCTGATACGGCGGACGTTTATACATTCGTTGCCGAAATGAGATGTAAATAATTATGTAATTATCGAGGACAGCCCGAATGTCAGACGTGAATGTATGACCTCCAGGGAAGTTGGGGTGTTAAGGTGTCGCTCTCTGGATACGTACATACGAATGTATGTGGAGTACTAAAAAAAAAACCAACTCATTTATTCGCATAGAATGTAGGAATTGAACAAACGCCATCAGTACATCAAGCTCTATCAAATTTCTTTAATAGATTTTCAAGTTTATTGCTAAAGCATTAGGTTCTAGGTTGATTGGAAAAAGACAGTTTCGGGTAGCTTGATGTATTGGCGTCTGTACAATAAAGTTGTTATAAAATATAGTGAGCCGGGTATATTCTGCCTGAGTTTTGGCATGTAAATAATATACAGGGTGGTATTTTTCAATGCCATCTGCAGGGAAAGTACTCTAAACACTGGCGATAGAAAATTATACTCAAAGGAAACATTCCTAGAAATAAATCTGCATTCAAAGATTTTCGAAAATTCATTTGCCACACTCGGGAATCGAACCGGCTTAATTCCAAAAAAATCACAGCCTGTACTTTTATGGCATCAATTGATAGGGTCAATCATAAGGATCAAAGCTCTCTAAAAAACATGATACATTAAATGAAATGAAAACCATGAAATGTTAACTTATTTTAATAGAACAAAAAATAGTAAACTAACTAATTGAGTGAACTGAGTATTTAACTTTACTTTCCCTCCAGGTGGCGTTGAAAAATTCCACCCTGTATATTTATTTATATTATGAACAGCCACTGTTGTTAATTGTTAATTAAATTATGACACTACACCAAGTATCAAAGAATGACGATTGGGATTCACGTCGAACAATTTAAGTTGTTGGTCTATTTGTTATTAAATCAAATTCCCTGACTTTACAATATTTTCAAATTACTTATTGATTGTTTTGTTGATAGTGGTCGTTAATACAACTACTGGTCCTCAGTTTGATCCTCGGTGAAATGGTTAATTACTTTTTCTATTATGACATTCTGAGTAGCAGAGCGGAGTGTGCTGTAGCTGAACATGGGGCGTGGATGCGCTTTACACAGCTGCCTACCTCTTTTGGTAATAATATTATAGTTTTGAACGACTAAAAAACACGCTTTAGAGTGACGTCATTTTATTTTTCTCGTATTCTACGTAGCAATCCCTTTCATTTCATCGTATCATGGGAATGCATAAAAATAACTAGTTAGCGGGTTACTTAGCTAACCATGCATTGTAATCCAAATTTAACATGAATGCAAAATTTCAGCTCAATCAGAAACCGGGAATTGACTCAAATTTAACTTCTAAGATTTTTTTATATAATTAGTTACATATGAAGCTAATAAAAACCAAAAATTCGAAGACATGTGACATCTACCAACCCGCACTGGGCCTGCGTGGTGGATTATAGCCCATTCCCTCTCATAGAGAGGAGGCCTGTGTCCCAGCAGTGGGAACATTATAGGCTGATTATGGTTATGGTTAAGGAAGCAAATAAAAGAGTGTTAAAAATGACGTAGTGTTATGTTTTACATCGCGTCAATGAAATAACGAAAGGTTTTACAAAATAACACGAGTTTCTTTGTAAATAGCTCTCTATAAATAGGTGTCTAATAAAAAAACCGCGTTAAGGTTTCGATCGAAACAAACGACTAACGAGTTAATATGTTCTGAAAATGCTCGAGATTTAACATAAATAACCTTTATTCGTTTGTACTCATAAAAGTGCTATTTATTTCATTGTTATGGATCAGAGGATCACTTTTCAAAACTCAAGATACTACCTACTACGATGGTACTACGATTTTCTTTTAAATATGCGCTCCTAAACAAATATAGCTCTCGTGGCTCAAAAGGCTGCCCAACTCAAATGAGACTGGGCAGGACATGTCTTCTGCATGCCGGACTAATTGTGGACCAAAATAGCTGTAAACTGGTGTCCTGACACAGGCGAGGTCACGGTAGGCCACGAAGGATATGGTGGGACGAACTGGACAGGTTCTGTCAGAACTGGAAGGAGGACGCGTGGGTTCGTGAGAAATGGAAAGAGTGGAGGGAGGCCTGTGCCTAGGAGTGGGAGAGAGTAGGCTAGGAAAAAAAAGAACTTTAACAGTGGGCAAGCACGGTAGCGCGAAGTGAACGTAACGTAAATTGAAAAAAAATTAAAATGGAGTATACTCAAGTGTGTGACCAGACTTGGAGGATGTGCAAGGAGCATTTAAGGATCTATATAGGTGGCGTTCTGTAGTTTCTGCTTACCCATATGGGAAAATGGCGTGAGTTTATATATTTAGGTTGTCAGGATTTATTCCGTTAGGTTCGTACATCGTGTGGGCAGACGATGGGTTTCGTGCAATGAAAGCACACTAACAAATTACTTGAAATCACAACTTAATACAATAAAACGGGGCACAATGAATCGGGTACAGTTCCAGGACGTCTCAACTCCGCTGCGATCAGACACTCAATGTCGTCCTCGGCTCGAGCTGTAAACATTACGGCTCTGTAGAAGCACGCTGTGGTTTGGGTAAACTTGTAAGTAGGTCGTATGATGTCACCATTCTGTCAAGTCCGTACTAATGACCGGATCCGACATATGTATTTATTTATTCCATATCGTGTGTTATAGCAATTCTGCACATCCGAAAAGACAAACTAAATGGTTACCGCATAGCTGTATTTTCTATTCACAATCATTCGAAACGTTTACGTCGCAAGTTCAAGCTGGGGCCTCTGTAAACTGTCCAGACTTACCACCAATCTGTACGTCGGTACCTAAGGGACGTATTTAGTCTTGAAACAGTAAATTCTAGCCTTACATTGTCTAGGACTAAAACTAGGGAGATAATAGCAATTTATGGGCGCTGGACGAAACATCTGCCCCGACCTCAGAGGGATTATGACGATAATTGTGGATATTTTTGATATGTCGCGACTATAATCCCAAAGGATCGATAGAGGAATATTTCTTGTCTAAGACTGCTAACATAAACACGAGTTTTGTAGATTATGTTAGCAACAAATCGAAAAGAAATAATACAGGATTATTCGAAACCTCTAAATTGACGAAAGGCATTTAAAGGAAACCTGCATTGCTTCTCTAACAGGGGGATTACTATGACGTCTTAAAAAAAGAGTAATTCCAATGTGGGAAAAAGACAGAGCTATACAGGTCGTCTAGCGCCATCTCTTTCCCACACTGGAATTACTCCTGCTTTAAGACGTCATGGTAGGCCACAAGAAGTCGGCTCCTTGATGTTAAAAAAATTAGTAATGCTCGCGACTTCGTTCGCGTGGAAATTTTGACGTGTAAGTGTGAGAAAGAAAAAAATACGTCTGCATTCTATGTGTTATTCCAGACTAAAATCTATCTCTGTGCTAAATTTCATCCAGATCCGTTCAGCCGTTCTGACGTGATTGAGTAACAAACATCCTATATACATACATATTCATATACATACATTTTTATCATGTTGACAGGCAATGTTCTCTTGTTCCTTTCTTGAACACGTCTAACGAAGAAAGTTTATTGTCATTTATTTAGTTTATTAAATTGAAACTTCTCTTAAACTAAGACATGGACCATAAAGTTAAGTGAAAATAGCTTTAAATCATTTAATCGGATTCACATAAGTATTTCGGTAACTCAGTCTCGAACACTTTTAACATTTCCACTATCGTTCGTTATTGCTGGTAGATTGTCATTTTGTAAAGACCCTCTTGTCATTTCAACATGTGCAAGCGACATTCAACCTTACGGTAGTAGTGAAACAATATACGAGGTAAAAAACCTAACGTGGTAAACTCTAAAACAATGAAGAAATTATGTTTTGCTCGTGCAATCAGATTATTTCGATCAGCCATGTTTCTATTGACTGTCGGAAATTAAAAAACTCACCTGAATGAATAGTCGTTGATTAAAAATGAATGAAAATCGTGATTGGATGATGTCTGTCGGGATTTCATTGTACGTAGGTATTATGAATTGAAGAACTATAGATAGAGCATATAATATATCAACAAATTGACTACTGGTGAGCAGCGGTGGCCTATTGGTGGCAGCCCCGATTTACAAGCAGTAAGTCGTGCGTTCGAACCCAGGCAGGCGCATTAATTTGTGTAAATAATTTATTTCATCAGCACTGCTCTCAAAACGGTGAAGGGAAACTTCGTCCTAGAACCAAAAATTCGAAGACATGTGACATCTACCAACCCGCACTGCGCCCACTTTGGATTATGGCCCATTACCTTTCACAGAGAGGAGGCCTGTGTCCCAGCAGTGGGAACATTATGGGCTGATTATATTATGGTGACTACTGGTGGTAACACTACCACTCTTACCTATTTCTGTCACGAAGCAGCGTTCTAGTCTTCCGGTTTCAAAGCCATGGGCGCCATTAAAGTCACATGACATGAAAACTTTTTACTTTTAGTGTTCTCTGGGGTGGCAACGTACCTGCGAAGCTTCTGGCTATTGCAGAGTGACTATAAGCAGCAACTGGTGAGGCCTTCTTGTGTGCCACCTTCATATCATCATCTGGCTAGCCGTCTCCGAGCTATGTTGGGGTCGGCTTCCAGTCTAACCGGATGCAGCTGAATACAAGTACTTTATATGGAGCGACTGCCTGTCTGACCGCCGTAACCCAGATAGTACTGGGTAATATGACACCCCTTGGTAAGACTGGTTGTCAGACTGTCGGTCCACTGACTACCTGTATCCACTACTTTTATACCACGTTATAACGTAATGACACAGGTGTCTCAAAACGGAATATAATATTGCTCTTGTTAATACTCTTAGAAAAACTTAAGCTGCAATGAAAACTTCGACTGAAAGAGAAATTGTAATCCGTTCCTGGTAACCCACACTGGGTTACCAGGAACGGATTACAATTTCTAAACCTATACTTTTTTCAAAAGAAACTCAATAATCAATGACTCCAAACCGAAAGTAGGTAACCTACATTAGATTCTATTTAAATTATTTTTCGTAGTGATGCATGAAAAGGGTCGAGAGAAAAAGGAATCTATTAACCCAGTTCCACACAGGCAGGTGCTAACAGTTATTCCTAATTAAATACTAGAAAGTCTTATTAGCTCCAAAGTTGGTTTTAAGGTTTAACTTTGAAACATTTTAATTTTTAACTCTTCAGGGAAAACTAGTGTCAGGTGAAAAGTTTCATGAAAATGAAATGGAAAATATTTTTGCATACTCGACATTTTACTGTACTTACTCAAGAAGACTGTTATATAAAAAGTAATATTGGAGCTCTTGGCAATATTCTGCATAGCTTTTCTAGCTTTCAGACCAAACACCAAAGAAAGAAAGAAAGAAAGAAAAAGTATTTATTAGACTCACACAGGACAATTTTTTTTTTGTATTCACAATAAAACAAATATTGTACAACATTAGTTTTAGTATATGCGAAATCTGAAACACTAATTTGGCAGTAGGTACCTAAACGATTGCGATAGGTACTTAGTGTCGCTCGGTGACCAACTAGTAGCCTTTTTAAAATATTTTTGGGAGAAAATATAACATGGTTTAAAAATTATTGGAATCGATTCAGTTACTCATTCTGAACAAACTATATTCAGGTTTCATATATACTAAAAATAATGTTGTATAAAAACTAGACATAAGAAAAAGATAAAACAAATTAAATTGATCCTGTAGGAGGCCAAAAGGTCAATATCTCCGCATGGTGTTGCAACATTTAAAAAAAGTTACAGCACTGGTATTCGTACCATACGTGGCCATACGTACATACGATCTTACAGAAACGTTAATAGCTACTGGATAGGACAGGCACCCAACTTGACTTGCCGCGTCAAACACAGTGATTAATTGTGTGGTCGCGTATACTATGCAGTATAGAATCTTAAACCTGCAGCTACAAACGATCGATAGATATGATGAAGATGAATCAAAAAGCGGTTGTTATTGTTAGTTTGCAATGGCAGTCTAAATAAAATAACTATAGGTATTGCATATTCAGTAACGTCTTAAAGTTTCTGTACTATACAGGCTCTTAATATAAAGGCTGATACCTAAATAACATTAATGTATTTTGAATATTTTTAAAATGTGTCATCTGCGACCTTTTAATAATAAATAAGTCATCATCTGCCTAGCCTTTTCCCAAATATGGTGTGGTCGCCTTCCAGTCTAACCGGATGCAGCTGAATGCCAGTACATGGAGCGATAGCCTATCTGACCTCCACGACCCCTTTATTACTGGGTAAGACCGGTTGTCATTTTCGGGCCACTAGTAGTAGTAGTCAAGGATCTACAAATGACAGCCGGGACTATCGGCTTAACGTGCTTTCCGAGGCACGGAGGTAACTCGGTATGTAAGGGATGGTCAGCCATCCACGGACCAACCTAGACAGGTGTGGCTTAGCCTGAAGATCAACCCAAGCGAATTCTTTAGCCACGAGCTCCTCCTATAATTAAGTAAGTATGATTAAAAAGGATTCACTGAATAAATGAGAACATCGTTTTCCTTTTTAAAATCTCTTTCATCATTTTCAACCTAGTTCCTTTGTGCGCGACATACGTTCATTAACTAAGCTATTAATTAAACATGGATATGTGACCAGGCAGCGGACTAACCACACAAAACAAGTAAAATGGCTGCACCTAAAAGAACTGCGGCCCTAGCACGAGCTCGCGGTGTAAGCCTAACGTAAATACGTCGATTTCACATATAATCTTAAATATAAAAAATCTCGTCTTATATATAAAAATCTTGTGTCACGGTTTTTGTGGTCGCACTCCTCCGAAACGGCTTGACCGATTTTATGATTTTTTTTTCTGTATATTTGGTATGTATCAGAATAGGTCGTATAGTATATTTATATCAAATGTATGACTGATTGTGCTTGTTGCAAACAATTTAACTATTATTTTTGGCGCCCTGTTATTCTTTCCCATTTTGACACTTATACAATTTTTTATTATTATTTTAGATCTATTTGTAGTTTGCAAATAATTTACATACTGAATTCAAATAAATATTATAAAAAAATATAAACGTATTATTTAACTAAAATGCCAGAGAATAATTGTATTTTCGATTCAAAAACTGACGTATTTACGTTAATATTTAGACTAGAAACGGGATATTTACCATGTTTACTGTTTTTATCGAGTTCCCGGTATTTACGTTAAGTTTACACTGTGCTCTCGTGCTTGGGTCTCTGGTTAGTATTGATTACTACGTTGGTTTGGGGATAAATTGAAATAGCCGGTATGGCTCCCGGTTTACACTCATGGCATTTTGTAATTGTTCCACGGGGTCAAGCTACCGAGATAAAAAGCATCCTAGGTGTAAATACAGGTTATAAACTCTTTGTGCCAATTTCATCAGAATGCGTTCAGTAGTTTTTGCGTGAATGTGTAACAAACATCCATTAACACAAACTTTCGAATTTGTAATAGTAGCATATTTATGTATAGTTGGATTTCTTAAAGTTCTTGAATCCTAGGGGGTTATCATTATCACACTATACATCTACGATTAATAGATATATTTCAACTATTTGATTTATTTATGAGTTTTAATTTGTGATAAATTTCTTATTGAATAAGTGAATAATACCAGATCTATGATAGTAGGATATCTTCCTAAAACGCTTCCATTAGTATTCTACTGTTATAGGGGCTACTATTCAAATAATAAATAGAAAATAATATTTTATGTGTCATTACAAAAATGAAATTGCAATTTTTCCCGAAACGAAAATAAACATGGAATTAAATCCCGTACCTGATACGGACCCTAATAAGTAACATCTCGGCCTTCTACCGTTTCCTTCCAAGGTCACTTTCTGAGAAAAGGATGACACGTGTCGTGTCTTGACACGGCACAATGGGCACGTGTGTTATAAGGGGGTGCGTTCTGTATTAAGTAGAAAATTGGCATCGATTGTTACCATTTTTCTATGTACCCATTGTACCCAACTGTTATTGAAAATAATCTAGAGAAAAACATATTCATCATCATCTTCTGCCTAGCCTATTCCCAACTTTATTGGCTGCTGCAGCTGAATACCAATATTTTACATGGACCGACTGACTGCCTATCTGATCTCCACAATTCAGTTAGTACTGGGTAATACGGTACCCCTTGGTAAGACTGGTTCTCAGACGTTCGGGATACTGACTGTCACACGACTGTCAAAGATCTTCAAATGACAGTCGGGTCCAACGACTAGAGAAAAACATGTTAATATATATGTAACATAAATTCAATACAGAAGCGGCGATTTAAAAACAAGAAAATGTAATTAAATACTGAAGAATAAATTATGCTGTATTTTTTAGTGGCAGTTAAAATGAATGTAGATACAAAATACCCCATAGACTTAAGAAAAGGGGAATGTATTAAATATTAAGAAAATCAGAAGACTTTTCAATTATTTCAGGGATTCTAAATAGGTACTCGCCGAAAGGGCATGAGCTACTTTTGTGTTTGGTTGGGTCAAGGTCATACGCGCTGTACGAGCCCTTACTGACACGTGTACCTTTAACTTAAACGAGGTGATTGTGTAAGTTGATTTCAGGTTTGTTTGCTTTTGATTAATTAATTGACTCACAAAAAGGGATACACTAGAACTGAGCGTTTACTTGATGGTTATATTTAGGTACGCCAATCATCAAAATCAATTCAAGTACAAAGCGATATGCTTCCACATTTATTGTGCGAACCGTCAGTCTGTGGAATTCTCAGCCGGCTTCTCTGTTCCCTGATCATTATAATCTGGATCTATTCAAAGTTCGAGTGAATCGGTTTCTTCTAGGCATCATCTTCATCGCTTCACATCAGGCGATTTGCGGCCAAATGCAAGCCTATATACATAGTATAAAAAAAACAAAACCGAAGCAAAAAGTGCAGTTCAGTGCAGTCGGCAATGTCACCACCTCATCATCACCTGCCTAGCCTTTTCCTAACTATGTTCGGTGGGCTTCCAGGCTAACCGAATGCAGCTGAATACCAGTATTTTACTTGGAGCGACTGCCCGAGGCGTTTCCATAATGTTGTATAGAATCTTGGATTCGTGCCCGGTTGATGGCAATAGGCTCGCCCCCTATTACATGGGATTTAAAAATAACCGGCGAAATGTGGGTGTACTATTAGGTACACCTCTGCCTAACTCTTCGGGGATTACAGGCGTGATGTTATGTTATGTTTGTACATAGAGTCTTTGAGGTTGCAGTTTGCAGTTGCGCGCCTCGTGAAAACGTATACCTATACGTAACATATTTATAATATTAATATGGCATACTGAAACACGGTTTGTTATAGAAAATAGCGTTTCAAATCAATAACCTGAGCTATCAAAGCAATATTTTTTTTTCTATTTTTCCGTTGGTGGAACGGTCGGCGGCAATATTTTATACTCTTTTAAATAAAATGTACACATAAAAAAGGTTGTAAAATTTTATTCTTTAAAGTGAAATTTAATCTAACTGAAAAGTTGGCTTTATTGAATTTCCTATGAAAAATCATAAAGCCCGGAATAGTATAAGCATTGTATTCATAATCTTCCTTTGTCTAATGTTTCCACTGCTGTGACGTAGGTCTCCTTTCAGGGAGAAGCATTTGAAAACTTAAGAAAGTGTTTGTATTCATATATACATCTATTTTTTTTATATCAGCCTGCTCTGGCCCACTGCTGGGCAAAGGCTTTCTAATCCTGCTTACAATTTGCCCTCTCTGACAAATCCGTTAAGAATGAGTCCAGGTCACGGCAGCGTTTCTTGGGCCTGGCTCGGTTACGACAGCCGTCTTCAGGCACCCACTGTGTGACTATCTTCGCCCATCTGTCTGGGTCATTTATACTTAAAAAAGAAAATTAAACCCGCCAACACTTACAAGCAGTCAGATTCATAACTCTTATTTTCGACTTTCTTATACCCTGTCTTTCTGACCGCGAACCGGAAGACGCTGCGTTGCAAGGCCTTCCACTAGGGGGACCGATGACCTGGTGAAGGTTGCAGGGATCCGCTGGATGCGAGTCACGCACGTTACCGGTCAATGTGGCGACACTTGGGGGAGGCCTATGTCCAGCAGTGGACGTCTTTCGGCTGAAATGATGATGATGATACCCTGTCTTTCTAACCAAAGCGATCGGTGTCCAATCGGATCGTCACGTTCATAAGTCACTTCTTATTTGTTTGGAA
The DNA here is from genome assembly GCA_905163415.1 of Noctua fimbriata. Lineage (NCBI taxonomy): Eukaryota > Metazoa > Arthropoda > Insecta > Lepidoptera > Noctuidae > Noctua > Noctua fimbriata. Next base: position 7,756,478 of record LR990926.1, read on the forward strand.
AACCGGAAGGCATAAGCGTAACCATTTGGGTTCGCTGAACAAAGCAACGACGGTTGCTTTGGTTAGGATGCGACAGAGTCTAGTTCTATTTTTTTTTTTAACTCGAAATAAGCTTTTGTTTGGCCACTCGCCTGATGTAAAGCGATGATGCGGCCTAGGCTGGAGCACGTATGTTCCACAAACGTAAATAATTTATGCACATAAGGTTTTATATTTTGTTTGTTGTTCTGATTTCATCCAATTCCTTTTAGTTCTAGAAGTGGGGTGAATTCAGACAGTTGGTGTTAAAGTTTATACTAAATTATTAAAAATTAAGTAAAACATGCACTAGCGTGAATTTGAACTACCGGTTCCTGAGAGATTTCAAGTTTGTTTCAAAGATTTTTGCTGACGTAATGTTCTTGTGATTCACTGAAAATTAGGAATTTAGGGGAATGAATATCTGCGGGACTGTTCGAAAGAGATACCCCGGCTTTGGAACACAAAGGGCAAAGAAGGAACATGGATGAGTTTTAGTCAGTACAAGTCTGACACTCCCTTCCACTCCGCCCAGAGCGGGGGGTTCATTTGATGATTTACCATCCTAAAAAAAATAAAAAAATAAAGGGGAATGAATATTTTGAGAGCAGTAGTATTTAGGGTCATCTTTGTCTCGTCGTTGTAAAAACATTATTTACTTCATATTTATGTTATGATGAGTATTAAATGGAACATCGATCACTCGCTAACATTATGATTTCGATGTAAATGCCTATTTTACTGTCAGATCCGCTAAAGCACCAAAGTTACCACATTATTTAGAAAATTAAAAAAACAAAAATATCTCCTTTGATTCGCATTTCTAAAGGTACTTTTTCTTTGTCTTTAAGTCAAAGTTTTGTTATTAATTTACGATTAGGAAGAAACAAATTTAATGAATAAAAATATTTTCTCTTTTATTTCCAACAATGGAAGACAAAGTTAACGCTTTTTGTTTAGAACAAGGAGTTATCAACTTAATCTTATTCATTGGCCTAAATGTTGGTATCTTCAATTAAGAAAGAGACTTAATTAAAGGCGGATCCACACCTGCGCATGAACCGTGCATTCTAGGCGCCTCCGGACGGTCATAGACGCGGCGCGCGTGCACACGGCGGTACATAAAGCTGTACATTTCCAGTATAACTTGGCCTCGCTTTGTATAGATATTCTATACAATGAGGGATCCGCATAAACTGGTTTCGTATAGCTTGATTGGCCGTCGTGCGTACCATACCTACGTGCTTTTCGCGAATCCGTAAATTAAAAAGCTTATACACAGTTATATATTATGTTTGTGTTCATACCATGTATATACGCGTTCGTAAACATGTGCCTATATAAACTTTCGAAAGCAGGAAGTTATTTTATATATTTATTTTGTACCCTATCACAATGTTTTCTTATTTAACCCAAAAGTTGACTGTGTGTGGCATTAAGTCCGCCTATGTACCACTATTGTACATGAAGTTTAAATAAATAAATAAATAAACATTACGAAGCCAATTTGCAAGTAACGCAGAACATATAAGATTTTAAACTATCATGGTCACTAACATTATAAACAACACATGACATACACACACACACACACACACATGTCACATGTTACATGTCACATGTTTTACTAACATGGTAAATATCCCGTTTCTAGTCTAAATAATAACGCAGAACATGTCCAAAAGAGTCTGTGCTATCTTCCAAATATGCGCGCGAACAGTACTGATCCTGCACGCGCGGCGTGTGGATTGGCCTTACAATATTCAAATGGATTTAGTAAAGTATAAACTTTTAATTTCACGAAACCATACTTCTATTACGAAACTAGTTCAAAGTTTCTGCTAATTACCTTTTAAGAGCTTTTGGTCCTTCGGAGCTGAATTCAATTAGGCGAAAGCATTAGGGATGGCTACAAAATAACTCGATACGAGATCGAAATGGGTTCAGTGAACTCTTTATTATCATTCCCGGTCAAGGGACACTTTTTTTTTTTTTTTTTTTTTTTTTTTAGGATGGGAAATCATCAAATGACCCCCCCCGCTCTGGGCGGAGCGGAAGGGAGTGTCAGACTTGTACTGACTAAAACCCATCCATGTTCCTTCTTTGCCCTTTGTGTTCCAGGGCCGCGGTATCTCTTTCGAACAGTCCCGCAGCCCTGGCAGGCATCGGCCCGTGCGGACCCCTACGTGGTTGCTGACATCTCTTTGAGGCGCGCGTGGAACACGAACGCGCCGTCGACACGGCCTGTCGTCATAAGACGGCCGGACGGCGAGCTAGCCCAAAACTCGCCGTCCACAGGCCCGCGCCTACGGTGGCCGGGGGCCACCACGTGACCCCCGACGCCCAGGGCGTCTCCCGCGGCGGCTGGGACGTGAGGCTCTTTCCCTCTCACGTTCCGCCACCTCCTTCACTAGCATGACTGCTTCGCAGAAGGAGGTGACGGCTTCCCATTCCCTCTCGCCCCGGACCATGGCTTGAACCAGGGCGGGCGCGAGAGGTCGCCGCCGCCAATCGCCTCTACGAGGACACGGCGCTGCTCCGCCCAAGCAGGGCAGGCCTCCACAGTGTGCTGCACCGTGTCCTCCGGACGATCCTCACAATGAAAACACCCGGGCGTTTCCTCCCGCCCGATTCGGTGCAGGAACCTCCCGAAACAACCGTGTCCGGTGAGGACCTGCGTCAGGCGGAAGGTGAGGGTGCCGTGGCGCCTCTCTAGCCACTCCTCAAAGAGGGGACTTATCGCCATTATGGTGGCGTGCCCTGCACGGGGTTGCGACAGTCGCTCTCTCCAGGTCACCATGAGATCGCGCCGGAGGTCTGTCCGCTGAGCGGCGATTTGCCGCGGCAGCGGAGTTTCCCCCCGACGTAGTGCCTCCGCGCGCCATTCGTGAAGGCGCGCGAGGACTATCGCCTCCAGATCCCATGGCGGCAATCCGGCAAGGAGGCTCGCCGCCTCACCGGAGATCGTGCGGTACCCCCGGACTAGCCTTAGGGCTATCCCCTTTTGGGGCGCGTTCAGGTAGCGGGCGGCTTGCCGCCTCAGAGAACGCGCCCACACCGGGGCCCCGTAAAGGGCCATGGACCGCACGACCCCCGCGTAGAGCCTCTGGCAGGAGGCGTTTGGACCCCCCAGGTTGGGCAGGAGCCGCTTGAAGGCAGCCCCGGTCCGTTCCAGTTTGGGGGCCAAACGTCGGAAATGCTCCACGAAGTTCCACCGGCTGTCGAGGACGAGTCCCAGGTACTTCAGCGTCGACCCGACGCCGATGGAAACCCCTCCCGGGTCAAGGGACACTGGGACTGAACGTACGGCTGCAAATTGAACAAAACACGAAATATCCTAACTTTGATGTGTTGGGATATATCGAGTTTTGATCCATTAGAACCTACCTCTTCAGGATATAAAAATCATTATGATGAGTCATCATTGGTGACCTTGTCTCACCCACTCACTGCTTCTTAAAGGCCTATTCCCTTTTGGGCTATGCTTCGTCTTCTGGTCGTTGGTTAGTGGTCTGTGCGAGTCTTAACCAGGTATTAGTTGCGATGTCCACCCAAAAATCTATGATAGAGACATTTTTAAAGTAATAAGCATAATGTACCCCAATTTTCATCAAACTGTGCCTAATTTTGTTTTTGTGGCCAGTTCAATTTTCCCATCAATTAGTAATGTTACCCCATCCATATTTGATTGCTTTCAACGTTTAAATTACCGGTAGTGGTACCCGTGCTCGATAAATGGTGAAAATATTTAGGATAAAATTTATAAAACGTTAATTTTGGTACGTGTTTTGGCTTAGATTATTATCATTAATCATTTTTCCTCATTGGCAACTGAGACGAAATCTTAGATTAAGTTTCCGTCTTTGTTGTGCGATAAATAAAATGATTAGCCAACAAAACTAAGTACCAACATACATACATACATAGGTGCTAAGTAACTTTAGAAAGCGCGATTGCTGAGCCTAATAAGGTCCTGGGTTCGATTCCCAGGTATGGCAAAGAACTATTTCAGTTCAGGTAGATACGAATATTGACGATTTTCTTACCTTATGTTTGACTAGTTATTGGATTTCAGGCTTTTTATATATTGGGTAACAAATTAATTTGAATTCCTCATAATTAATTTGCGAAGGAAATTCCTAATGTTTTAAATGGAATTTATAATGCAAGAAATGACAGAAAGTTACGGGATTTCAAATTCAGGAGGCGGCAATGATTTAAAATATTTCCGGAATCGTTTATATCGACTCGTAGGAATGTCTGATTTATCCATAGCATTGGCAAATTACTGTCTTAGGTTATTTGTTTTTTTCTTCTAGCTTTTTAAGTGTCCCGCCGCTGGGCAAAGGCCTTTCTCCTTCCTAAGATTATTAAGTAAAGAAAAACTAATTTTTTTTTGCTCGCTTAGTTCATAAAGAATACTTTGTGTTTTAGGATTACCTACTTAGATTAACACCTACTTGTTATAAAGTGTCTGATGTCATTCAACATTTTTGTGCTGAAAAACTCCCTTGAAGGACGTTTTTTCTTAACGAAAACCGTGAATGTTCTAAAAAAGAGAAAGTGACGTAAAATACTTGAACGCTTTCGTTACTTACGGCGTCATCTCGATTCAACTTTTAATAATATTTTCTTCGACATTTTCTATCGAGTAAAATATCGCTCCCACACTTTTATGTCGTACTCCGTACACATAAAATATTGTCTATCTACCTACATACGTTGTCAAGGTGACAAGAAGACATCAAATTATGTATCGGCCCCTCCACTATAGCAGTAAATATTTTACATTGCCAATTTTTTCCCTCGTACTATTTTTCCTTTTATACGTTGCCGAATCCAGTCCCATTTCTGAGGGTCACATGTAAAAATGTTGCCTGAATAACCTCGGTACGTTAAAAGGAGGAATAGGTCTATCTCTACAATTGTATGGAATGTTGATAATAGGGTCCTCAGAAGGGGAACGACGCTCCATACGCGTAAGACCCTGTAAAAAACAGTTTTGTGTATATTTTCACGAATATTTTGGAAAAATTAAAGGTTTTCAGGACTTTTCATATTTTTATAATTGTATGTCTTCGCCGACTTTCATTGACGGTAATCCGCGAAATTACCTTTTTTTTCAAGTTGTCTGTCAGTGTCGTTGAATGACTTTTTAATGAAATATTCATTCCATGGGATTAAAAGAACTTAGAGGGTTGTACTGATGATTTTATCGATTATAATTCTGTAAACCCATATTTGTTGCGGTCGCGAATCATATTTTAATTAACATACAACCTGACACTAACCTGCACATTGCAAAAAACTTAAGAATATTCGAATTTCGCGGCTACCCTGTCTCTGTCGCCTTAAACATGATGGGTGAAATGTCTAGGTACCGTAGTTACAGCTCTGCCTTACCTTTCGGGAAAAACAGGCGTGATGTTATGTAAAGCCCTCGACCTACATAAAATCTATGTTTATGTATAACACTGTGCGTTAACGTTGATGTGGCGAAAATGTCGTAAAGCGATAAAGCACTTTAGAAAATGTACGGGTTATAAGTTTAAAGTTTTACTTCAGTTTTACGATTCTTGGAGGTCACAAGTACTTTCAAACTGACCACGAACCAAACATAACATTTTAAGTAAACATTTTGTTTATATTTCGTAAAAAAAATATTCAAACTAAGCTTGTTAAAAGCAACATGCCAGACTGGCTTTGCAACTAAAACTGGTATTTTTTGCAAACATTCCTGCCCACAACGCTGGAATTCTTTCAACATTTTTGTTAAACGATAAAGTACAGACAACACAAATGTACGCAATAGAGATGCTTTTATACTAGTATTTTTTGTCAAAGAAGAACATAAGTTTTTCATAATATTATTGTCCTTTTTTGCTAACCCACTTTACGGGGCACGCGTCACAAAGGGGGTATTATCTTGTCCCTACTGAAGATACGTGAATGATATTTCAGTCGCGAAACGACCTGAATTGAGTCGTCAAATTATTTCTCATGTTTCAAGGGCAGGCTCAGCTGTGCTATTATTATTTTATTTGACAAGAAGAATTATGTTAATGTGCTTGTTCTTATTTAATTTAATATTGTGTGCTTTACTGCCTTTTTGATTTATTAGTCTCAAGTGCATCTGATGAGTATGAGGTGCTGGGTTCGATCGACTGGGAATCCCTAATAAGGTTACTTATAAGGGATTCCCAGTTTCCCAGATTGCACCTCATGCTCATCAGATGCACTTGCGACCAAGTAGCAGTCCGGGGCTTTTATTTGTGGTTGATGGCAATAGGCTCGCCTCCTTTCATGGATCCCGTTCTTCCCAATCCACCTTTAGATGAGTACGTTTCTAGAAAGTACAGAAGTTCTTCTGGGAAGTACAGGTGATGTTGATATTTGATGTTATGTAAGTTTGTTTGCTAAATATTTATTTTGTACTACCCTATACCCGCGGTTTCGTCCGCGTGTAGTTCGATAATTGTCCCACGGGATCATAGTACTGGAATAAAAAGTATCCTATCTAGGTTATATACTATTTGTGTGCTAAATTTCATCCAAATGCGTTCAGAAGTTTTTGCGTGAAAAAGTAACCGAACATCCAAACATCCTCACCCACTTTCGCATTTATACAGGGTGTAAGGGACAGCTCTCCACAAACTGACATGGTGCATTCAGCTCTTTATGTTGAATCATATTCCACCGGAATTTTTCTCCGGAAAATTTCATTTTTTTTCTGTTACTATTATATACCATTATTTCAATGTAAAATTACATTCCCTGTACGCAGCACTCCATTTATGTAAATAATACAAATGGAGTAGAATCAAATAATATAAATAAAAAAATTCAACAATGGATGTTGAAATACTCTGACGAACGACACGTGAAATCAGCTGTTCACTTCCTGCCTAGCTACAGGGTTCATCAAACTCGTCGTCGCGCTTGCCGTTTACTACGTGCGTTTTGCCACTAACGATACATTGCGTATGAGGAAATAAAACAAATCAAATTTATTGAATTTCCGTATCATTCCTGAAATAATTTCTTCTCCCGGTCATCTTAGTATGATTTACTGAATTCACCCAGTCAGTTTGTGGACGGCTGTCTTATTACGTATTCTTGGTAATATCGGCCATCATTATTTTCCCTGTGAACCATTTATTCATTAATGAATAGAAAATCGTCCGTTGAAATGCCATATTGAATTAAATATGACCTGGAACTGTACTAGAAAAAGTAATTGAATTTATAGAGTAGTAGTATTTTTTAATTTATATTATTTGATTCTACTCCATTTGTATTATTTACATAAATGGAGTGCTGCGTACAGGGAATGTAATTTTACATTGAAATAATGGTATATAATAGTAACAGAAAAAAAATGAAATTTTCCGGAGAAAAATTCCGGTGGAATATGATTCAACATAAAGAGCTGAATGCACCATGTCAGTTTGTGGACGGCTGTCTCTTACACCCTGTATTATTAGTAGGATTAGAAAATCTACGTTCGAATAGAATTAGGATTTATAACATCCAGACCTAAAACACGTAACTTAAAACCATTCAAGTAACTGTCTTGACGCGCTTACTAAACATACGTAGTAACGCTTGATATTATAGCCATTACACATTGTTTATTATATAGCCGCTTGCAAGTTAGGCAGCCGGCCAGGCGCGTTCGCTAATCTAACGATCGCAGCCGGCTTGCATAGTGTCCAATGCGTAGTGCGTACTGCGTAGTGGCGCACTTGCATAGTGCTTGCGGCCAAGTCATGGCACGACAGATACGCTGCCGCATTCTGGCTATGGCACAGTGATTGGCGTCGCGTTGATGGCTTTGCAATAAATGATTAATCCCAACAAAGGTGTGCTTTTGTGCAAAATATTTGAATATTCCAGTTACTGTAATAAGTAACGTTGACTACAAAAATAACTCAAGTAATTTACTTGAACTATCCCATTTCAATACCAACATGAGCATTTTCTTTTTCCATGTAAAAACACACTCAAACAAATGGCATTAACATAATGAACAACGATACAAATCGACATCAAAATATATAATGCACATGAAAAATACAATGCATACTTATACAAAGCGAAGGTTTCCAAATATCGTAAATATTTAAGTGCGCCCCTTGAGAAGTTACAGACACGGATCATTATGTTGTAAAAGTTACGCAGTAATGTTTTCCGAGATTGCTTCGGAATCGTCCTTCTGAATTCTTTTGTTTACAAGGAATTCAATTAAACTCAAGTGTGATATCTCTGTTTCCAGTATTTAATTTAAAATTTCTTTATTTCAACCGTCAAGACAAATCGAAAAAGACAGCTTATTTATCTGAGGTTGAATGGAAGTTTAAAATTAAAATGGCGACTCCAATGGTTTTCCAATGAGGGGGAGCAATTATTGTCCGTAGGCAGGGATGCAAATTGGATCGCAGCTTGGTCGGAGATTGTATATATTTGTCAGATTCCTGTTAATGATTTTTCCTGCGATTGTGCTCGCAATTTTGTTTTTGTGTATTCCTTTGCGGTGTTGTTGATACTGAATTAATTAAACATGAAATATTAACAAGAGTTCTAAAGTGTGTACAATGTTATTTTGGTTGTGGACGTTTTTCGAAGCAATATCATATTTAAATTGCATTTAACGTAAATGCAGAAAAATCAGCATATAATTTGCGTGCCTTTATTCTGGAAAATTGCCAACATCGATTGGTCTATGGGCAATGACACGTTCAATACCATCAATACAAAGAACTTCCTTTACGTTCATTTCATTCAATATTCACGAAAAACGTATTCTTGGTAATATCGGCTATCATTATTTTTCCTGCGAACCATTTATTCATTAATGAATAGAAAATCGTCCGTTGAAATGCCATATTGAATTAAATATGACCTGGAACTGTACTAGAAAAAGTAATTGAATTTATAGAGTAGTACCCTTTGTCTTTGTTGGCATGGAATTTATCTCCGCATCTTGCAGGCTTTGTTTTATCGTTTCAATAGACTGTTTGAAAAGATATATGGCCTTCACCGAGTGTGTTGGCTGCTTTATGCACTATACAATGTGTGTGTGTATGTGCCTTAATAGTGCAGTTACGCCATGGGGTAACTCAGTGGCAGTAGTCATGTTTGTGTTCTGTAATTAGGTTGCCAGTTTTGAGGGAGTGAGACTCTTGTGGTGAAATGGCTACTTTAGATATGTTTCTTAGATTAGTGATATTTTTTTGTACAGTTATTTTTTTTGTCTGAAAAAGTACACAAAGAGTTTTGAGAGTATAGTTGTAGGTACAGTTTTTGTTCGGTATATTTTTTTTCACTAAAATCGATATTTGTAGGGTTAGAATCTGAAATCAGGTAGTTTATTTGATCTCACATCAACTTACAATCTTACCGGATGCTGCTACCAGTATTTTATATGGAGCGTCTGCCTATCTGACTTCCACAATGCAGTTGCTGGGTTATTACCCATCCATTCATCGATATTCCTTTTTAAGACTGGTTGTCTGACTTCCAGCCCACTGACTACCTGTTACGACAGTCAAAGATTGTCAAATGAGACATGCTTGTTGAGCTTTCTGGGGCACGAAGGAAACTTGGTATTGATGGATACACACACACATCGTCTAGCAGCAGTCGTAAATCGTCTAGATATGAGGATCGGGTGTAAAGTTCCTTATACTCCGTTGAAATGTGAGGGTCCTCTTACCAGACGGGTGCGTGTTGTGTCTGGGGGGCTATGTCCTAATTCAATCTCACATCGTTATACTAAACTTTTGTCCAAAACAACAGGCGAAAATTATGATTTTCAAATAAGCCCCAAACTGTTTAATTATTAAGACAAACTAACTAGATACAAAATAAAGGTTGACATTTCGTATCTTTTCTGAAGTAATTTGTGAGCTGTCAAAAGATGTTAGCCCGTGATTTTTCAGAATTAAAGGTTGTTTTGCAAAGCCCCTGGTTTCGTTTTAATTTGATATTTTTAGCAAACAGTTTTTCGCAAATTGCGGACTGACGGCTTTAGGCTTTTCCGTGAAATGTGTAAAAATGTTTACAGATTATTTTACCTAAACTGTATATCCGTTTCACAAAAAAAAAAATTACGAACCTCGTTCCTGAAATTAAAGAACGAAGTTTCCCTTTAAATTTTATGTTGTAAAGATTGCTTCATTTGTATTTGTATCTGGTCGTAAGTTTAGTTGCATTTGCATATCATCAGCGGATAACGTTGCAACTGCTGGGATACAGGCCTCCGCTCTATTAGAGAGGGATGGGCTGTAATCCACGACGCGGGCCCAGTGCGGCTTGGTAGCTGTCACACGTCTTCGAATTTTAGTTCTAGGACATGCCGGTTTCCTCACGATGTTTTCATTCACCGTTTGCGAGCAATGGTGATGAAATAAATTACACAAAGTAATGCAACTGTGTGGGTGCGAACCCATTGCCAACTAGGGGCCGTTACTATTAGGCCACTACTGCTTTATAAGTATAGTTGATCTTGTTTATTTAGCTCCGTAAATTAAATTGATTTTGTTAATAAAACCAGAAAGATACGCCAATTTAAAAACCCAACAATTAGCAGAAAGCTAGATTTAATACGGCAAAACATTTCTTGCCCCACATTCCTCTCGCGCAAGCTCCATTTGACCCAAAAGCCGTTATTGTCCGAGCACTGCCGTCATGCACATATTCACGTATGGATAACAGACACAACAGATCCAGCTACACAGGAGATAAGGACAAAACTGAACAGATATGAGAATATGAAGCTCATACGACCATTTTAAGAGCACCTCAGCGGGACAATACACCGAGAAAGAATATCAAAGTCCTATTTCGTAAATGTAATTGTCATTATGTATTCATAAATGTAGGTCCTGGATAGCTATGGGCTTCCCCCCGCCCCTCACCCTTACTCTCCAGGGAAATGGCTGGCTAGAATTTTGGAACATAAAATTTTCAAGGCAACACCGCTACGAGCGTCCATGTAACTTTATTTCTGACATCTCTTTTGTGTTCTGTGAAAATAAAAATGGAGCATAGTTTTCTATCGCTCGTTTAAGTCGTGTATAAGTAACGTGACGTGGAAAGTGCGAAAAATTTTTTTTTTTTCTGACAGAATGTAGACGTTTGGCATAACAATGACATTAGAATTCTTTAGTGAGTGTTTTGGTGCTAGGTTAGATTCAATGTCACTGCCCTTTTCCATTGTTATTTTCAGTTCAATAAAATAAGACTATGTGTAGTACTACTACTATCTTCAACATATAACTGGTGTACTGTGGCATATCTACGCGATACACAATGGTAATTATTCAATATAAACATTATACACATAGACTAAGCGCTGTACGGAGTGTCAATAGCATAAGAGGCGAGCTACCGAATATTGAATTTAAAGTATAGATTTGTAAACATCTCATGCTAATTTTTTGGTTTTCCGATACTCAACCTTGCGTCGGTTTAATAAAAAAGATATCCATTTCCCCTATCTCTATCGTCTTCTTCTCCTGCTTCGTATGCTTTGTGTATTTGGTGTGTATGTGAGATAGATGAATGTTGTTGATGATTGCTGTGGGTCCACTGTGTGAGATGTTTGTTGTGTGTCTGGTGTGTGCTCGGTGTATGCTCGATTAACAAACACAGTGTCTCCCAATACCTTACTGAGTATGGTGGTTGTATGTATGGCTGCTTGTTTTGGGTTATTTTTGTTATTACTTTTATTTATTAAATCGTTTAACAACCAACATCTGAGGAGGCTCTCGCTTGGCAGCTTGATTCAGAAAGCAGTACTTCTGGACACGGAGCGTATCGTTAGGAGCTTCCTCTCTCAAGAGAACCGGTAGCTCGAACCCAGTTACCGATGCCGGTGGACTACTATTTTTTTATTTTTTTAAATGTTTTTTTTTGGTGTTACTTTGAATAGGAATATTTAAAAAATGTAAATTATATGTAAAGAAAATAAATAAGGGAAATAATTATTAAATACTTTGCACAACATTTAATGTCATGGATTTCCGCAAAGTAAGCCCCGATTCTATAATTTATATTAAAGCACCAAAACGGAACGAAATATGCTTCAAAACTCCCGATAACACAAAACACTGAGCGAAAGATTTTAAAACTTCTACCTGTCATTAAATACTCTTTGACGTCATATTACACAATGTTTAGAAACCAATATTGGTTTCGTTAAAAATAAACCGACAGCTTTGTAATAGACAATCAAAGTTTAAAACCGGAGTTCTTTGCAGCGTTGCTAACTTTTAACTAGAAGAGTTCGTTGATAACGGAGCGCCGACTTTGCGCTTCGTTTTACCTGACGCGGCATAAACTGATAATAGCGAACGACTTCCAACTTTTGTTCACAGATGACGGAGCGGAGGAAGTGGTATGTAATTGTGGAAGGTTTAAGGTTCATAAATATAGTGTAGAATAAATAGGAGTTGTCTCGTGGAGAACTACTCTTTATGTTCTGGTTAGTCGAACAGATGGTTTGCTTCAAATACTTTTTTTAGGTACATTTTTAGGGGATACCCAATCAACAACTTACGAAAGACAGCAATGGTATTCACCAATCCATTTGCCTGATAAATTAGATTCCTAGTTGAAGTTGAATCGTATTATGTGGTGCATTTCAACTCTATAAGGTTGCAATACTGCTTAACCGGACTATCCTGTGGAAGCTTCAAGGATTTGGCATAATAAAAGTAGGTTGGTTTAAATATCTCGACTTGGCACACGAGATTTTCGGCGTGTAGAATGTGAACTCGGCTATCATTGTGCCTATTGTCGTTACGGCCAATGGCTTGATGGCCATGCCTTGACAAACATCTGTCGAGGCTGATGCAGAAGGAAGTACTCCTTGATAGTTCCGGAATGTGAGCAGTTTCCTGTCTCTGGAGCCCTAACCACCGGTAGCTAGGCTAGGACCCTGCTCCCGACACCGACAGAACACTTTTTTATATATTTTTAAATGTTTTTCATATAGTTTTGAAAGAAATATTAATAAAAAATGTAATAGATATGCAGAAACGATGAAAATAGGTTGGTTTTAATAATTGAAAATATGTACCTATGCCTCAACGAGCCCAAACAAACAGTTTTCCATAACCAAAATCTTGGTATATAGAAAGCATACCTATAAAACCCAGGTAGATAAATCCCAAGTGACTTACCCGACCTGCCAGTTGTTTACCTACCTCTCCATAATCTATATACCCATCTGTCTTCCCAGACTGAGTGGTCTGCTTTCTTACATTATACCCAAGAATACGATCAAAAGTTACTCTTTTCATAATAATATTTTGAATTATACAGTGAGACGTCTAGACTTAGCTATAGAGTAGGTATACATTCTCAAGTCTTCGTGGATAATTTTCGTTCGGAATATTCAATAAGCTGACGATGTGATATTGCAGGTGGACTGGAAACTATTCTCATAAATGGATACTTACAATAACCAGTCTGCTATGTTCTTTTATTGCATAGATTGCTAAATTGGTTCAGTAATCGTCAGTTACAGCAATCGTGCGGTTTGTAAAGGGAAGGTTTCAATTCTATTTTGATATTTGAGATCTGCTGGACTCATTTTTCATTTTTTTTTTGGACTATTTTTAAGCTCCGAATATATACAATAATGAACTTAGCAATTTTCGCCCGAAGATTATTTGTTTCTAAAGGTGACTGTACACTTTCGCCGAAATACTCCGAGGTAGGGCGAGTGTGGAAGTACAGCTAAGCAAGGAACACCGAGGATAGACGAGCGCTCCCATAAACACATTAGCACTCGCCCTGCCTCGAAATGTCTGGGCGAGAGTGTACAACCACCGTAATAAGGTGGCTAGGAAAATAATTGTGATACAAAAATATGAGATTGTTGCCTTTCCATGTGCAAGTGTTTTCATAGAATGCTAGTAATAAGTATCCCATATTTTTTCTTTTTTTTCGGATGGGAAATCATAAAATGACCCGCCCCGCTCTGGGCGGAGCGGAAGGCAGTGTCAGACTTGTACTGATTAAAACCCATCCATGTTCCTTCTTTACCCTTTGTGTTCCAGGGCCGCGGTATCTCTTTCGAACAGTCCCGCAGCCCTGGCAGGCATCGGCCCATGCGGACCCCTACGTGGTTGCTGACATCTCTTTGAGGCGAGCGTGGAACACGAACGCGCCGTCGACACGGCCTGTCGTCTTAAGACGGTAGGACGGCGAGCTAGCCCATAACTCGCCGTCCACAGGCCCGCGCTTACGGTGGCCGGGAGCTACCACGTGACCCCCGACGCTCAGGGCGTCTCCCGCGGCGGCTGGGACGTGAGGCTCTTTCCCTCAAGAAGTATTCCTAAAAATGCGAATCCATTGTGTAAAAATATTCAGTCTAAAAGGTAAAAGTTTCATCCTTACTTCTGCATCTCCTGAAGGAGTAATAACGCAACGATAAGAGTGTGAAAGGGCCTTGAGTTTCGAGAAATAACATGCTTAAATGTGAAAGTTGAAACCCGATAGTGTGGCGTGACCTTTACACCACTTTGGCTTTGAAGCGGAAATTTACACAAGATGTGTGTTTGAGTTCTCCTTTTATGGCGTTCTGTTTATTTCTTGAAGGTTTTCTAACCACCGTTTAAGGTCTGATGATATGCCTAGATTTATTTTTGGGCTGAGGTTTTTTATGGTTATTATGAGGTCAATAAATTGCGGGTTGCAAGAATATTCGTAGATTACATAAAGCTTTCGCTTGGCTATGAAACAGTTGAGTAATAATTGTGCACCGTCACTTTTGATTTGATACGTTTTATAAGGAACAGATGTTTGTAAATAGCAATCTTATTGGGACGACAATAAAGGTCAATGTGACTTTGACAGTGATGTACAGTCAGACGTATAATAATGTGCTGAAAGGACTAGGTATAATCGCTGGAAAATTAGGTACCGCCGCGTTCACTGACGGTCGACCACTTGTCAACCTTATTACTCAGTGCATAAGGGTGAAATTTGACGACCGTCAGTGAACTCTGTAGTACGTCGTCATCACTTACTAAAATACAAAGTAAAACTTTTGTCTCCAAGGAGTCATTGACCCTCTTCGTAGATAATTAGACTTTTTGTTGATCTTAAAAAATAAAACTTTGCTACTCAAAGTAGGCTACGCAATAAGGAGAAAATGTTCCATACAATTTATACAGAAGGAAAAAAAAAACTTTTCTATATTAGTCCCTAACATAAGTGCTTTGTGATAAGGCCCGAAATCTTGGGACAAAGTTTCACCTCTGTGCCGAATAGGGCCGCCTTATGGCCCAGAAAAGGCCAGAACTCAAATGTTTTCGACTACTTATTGTTGTTTAAGTTTTTTATCAGATGTTGGAGAAAATATTTCTTGTCAAAGTATCTGTGTTTGATAAAGTTTATTGTACAAAGGATTTGTAATTTTATTACTACCTGCGAAACTGTAGTTTAGTCAGTCTATTTGAGAAGCGATATTTTTTCCTTTATTAATCATTTATACAATTTTTATGGCACCATAGCCGAATGACAAAAAAACGGAACCCTTATAGATTCGTCATGTCTGTCTGTCTGTGTATGTCAC
Source organism: Noctua fimbriata (assembly GCA_905163415.1). Classification (NCBI taxonomy): domain Eukaryota; kingdom Metazoa; phylum Arthropoda; class Insecta; order Lepidoptera; family Noctuidae; genus Noctua; species Noctua fimbriata. The sequence continues at coordinate 7,772,085 of LR990926.1, forward strand.
AGCCACTTTATTCTGAAACTATTAGTACTGCACAGTTGTAACTTGGTAGGTAGATATATTCTGTGAACCGCTTTACGATTTTTATACAAAAAAAAAAAAAAAAAAAGATCTCATCTCTCCCCATACATACATGGAAATGAAACTAAAAAAAATAAAATTATCACATATATACGTGCACGCTATAGATAGGTCTTTAAAAATGACATTGAGGTTCCTCAAATTATTTTTTGTCAACGTTGTTTTTTGTTTTTTGTTCATTTGAAAGATAGACATTTCGAAAGTGGTAAAGGTGCAGCAATTCTTCTTCTTCCATACTTCTCTATTACTCGTTGCAGAAGGACAGAGTAACTTTGTGTATTTAGAACATTAGTATGGTTATGGATGTAGTACATTTAAATAAACGACAGCGGTTTTTACCAAAACCACGTCCATATTACTAAACATCAGTTTATCATGTACAAAACAAGAGTTGAAAAATATAGTTACATGAAAGAGCGACCAAATATATTGTTCGTTGCTTTTTCATCCAATGTAATGATATTGTAGTAAAAAGCCCGAGCCACGTCATACGGACAAAACCACTATTTGTATGTTAATTTACTCTTCTACTGCTTTGTTTGGCTTAGAAAAATGGCATTATTATACAAGTATTTGTAAAAAGTTTTGTTAAAATAAGTTTTTAGTGTTTAACAATGGGTTTTTGTACGATTTTTTGTCAGTGCTTTTAACGATTGTGTTTTTGTTTAGTACCTTGTTGTGTTACGGTAGTTATATCTATAATTCTGCAAAGATCTTTTGGCGTGTGCCCATAATCGGAACCGATTAGTGGAGAACTACGACTGTTTTTCTGAAGGACTGTACTCCCAAATTCATTGAATGAGGTAAATATTTTGAGTCCGTTCTAAACCATAGGTTGGAGCTCGTGACTAAATAACAACAGACGCTCGGATCAATCTTCAGGTTAAGCCACGCTTCCCTAGTTTGGTCTGTGAATGGGTGACCAAACATTACATACCGAGTTTCCTCAGTGTCTCGAAAAGCACGTTAAGCCGTTGGTCTCGGCTGTCATTTGTAGATCTTTAACAGTCGTTACACGTAGTCAGTGGGTATTGTATTACCAAGTACTAACTGGGTTGAGGAGGTCAGATAGGCAGTCGCTCCTTGTAAAATACTGGTATTCAGCTGAATCCGGTTAGACTGGAAGCCGACCTCAACATAGTTGGGAAAAGGCCTAGGCAGACGAGTCGCTAGTGATGTAGTCTTTACCATAACTACGTACCTAACTCGTGATTTCCTATCAAAGTCAACATAAAAACTGCGTCGTTGGTCTACTGGTTGCAAGCGCGATGATTCCTAGATCAGGTAAAGTGTTATTGGGTTTTAACTTCAGGAATTTCTCAGTAGCAGCCACGGAACCTGGATTTGTGCCCGGTTGATGGCAATAGTCTCGCCAAAGTTAAATGAGTCTTAAACATAACTGGTGAAATGTGGGTGTAATATTAGGTACACCTCTACCCAACCCTTCGGGGTGCGAAATTATGTTATGTCCCTTACCGAAAAATACAGTTTATTAAGGCGACATTAGGTGCCAGCGCCCTTGAGGGAGTCGTAGAACCGTCGCCCGCAAGGGCTCCCGCTTCAACGCGCAGCAAGTTTATTCGAAAAAACAACCCCCGTTGATTTATCAAACACAATACAAATAAAAACCGTATACTAAAATATGGGTCATTAAATTGTCTTTTAGATGGTTAAAGTTTCATGCAAATACGCTTGATAGTTTTTGCGTGATTATCGTTTTTTTGCCCGCTTTAGACATTACTTTACAAATTAATTACACTATGTTATAAAAATATAATTTCACATTTTCACATATCAAATTATGAAGAAAATTGTCTAGTATAACATATTTTTTTTTCAAAGAAATGAGACTAGAAGTTTAGACGTGATGTTCAATTTAAAATCATTAAAAGTCGTATATCTGCGCCTTAAAGGTCTTTTTCACTAAACCGACACCCATTACCCCATTCACACAATTCTATCCAAACAAAAGCGCCACAACGAAACACATTACCCGCCATTTCTCTCCGCCCCAGTTGGGTAGAACTTGCCCAGCAATACGGCTAGACAAAGCAACGGAACCTGGGTTATGACGGCCATATAAATGCGAATTGTCGCGATTTAACTTGGCGACTTGTATATACAGTGTGTTCGGAAATGACACACAGAGCGAATAAGCGAGCGTTTGTGTCGGCAAGCTGCGGTACTTGTTTTGTGTACTGGTGTCGGTGTGATGTTGTAATCATGATCTGTGTGAAGAGGTCAGGAGAGTCGAGTAGTCGGGTACAGTGATGTTTCGGTAAATGTAATGTGCTCCTAATTCCAAGGTATATTATAGTCTGGTGTTGTTTTGAGCATGTTCTGTATAGACGATGCATGTTAAGAATTGCACCTTGTGTAGTGATTAAAATGAATAAGTACCTACTGTATGTACTATGGTGTAGTGCGACGTTGTTCTAAATGTAAGGTGCTCACAAATAAATCAATCACTTGAATGATTGTAAATAAAAATCAATCGTTCAGTCGTTTTTGAGTAAATTACATGAAGAAATATTTAGAAATTGCCATTGTTATGTGACTGAAATGACGGAATAACTCCCAGAGTGTCAGAATTTTGTCTCTGTTATAATAGATACTAAACTCAAAATATGTCACATTTGCTTTTATGTTTGGTTGCTGGTATTTCGTCCAATCACGCCAGCCCATCTATATGAAAGGTGTACTTGTTTAGGCTTTCTTTACTTAGTCAACCTTTCTTTAAGTCCCATAGGACGTGACTGATGGGTTTTTTTTTTTGCAGTATATAGAGAACTTTCATTACTTCGGTACTTGTTTATGGAATGTTTATTCTTGAAACATTCAATCAGAATTCATGTGGCTGTTCGCAGTTGAAACTTCAAATTTTTAAGGATGCAGTAGGTTTGAATTGTAAACTGGGTGATGCTTTCAATTGTGGGGATTAGGAAGTAGACCTATTGGATGATTTCCACCAAACGGCTAGCAGCCCATCGGATCGCAAAGGATTCGAATGGATGCGGCAACAGTCAATCGCGTTCGGCAGGATGTCGACGCATACGATCGGCCCCTTACCGTAGCGCGTCGCTTGCAAACGTATCCTTTCTGCGCCTAGTCAAATAGTTTTGGCATACTTTCGGCTACGATCGCGTGTCGCGGAAGACGCCCGCGGTCTAGCTGCTGTGCGCAGCTTGGTAATATAGACTTTAAATACAGTGAACACGATTAAATATCGTTTAAAGATTGTAAAATCCGTTTCGATCCGATGTAACGCGAGCCGTTTAGTGGAAATCATACTTTATTGGATGCAAATACCTAAATGTAAAATATCATTCCGGTATTTTTCGGAAAAGTTAGCATACAAGTGCATAGTTCACTACTAGACCAACGAGTCAGTCAACATTGATCATGAAATAAATATTTAAGAGCTGTGAGTACCCCAGCATTAGACGTGCTTAAGCCCCATAGGATAGAACATCCGTAAACCCGAATACATTAATGTACTTGTCACCCGGTATCCATTATGAAAACAATTAATAATTTATATACCAATTAGGTTTAGTCTGTGCTAGCACGGTTTGCTCCAAATTGTATGCAAAAGATGCAATTTCCTCCTGTTAATAGTTGAATTGTTAACGTTTTTGTTGCAATATTTAAATAGGTTTAATTAATTTTTATGCGCCTCAAGTGGACTTGGACAGGATATCTGGCTAGACGCGGAGATGGCCGACGGAGCAACGCTTTGACCGAGTGGTGACCAAGGTTAGGCCAAAGAATCCAGGGCCGTCCTCAAACTCGTGGGGTCGACGATATCATCTAAATAGCAGAAAAAAACTGGGTAAGGGACGCATAGTACCGGGAAGTGTGGCTGAAGAAAGGGGAGGCCGGTGTGGCAGAAGAAATCACCCAGCAGTGGGTGATTCCATGCTGATATGATGATGATGAGGACAAAGGTCTTATCCCATAGCATAATCAGACTATAAACTTCCCAATCCTGGGACGCAAGCCTCCTTTCTGAAGGCAAAAAGTCTTACGGATGCTTTAAATTCATCTTCGGTCTAGGATTGTGTTATTTAAAGTAATTTATGTTGAAACAAATGTCTGTTGACTGAACTTAGTCCCAGAATTCCCACTCTGGGACAACATAGTCTAGTTTAGGCAAGGAAAACAGACGCTTTTTTATTTTATGCTATCTTTAAATATAATGAAGAAAAAGTCCATTTACATAAGGCGCCATCACAGACTCGACGCCATTTCATATTCTAGTCACTGTTTTAAGCTTTCACGGTTTATAACTAAACTTAAACTGTCACTTACACAATCATCACGATATTCAGTAATTCTGAGCTCTCCGATATTATAATTGAAAATCGCGGAAGATATCCTGTAAGTGACAGTGTAAGTTTTTTTATTTCAGTACTAAAATAACCATCCTAACCACAATATTATAAATGCGAAAGTAAGTTTGTATGTTACCTTTTCACGCCTAAACCACTGAACCGATCATCGTGAAATTTTGCATATAAGTTGTCAGTTGTACAGAAATGGACATAACCTTTCATCCCGAAAAAACTACTGTTCCCGAGGAAAACAACAATAACGTTCTTAAGATAGATGGCGCCACGTATCTTTCGAATCATGATTACAAACCGAATTGATTGTCAAATTCAAAATTAACGCGAGCGATGGCAAAAGCCAGTGAAAAAATAAAACACAGTAATGAGTTTTACCTTGACAAAAAAACTAGTAGTTTTTAGTGTTAGGATGACCTTACATACAAGGATAGTCCTTGTCGCCGCATTAACTTCATTTTTCTAGGCACCGGCTAAAACCGCAAGCTCTAGTCTGAAAAAATCTAAAGTAGCTACGTAGGTACCAATATATATAGAAAAACTATCAATTGCTCATGTTTTTTATTCCCATGAGAAATAGCCTTTGGCCTTTCGAGCTTTTTGTGGCAAAAGAGGATTCTCTTATCGACGGTCTTACACATTTTCCTTAAATCCTCGTTTTTGCTACAGTAAACAATTTAGTTTTCTATGTTTTTCTGATATTTAAAATAAAAAATATATTTCGCAAAAGATGACATTTTCGCCCGTTATGTGGGAAAGAAATGTGTTTAAAATTGCTTAACGTTTTATCTCCTCCACAATTAAGTAGTTTTATATAATTAAGTTATCTATCCTAATTTAATGTTGTATGTTATGTTATGTGTGTTTTGTGTGTGTGTGTGTGTGTTATGTGTGTGTGAATCCGTTTAAATTTAAGTTCTTGATTGACGTTGTTGAAAATCACTGAACACATTTTAACAATATTTTTAAGATAAATAAAGCAATTCTTAAGCAAATTGATTACCCACATAAATGGCCTGTTTATTAAAATCACAACTGTCATTCTTTGACAGTTGTTCGCTTAGTAATGGACACCCCATTTAAAAAAAAAAAACATTTCCATATCGTTACCGTAGACTACTAATGTACCTAACCTACTTGTCTTACCACGATAACTAAAACACAACACAGACTCTCTACACAGTCGAAACACTAGCAATACAATGGCGTAATCCAATGATCAAACTAGATCCAGTGTCAGATAATTTGAATACAGAACTGTATCATAATTCTGTGGCCGAAATATGGTGCAGATAGCAGACGATGTAACTGGACAGGCGGGGATGATGAATTCACTGGCGCATTGAACCCCACAGAGTACTCGATACAGTAGGTGAAGAGAGGGTTAAGTAGTTAAGTAAAGGGTTAAGGTATTGACGTTGATTGTGGTGACAGGCTAAATTCTAAGAAATTAAAAAATATGTGAAATTAGTAATAATGCAGTCATCGTACGTGAAATAATTAGTAAAGGTTTGAAATTATATTTATCTGACTTTAAAAGTCCTAAATGAAGTGCTAAGTCTATAAAGCTCGTAATTATTGTCACAATTCTTTTTGCCAAGAGAACTCCAAAGATGCAAAGAGAAAAAAGACAAAACCATTAAAGTATTCTGGAGCAAAAAGCCTTGTACCTCCCTCGTGGCTCTCAATCAGTATGTCACTAATAGCTTACATAATTGACAACTGACATAAACCACGAGACAGGCTTACATTTTAGTGAGTAAGCCCAGAGGCATTGGCTCTGAACTATTGCACAGAACCATTCAATTATTTAAGATATGAAACGCTTTACATGTACTGTTGGGGACGGAGAGACGCACACATATACTCGTCTATTGTAACAAGAGTTTACGTGAAGGCGACATAACAATGCATTTTGGAGCGAAACTGGACTACTGTCCCTTGTAGTCTGTGGCATTATTCATAGCAATCTCGGTCTGGGAGAGGCGCCTGCTACGTCGCTAGACAATGCTATATTATACTGCTTACTATAACAGAGTTTATTGGCTGCCAAGTCAGTACGATGCAACTACGAACATTTTCACATGCTACTCCGGATATTCGGAGGTTTTATCGGATTAACTTTCGTTATGAGCACAAACTTTATTATTCCGCTTTATAGCATGAGATTTTCCGTTCATTATCTTCTTTTGTAAACATTGTGTCGCTGCGAAATTAGTATGAACGTTTTTGGACTTTATTTTGGATGGTGTACGGTAGTTTTTTGTTTTTTTAGCAAATAATGTTTCATTTTTTAATGAATCTTTTTGTATGTATATTTGTTTTTTTTGTGTGCAATAAAGAATAAGAATAAGAATCTAGAGAAAAGTGGTTTTGGTTTATAGAAATCCACTTTTATTCTACTCCTGTTTTATTCTTTGCAATCTTTGGTAGATTACCAGTCCATTCCGAACATAAATTAGGTATTATGATGATCCTTTTATGATATCGATTCATTAAGAGGCGTTATCTCATATATCAAGAAAATTGGGATGTGTAGACAAATATTTTCCTCAAATGTATTATGCATAGCTTACGTCTATCAGTCTATCGATATAACTTGACAGGGGAAAATAACGCTCATTTTTATTTATAACTTAGCTCACAAATCTTCTTAGAAATAATTGTAATCCATGCTTTGGCTGTAAGGATGCTACTTAAAACTAATATACATTTTTAGAATTTCCGTTCATGTTTCAATTACGTCCAATAAGTGCTGAATAGTCAATATTTATGAGGAGCTCATGACTAAATAATAACAGCCGCTCAGATTGATCTTTAGGTTAAGCCGTGCTTGTCTAGGTTGGTCTGTGGATGGGTGACCACCCATTACATACCGAGTTTCCTCCGTGCCTCGGAAAGCAGGTTAAGGCGTTGGTCCCGGCTGTCATTTGTAGATCAGTGACAGTCGTTACAGGTAGTCAGTGGCTCAAAAAGTCTGACAACCAGTCTTACCAAGGGGTATCTTATAACCTATAGGGTATAGTACTAGAGTATAGTACTAACTGGGTTGTGAAGGTCAGATAGGCAGTCGCTTCATGTAAAATACTGGTATTCAGCTGCATTCGGTTAGACTGGAAGCCGACCCTAACATAGTTCGGAAAAGGCTAGGCACATGATTATGTGCTGAATAGTCATATTGGATATTGCGAAAGGTTCAACATTATTAGGCATTTGTTCTTTTTATTCGATTCTTTTCCTAGACAACCTACTTTCACCAATATTGCGTGACTCGGCCCAATTGGATGAGCCTTAATTTATTGAAATCGGACAGTTGAGTTAAGCTAGCAGTTATACATAAGAGGCTATTTACATAATTGTCTTATGCTACTGTCTCTGGGTAATAGTCGAGGTAGCTTGTGTCCTGTTTATATGATTTTTATTAAGTATATAATATATTTTTAGCGGGATCTTTTTTACGCAAGTAGTAGCGACAATTTTTGGATAGCAAAGGAACTAATAACTTTTTTTTTTTCTTTGTTTAATCTTGCGATCAGTCTTTCAGACTATGAGCAGATGGGATGGTTCTGGTGGCGTGTTGAGCGCTACTCCCAGTGGAGTCTGCCCTACCTTTTCAAAGACTGACTGTTCTGGTCGAAAATGTCCCGTCGCTTTTTTAATCGACGGATGCTTTCTGGGATAGTTAGCTGCCCCGCAAGCTTATGGAACTAATAACTAAAGAACAAGAACAGCCTCAACGTGATGTAAGCCGTAGGCAAATATTTGACTGACATGACCTAAATAGAAAATGTAAACTGGTCTTCTTCATTCAAGAGACAGAGTAGTACGAAACAGAATAGCCCGTGAAATTCCTATTTTCTTAGGTTTTTTGCAATTTGCAGGTCAGTTTCAGGCTACTGTAAAACAAAATATGATTCGCAAGTGTAACGAGTATGTAGTTACAAAATGATAATCATTAAAATCATCAATAGAACCCTCTAAGTTCATTTAATTACTATTTCATGAAAAAGTCATTCAATGGGATTATTTGAACTTAGAGTGTTATATTGATAAGTTTAATGACTATAACTTTGTAAAGCCATATTTGTTACGGTCGTGAATAATATCTTTGAACATACAACCTCACACTGACCTGTAAATTAAAAAATCCGTAAGAAAATTTAAATTTCGCGGGCTACACGGCTTCCACATTAAATGGTAGAAAATATGACCATCAAGCAAAATATCCCCGACCCCTGATACACTCCCCGAGGAACTCGAGGAGTGAATCGCGAATCACACAGCGTCCGATAGACCCGCTCCGTGAGTCATCGAACGGCCGTGAGACATAGACATTCACACTCCAATGACTTGGAGCGTGAATCGTGCACTTCCTATGCTGATTTGGCTTGAAGTGAGGTTCGTATACTTATGCATGCTATAATAGTACCTACTGTTTTTTTAATGTTGTACTGCTGAGAAAAACACTTCTTCTTTTTATTTCTTGAATACTGGGCATGAGACTTATATTGTAATGTGCTTTTTAACTGTGACTAGCGACCCGCCCCGGCTTCGCATGGATGCAATATACAACATTATTTTTAGTATATGCGAAACCTGAATATAGTTTGTTCAGAATAAGTAACTGAATCGATTCCAATATTTTTTAAACCATGTTATATTTTTTCCTAAAAATATTTAAAAAAGGCTACAAGTTCGACACCGAGTGACACTAAGTACCTATCGCAATCATTTAGGTACCTACTACCAAATTATTATTATCAATAAGCTCAAGACGGCGCTGGTGGCGCGCACGCGGCGCGCTGCGTGTTTAACACATTTTTGTGCGGACAACCAGGTAACAGAACAAGCTTATAACTTTGTGATTGTACATGATACAGTTTTGAAATTTTGTACGTAGATTCTTTACATAAAAATACTAGACAGGTTTCGCATATACTAAAACTAATGTTGTATATATATAAATCTTCCTCTTAAATCACTCTATCTATTACAGGAAACCGCATCAAAATCTGTTGCGTAGTTTTAAAGATCTAAGAATACACAGGGACAGACAGCGGCATTGTCTGTTTTATACTATGTAGTGAATAATACTTCTTCCTACTTCTCATATAGATTCAAGCTTGCTCAGTGCGCGTAGCCGATTTCAAAACACAGCAACAAAAACTTTAAACATTAAATTGTATGGTTTTCTTTAAAAAGTGGAACAAAAACTGTGTTGTTTCTACAACGCCGGTAGATATTCACAGCAGCCCCGGCTTCATTTACATTGAGAACAATTTGCGATGTCTGACCGTGGCTGAGCACCCCCGAAGCAGTCATTTGCGTTGTATACCAATTAGTTTTTGCAAATCAACTAATTTTCTTCTGACTGGCTGAACTCTCTTCTTTGATGAAAGATAATTTTGGAGGCCTTTGTATCGGATTACATATTGTAGACTATTGAGTGTTTATCTGTTGTTAGGTTGGTACTTTGTTCGGCAAGTTCGTTTTATTTTACAAAAAAAAAATAGACAAAAGAAGTTTGATTCAAAAGTCCTCGTTCGCTTTCACTTTTCTTTTATTTTATTACAATACATTTAGCAAATCCACTTTTTATTAGGTGGTAAAAAAACAAGTAAATGCCCACAATTTTCTGTAAAACATGACATCACATCTTAGTTTTACACACACACACCACCCACACAAACACACACACACACCACACACATACCTACTTAAACTCGGTTTATCTGCCTAAGGGTGTTACCACACCAATCGAACGATCGACATCGGTCGGCGTTGATAGATTGGTGTGGCAGCTTTGGCTGACGTCGACTAATCCATTCTACCATCGATAGATGGCATCGATTGACGAACTAAGGCATCGATCGACAATCGATCGAGTGGTGTGGTAGCACCATAATAGCTGTTGTGGTCAAATCCTTAACATGTGTACAATATCTAACCAAGAAAGAAATGCCGTACTTTAAATGAGTAAACATTTTTTAAACCACACAAACTACCAACAGGTAAACGACGTACCTTAAAACAACAGCCGTCAGTCTTTTGAAAACAATTTCATTATGAAAAGTAAATAAAATTGTTACCATAAATTACTCAGCTTCACTAAAAGCCCGCGGCTTTAGAATCAAAGCACTTTTCTAGTTAAAGAATCTAGAAAATTCTACGCGAGTTCTTATAGAAATAAATGCCGTGTAACTTGAAGTCAGGGGTTTAAGAATAATCCAGTGGAAAGTTCTTGAATTTATTACTGTAGTCTGACACTTATAATTTTAAGACTGGTCTCGGTTCGCCAATTATAGTTGTACCCACTCTTTCTAAGACGAGGTCATATTTTAAGTTCAGATAAGTTTAAAACCCGATTTGGAAGTAGGGAAATGATTGATAAGGATATCTTGAAGAATATGAGAAATAACCTAGTAATATAGTAGAAATGAGCGTGTTCTTTTAAATACCTACTTTTATATTAACTAAAAAACTTCAACTAACTTCTAAATTCTACACATCATCAACATCACCATTTTAGCCGAAAGAAGTCCACTGCTGGACATAGGCCTCCCTGAAGCGTCGCCACATTGACAGGGCCCGTGCGTCTCGCACCCAGCGGATCCCAGCAACCTTCACCAGGTCATCGGTCCACCTAGAGGAAGGCCTTCCAACAAAATCTATACAAATAAATAAAATTGAAGTCTGTGACAGCTTTTTACTGAAAGCATATGAAAGTATACATATAGATCGGTACTAATTTTTTTTTAAGTATTTGTCTGTCTGTCAGTTTGTTCCGGCTAAGCTCCGAAACGGCTGTACTGATTTTAACTGGCAGAAAGCTGATGTTATAACTTAGGCTACTTTTATAAAAAGAATTAGGGTTCCGTGCAAAAAATGAAAACCTTGAAATTGTTAACAAAATTCGGTTCAACTAGGGAAATAATATTTTTATAATAATTTCACGCGGACGAAGGTCAGCTAGTCATAAATAAGTAGGTACCTAAGTGTTGGTAATAAACAACAAAAGCGACAAATATTTGAGATAAAAATAGTTCCAGTCACTTATTTATACTCATCAATTCCACAAAAACATTCACAATCAAACAGAAACGTCAGTTTTCCACCCTAGTGCGGTAAAACTTTACCATTCATCAATGAATGTAGTATGTTCTGGTCGACGTCACTCCAATTAAAGGGTGGCACGATAAGACGAGGGGTAAGCAACCATCCGGCGCTTGACTTTCTTAATTAAGAGGCCGATCTCTAGCTCGATAGGGGACGGACATGCGATCTACTTGTTTTAAATGCGGTGGTTTGTGTGAATGATTCCAAGGTTTTTAGTTTGAACTAGTTTGGCGACCAATATTGGTAACAAACCTTTCATTTTTGTTTGCATATTGAGAGGAGCTCGTGGCTAAATAATAATTGCCGCAACGCCTTACTAATTTACTATTAGTCGAGAACTACGACTGTTTTTCTGAAGAATTCACTGAATGAGGTAATTATTTTGGGTCTGTACTAAACCATCAACAGCCGCTCGGATCAATCTTTAGGTTAAGCCGTGCTTACCTAGGTTTGTCCGTGGATAGGTGACCACCCATTACATACCGAGTTTCCTCCGTGCCTCGAAGAAAGCACGTTGAGCCGTTGGTCCCGGCTGTCATTTGTAGATCTTTGACAGTCGTTACAGGTAGTCAGTGGCCCGAAAGTCTGACATCCAGTTCCACCAAGGTGACAAACTGGGTTGTGGAGGTCAGATAGGTAGTCACTCCATTTAAAATACTGGTATTCAGCTGCATCCGGTTAGACTGGAAGCCGACCCCAACAAAGTTGGAAAAAAAACTTGGCAGGTGATGATTAGGAACAATGCTCAATTGCTCATGCATTCACTGTATGAGAATAGGCCTTTGCGCTGATAGTATTAAAATAAGAAGCTAGTTTTCGCATAGGCGATAGTGTGGAAAACTGTCAGGTTATGGATATCCTATTGATATTTACAAAGACAAATGAGCCAAGAAACCTTAGCGGTATAACATTTTTACCAAAAGTAAAAAAAAAGTATATTAGTGACAGAAAAGGAAAAAAAAGACGTTTCGGCGGTATACGACTTTTTAAGATTCGAATAAAAAAAATTCATGTCGTCATCAGGTAATTCTTCGGCAACATGACATCTTGTTATTAACAAGTTTGACGAAGACTCGACGAAACTCTAAGAGCCTCGATGAACTCTCTCGAAGTTTCTAGAAGGGCATATACTTACGTTATTTAGGTTAATACTTTATGGGACAGGAAAGCGTTTCGACTTTTGTTTCCTACGACATAATAACAACGTTTTATGTTTGCACTTATGGTACACTTGTTAATATTAAATTTGTGACCTGGAAGCCATTGTTTTTGAAAATACGTATTCTGCGTCGTTGAAATTTTATGGGGGTAATAAACTGTGGATATTTTTGGAGTTTTTACAATAGTATAAAATATTATAAACCTAGTTACTTATCTTTCTAGGTTTGTGTGATATATTTTCTACACCTACACACAATATAGTGTGTTATTTTTTCTATGAATCGGAATGAAGTACCAAAACTGGTTTTCATTGACCACATTTTCTTGGAATTTGAGCAATTTTTTATAACCAAAAATCATATCGAGAGGGATACGAATAGATTTGGCAATACATTGTTAGATTCCTGTCACTCTGGTAATTTGCATTCGAAAGTTAGTGATTAATTTATGAAAAACATGAAGAAATCGGCAATGATACTCAGAAATTGTAACATTTGCAACAAATGATCATCGTTTTTATTTACTTAATGTTCCGATCATATCAAACTCTAATTAAAAGCATTTATTTCTATTAAAACCATTTTCAGGCATTTATGAAATGTAAAAGAGTCGGTCAGACAGAGAGTCGCATGTAGATCTCTATGGAGAAGAACGGCCAAGAGCCTCCATGGACACTCCATTACTAGATAAAGGCCTCTCTCGAAATACGTCACAGCATACCACTTCCTCCCTTTTTGCAACCCAGTTCCCCCCTCCCAGCACCCCGCCTTCAGGTCGACTTTCGATCAACTTATGTCACTTCAATCTCAAAATGTGTCAACTGTCGTTAACACACCAATTACAAGTAATAGCATGTGGAGGGCCTTGTAAACAAACTTTGTCATCACAGTATGTTCCAGAGGCTCTTATTGAAAAACTTGTCTGCGTAAGTGTACCTACCGTACCACTAACACTAGACGACAAAATTGCGCAGTTAGATTTGCAACGTTCGGCTCAGCGTCGAGAGTCGAAATTACAACAGTGCTAAAATACTTAAGCATTGCTTAAAGTTAGTGGAAACAGGCACATGTGTACCGTTTCTAGGTCAGCCTTACATATCGTACGTAACTTTGCGAATGACAAACTTGGTCCGTGATTTAGATTGACGGTAGTAGAAAATACGGGTCTTTAAACGTGAAGAATCGTTGGTACGGCTTGGTGGCCTGGACTGGTTAGCTTTAAATATATATTTCCCGAAGTACTATCGGAATAAAAGCACTCAGTAGCATCCAAGCCTACCCTTGTGCATAATTTCAACCAATCCGCTGATCTATTGGGCGTGGAAAGGTAACAGACAAATAGACTTTCGCATTTATTATATTTGTATTTTTAAGCACAATGTTTCATGGGGGAAATGTTCTTTTCCAAAGCAAACTGGACTGGTCGTTTTGTCTTATTCAACAATTAAATGAAAGACTCAAGTATGGCTGCGTTTTATTCCGTAGTTTTAAAACTACCGACTTTTTCAAGAACAAAGACTGTTCAAACCGACGGAAAAAGTTCTAAAATGGTAATTAATGCTATTTTCTCCTGACCAACAGGGAAATAGTGGCCTTAATTAAAATAACTTGGTGATCTCCGCGGGAAAATAATGAATTATTATCGCCCTGGTTTAGCGCGGTCTAGATTACAAATAAGGTCATTTTACGACGACTTTTCAGCATAGAGGTAAAATCATGGATGTGCTCTCAAAGTACTTAAGTTACGAACAGACTGACCGGTGGCTTGCTTGCTTGCTTAACGCGTAGGAGCTAGCTACTTCGATACACGCTAGCTGGCTAGCGAGGCGACAAGCGCGCAGAGCGACCGGTTGTGAAAATCATAGAACGTTCGTTTCACTTCGCTACTCGCTAGGCGACGCGCTAGTCTCTACGCGCTAGTCAGTGCGTTCGTAGCGTTAGGTTGCGGGAAAAAGTGTCTACACTGAGATGAGCGAAGGCACACATCCCGAATGAAAGGAGAGATATGATGTGTAGTATGACCGAGACAAATACTATTCAAATTTCATTGTCAACGAAATATTAAATAAACGTGAACATATTTTGACGTGGTACGGCGAATCTATGATTTAAATCTACGCTTTTAAGTAATCAATTGTATTTATTGTCAAAAGTTTTCTGAACAATCGAAATTACTTTTCAATGTGATAGCCTAGTTGATAAAGTTGTAACTTTGGGGATAAATCCTTTGAAACCGTTTTATGAGAATATTTTTATTTAAAAATATAACAATGTAATGTATTTATGTGGAATTTCCCAAAAAATAACGTTTTTGATAAATATTATTAGGACAACAACATCAATAAATCGAATAAAAATCTATGCAAATTCAACATCTTAAAACTGCCAAGCCATTAAAAGCGTTATAAGTTACTAAATAACTGAAACTCATTCTGTAATCAATTATGAAGCCGCAACAATAACGAGTTCTAAAAAAACAGTCAAAGTTCTTATCGCGACTACGCACAGTCAAGGGTTCTGTAGTCTGTCGGATTTATTCGGTCGCAAATATAAGTATCGATTCCATAATAATTTTCAAAAAGCATCAAGTTGTAACCGAAAATATCCCACATCTCAAACACAGTCACTAGCACAGATACGATGATTATGTGTTTCATCCGGACGGATGATCGTCCGTCCGGATGAAACACATAGTCAGGTGGTCACGGACTGACGAAATTATACTTTTTTTTGGCCAAGGAATCCTACAAATTATCGAACCAACTTCAATGTACCACTTAGCACCGACTTTAGAGACAAAGTTCTTAGACAGTTTTAATTGCTTTCGACCTATCTGATAGGTCGACATTGTTTGACCGACATCTCAGTGTGTTCTTATCTTTATTTTATTCGACATTTTTATTACTTGAATATTAATTGGTAAGATGCGATGTATCTTTTGGTTTTAAGGACTTTATACTCTTTGTAAAAACGTATAGTTAGTTGTTCAATCAAATTTGATACCAGTTCAACCTAAAGGGCCAAAACACATCTCGCGATATGACGTCACATCGTGGCACGTGTCGTGGAACTCTACGATGTGCATTGTAAGGCATCGACGTTCAAAACTGACGATGCAATTCTGAGCGCAAAGAAATGGACGGATTCAGTATTTTCTGGCATGTGCTGCGTGTTTTCATACGATACGACATCTTGTCGTGAATTTTCACGATGAACGTTATAGATTTCCACAAAACGACTACGATGTAGCATCTTGCTACAGATACTATGGGAAGTCGTATCGGTTGTATCATGTGTTTTAGCTCTAAATAGGTTTTTTAAACCCCTCCATATTTGATAACGATTTTCTAGGTCTGTTAGTATTGTTTTTGTTTAAAGAACATAACAATATCATAATAAAGGACAAAAAAAATCAAAATGGCGTTACTTTAAAAGTCGTTTAAACCTTGACAAGACTAGACGAGAAACTTATAATTTTTATTAAACGATTTTACTTTAAGTACCTATAATCTCAGGTCTCAATAGATTTCCAAGCGATTTGGCAATTAGGTACAATTCAATTTGTAAGGGTTCGTTCAAAGAGAAATATGCTATTGATCTTATTTCTAATATTGAAATGAAAGTTGGTACCTACTTCATATTTGTTGGATAATTCAAATTGCATTACGAATTTTTGACATAATTTGATGCTTCATAGAGCGTTTTGAGTAACTGATTTACATTTATTTCATGCCATGACTGGAATATTTTTTTTTTACCTGAGTGGAGTTAAAGAGAAATAATGTTGTTACGATCGACTCTTACGCCGTTGAAGCAGAAGGATTACGAGTTACCAAGCGTAGCAATTAATCTGCTACTCGTAAAGTTATATATATGTCGGATCCGGTCATTATGCTGGTTTCACATGAAGGCAGAACAGTGAGGCAGAACATTGGGCAGCACAGTACTGCTACTGTTTGAACGTACAGAACAGTACAGTACTGTCTTGACACTAACCAAGGCAGCACAGTTAATAGCTCGCCGTTCTATTTTTGCGGGCCATTTTGCTCCCCCACTATAAATCCATCACTCGCGGACTGTCCTATATTTAAACGCCACTCTCCTTCCGAACTGTTGTCTCACTGTTCTGCCCTCGTGTGAAACCAGCATTAGTATGGACATAAAATGAATCGCAAGTGCGCCGGTGTTGACATCCTGCCTACTTACAAGACTACCGACACCACAGCTTGCTTCTACAGAGCCCTGATGTTCAGCTCGAGGCGACGGCGACAGTCAATGTCTGAGCGCGGAGGAGTTGAGACGTCTTGGAACTGTACCCGATTCATTGTGCCAAGTCTTATTGTGTTAAGTTGTAATTTCAAGTAATTTGTTAGTTAAATAGAAACAGTGTATCGCACCCAGTGTATTTTCATTGCACGAAACCCATCGTCTGCCCACATGATGTACGAGTCCGAAATCCTGACATATCCGACATATAAATAAAGTGTCTTATTGTGGCTCGGAAGTATATGGCTATAATAACGACCTATTAATATTTTCATTAAGAGCTATTTTTAAATCTTTGTTTGTAAATTGCTCATGGTAATTTTATCAAGTAAAGAGTAAAAATCTTCAGTGCTATGTAAATAAGAGTACAACACAATATAAATCCCGCAGTAAAATTACGGAACAAGACAAGAGACATCACTCATCCATTTGTGAGTGTAACTCCAGTACGTAATGTGCGCAATATTTTACGTTACGGAACTTTTATACGTCGCATAAACGTACAATGAACGTATAAAACGAAAGGAAAGAGGGTAAAGGAGAAAAATATGCTTTTAGAGCGCTAACGTTCACCATGGTAGGTAGCCGGAGTCTCTGGGGCCGCGTTTAATAAAGATTGGTAACTTGTTTTTATGATTTCCTTTTGCGTACGTCGTTTAGAAGCATTAGACGAGTCTCCAGACGTTGTATAAATGAGACTGTTTCTAGATTGTGGTGAGTTTTGAAGTGGCAGTCATTTGTTTTTCGATTGTTGTTGGTTTTACGGTTCCGTATCCGAAGGGTAACCAACGGGCCCCTATTACTAAGCCTCCGCTATCAGCGGACTGTATCTCATGATCCATAATAGGTAGACAGTTAAAATTATCACAGAATGTGTATTTCTGTTACCACTATAACAATAAAAATAAATTAAAAATTAAAGGGGGCTCTCGTCGCACCTGGCCGGTTTTTATAAATTAATGATAGTTTTAGTGAAACAATTGGAATGATCGTAGTGAAATAGACTGATACACGGTTAAGACTACACACTGATATTCTTGAATTCTAGGAAAGAGTAGGGTGTGGCCATATTATAAATTCAATGAGATTGTTCGTTCACTCTTGCGTAATGTGTAAGCCAAGAACAATGCTTGTAACTGACAATAAATAAATCCTGAAAAACATTTTCTAATTATATACAGAAGCGCTAACAGATGGCACCAGTAAGCGTAACCACTACCTTAATTAACCATTCCAACGACACAACACCCAATTTAACCGATTAAGCTTGTCAAAATCTCATTTACTGCCATGTAAACTTGCCCTTCACCCCTTCAAAGGCACCGCTGTGACCTACTCGAGCAACAAAATCGAGCGATCTAAATCATAAAACTGACATTTATATTATGAAATGCAAATCCTGATACATAAATAATATCTCCAGATACCCCATTAAAAGTTTTATGGCTGTGTAAGATTTTCTATAGGGTTGTACATTAAAATATTAATCAAATATTTTGAAGTAAAAGTGAATTAATTTGTTAGATAAATTAAACCGTGTCAAGCTGCGTCTGAGGTATAATTGTGGTGACCCAGTTCGGCGCGACCGACGTAGAGGTGCCGCCCCGTGGTTGGTTGTAGCGCGAGCGGAGCGTAGCGGGAGCGGAGATGGGTTTGAAAACTCGGTTCACTCTTTGGACTAAATTGTTTTCATTCTATTTTTAACCCGACTACGGCGAAGCTAAAAGAAAGGATTATAATTTAGTAGCCTATGTATGTATGTATGTTACTATTTACATATATTCCTCCGTAGCGCCTAAACTATTCATCCGATTTTGATGAAATAGGTGTCAATGGATTCGTTATTATGACCAAGGTAACATAGGCTACATTTAAACCGACTTCAACAATAGTCGATTTTACCTTGTAAACCCCGAATTTCATTAGAGCGCCATTTATATATATGTTTTTTTTTTTAACACAAACGTACTTATCTAACTTGTTGAATAAACAGTATACCTAGTTACTTCATGTATTTCGATCATTGTTTATTTCACGTACCTAGATATAGTTTGTAGGGAATCCAAGTTTGCAGTTTTTGCACGCTAGAAACATGTATAAATAATAATAAAAGGTTGTGTGTGTTTTAACTCGTGTGGATGGGCTAATGTGTATGAATACATATGCTACATCAGTGTGTTGAAAAGTTGCCCATTTTGAACTATGAACTCTAACTAGTTAAAATATCTTAATAGTCACCTTCTTTCTCAGTATAAGCACAGCTTGCTATATCGCCTCGCCCAAAACAGGGCATCGAGAAAAGAGGACGACTAAGGTTTACTCCAAGCTCGCGGCTATTAATGTGGCCTTTTTAAATTTTATTCATTCGGTTAACAGCCGGCCCGTATAATTTTAGATTTATTTTTTGGGAAATCCGTTTTCGTTAATGCTGGCAACACTTTTGGTTTTCGAGTAATGTTGCCAGGTTTGGAAGTTTCGGGGACGTGAATTGATGACTCCGTTAACGTTTTGGGAGTTCGTCTCTGTATTATTGTTTCGGTTCTACTGAATACAGTTGATGACATAATATATCTAATACACTTAGGTTCTAGTTTTAGGTAAAGTTTGTAAGTTTATATGTAGGGGGTAATCTTCGGAACTAATGATCAGATTCCAAAAATTCTTTCACTAATGGGAAGCTACATTATCCCCGAGTGTCATAGGCTATTTTTAAACGTTACCGTGGAATAATTTCAGACCATAACACGAGCGAAGTCACTGGCAAAAGCTAGTAGGCAATAAAGTTGGTTAGCGTTTATCTGTTTAGTTGATATGTGAGGAAACAAGCGTGGATTTAGAAAATGATTTTCTAGCTAGGTCATTCAATAGAAGAGCGAGTCGGCCATTTCTCACATCTCTTTTCTTTAGGGCGAAAAATATGTGCCAACTCATTATATTTTACGGGTCACGAGGATAAAAACAAAAGTGTGATGTGTAGTGCACGTATGTATACACACTATGTTGTTATGTTGTACATGTTTATCACGACTCGCTTCGTCCGAGTAACATTAGTGCTGCCTTCTATGTGTTGTCTTATTATGATCGGTAATGTTCGACTAGTAGAGATGTTCTTTTGTTTTGTTTCTAGCGACAATGGTGGCGTTTGGTTGGGTACTAATTTGTCTATCACTTACAGAATTGATAAGGGGCTTTGTACAAGAAGTACTTGAGAAAAACATCGTGAGGAAACCAGCATGCCTGAGAGATATTTCTTGACGGCATGTAAAGCCAAGTCAGAGGCCCATGGGCGGCATAAAACTCTGACACCAGGCACTAACCACACATCGCGGGTCTGTGGACGGCGAGTTATGGGCTAGCTCGCCGTCCGGCCGTCTTATGACGACAGGCCGTGTCGACGGCGCGTTCGTGTTCCACGCAGATGTCAGCAACCACGTAGGGGTCCGCACGGCCCGATGCCTGCCAGGGCTGCGGGACTGTTCGAAAGAGATACCGCGGCCCTGGAACACAAAGGGCAAAGAAGGAACATGGATGGGTTTTAGTCAGTACAAGTGAAACTGTACAACGGACACTCCCTTCCGCTCCGCCCAGAGCGGGGGGGTCATTTGATGATTTACCATCCTAAAAAAAAAAAGGCACTAACCACACGATATAAAAAAACAAGAAGCACAAAGCCCCTTATCAATTCCGTTAGTATACATCATCTTCTTGCCCTTGTCCCATGTTATTTGGGGTCGGCGCAACACGTTTTGTTCTTCCATTCTCCCCTGTTAGTCGTCACGCTATCATTTACTCCTTTTTCCTTCATATCATTCCTCACACAATCCATCGATCTTTTCTTTAGTCTTCCTGTTCCTCTCGATCCTCCAACATTTATATTCATTACTCTTTTAGTCACATGCGATTCGTCCCTCCTCATCACTCTTTCTCAATTCCGTAAGTGTACAGAATATAATAATCTCCCCTGTATCAATTGTTTTGATACAAATTGTTTTGGCTACCTACTTTAAATTTTATAGTAATGGGTGTACAAAGATCCTTAACGAAACCGAAAGACACTAATGTTGTCACTGCAATCATATTTCAGGAGGTTTACTGTGACGTCTTAAAGCAGGAGTAATTCCAGTGTGGGGAAGAGACAGAGCTATACAGGTCGTCTAGCGCCATCTCTTTCCCACACTGGAATTATTCCTGCTTCAAGACGTCATGGTAAGCCACCTGATCTGGTTCAATTTTTTTTTAAATACATGTCTTTTTTGTTTTAACTTCTCTTTAAATACCGCCATAACCCCTGTACTATTCATTCAATGCATCCATTAGCACAATGTTTTAAGTGCGTTGTTACATTGAGTCCTCATGGGTTTGAATAGTCGTTTCCCAGCACTCATTTTTGCGTAGACTTACTTAGTTTGATGTACAAATTTGATTGACGACTTCGTCAAGGGTCCGTTTACACCTTGCATAAACTTGGAAATAAAATTAGAGTGGCCAACACTATTAATAGCTAGCAAAACAAAAGCTCATCACGATTAGCAGACAATTCACCTTTCACGAATATCTTCTAATGGAGGACTAGCACTGACTGACCAAAAATGTTGATATTTGCTGTAGAAAAATAAACCGTTTTCTCAACACAATAGGTACAATACAAATGGTGACTTCGCTAGGTAAACGTTGGTCGGTTAATGTATGTCAGTGTTGCTTGTAACGAGTTTTTAATGTCACATTTTTCAATTCAGTATATTTGGACGAGTGCCATTTGATGCTATGCATATGAAATGTTGTTTAGCTTTTGATTGTGTATCTGTCTTCAAGTTTCTGTTGTTAGCGTTACTATACAATATAGTATATTATAACATCATTATATTATCATCGGGACGAGCTGGACAAAACTAACGACCAGTGGTCTACATTGGCCCTGGATCGAAGAATTTGGATCTCATGGAGAGAGGCCTTTGCCCAGCAGTGGGATGACGCAGGCTAACAGTATCAGTAACATCATTGTCCTTAGCTTTAGAACGAGGAGCTCGTGGCTACATAATAACAGCCACGCGGGTCGATCTTAAAGGTTAAGCAGCGTTTGTCAAGGTAGATCCGTGGATGGGTGATCATCAGTCTCGGAAAGCACGTTAAGCCGTTGGTCCCGGCTGTCATTTGTAGATCTTTGGCAGTCGTTACAGGAATAGCAGTGATTCGAAACTCTGACAACCAGTCTTACCAAGGGATATGGTTTTACCCAGTACTAACTGCGTTGTGGAGGTCAGGTAGGCAGTTGCTTCTTGTAAAATACTGGTATTCAGCTGCATCTGATTAGACTGGAAGCCGACCCCAACATAGTTGGCATAAGGCTAGGCAGACGATTATCGCTAGCTTTAACCTAAGAACATTTTAAAATAAACTTTATCACCTGGCTATAAAAAGGAATGTCATTTAAAATATCGTCGTCTCGATATAATCTCAAGCTCATCACTTAAGTAAAGGAAGCGAAGTTACCGAGTACGCAACTCTCACTACATCGCCAAGTCGATAGTCGGCTGTTTCCGCCGCCCGTCGTCTTTCATCGCAATGAGATATCGTTCATTTCCTCACCTCCCGTCTCCTAATCGGCGTCATCTACCGACACCCTGTCTACCACTTTACGCCAAGAAAAATTGTGTTTTTCGCACATTTTTTTATTTACGCGACCGTTGCTTGTTTCGTTCGGAAATAGATTTTGACACAAGAGAAATACGAGCGATTGATCGCGTGATAAAATCTGGCCACGATGTCACTACGGTTTTTATGTTGGATGTATGTATCGTCATAATTATTATGAATTCAGTCGTTATTTTTGTTACAACCAACCTTTTTTAATTGGAAAGGCGCCTTTGACTGTGTTTCTGTTTCATTGTTCCATTATGTCTGTATGTTAATATTGAGTATTATTTGTAAAATTGGGTCTGTATTTTTACGAATTCGGGAAAATCAGAATTTGTTTTATTTTTTACGTATTTTGTCAGTTATAGGAAGGCACTATTGAAAAAGAAAAACTTAATTATTATTATTTTGTAGACATCTTCATGTTCCATATAAATATAACTTTGTTAGGAATTAGCCGATCATTTGTATTTTAATAATATATTAAGATGAGAAAGCAAAATAATTACTGTTAACTTAAATCGTTTTTCCAAAAAGTGAATAAAATCATAATTAGTTGTCCGAGACTATTTAACATGTAAAAGCTTTTAATGAAGCTAACAAAAAAAAAGGTTGCCAACCTCTGGTAAGAAGAGGTTATCAACATTTTGTTTCTTAAAATGCGTATAGCAAGAATATCCAGATTAATTACACTAAATTATTTTTGCTTTTATATTTCAAATATGATAATTTAGCTAATGTTATGCATGGCTATATAACTAAAGCTGAATTAAGTCAGACTATGTCCTTTAGGTCACTACTCCAAATTAACGACGACCGAGCCCTGATGCTGACATAACGTAATTAAAACAAAACTAATTTTGTAAATGTTTCTCTTCGTTAACTATTTTATTAAAATACGCTTTTTAGTTTTAATTTTAGGAGATTTTTAGTGGATAATGTCTTCTTGAGCGGAGTTCTTATTGTTTTATCATTAAAGCTAGATTTTGGAACATACTATTGATTTGCCTAATGATAGTTTGGTTTGACTTCCTAGTTTTGTCGGCAGTTGCATCCATTAAGCTTATAAAACTTTACAATACTTATTCTCTATGTATTTGATCTTGATACATTTATCAAGATCAAATACATAGAGAATAAGTATTGTTGAACATGATTTTACCACTTTTGACCATTTTTAATTTTTCATTTCATGTGAATTATAACATCACTAAGGTTGCAAAATTTATTTTCACGAAACCATAAACCAAGCATGCTGTACATCAAACTACGTAAGAATCATTGCTGGGAAAAGACTTTTGAAGAATAAAAAGTTGTGAAAATGTTGTACTACTGTGGTACTTTGTCCTCCGATATCTCCGTAACTACATGCAATGGACATGGAGAACAAAAATGTATTTCAGCTTCGTTAAGGGTCTTTTTACACCCATTATACTAATACACCATTGTCGATTTACAATGTTCAGGTGGTAAATCAATCCAGAAGAGAACTTTATAAATATATTCAAAATCCATATTCTTTGAGTCCATTGGACGTCACTACGATATAATTCCGTTGATTTTTCCCGTAAGGAAAAGGAAAATGTGGTAAAATGGTATTTTTCGGCTTAAGCCAAAAGGAAAACTCCATATTTAATCAAAATTAGTATCAAGCTCTATTTATTCGCCCGTTTCTTGACCTTCGAAAATTAAAATTAATAAAAAAAACGCCAAGAGCTCACTCTTGGTCGTTATTATAATTTTATTTTTTGTTGTTGTCTTGATAATAGGTCCTGCCTGCGGCGACTTACACGTGTAAGCAGGTAGACGGGATAACTGAGGAAAGTAATTGGTTAGTTGAATCCGAGGAAAATTGACTAAGAAACTACGTTTGAATTTTTATCAAGATAAATAATGTTCTGCAGTTTATGCAGGGTGTAAGGGACAGCCCTCTACAAACTGACAGGGTGCATTCAGCTCCTTATTTTGAATCATATTCCACCGGAATTTTTCTCCGAATATTTTTAGTCATTTTTTCAGTTACTATTTCAATGTAAAATTACATTCCCTGTACGCAACACTCTTTATGTAAATAATACTAAAATCAAAAATCCAACAATGGATGTTGAAATACTCTAAGGAACGACGCGTGAAAGTAGCTGTTCACTTCTTGTCTGGCTACAGAGTTCATCGTACTCGTCGTCGCGCTTGCTGTGTACTACGTGCGTTTTGCCACGGTCAAATTTATTGGATTCCCATAACATTCCTGAAATAATTTCTTGTATCGGTTATCTTAGTATGATATACGGAATTCACCCCATCAGTCTGTGGAGAGGTGTCCCTTACACCCTGTATGTGTTCAGTTCAGTAGTACTTATTTGTTGTTATTGTATTCAACAATATTTTTCAATCATGTAGCAAAAAGATGCTCATTAGTTTTGTATCCAATTTAATGCTGAACCTATGTTATTTAGGAGTCTATAATTATCTATAATTATGATCATCTTCCTGCCCTTGTTCCATGTCACTTGGGGTCGGCGCAACACGTTATTTTTCTTCTATTCTCCTCTCCATAATTTTGATGTAGTCTTGTAAACTTACGTTATGAGCCTTCCATACCTTTTTCATACTCATTCTCTTTTTCTAAACATAGACTGATGTGAAAACTCATTTGATTGGGGTTGCGGGCAGAAACATTACATGTCCATTAGCCGAAACACACACAGCAAAGGTAGGTTGTCTGTTTTACAACCCGCATGGGAATATAAAATGTCAAATGTCGCTGTTCTTGGAATTTTCATTCTCATTACACATGGGTTGGTAGAAGGATTACTTACGCGCCGTCTACGACCTCACAGCCTGGCCACGGCAAAATCGCGCCGTGTGAACGGCGAAGCTAGCGACAAAAGTATAGAAATGTTCATGCCATGCTTAGCGGGGAAGCGAATTTCCCGTGGCCTAGCTGAAAGAGGCGGCACCGCAACGTTGTTACACCGCAGCGGCTAGACGTGATGCAGTCTGTTAATAAAAATGGACCGGAAAGGACGTGTGTTGTACAACTGAGCGGTGCTGGTCCGACCTGCATGTAAAACGCGCCGGAGTGACGCTGCTCCGGCGCCGCTACGCATCGTGTGCATCGGCACTTAGACGATGCGACTCGTGACGCCAGTTGCGTTAAGCGCCACGTGCGTCACTTGTTCTCATCGCGTGAGTAACGTCGCACGTTGCTCAGCAAGTCACGACGTAACTCGTGGCACGCTCTTAAGTAACTTCTTTCATTCGTCTACTCAGTTCCTGTCGCAATATAGCTGTCGCTTGAGCCTGTATCTCGTGGCCAAGCGGTTATAGCGATTATTTTGTTTCTCTCCTAAATATATATATATATATATATATACATAGAGGTAAACCTCTCCTTTCCTTAATACCAGTATCTCAAAGTATGGTTAAGAAAGAGATTTGTTAATCTCTCAGAGAATATAGACGTATTTTAATAATCCGGCTGCAGATTTCAGTCGTATTTTATACATAAACATACAAAATATGGAACTGCTTTCGCGCGAGACTAAGCTCACCATACTTTATGGTGTCACTTCTATTCATATGATGCGCCATGTTCGCTTTTGTGGAAGTGTACGGGATTTTAAGCCCTACCTAGCTTTGCTTTACATAAGCCTTTCCCGTGACGAATGATTGGCTTTAGTGAAGAATCCTTGTGTTATCAGAACCAGTGTTGTTTTGATTCCGTTGTGATGTCATGTTGTCATGTATGGTTGGGCTGATTCTATTTGCTAAATTCATTGAATTAGATTATCGTTTTTTTTAAATTGGTCGTTACCTTCATTGTCCCCATCCCTCTTCCGGACGAGCCCATTGCATTCGTACAAGCGAGAAGGAATGTGGATAATGGAGGTAACGACCGATTAAAAAAAGCGATAATCTAATTCCGCGATAAAATTTAGCCAATAGAATTAGCCCAACCAATGTAGGTTGTTTTTCGTACTTCATAATTATGAACACTATCTTTTGTAAGCACTAAGTATTAACTGGAGAGTTAATGAAGGTACGCACTTTGGTCTAAAAAAGAATTCAATTATATACCTAGTAGTTTTAGCTGAATTAAATTTTTGACGTGTCCAAATTCATGTGCACTAAGTGCTTACAATGAAACTTATGCATACATACGCACTTCTATAGATAAAAATCGTACAAACGCATGCGTGACGTGCAAAAACTGTAATAAATAATCCAAATTGCTCTCAACTCAAAATCCTTTTATTAGTTTTGTGAAAAATGATTTTATTTTTGATAGTGGACTGGTCTATGTAAGTTTTAAGCTTTATTGTATTATTTTGTGCCGATTCATTTTATTTGCTACCCACTCACTGTTATAAATCCTTTAATTAATAGGTTCAATTATGAAGCAATTACTTTTATCACCGAACTGAAAATATCACGATTGCAGGTCGTGTTGAAAACCACAGACGATTTGTAAAATGTTTCATGATTAATTAAAAAGATTTGTTTAAGAGTAAAAGGATTTTTGGCTCACTGTTGCTTTATTGTGTCTCAGTAGAGAAGGGTCAATTTTTGTAAGACGTAAGCTGGAGTACATATATTTAATGTGATTATATTATTTGTCTATAGAATACTGACAGTGCCATTTTTCAAAAGGTAGCCAGTAGGAATCGAATTGTATGGAACCTTCGCCACTGTTTGTGTTTAAAGTTTTGTCCACATTTTTGGGCATAAGTTGCGATTCATAATGCAATTTCATTTTTAAAGTTTGTTTCGTTTCTGTTATTGATTTTGAAGAAGCCAGTGGCCAATATAAACGTGTCCTACTGTGGGCTAGGCGAACAGCAGGCTTATGTCGTATGATTGTGACATGTGTCACAATTCTTTCTCGGCACGTGTTTAATCTCGAGAGATAGTGCTGGGTATACTGGATAAGAACAAATCCATACATTATGGGGTTTATTAGGTAATAAATGCTTGTAAGGGTTCTTTTTTTTCGGATGGGAAATCATCAAATGATGACTCCTCCCGCTCTGGGTGGAGCGGAAGGGAGTGTCAGACTTGTACTGGCTAAAACCCATTAATGTTGTTTCTTTGCTCTTTGTGTTCCAGGGCCACGGTATCTCTTTCGAACAGTCCCGCAGTCCTGGCAGGACGCTTGTAAGGGTTAAGTAATGACTGGCGATTATTTAACCATTTATATTGCGACATTTCGTTATAATTATCTTTTCAACTTTTATCAGAGTTTATGAATAAAACCTAAAATCATTTATAGGTTGGTTCAGTCTACACTGTTCAGGATAGTCGGACTGAAGATATTAATCCGCTTTCGATTCATGTTTCCGGTGTAATACAGCTTTTTAGAGGCACATTTTTAACAGAAGGGAAGTAAGTTCTGTTTAGAAAAATCCCTTTAGTTATGATTATTACTTTTCACGAATGCAATGGCTCGGTTTACATATTAAACACATACTAAACACATAAACCTGTGTTTTTTATGATTCTAAAGAAATTTTTGTTCTTAGTGATGGTGATAACCGCAACAAAATCCACTGTGTAGTTTAAAAGAACTACATACAAACACCAAAATACTTCGTTTTATACCATGTGTAGATAGAAAAATAACATAACATATCCCTGAAGGGTTAGGCGGCGATGTACCTAATAGTACACCCACATTTCGCCAGTTATGTTAAAGTCCCATGTAGTAGGGGGCGAGCCTATTGCCATCAACCGGGCACAAATCCAGACTCCGTGGCTGCTGCTAAGAAATTCCTGATGAGAAAACCCAATAACACTTTGCCCGACCCGGGAATCGAATCCAAGACCTCTCCCTCAGCAGTCGCGCTTGCGACCACTAGACACTAATATTATAAATGCGAAAATTTGTGAGGATACTTTTATCCTGATAGTACGATCTCGTAGGAAAAGTACCAAACTGTAAGCAGGCGAGTATTACAATAAAAGACAAGAGTCTTCGTTTAATAAGACTTCTGAATTCTTATTTTCATTTTTATACAATAAAAATGGTTTCATCAAGATCCAATTTCCATTAACTAATTTAAAGAAGAAAAAAAACAGTCTTAAGTAAACTAGGCTACAGAATCTATTTCTTTCAAAGTAAGTACGTTGAGAAAGAACTCTTGGCTAAAAGGCCAGGCTAGACTACAGTCTATATTTTCATCACGGAGGCTACAAAGGTTTTCTTTTAATTAATTGCAATTAGACCAGCGCCTTATCGAGCGATTCAGGTGATACGATTAATTAGTTTTACAGCTCGACTTTTTATTCTAGAGTTGAGATGTTAGAAATGCTTGGAGCGTGCTACTAGAGAGTTTAAATACTTAACAGATTGATTAGGGCTGAAACTATACAAATAATATATTTATGTCGGATCCGGCCGCTAGTATGGACATAAAATGAGTCGCAAGTGCGCCGGTGGTGACATCACTCGACCTACTTACAAGTCTACCCACACCACAGCGTGCTTCTACAGAGTCCAAATGTTCAGCTCGAGGCGAGGGCGACAGTCAATGTCTGATCGCGGTGTAGTTGAGACGTCTTGGAACTGTACCCGATTCATTGTGCCCCGTGTTATTGTGTTAAATTGTAATTTAAAGTAATTTCGTAGTTTAATAGAAACAGTGTATCGCACCCAGTGTATTTTTACTGCACGAAACTCATCTTCTGCCCTCATGATGTACGAATCCATCCTGGAATAAATCCTGACATATCCGACATTTATTAATTTAAAGTTCATGTACAATAGTGGTACATAGGAGGACTTAATGCCTTGTGGCACTAAGTCTTCGTTCTCTACCGTAAACATTTGGGTTAAATAGGACAAACATTGTGATAGGGTACAAAATTATATCTAAAAAAATATATACTTATGTTGATACTAATACAAATAAAATGAACTAATAAATATTTTAACAAATACCAAAATAAAAAACAGACTCATGTATTCTACTACCAACAGGAATCTGCATTTTTTCTCAATTTAAATGTTCCATGGTATTGTTCCGAGTGGCTTCCAAGGAATGGAAAGAGAAGCGTTGATCGTCCGGCGGCGAGATGGGCAGACGACATTGTTGCCATTGCGGGAATATCCTGGATGAGGCTGGCACAAGAACGTGGAGCTTGGTGCAAGCAAAGAGAGGCCTATACCCAGTAGTGGGTGAAGTCGGGCTGTGGATGATGATGACGATGATGGTGTTGATAGAGATTCTTTTTTTGAATTTGCTTAATAGTGTTACGAAGCATTATTATATTCTTATGCTGCGGTTCTTATACACTCCAGCAGGGTAAAAATAACGAGCCCATAACTAGAGATAGCATTCTATAAGGAGCCGGTAATAGGTTAGATCCGGCTCCTCGGTCTCTCTCTAGATTCTTTTCCTAGTACGACGACTAATAATAGAAAAAAAGGAGTTTCGACCTTGTAATAAGTTTGTCTTGATTCATATGTGGATAGTTATAAAGGATTTGACTGTGCGAGTTCGTTCGCGTAAATTATTTTGAAATTTTGACACTCCATTTCATTTAAAGGGTTGATTATCACAATATACTATCATTTAAGAGGGTCTGCAACTTAGAACTCTCACACTCACTCTCTCTCTCTCTCTCTCTGGTCTCTTTTCTTGCCTTTCGCCTTCAATCAGAGCTCCAACCATGGCGAATACTCTGAACTTAGAAAAAAATAATAATAATGAAAGAAAAAAATTTAACGGAATGATGTGTATGTAAATAAATAAATAAATAAACTTGGCAGGCTGATCGGATTTCGGAATAAACAAAATTTGCCCTTATTATTCCTCAAGTTCCCCTGTTAAAATTAAGTCAGCTCAAAGCAGCACTAATACAAGGCAATGTATAAATTAGTCCGTCAGGTATATTTCGAGAAATTTTGTACTGAGTTCAGGGACCCGTAAAACAATACAAAGTCCCTGAATTTTCCCAGATAGGTACAAACGTATGTTCTTTCAGCCTTAGGGTATAAGGTTAATTCAATTTTACATAATATAAGTAAGGATAGGATACGAACTTGTTTTCTGAAATGGAAAAGAGGAGGGTTTTATCTATAAGACTATAAGTTGGGATCTAAAGTGGTTTCAGGAATAATGAGAACGTTGGCTCAGGTAACTCGATGAAATGTAAGTATGCTTCAGTCTTTTGCACGAATGTCAAGTAAGAATCTTAGCAAAAAAGGCAAATTCAGTATTTAAGATTCTTTATTTTGTAATTTTGGGAAAATCATAATAAAACATCACGCTTGTAATCCCTGAAGAGTAAGGCAGAGGGGTTCCTAACACTATACCCACATTTCGCCAGTTATGTTTAAGTCCCATGTAATGGGGGCGGGCTTACATCCCGATTTCGATATCCGTGACTGCTTCTCATAAATTCTTGATGGAAAAACCCAACAACACTTTGTCCGACCCGGGAATCGGACCCAGGACCTCATGCTCAGCAGTCGCGCTTGCGAGCACTAAACCAACAAGGCAGTGTGGTCAGGGGAGGTTTCGGAAAATCACATAGTTTATATCTTACTTTTTGCCTCGTTGGTGGCAATATGCTACTACATGGGATTACACATAACTGGCAAAGTGTGGGTGTAATATAATATATACAGATACATATCAGCCGTAACCCACGGGTAGAACAGGCATAATGTAATCTATGTCTACTAATACTGTACTTATAATTAGGAATCTTCACATACAACATTATTTTTGGTATATGCGAAACCTGAATATAGTTTATTCAGAATAAGTAACTGAATCAATTCCAATAATTTTTAAACCATGTTATATTTTTTCCCAAAAATATTTAAAAAAGTTAAAAGTTTGATACCGAGCGACTTTGAGTGCCTATTGCACTAATTTCGGTACCTACTGCCAAATTATTATTATCAATGAGCTCAAGACTACTCTGGAGGTGCGCGCTGCGTGGTGACAACGTTTTTGTGCGGATAACTAGGTAACAGAACAAGCTTATAACTTTGAGATTTTTCATGATACAGTTTTGAAATTTTGTACATTGATTCTTTACATAAAAATAGACACGTGTATCAGGTTTCGCATATACTAAAACTAATGTTATATAAGTGACAAGCAAACACGTGCTCTGTACGACAAACGACACAAATATGTGAAAAAAACACAAATATGTGTGTTTAAATAACTTGTTGCGCCGACCCCAAGTAACATGAGACAAGGACAGGAAGATGATGATGAAATAGAAAATTGTGAACTCCTTCGAATTCATCATCATCATCATCCACAGCCCGAACTCACCCACTGCTGGGTATAGGCCTCTCTTTTCTCGTGCCAATCCCCACGGTCCTGTGCCAGCCTCATCCAGGTTTTTCCCCCGATGGCAACTATGTCGTCTGCCCATCTCGCCGCCGGACGACCCACTCCTTCGAATTGGCGTATAAAAATTACGAAAATGCAAGATGCAAACGACAACGCGGCAAGGTGAGAAGGTGGTGGGACAAACTCAACTGTTTTCTTAAATATTGGCCACAGACATCACTACAAGGGAGGCTTTGCTCTGCAGTGGAACACGTGATGGCTGATAATAATAATCGAAGGCATTACATATTAAAGAATTGTGTGAAGTTCAGTGACATGAAGTTTCGTGTTTATTCTGAACCAATCCTAAGGCGTATGTTATTTACCAAAGTAAAAGGTTAAGGTTCACGACCTTAAGTACTTACCTACAACAATAAATCATGTATGTCTGGTGGAAATACGTTTATAACTAATCTGATTCCTTGAGCAAAGTTACTACTTTATCGTAATTGCTGTTGGGCGTAATAAATATTATATTAAATGAACTGTGAGTGGCTTTAGTTCTGATTAAGGAGCTCGTTTGGGTCGATCTTTAGGTTAAGCCGTGCTTGCCTAGGTTAGTCTGTGGATGGGTGACCACCCATTACGTATCGAGTTTCCTCGGTGCCTCGGAAAGCACGTTAAGCCGTTGGTCGCGGGTGTCATTTGTAGATCTTTGACAGTCATTTATAGGTAGTCAGTGGCCCAAAAAGTCTGACAACCAGTCTTACCAAGGGGTATCGTATTACCCAGTACCATCAGAGTTGTGGAGGTCAGTTAGGCAGCCGCTCCATGTAAAATACTGGTATTCAGCTACATCCGGTTAGACTGAAAGCCGACCCTAACATAGTTGGGAAAAGGCTAGGCAGATGATAACAGTACAGACATAACAGTTATCTGACGATTACGAATTCTGCTCTTTGTATAACTATCTCCAGTTATACTGGCGACTGTTCACACTTTTCAACCGGCAGATCGACAAAACAAACAAACCTCAGCTATCACTGATTCATTACAAAATTGAAACAATATTTCCTCAGTGTTTGCACAAAGGAGCTTGCATTAATTTGTGAGACAATTCAGGCAGCACCACGTACCGGGGTATTAATGAAATAAGTCATAATTATTAAAATGGCCGCCGAGGCTGTTGGCTCACTGCCCGTAGCATTGGAGTCTCGCAATCTTAGAGTAATTGCTACACTCTAACAAGCCTTTCATTGTTAATTAATTTACGATTTGCTCGCCAAGTTTTCACTTCCCTTATTCATGAATGTCCTAACCTTTGTGGAAGTCATTTTGCGCATGACCCTGCTAACGGTAGAGATTTTTGATTGAAAAAGCACTGGAAAGAGTCTTATACTTTATTTTGATTTCTTTTAGATTTATTATTCAATAAACACTGTTACAACTATTTTAAAAAACATAAACATACGACACAAACCATCGTGGGTTTTACAGTGGTATGCCAGACACGGCAACTCGGTGCTACAGCATCATTGATCATAATATAGTACAGAATAGTATAGTGAATCACCTAACAACATATAATCACGCCTTTAATCTCTGAAGGGATAGGCATCGCCGCATCGGTGTAAGGTGTGGGAAGTGATGTGTGTGATGGTTTAGTGAAAGTACCTTACCATTTCATTATAACTGATTAACTTCTGATAAAACTAGGTCCTGAATTAATTACGATTGAATTCAAATTTAAATTCATCTATTATCAAATTACACAACAGAATCTTGGCAGGTTTAACAGCGGGTCTCAAACTAGGCATAGCCTGTGTCTTGGTGACCCAGATAATAACAAAGTTAAAAATTTATAATGTTCTGCTAGCGCAAGGAAAATAACTTAGATTAAATTTGCAAAATGGGATCAAAGAAAAAAAAAACTAATAATTAATTACATTGAAAATAACTTAAATTAATAAGCGAAATGGGATTGCAGAAGGAAAAATTCAAATAAGGTAATAATTTATAACATTGAAGAAAAACATGATTGAGCTTGTTTCTGTTTATAAAAGTCGTGTCAAGAAATAGTTTCTCAAAGTGCTAACCAACAGTGATCATCCTACCAAGATTTGATACTTCTGCCACATAGATCACGTGCAAACATAAACACGCCTTTTTCCTGGCTATAATTTCTCCTCCAAAGCTATTTACTTACTCAGAATCAGGAGTTGGTTTCCAAACATTATAATATTGTGCAAATATATAATTTTGCACGACACGTAGGTAAGCGTTCTCGTGTTATTTGTAATACATTCAGTAAATTATAGCGAGTTCAACGTGCGACACATAACAATACGAGTACGGAAAATGGATAAACACGTTTGATTTATATTGCACTCGTAAATCCTACTTTTAATTTCGGCATTTTTGATCACGGATTTTTGAAGATTTTTCAGTGAGTATATTTATGGTCTGGTACTATTTTGAAAAGACCCTTATATGAGTTATTATACCCAGGGGACGCTTGGTGAACAGGCCATCTGCTAGACCAGCTGATTGTCTAATATTTCATTGCTATACGACCTAGCCAGCAACTTATTTAGGTATTTTATAACAATCATTCTTCCACTCCATCTCCTTATCTGAAAGCGGTAGTGCTTTACTAGGATCAGCACCGGTTTATGAGTTGTGTAAGTTGTGAGTTCATGTTCATCATGAAATGCAGGAATACATAGTGAGGAAACCGGAATGTCCTAAAGTTATTGGAAGCTTGTACACGAGTTAAGATTTTGAAAAACACACAGCAACAGTTGTAAACACACAAAATAGCCAGTTTAATAAATCACAAAAGATTAATTTTCCATGTCAGTGTGACTGGTTTAGCCATCCAATAAACATTGTTTTGATAAACAATTCCGGTCATTTTGATTAATTGTATGCAATACTTCACGCGTTGAACGTAACACGACCGATCAACAGAATGACTTTGATACGAATTTAGATGGAACACATTACGGAAATGATGACGGGAAATGGAAATACAAATTGGCCATTTAGATTTATAACATAGCGTCACGCTTGAATTCCCCGGGCGGGAAAGTAGAGGTGTTTTATGCACCATAACGCCCGTTTAAGCCAAATGTAATGCAAGTAAGCCTGTACAAGCTGTTTAGCTCATATGAGTAAAATGCTGGTATTGACTAGAAACCGACTCCATCATGACTGGGAAAAAGATAGACAGAGGAAGAGGGCAAGGCTATTCCCATCAATCGGATACAATTTATGATTCCAGCAGCTAATGAGAAAATAAACTTAACATCAAGCATTAATATCCTCACGCCTGTGATCCCCGAGGTCTAAGGCAGAGGTGAACCTGCCTGTAGCAGCTACTATATATATTTCAACAGATTTTTTTATGTTGGTTAACAACATGTTGTATGTTGTAACAAATATGGCTTTATAGAGTTATAGTCATTAAACTCATCAATACAACCCTCTAAGTTCATATAATCCCATTGAATGAAAAAGCATGAAATAGTCATTAAATGGGATTAGATGAACTAAGAGGGTTGTATTGATGATTTTAATGATTATAATTCTCTAACTAAATACGTCTTACGGTCGCGAATTTCATTTTGTTTCATATAAATATAGCCTTTTTTTTATGATGGGAAATCATCAAATGACCCCCTCCCCACGCTCAGGGCGGAGCGGAAGGGAGTCAGACTTGTACTGACTAAAACCCATCCATGTTCCTTTTTTGCCCTTTGTGTTCCAGGGCCGCGGTATCTCTTTCGAACAGTCCCGCAGCCCATATAAATATAGCCTGAAACTGACCTGCGAATTGGAAAAATCTAAGAAAATTTGAATTTCGCGAGCTACTCTAGCGGTTCCACCTTAACTGAGACAAAAATGAAATAGACTCAGTGGTCGCCTAAAATCTTGAAAATGCACTAAACAAATACATTTAGTGAATTTTCTAGCTACATGGAAAAGGAACCATTAGATTGGGGAAATGAAAGACTGTTATTAATAAAATGTTCAGTGACTTGCCGGCTATCAATTATGTTTGAGTGTTAACATCAAAGTGGGAATAAGCTTTTGTGTTTTGTGATCGTTCGCTGGCAATAACGCTTTGCGGTGACAGCCTTTTACTGGACGGGTGGACGATGTTCTTTTATTTATTTACTAACGACCCGGCCTTGCTTCGCACAGCGCCATCTATCGAGTCCAAAACTATATCTAATGTAGCCAATATTTTAAGCTAAGCACCTAACAGTAGAGCGGTAAAAACTGCGTTCAAATCCATGCAGTAGTTTTTGAGTGATGCGCGTACAAACATACAGACCGACAGACAGACAAAAATTCTAAAAACTGTTGTTTCGGCTTCTGTTGCTCCCTGTTGACCCTCCATATATTTTTTTTGTCAATATCTTCAATGTACTGACATCGGCCTGTTAAAATTTTATTATATGTATATAGATGATAAAACTAGTGTTACCCGCGACTTCGTTCGTGTGGAAATTTTGATGTATACGTGTGAGAAAACAACAAAAAACAGCCTATCTCTTTCCAAATATATATCTATCTCCTTGCCAAATTTCTTTACGATCCGATCAGCCGTTAAGTCACGAGAAGGTAACTAACAAACAGAGATACTTTCGCATTTATAAAATTAGAACTTACGGATATTAGACCGGATTAGTACGGATTTCTATTCTAACTGAAGATGGAGAGCTTTGGAAAAGAGAAGTGACCCTTTGTGCTGCAGTGGAACTAAACAGGCTGTAAATCTAGCTAGATACTAATAGCTGAATACCCAGTTGGTATTACCAGCAATAAAAACTATTTATGTGCAGCTGGCTTATAAAAACCTTGACCATTCATGCTTACTCTAAGTTAAAAGTCAAAGTCAAAATGATTTATTTGAGGTAAATGTACGGTACAAAAGGTGGTAAATATAACATAAAGTGCAATGACACATTTCGCCATAAAAATAGCATGCAAATATTAATAAACACAAACATTAAATTAGGTAGGTAACTAAATAAAGTAGAATATAAGTTTAATTAACTAACACAAAACAAAATTTTGCTGTTTAATACTACAAACGAATTCAAAAAGATCAACGTTTTCGAAAGGTGATTGTACAATGTAATACTAAAACAAGGTGATGGTACCCGCGTATTGGGCCTAATGTTTAGTATGCACCAACACATAATTAGTACAGTGCATTGTTTTCCAGTCGCTCTCTTCTAGGCAGGCGTGCTCCACCCTAGGCCGTATCATCGGGCTTGTGGACGGCGAGTTATGGGCTAGCTCGCCGTCCGGCCGTCTCATGACGACAGGCCGTGTCGACGGCGCGTTCGTGTTCCACGCGCGCCTCAAAGAGATGTCAGCAACCACGTAGGGGTCCGCATGGGCCGATGCCTGCCAGGGCTACGGGACTGTTCGAAAGAGATACCGCGGCCCTGCAACACAAAGGGCAAAGAAGGAACATGGATGGGTTTTAGTCAGTACAGGTCTGACACTCCCTTCCGCTCCGTCCAGAGCGGGGGTCATTTGAGGATTTCCCAACCTAAAAAAAAACGAGCATTGCGGCCAAACGCAAGCCTATTTAGTGTAAAAAAGAGTCATATTTTTAAGCTAAGCAAACTTAAAAAAAATCAAAACTAAAGTACCTTGGTTTTTTTTAAATATAAAATGCGAGCTCATTTTTTATTAAAACTCATTTGATGTGTCGTTGAAGTTGGAAAACATAAATTGTATTCGGAGCAACAGTTTCAAACAAATTATTAGTTTGTAATTACTTGGAGCTGAAAATTCTCAGAATATGAATATGAACGTATGTGTGGGTAATATAACATTAGTTCTCCCATCTGAATATTAAAGAACAATAAAGTCGTCTTCTTATCGTCCTGTGCACGCTATGTAAGCAAGCTGATAGAGAATGTATTCAATTCTTTGGCGAAACTACACAGTCATTATGGTTAACAAAGGTGATTTAATTTGAACATAATTTTTAGGTAAAACATTGATCACTCTCGTGTACCGCGTATATCATCTGCCTAGCCTTTTCCCAACTATGTTTGGGTCGGCTTCCCGTCTAGCCGGATGAAGCTGAATACCAGTATTTTATATGGAGCGACTGCCTATCTGTAGGTATGTAGGTACATGTTTTATTTCGACTGGTTGTCAGACCACTGAAAGATCTACAAATGGCATCCTGGACCAACGGCTTAACGTGCTTGTGTAATGGGTGGTCACCTATCCACAGACCTACCTAGGCAAGTTCGGCTGGAGCAGCGGTTATTATTTAGCCACGGGCTCGTGTAGCGCGTACAGTTACCAGAAATTATAGTAAAATAGCCTTCGCTTTTAATGCTGATACGCACCCCATTTGTGAAGTTTCGCCTATTAATGAATTTGTTATTTAACGCTGGTGCCCGCAGATTACCAGTGAAGAGATATTACCAGTGGGTATTCTAATTGTACTATTTAATGAACTCAGATAAGAACTTTCGTGGTTGATTTTGTGCTTAACAAACTCCACACTTATTAAGTTAGGTCTTTTTAAATCCTTATTTCCTTACTTAATATTATAATTGCGAAAGTAAGTTTGTTTGTTTGTTACCTTTTCACGACTAAACCACTGAACCGATCATCCTGAAATTTTGCATTTACGTTGTCAGGTGTACAGAAACGGACATAGAGTACCTTTCATCCCGAAAGAAGTACTGTTCCCGAGGAAAACAACAATAACGATGTTATGATAATAGATGGCGCCACGTGTCTTTCGAATCATGGTTGAATTATATTATTACAAGCAGAGTACAATCTGAATTGATTGTCAAATTCTAAATTAACGCGAGCGAAGCCGCGGGCAAAATCTAGTAAAATTATATTTCTATGAGATTACGTAGAAATCTCTAGCAACTTGTCAATATTTGCGAAAGTTACGCGAAGACTTCCTATAATTTATCCTGCGTCTGGCACATATTGCGAACTTATATAATCTTTAGCGTCTAAGTTTGCCAAGCCCCAACTTTGTACCTAAGCCCTGATCGTTTCAAGACCTTTTCACCCAGCAAGGGGCGAGTTTCAAAAAAATCCTTTTTAACAGAATATACGTCATACCGTAGGTATGTA
Organism: Noctua fimbriata; assembly: GCA_905163415.1. Classification (NCBI taxonomy): domain Eukaryota; kingdom Metazoa; phylum Arthropoda; class Insecta; order Lepidoptera; family Noctuidae; genus Noctua; species Noctua fimbriata. The sequence continues at coordinate 7,811,118 of LR990926.1, forward strand.
GGTACATGAGTTACTCAATGAAAGTAACTTTGCTTTTATATTAAAAGCCTTAATTCCCGGTGGAAGGCTGCAAAGTCCATGTTGCTAGCTGAAGGTACTTCGAAGTTATGTACTAGGTTTAGCACTGAAGCGGGGAAAGTATGGGTTTAATATACTTGTGTGTGCTTTACTTTTGTAGATTTAGACTTTAGAAGTATCTTTATAAACGTAGATACACAGAGGCGCTTTTCGTGTCTCGCTTAGATCTTCTAATCTCCGCAACGGATTTCACCATCATTTAGGTTTATGCCAAAATGTTTACCTGTATAACACATTCATATTGTACTTACATTTAGCATAGATATGTCGATTTTTTTACTTGACGCCGTTGCGTCCGGCGTCCGTGCAGGCGTTGATGTCTAGTCTTCTTGTATACTGCAGAGGTTCTCCACACTGGCCTTGTATTTAGGACGGGTCGATTATACCCCATTAGGCCAGATTATTTCTACATCGGCCAACCTGGGCCCACAAACGGTTAAGTGATTTCCAGATTGGTCACTGCAGTTTATGTCTAGTACTTTATATATATGCAGGTATTCCGTAGTGGTACACACTACACTAGTATTTCCCGAGGGCGACGTAAAAGCCGACTGTCTATCATATAGGCAGCCGAATATCTTTGCCAATCTAAAACCATTCGCTAGGAGACATACCGTGATGGATCGTATGTAAACTTTTGGCGAATCAGTTCACGAAAGTAAATATTTAGGTAAGGAGATAGGATGATATTGGTGAGTTTTTTATCATATTTTTTGAGAACATGGATTTGTTTTGTATCTCGCTGGTGTATTTGTATCTCGAGACTGTATTTGTATCTTGTTTTATAGCGTTGCCAACCTCAACGAAAAAGTACCTCAGAATCTCAGACTAAATAAAAAACCTAGACACAGCGCTGTCAACAGTGACGTGAAGCCGGTTTCGTAAACGTGTGTGCGCTTATTGAGCGTAGATTTGAGCGTAGTTTGATGTAAATGTGTGCGTGTGAGCATGTATGCACAGAGCGAGTCGTAGTTTTGCGCATGCTTCACTGTATTGTTTGCAGCGGTTTGTCTTGGTTTTTTATTTGGTCTGAGCTTAGAATCATCAAAAAGCTAACAATAACAACTAGAATATGCCAAAATATTGACTACATGTTTTCCATTGTATAATTAGCTAAACAATATGCAAGCCATATTACAAACATTGCCATTAAATTCAACCAAACAATGACGTAATCAAAAACCATCAAATCAGCAATTTAAAGCGAGCACCGGTGACCGCTAACAATATACAGCGTGTATCATAAATCTATGGTAAATATTAAATTGTGTGTGGCCAACATCGAAATAGTAAAAAAATATCTGTTGTCCCATACAAAATTGACTAAACCTCGAACTAAATGTATGGAACAGTCGATTATTTTCTCGGGATTGCAATGTGGGTTCAATGACAAAAAAAATATGAATGATGGTCTGTACCACACCTTTAATATGACCACCCATTTCTGAAACATACTGTATTGTTGATCTACAGCATGTTTGCAGTTTAGAGCTCAATAGTAGGCTGAACAGCCTTATTAGTCCAATTTGCATGTGCTAACAATATCATGGACGTACTGTTTGTACATAATTCTGCATAAATTAGCAATAAGGACCGATACCCGTGTGATACGCTGGCTGTAGACGACGCGACGGTTAGGTTTATTAGGCACTAGCTTTTAGCCGCGGCTTCGCTCACTTTAGTTTAGAATTTCACAATCAATTCGCACTACTAAAGTTTCTATAATAATATAATACAATAATGATTCGAAAAACACGTAGTGCCATCTATTGTCATAAGAACGTTATTGTTGTTTTCCTCGGGATCAGAACTGTTTTTGGGAATGAAAGGTACCCTATGTCCGTTTCTGTACACCTGACAACGTATATACAAAATTTCAGGATGATCGGTAGAGTGGTTTAGACGTGGAAAGGTAACAAACAAACAAACAAACTTGCTTTCGCATTTATACTATTGTTTATTTTGAGTACTTGAATAAAAAAACTTATACTGTCACTTACGGGATTTCTTCCGCGATTTTCAATTATAATATCGGAGAGCTCAGAAGTATTGAAAATCGCGATTATAATGTAAGTGACAGTGTTTTCTTATAAACCGTGAAAGCTTAAAACAGTGACTGGAATAAATATCTTACAGTTACTATGACTACCCAAAGTTTAAAATGCCAAAAAATCATTTTCTACCAATCGATTTTTTATTTCTTAGTACTTATTGGTGCCTTCAAACTTTTGAAGGTGACGTGGTACGGTAAGCAGCACGTTTGTAAGTAAACCAGTATAAGCTGGCTTATTGTTCTATTGCAACTCTGTGCTGCGCTAGACCAGCTGAAGGTCAAAGAGTAAATACTGATGGCGCGTTCGTGTTCCACGCGCGCTTCAAAGCGATGTCAGCAACCACGTAGGAGTCCGCATGGGCCGATGCCTGCCAGGGCTGCGGGACTGTTCGAAAGAGATACCGCGGCCCTGGAACACAAAGGGCAAAGAAGGAACATGGATGGGTTTTAGTCAGTACAAGTCTGACACTCCCTTCCGCTCCGCCCAGAACGGGGGGGGTCATTTGAAGATGTGAAATCTTCAAATGACTGATGTACGGCTTATTGTACGAAAATATTGGCTGTAGCGTTACTGATAATACCTACAAAAAAAAAAATTGCCTGAAAAATTCAATTTGTCTATTATTAACATTTTATTTATTTATTTATTTAAACTTCATGTACAAGGTGGTACATAGGCGGACTTAAAGCCACAAGGCATTCTCTACAAATCAACCTTTGGGTCAAATAGGACAGCATTGTGATAGAGTACAAAATAAATAAATAAGAAAGATACCATTTGTTAACATAGATTGATATACATAAATAAACTAATATTTATTATAATATATACAAATAGTCCAAAATACGAGAAATCTTATAATAACCATTTTCTTCTCGTACCGGCTCGCAAATCTGTTTCACGTTTGTAAAAAGCTCTCCATAGATTTGAACGAAAAATAACGATGGTCATGATATAGAAACGTACAGTTTGGGTTCACTCAAGGCTCTTTTGTATTACACAGACGTAAAGTTCACATGTTTATTTTTCATCAAATTAGAATTTCAGCACGCGCGGCCAGGTGAATGACCTTGATTGAACTGAGTTGTGGGATTATTACGCACCAGTTCGTGTATTAATTTCACGCAGTGGGCAGCCTCTATAATGAAGAGCAGGTACCTCTGTACCACAAGATATTTAATTAATATATACGTCATTAATAAAATTATGAAGTTAAGCTCGTTAAATTAATTACGTAGGTTGGTGAGAGATGTTAAAGCATTGTATTCTTTTAATATTAATTACTTTAATATATTGAATGGTATTTTTACATGTTTTCAATTTATAATGAATAGGTATACCATTTAATTTTTAATAACGAATATCTTTAGTTCTATATTTTTTAAAGGAACTCTATGTTTTCATAAAAGAATAACCTAATCTATGGAAATAATAAGTCTTGATTACAGGATACAAAGATAAACAGTAATGTATATACAGGGTGTAAACGGACCCTTTACGCAACCTTCAACCAAGCATTATGTACATCAAACTAAGTAACCCTACGGAAAAATTATTACTGTGAAATGACTTTTTTTATTTGGGGTGAAAATCACGTTTTACGGTAAAACTCAATGTAGCACACTCAAAACATTGTACTGATGGATGCTTTGAATAGTAAAAAAATTATAAAATAATTATTTTTCGGTCATGGAAGTAATTAATTAATTAAAGTAACGTAATTATTACCTTAAACCATAATATTAAAAAAAAAATTGTGAAAAATTTGGAACTTTGACCGCCAATATCTCCGTAACTAGAAGGTTCCTAGGTATGGTCTAGAATAAAAAAAATATCGCAATGACGGGGAGAACAAGTGCCTTTCGGCTTCGTTAAGGATATTTTTACACCCTTTATGTAAATATTTATTGCTCATCGTAAAAAAAGTTTACCTGAAATATATATTATCGTTTACCCCACCGCGACAAAAAATCACGTTTCCATTTGACAATGAAATTTTAATAGTTTTGTCTCTCTCATTATATGTATAGGTACCTCCTCGTACTACCAATGCATGCGAGATATGCGTGTTACCTATAAAATAAATATATATGAATATAAATATATGTAAATAGAAATTTACACGAATATACTAAAATAAAAAGATAAACAATGAAGAAAACATTAACGTTGTGACGAAACTGCCAGCTAAAAGCTGAATAAAACATTTACTCCCATATTCTAACAATGACAGGAGGTAAATACGACGTAGTAAACTAGCATAATGGATGTTCAAAAATAAGGAGCTAGTATTAATTTTGTGGGTCAAGTAATTTTAAATTATAGTTTTTTATAAAAATATACTCAGGTAAAAAAAATATCCTTGAAATAGCTTCGTTATAGCCGTTAGATGATTCCCTGAAAATATTTCGTGTATGAATAGTTAGACCTTATATATGACCTACAAATAGTTGCTCCGGATCTGGCTGTTTGTGTATGTGAGTTTAAATGTTTGTAAACTGAATTTCTCCTGTATCGTGGGTTTGACAAAAAGAAATACCCGACCTGTAGTATGGTTTGAGCACATCTAACAATTAATTCTTTGTTTTACCAAACCGTACGCTTACAAATCCTTAATACCCACATAATAATAATTATATCAAGGACCTGACTGATTTATGAACCAAATCTGTGGGTCTGTCCTAACATCACTTGAGCCATAAGTCGTAAAGTGTCGACGCCTCTTGAGAGTAGGCTATGGACAGTATTGTCGAGGGGCTGTTACATAATAACAACTGGTGTAACGTGTACAACTGTAGGAAGCTCTCCGCTTAGTTCCTTGACGTGATTAGTGACAATTATTGCTTTAAGGGCATTACATTGCTCGATGACCTTGATGATTTGATCCCTGTACTGGCTTTTGTTGACTTGCCCCGCACATTTCGCAAAATTTCGGTATTTTCTTATTATTTAAAAATATAAAAAGAAATAACAGAAAAAAAACAATACAGATTGTTAAGTATATCATTACGTATTTGTTGTTACAAAATTCATGCCGATCTATTCAGCCGTTACAGAGATAATTTACAATTAAGGTTGAAAAAGGACCTATTTTCTACGATTAACCAAAAAAAATTGAGAAGGTTTATTAAAATTATAAACAATACAATTTATTTGTGATGAACTTAACTATAACATACTTTTTTTACACGGAAAACGCACGAAGGGATTCATCAACAAATTTCTTTGAACATACGCTGTTTTTGGGATTTGAGCCATGTAATGCCCTTAATGGAAGCTTTATTTAGCTCGATTTTGCTGTTGATAGTTACTTTGTCCGTGTATAGGATCTTGTCTAGATAGATTTAGACACATACGCGCGTTCGACCTGTATGTCAGCAGGAATTCAGTATTCACGCGTAGCTTGTCGCGCCATGACTGGACGCGCGGGAATCTGTAGTTAGGTTGTAGCCAGAAAACCAGCCAGCTGGTTCGTTGCTAAACTAAGAGCTGAGTTAAAAAAAAAATGTTATATCATCATTACGCCATCTAAGGACATTATTATCTTTCGAATGTGTCGAATGGCCGAGTGTCTGATAGTAAGTCAGTTACGAAACTCTTTTATTTGTTTAGATTGAATGCTTTCTTACTGATTCCACAGAGAAGTCGATGCCAGAGAAACGTCAATTAAAGATAATGGTTCATTATGTCTTAAACACTCATTAACTTTAGTAAGCCTTGAGTAGCTGGAGTCGTAACGATCTCAACTTAGTTAGGCAATACAAGTTTATTGTACTGTGTGAGACATCTTTACGTTTTAGATAGCTACGTTTTATGATACCTTGATTGACTATGTAACATCAAGAGAAAACACTATGAGTTTTGGCTAAGAATGTGAGATAGACAAAATTCCGCTTGTGTAATCCGGCTGCGTTTTTCCGCTCAATTTTTTTAACCTTTTTTTTATAACTAGAGACCCACCCTGCTGTATAGCAAGAAGTCTTTACTAATTAAACCTACTTGGTTTAATAATAATGTAATACGCTTCATGAATAAACTCTGTATATGGTGCTGAAAACTGCATTAAAATCCGATGCAGTTTAGAACAACGTTGGTCACATAGACAAAGAGGAAAAGCGTCTTTATTATGTTTATACATGTTATTTATACATTTAACATCACAATTACTATGCTTCTATATCACATTTTTACCTATCTTTAACCTTCAATACAGGGTGGAAGGCACACCGACGCACAAACACTTACGACGTATTGTATTGTATTGCATATCGGGCTGGTGTCCGCAACTTCTCGTCAAAGCGCGTATTTAGTCAGTGAGTTATAGCAATTAGCTGATCCACCTTTATAATTCTAATTAATTAATTTTATAATTCGTTTTTTATTTTATTCACTTTGCTCAAATAAATAAAATATAAAAGAATTATACAATTCTATCGATTCGTATTCTAAAAAATCTCAACCATTTACACAAAGCTGTGGGTCGGCTAATTGTTATAGCTCACTGTACATCGTTCTGAATACCCCATATATAATTTTTTCCATTGGTAATTTAAAAAACGATCAAAATAGCATTTTTGTTTTGCGTTTGTGAGTCGGTGTCCTTTCCACCCTGTATAGAGAAGTTACACGTGCTACCCAATTTACGCCTAAGAACGAACCTTCAAGATCTCAATAGCCTTCCGTAACTTTCAAACGTTGTTTTGACAGTTCTCTCGTTCAATTTGCTTACAAATTACATAAAAAACTTAATCGGAAATCCATAATGGATAGCAAAATAATAATTAACGATATCTAGGTAATTATTATGAAAAGCGTTTCGTCCGTGCCTGACCTGCCATTAGCTCGAGTGCTGGCCCAAATAACCTGGGTGACATGTTAGGGTTGGCACTGAACGGGTTTTTAAAGGGTTGAAAATGTTAAAAGTTTTTTTTTTTTTAGTTAGTTGGTGTTAAATGGAACGTTTGTGTGTGGCGGAATGTTTAGTGTCGATTTAATATTTATAGTAGGTAGGTAGTGACGTTAAAAAACTCTAATTCGCAAATAGGATTATTAAGATAAGCTGCCATATTCAAAAAAACACATTTATTTTAAATTAAAAGGATTAAAGATCTTACCTAGGAACAAATATTGACGCCAAATATTAGTTTCATAATTTACTAAAGGAAATGTGTATGTAGGGGTTGTAGCAAGCGTTTTGTACTTTTTGCTTAAACCTATAGAGAAAAGACTTGAATGTATAGATAGAAAGAAGAAAGAAAAAATATTTATTTGTCGCAGGAACGTGTCGTGCATAAAAACGTGACGTAAAGTGACCTGTATATATATGATACTGTGAGTATAAATTTGTACTTTTCTTCCATTTTAAAATCTGCTATAAACGCAAGTTTCTAGGTCAGGGTTCGATTTTATTGCACGCGCCAGTTTTTGGCACACGTTAAAATGCTGGACGCAAATGGGTTTTACGCCGCTGTAGCGCTTATTATCCCAGGAACACATAGCGCTATTTTATTAAACGTTTCGTACTAAAATGTACGGATTTATGCGAGCCAAAAGTTTTTAGCAAACCAAAGATAGTTGGGGTCATTGGGTGTTGTGTTATCTTTTTATTTGGCTTTGCAAAACTGAAGTCAATTTTACGTGGCATGTGGTGTTTTTTTATGTTTGCCATTATTCTAATTAAAACGCCGCTGCACAATTATGTTGTATTGATTAACAAGAAGTTTAAAAACAAAACTAAAATTGCATGAATTTGTATTTTCTGTTGCTGCTACTAGAAAATGTTCTTAAGAGACTATCTCCCGAGACCGGAGAACATATTATTATTTGCGATAAATATCCCATTTCAGAAGCACGCAAAAACGTCTATCTAAAATATTCAGTTATTTCAGTAGTAAAATTCGTATCATACTGAAACAAATTGCATGCGTCAGGTTAAAATTCTGCGAAATACATTTCCTCTTATCTCAATATAAATACTAGGAATTGTGTTTGAAAACCTTGACACCTTAAATACAAACACTAAAATTATATTATTTGTATTTACATTGTGAAAACCCTTAACCCGTTCTCTTTTGTTTGTGTTGTATTTACGAGCATTAAATCAGTATTTGCTATTGCTAAAATAATACCGTTGAAATGGACAATATTGACATTGAATCTTTGCTTTATTTGGTATTTAGAAAATACATCTGCACTAAAGAAAAGATTTGTATGTTTGTAACGAATAAACTCAAAAACTACTGGACCGATTTCAAAAATTCTTTCATCATTAAAATGTTACATTATCCCTAAGTAACATTGGCGATATTTATTATCGCAAAAAAGACCAACCGTGCGAAGCCGGAAGGAAACGCTAGTGTATTATTAAAGAATGGTTGATGCACCATTTTTAAAACCTTTGACTTCGTATCACGATAAGTAAAATTAATTCATTTTATATAGACACTTAAAAGTTAAACTTAAAAGGGTTATTATTGATTTCACCCCTTCCGCAAATCTCAAGCCACCAAAAGTGACAACCCTGAGCTGTAGCGTTAGCCTGCTAATGACAGCCCCGTCATATTGCGGAACTGCCGGTGTCGCGACAACTTTTTAAATTCCTCTCACTTCCAAAGGAAATAAAACTTCATTCGCGCCGTGACGAATTGAAAACTTCTAGAATTTTTATTTTTATTGAATGAGTTGGATATTTTATTTCTGGTTCTATTTATTTAATTTTTTTTTTAACTGTTTAATCTTGGTGATTAAAACACATGACAATGTTGGGACTTTGAGATCGTGCAAAACCTTTTTTGACCTATTATTAGAAAAAAAGTGGCCGTTTGATTTCCTATAATAAATTATAGTACTCCATGGTATATGAGATAGGTATTAAATACTATTTATGTTGTAATACGTCTGCCCATGACGTCGTGCAAAACACGTGGGACATATTATATTTTTTGTACATACCTCGTCCATTTTCACTTCAGCGTTTAACAGGGGGAGGGGGGGGGGGGCAAGTTGGTAACTCCTAAAGTAGGTCACCCCGATTTTAAGGTATTTTCTCTTTATAAACATTATTTATATACCGACTTTATTATGTTTCTGTCTACAGAGTTGCGAGCAATTAAGAGCAGAGATATGAAAAGAAATAATATGTTTTGGCCTAGTTTCGATTGAGAATAATACGTCTGGTCTTGTAACCTGTCTCTTTGTGTTTTACATTTAATTTCAATAGGGACCTACAGAAAAAAGAAAAAACTATCTCCTTTTTGAAGACGTTAAAAAGGATCAGCATAAAACTATATTCAGGTTCAAAATCAAAAAATCAAAATCATTTTTATTTCTGTAACATAGGTATTGCATACAGTTCTTAAATTAAAGATAGGTCGCTATGTTACGCCAAGAGGCGTATAAATATATGGTTACATCCAAATAAAAAAAAAAATATATGAATCATGCGAGAGAATAAACACAAATTAAAAAAAAAGTTCGTTTTAAAAGCTTCGAAGAGGCAGTAGCTATAATTTCATTGGCTTTTCTGTTTTTTTTTTTTATTATTTTGTTAGAAAAAAGTACAAGTAAGTCGGAGTACTTACTTGTACTTTTTCATTTTTTACTTTTTTACTTTACTGTATAGGTAATAGATCCTCAGTATTAGTATACTTTGCGAACTAAAATGCAGCCTTATGTTTTGTTTTTTTTTTACCACATCAAGCGTGACATAACCAGTATAACCTGACTTCGCTTTGTATGAGCATCCCGTACTATGAGAGATCAGCTTAATTTGATTTTGCATAGCTTGATTGGCCGCCGTGCTTACATTGAGTTACGAGATTACTATTAAATAATCTGACCTCGTTTTCCATCCTCCTTCATACATTATAGGCCAACGGACATAGTCCACGATGCACTATGAAATAATTCATAGCTACCGGGTCGACTATCGGCCGATCCTCCCCAAGCTGCTTCCAATAAGCTGCCAGTTACCGCTAACAGCTTTTGTAGCTCGTTACACAAGCTGGCTAAGCGATAGAGGATTTGCATAGCTATCTCGACTTGAAATGAAACTGGGAGCTGGGAATCAAAATAATTGATTCTGTTTTTAGATAGACATTTATTGTCTTTACATTTTGAGCTAGAGGATGACTTATATTGGTTTTTTATATTTAATTCAACTTACCTGTGCAGCCGCGGAAACACAACTAAAATAAATGTACAGACGCCGCCAGCACATCAAGCTACCCGAAACTGTCAAATTTTCCCAATCAATCTTGAACCTAATGCTTTAGCGATAAAGTTGTAAATCTATTAAAGAAATTTGACAGATTGTAGTAGCTTGACGTACCGAGTTTGACATATCGATGCAAATTTTCTTGACAAGCAACGCCACTTACAGCATGTTAGACTACCTACATAATTATACGGGACCAACATCGCAAGCGCAAAAAAAACATTAGCTGTCCTGTCCCATACAAAATTACATTAGCTAAAAAAAAAAAAAAAACAAAAAAAAAAACCAAATGGAAAAACCAAAAAAAAAACCCAAATGTATGGGGATACTGATTTTTTTCGCGATTTCTTTGTTGGTCCCATGGAGAAAGTTGTTTAGTTTGATGGTCTGAATCACACTCTTAAATATGACCACACCTTAATTATATAGTATGCAATGTGGAATTTTAATCCAGTAGAACTTAATCGCCTTTGGTTAATAAGCGGCCTATCGAGTACCGTCGTCGGTGTCATCAAGTTGGTGAATTTGATCTCCCCACTATAATTATAACATAATATCACGCCTGTAAACCCTGAAGGGTCAAACAGAGGTGTACCTAATAGTACACCCACATTTCGCCAGTTATGTTTTGTGTGAGGAATGATATGAAGGAAAAAGGTGTAAATGATTGCGTGATGGTTGACAGGGGACAATGGAAGAAAATAACGTACTGCGCCGTCCCCAAGTAACATGGGACTAGGGCAGCAAGATGATGATGATTTCGCCAGTTATGTTTTAAGTCCCATGCATGGGGGCGAGCCTATTGCCATCAACCGGACACAAACCCAGACTCCGTGGCTGCTATTGAGAAATTCCTGATTGAAAAACACAATAACACTTTGCCCGACCCGGGAGTCGAACCCAGGACCTCATGCTCAGCAGTCACGCTTGCGATCAGTCGACTGACGAGTCACTATAATGATGTACGCCTCTACACCTACACTCTTGAGGAACGAAGATTCTTTAAATACTTAGCAGGTATTCAATCAATCAATTTTCAAGGTCTTTATTCGTACATATGGTTCACAATACAGTTTACAAACGATCTCATTCTATTTGTATACAAATCACAATTTATGTGGTTACACAGGCACCCTACGCCTTTACAAACATTAAAACATCTTGTTACTTAATATTATATATACAATGATTTAACTTACTTCTTACTAAATTTTCAACAACGGGGTATGTGCAAGTCTTAGTATGGACCCACATAAGTTTAAAATGTTACACTATACAAAAAGTACTCTTTTGTTACAATAATTATGTTATAATACTAATATAATATAAGTAGCGGGTAGTTCGCAAAAAGATCACGCATTCTCCGGCCGTACGAGCGGCGTCGGCTAGTAAGCGAGCTGTCGTCATGATACGTCACGGAGGAAATAGTGATGGGGCAGTCGGTATCGATTGTACGTACGGGCATACGGTAACGTACTGAGTCTACTTTTACCAATTGACGATATTAGGCAGTTACGGTGTGCTGGGTTTTTATACAAATAAAATTTACGTGAAGTTTTTAAAATGAAATCTTTTATAAATGGATAGTTTAAGCGGTTGTGTAATGTTCTAAGGTTTGTGCGAAATGGTGTGTTATACGATAGTTTTAGGGCTTTATTTTGTATAATTTGAAGTTTGCTATATTTAGTTTCCGTTAGACTTGACCACACAGGTGCAGCGTAAGTCAGGCATGGTCTAACAAGTGTAGAGTAAATAAGCAATTTGGTTGAGGAACTAAGAACAGATTTGCGATTCAAAATTGGTTTTAATGAATTTAGGGCTTTTGCACCTTTGGTTATGATTAGTTCAGTGTTCTTATTCCAATTGAGTGTCTTGTCTAATATAATACCTAAATATTTAACCGAAGCACGCCATGTAATCTGGAAGTCATCAATTTTTACCAGCCTGGTGGGAAGTGCACGTTTCCTGGTAAACAGAATGCCTTCAGTTTTATTTGAGTTTACTTTAAGTTTCCAGGTTTTAAAATATTTACTGAGTAGTTCAAGTGAGTATTGTAGTCGTCCAGTTACTACATCAACGTCTTTGTGTGTCGCGAATGTTGCCGTATCGTCAGCGTAGATGGCGAGTTGTGTGTGAGCCTGTTTGGGAATGTCATTCAGGTACAGTATGAAGACGTAAGGGCCTACGAGCGAGCCTTGAGGCACACCGGCTGGGATGGTCTTAGGATCAGAATGGTCTTTGCCTATATATACAGAGAAAGATCGATCCCGTAAGTAGTTCTGGATGAGTTTTACTAGACAGAGAGGAACTTCAAGTTTAATTAATTTGTGTAACAGGCCATCGTGCCAAACAGAATCAAAAGCTTTTTCTATGTCCAATAAAATCATGCCTGTGGAGAGGCCGCTGTTTAACCCGTGAGCTATGTGCTCAGCTACTCTGGCTAGCTGTTGTGTGGTTGAGTGTGAGCTACGAAATCCAAACTGTTCGGGGATCAAATTATGTGCAGTTATTTTAGTGAGGCGGGATAGAATAATAGCTTCTAGGAGTTTCCCAATACTTGGCAATAAACTAATTGGTCGATAACTAGATGGGATCAACTGATCTTTCCCAGGTTTTTTAATAGCTATGATTTTAGCGTGTTTTAATGTACTTGGAAAGTGTGCAATGCGCAAACAACCATTAAACACTTTGGTCAAATAGACAATAGCTTTTTGAGGGAGGTTCTTCAACAAGCCATTTCCTAGGCCATCAAAACCAGGCGCTTTGTTTGATTTCAGTTTACCTAGTAGTTTACGGATTTCTTTCGGCCTGACAAGTGATGGGTAGTCACTCGTCTGGTAACAGTCGAGCAGCCTGATCGATTCTTTGACTGCCTCTTCAATACTAGGATCACTGACCCAATGTTTGGTTAAGTTCATGTTCTCAAGGAAGGTATTAGCTAGTGTCTCACATTGTTCAAGTACAGAGGAGGTGGTGGTGTTATTTGACAATTTTAGAGGGGGAATTGAGATAGGTTGATAGTTCAATGACTTGACAACTCTCCATAAATCCGTAGTGGGATTGGTAACTTTTGCTAATTTGATATTCCAGGCATGGTCATTTAGGGTTTGGATCTTAGACTTAATACATTTCTGCATGATGTTCACTTGGGAGAATAGCTGACGTCGTTTATATGGATTGTACTCGTCTAAGGCCAGTTTTCGGAGACGATTTTTAGTTTTGATTTGTGACTTGATCCGACGTGGGAGTTTATAACCACCATCACTGGGTAATTTAGGAACAGCTTTCTCTCTTGCGTTTATGACAGAGGTGGTTAAGTGTTCAATAGCAAGGTCAATTTCCGAAGGTGTGTTAAAAGTAGTTTGGTTCAAAGTTATAGACTCATTCAAGTGAGATCTATAACCTCTCCAGTCCGCTTTTGTATAATTAAATATGACGTACCTACTTAGCAGGTATTGATTTAAGTATAGCAGAGGTTGAAGTTGCTTGGACATACCTCGTTACTATTCTATAACTATGGGAAGCAGGTCATGAAGTATTTTATGGTCGTATTTAAACGAGGAAAATATTTGCATGATACTACATACTTATGCACTAAACTTGTCACGCAATTCTGCCAATCAATTCTTAACTTAGAACTTGTAAATAAGAATTACTTTTCTTAGCAATAAAAATTAATTAAAATCGGCCAAGCGCGAGTCGGACTCGTGCATGGAAGGTTCCGTAGCATTATTTGTTATAGCGGCAGTAACAATACACATTCTGTGAAAGTTTCAACTGTCTACCTATTACGGATACAGCTCGCTGACAGACAGACGGACGCACAGTGGAGGCTTAAGGGTCCCGTTGGTTACTCTGCGGGTACAAAATGATAAAAAGGAGGTCCTGATTTACACACGAGCATGAAACCTGAAAATGTGCAATTGAGGATCCCTTTGTGATGTAGACAAGGAATAGGACCAGACTTATTGAAATCTGAAAGAAAGATGAACAATTTAATTAGAAAGAAAGAAAGAAAGAACGAAAATACATTTATTTGGCACAAGCCACATGTGCACACAATATAAAACAAAAATAATACAATAAAAAACAAAAAAAAACTTAAAACTAAACAAAAAATGTAGGTAACACTGTGTGCCTCATAGCTGCGCCATATAGGACCAGTTCAGCAAAATGCCATGCGACTAGTGCCTGACGCTGGTTTTCAACTGGACCTGGGTTAGAGAGGTCACGGATGTAAAACAGTTTTATGTGTTGTGTCCATGGTGGTGATGGAAAAGTAATTAGGGCGGGCGTCACTGGCCCAGAGCTAGTAAATGTATACTGGTAATTATTGTCTCTGTAGATTCAAAGAAAAATTTACCTACTACTTTGGACACAGGCCTTCCTAGTAAGCAGCAATAGAAATGGGATTGGGCGGGTCACGTCATCTGTATGCACGATGACCGCTGGTCAAAAGTCTCCACACGATGGTTTCCGGAAGACGGACGGAGCCGCCGAGGCCGGCCCAGAAAGAGGTGGCGAGTCGATCTGGACGTGTACCGCGGGGGCTGGGTACGAGGAGGCACGGGAAAAGAGCACATGGAAGGAATTGGGGGAGGCCTTTGCCGAGCAGTGGGACGGGATACTAAAATCAGTTGTCAAAAGTTAAAATTGGTGAAAGCATAATCCCGTCACGTAGTTTGTGGTTAAACCTAGCAGAGATCATTGAACTTTTTTTTTTTTTTTTTTTTTTTTAAATTCTTTATGGGCTTACTCTTGACCTCAATCTAGTCCTGAGGACAGAGATGAGGTCGACGATGGAACGAGCTAACCCAAAAGAAGCCTATTAACTCGCGATTTAAATAGATTGGGGTCATATGAACTTGGAAACACCGACGCAGGCAGGGAATTCCACTCCTTGGCTGTGCGCATAATAAATGATGAAGCAAAGCGCTTCGTGCGAATGTGTGGAACATCGACAAGGTATGGGTGATAACCTGCAGTACGTCTGGACTCCCGATGGAAGAAAGGAGATGGTGGAATGAGTTCGTGGAGCTATGAATAATTGAACATGGTTAATTGTCCATTTAGGTTGCTAATCTCTCAGTTCATTATTATTAGACACTAGCTTTTTGCCACGGCTTCGCTCGCGTTAATTTAGAAAAAAAAAACTGATAACACACTACTAAAGTTTCTATAATAATTTAATTAAATCATGATTCGAAAGCGTTATTGTTGTATTCCTCGGGAACAGAACTTTTTTTCGGAATGAAAGGTACCCTATGTCCGTTTCTGTACACCTGACAACGTATATACAAAATTTCAGGATGATCGATACAGTGGTTTAGACGAGAAAAGGTAACAAACTTACTTTCGCATTTATAATATTAGTTATGATTATTTCTGTTTCTTATTTCGTGTCTTCACAGACAATGGCCCATCTTCCATCTTGCGCTGCATGCCCTAACACCTGCGCACTTGACGATCTTATGACTGCTTCAGCGAGCGGAGTTCGCATAGCTGAATTTTGGGCCAAACATATTTAATTAAAAATTTGCCATCGACACGCAAAGAAGAAGATTATTTCTGTTTACTTAAGGGCGGTATACTGACTTGTGACAAAAGCCTATGTTTCCAGTTCGTTTTCAATAGTGAGGATTAAGTTCTAGGGTTCAATGACCTGGTTATAAAATAGGTGGATAGGAGACTCGGGTCAACGGTTTCGAGGTAAAAGTTTGGTGATTAATTTTAGTTTAGACTTTATTTTAAACGTCGTTATGGTTTAGGGATTTTCAGTCTAATTGCTTTGTAATAGGATTTTCAGAGATTAGGAAAAAAAAATCTGTTGCTACAGGATATGTCTTCGGCAGTTTGTATAATTCGTCTGTAGATAGATCGTCTGTCTGCAAAGGCCGACTGTTTAGCGAAATACTAAAGCAAAACTGATAATAATTATTTCTAGTTGTTTTCATTTCGCGACGGGTCCACCATTTAATAAGTAGGTAATGAATTCCTTCTTTGATTCATAGATATTCATAGTTAACTACAAAAACATGTATTTACCTTGGCTAAAGGCTAAATACTGCAATACAACGTGGCAACGCTGCCAGTCTTTTGAGCACATTAGCAGCTGACAGCTGCTTTGAGGAGGAGTTTTTCGATGCCCTTTTGTAGTTTGTTTATTTATTTTAGTTTATTTAATAGTTTAATTAATAATGTATATTATAACTTATTATAACAAAACGTACGTTTTGTATTTAAGTCATTGTAAATATTATGTGGGTACTAAGACCTACACATACTTAATTAATCGATGTAAGTCAGTAAGTCAATGCCTAATAACATGTTTTGATGTTTATAAAGGCGATATATTTAGCCTATGTAACAAAATAAATCCTGACTTGTGAACAAATAGAATAAGATCATTTGTAAGCAGATTGTATTCAATTTAGGTATCCATAAAGACATTGAAAAAAAATGTATATATATATATATTTTAATATGTGTAGTTAGTATTTTCCAAAAGAGTTCAAGTGTAGAATGACACATGTGGGTCGGTAGATACATAATGTCAACAAGAACAATGTTTTGTTTTTCATGAATTACTAAACCAAACCTCGTGACAAAGATAATGACTCATCTCCTAGTTAAACCATCAATCACACGACTAGAAAAGCATGAATATTGCCTACGTAATTTCCCGTACAGATTCAACTACAACACAAATTAATTTCGACCAGCAACTGGCTTATTTACCAACATGTCCACAAACTCGTACATTTATGTACATTGGTATTATTTACTCTACATTTGAGTGGTACGTACGTCATTAGGTGTAATTTATGTATGGTCAAGCCTGTGCTGTCAGCCGGGATATGAACTGAATGAGGTACTGAATACATCTGTGTGTCGACGTTTCTATCAGTGATTGGAATAAAGGCGGTGATTAGGGATAGTGCCTTATACAACATTATTTTTAGTATATGCGAAACCTGAATATAGTTTGTTCAGAATAAGTAACTGAATCGAATCCAATATTTTTTAAACTATGTTATATTTTGTCCCAAAAATATTTAAAAAAGTTAAAAGTTGGATACCGAGCGACTTTGAGTACCTATCGCAATAATTTAGGTACCTACTGCCAAATTATTATTATACATGAGCTCAAGACGAAGCTGGAGGCGCGCGCTGCGTGGTGACCGCGTTTTTGTGCGGACAACCAGGTAACAGAACAACCTTATAACTTTGAGATTTTTCAAGATACAGTTTTGAAATTTTGTACATAGATTCTTTACATAAAAATACTAGACACGTGTTTCAGGTTTCACATATACTAAAAATAATGTTGTATAAAGGGCATTTATAGCGATACCCAAAGGTTCATTCATATGTGTTAGCCGGTTTCCTGGGCAGTTAAAACTGCGATTACCTTGTTGATTTGTAAACATTTTAACTAGGGAATAATATATTTTTGTCTACTTAATAACAGGTATTCCATACATTATGACCGTGAAGGTATTGCACTTTTGTAGGAAACAGCTGTTTTTTTTTTAAATTATCTATGACATTCCGCTCTATGTGTCCAACATAGAAAGATCTTATTGGGTTCAGAATGATATACTGAACACGTGGTAATCGTTTGTGTGTCGATGTTCCTCCATCCTGTATTATAAATTAAAGTTACTTTTCGGGTCTGTATGACCGCGTTTTTCTAACTACGTAACGGATTTTGATTTGGTTTTCACCACTATTTACAGAATTTATTCCAATTTATGTGTAAGTACATTGATACTTAACTTATATAGTTTTGTATCCTTGTAGTATAATACATTGATACTTAACTTATAAAGTTTAGTATCAATGTATTGTAAATAAGTTGTAAAAAAACCGGCCAAGTCGAAGTCGCGAGTCGGACTCGCGCATGAAAGTTCCGTACCATCGTAGTAGGGGGGGCTCCCCTTTAATTTTTATTATTTTTTGTTATAGCAGCAACAGAGATACACATTATGTGAAAATTTCAACTGTCTACCTATTATGGATCATGAGATACAGCCCACTTACAGACAGACGGAGGGATGGACCGACAGCGGAGGCTTAGTAATAGGGTCCCGTTGGTTACCCTTAGGGTACGAAACCCCAAAATACGTGCGAATCAGGGGCGAATCGCTAGTCTAGTCGATGTTATTGTTTTTGAGAGATCCTCCGGAGACAGAGCTTAAAAAAATAAACATAAGCTTAACCTATGTCTTACCTGGTACCAGAACAATTTAATTTCCTTTTTGCAGCTTCTTATTTTTCTAATACATATTCCCTCGTCAATTGAACTTTCCTACTTAATGGAGTTTCACATAGCCTCATGTTGTTTTTATAATTCCCGCAACGGCTAATCGATGTAAGTCTGTTAAGAACCGTCGAAGTTTCTAGAAAAACTTCCCGATACTTCAAGCGTTGTCGAATCACCTACTTTGTGCTAGTAATAGTGGTAGTAACTTGTAAGGAAAGCTACACACTTGTTTGAATAAAAGGTTTTAGTAAAAACAGTGATAGGATGACAGGGCTGTGATAGTCTAGTCCTGTGACCGTCGGACTCCCAAATCATAGGTCTCGAGTTCGAACCCATGACACGCTCCTTTGAATTTTCGGATTTATGTGCGTATTGTATTATTATCACTTGCTTCGGTGAAGGAAAACATCGTGAGGGAACGTCAGTATGCCTGAGAGATATTTCTCGACGGCATGTAAAGCCAAGTCAGAGGTATAAAAACTCTGACACCAGGTTAGGCGCTAACAACACAATAAAGAAAAAAGGGCAAAAGCCGCCAGTGTCAGCTCGAAATGTGTCGATCCAAACGGAACTTTAGTGCTGATATCTGCCGAACAGCATGAGCTGAATGAAAGCCAAATATTTTTGTAGCAAACGCTTTAGTTGTTTAATAAATACAGCATCATAATAATCGAACGTGGCACCCCTGTAACGTAAACTACTGCTTTTCTGGTACCAAACATGTCTCAATCCGCTTTTACAGACTTGATCACATAACCGTTCATTTAAAAATCGAACATACACAACGATGTTGGTGTTTGCAACTTTTCAAACTTTCAACTAGATATTAGTTCGTTCGTATGCCTGCCTACATACATACATATGTTCGAAATCTACGTTCTATGTGCATCACGGGACCCCGTACAGTCACGAGCACCAATATGTACACACTTTCTTAAATTTAAAAGCAATTTTCGCGAGAAATGAAGATTGTAACTTGGAGATAGGATAAAAAATATGAGTTCCAGAATACTATGTTCGTAACAATGTGAAATTTTAATCAGAACAGTAGGAGAAAAACACTTTTAAAAGTTGTTAAGTGTTTACATATTGGTGCTCATGACTGTACACTACTCAGGAAATGCATTGTAGGTTATTTTATTAGCTTGCCGACTGAAATGTTACTGTTGGTAACTTTTCAGTACCTTTCAGAACTGTCCAAGTTTACGGCATGCACTTCGAAAAGCTAACGCGGCAGTATCGTAAAGAGTTTGATCTAGTAAAAACATGTTTTGGCGAATTCGGATTTTTGAAGTGAGTTGGGTTTTTGATGTTGAAAGTTATTATTATTGTGTTCTCAAGCGCATAACGTGGCTTCTAGTTAAAATTTAACGGAACTTTTGGAACACTTGACGATACGTTCTCTAAGTCCTCGAAATTGACGTAACTATTTTCTGTTGAAAAGTAGCGTGAGATCGTTGTGAAGCAGATATAATATGATACTGATACTGTTAGCCTGCGTAATCCCACTGTTGGGAAAAGGTACTCCCCATGACTTCCAGTTGTTTCGATCTAGGGCTAATGCGGACCACTGCTCGTTGGTTTTATCCAGCTCGTCCAGCCATCTTCTACGAGGTCTGCCGCGATGCCATCTGGCTATGTCAGAGATCCAGAAAGTGGCTATTTTGGAGCACAGCTCATTGGGCATGGCTTAGCAACTTTTTGAGCAAAGTCAGTAATTTGTGTTTTGGTGCGCAGTGTGGTGTTGCGTACACGGTCGGTTAGTTTGACGCCTAGAATGCTGCGCTCCAATGCACGTTGGCAGACCTTGATTTTGGACCTTTGAATGTCTGTCAAAGACCAAGTCTGGAAAACAATAATAATATATGAAGGCAACATAAAAAAACAACATCACGCCTGAATCCCATAAATGATTAAATTTTGTAAATTGGTTATACACACACTTTCACACGTTGATATAAGGGTGAGTGAGAAGTATATCTAATAAAACACATACATTTCGCCAGTTACGTTTAAGGCCCAGGTAACAGGATTCTATTAAATACCATGTACTATGAAAATAGTAGGTATTATTGATGAACATGCACTGTTTATAAAGTTGGCTCTGACCTTTTTAAAAATAATTTTATATTGTTGTAATTTATAAATTGCTGCTTTTCATCATGTTTTTGAACTTTCTAAAGCAAGTACTTCAATATACTTACATTGATCATCCATTATTTGAGCGCACGTGTAATTTCTGTTTGAAAAGAGTAGCTATTGAGCCAGACGTTTTCACTACGTTTATATCAATGCGTTCAATTCGTTCGCTGAAGTGAATAAACTTCAGTTACAGAACATTTACAAGGTTTCAGCTGGTTTCAGCCGTTTGTTGTTACCAGCGTGTAAAGGATTGTACCATGTTTCAGTTGAAGTCCTCTAACTGAGTGCATTGTGCGAAACGTTATCGATAACATTGTGTTCAGAACATTGTTGAAGAGTAAGCCAGGAGACTAATTGAATATTTCGAAAGAGCTAATCAGTATGTATTGAAAAGTTGAACAGGCCTAAGAAACGCAGATGAGACAATATGGAATCGTTAGTAACTGATTGGCTAAACATAAAGTAAATTGGAAAGGTATGGAGTGGGGGGCGGGTCCAGCTGGTACAAAACAATCAAGGCTCCATAGTCCACGGCTAAGTTATGCACGTGTACTTCTGTATAAGAATGTGGGCGGGATTATTCACTGCGACCCACGGCCACACTAGTGACCGACAAACAAATAAACCGCACGGATTACGTGGCAAGCTTCTCCATGAATATCCTAGGTAGCAGTGGACGGTTTTCTAATGATTTAGCGGACCACCCGACTTCGTACGGGTAATGCCAATGAGAAATGAGATTAGGAAAAAAAGAAACCAACTTATTTTTCATACAAGTCTTGCTCTGACCAATTGTTATCGGTCGAGCCGTTCTCAAGTATTGATCTTCTTCTTATCCGAAAGGCACTTGTTCTCCCCGTCTTTGCGATATTTTTTTGTTCTAGACCATACCTGGGAACCTAGTTACGGAAGTATTGGGGGTCAAAGTTCCAACTTTTTCACAAGTGTTTTTTTAAATACATGTTTTTAATGTAAATTTTTTACTTTACACACCTCGACGACCTCCGTACTATTCAATCCACCCATCAGCACAATGCTTTGAGTGCTTTCCATCGAGTACTACCGTAAAACGTGATTTTACACCCCAAAAAAAAAGTCGATTCCCAGCAATAATTTTTGCGTAAAGTTACTTAGTTTGACGTACATAATGCTTGGTTGACGGCTATGTGAAGGGTCTGTTTACACCCTGTATGTATATACTATATAAGTTTTCATTAACAGAAACCAATATAATTTTACTTTTAATATTAGCTGTGTCTATATGTCTAATAATGTTATCAATGTAGGTAAATGGTTTGATTCGAATCATATTTCAATCAATCGTTACTTCTATTGGCTTATTAAAGTTACCATTCACGAAGGTTCTAGTGATTGCGTAAGAACCTCATTCTTCAGAGGCAAATGAATTACTAAAATATTAATTTAGTCGACGTCTCTTGAAAATTCTCATATCATTTCTATTTGCAAATTGAGTCAAATTAAATTAACTATCATTGGGAATATGAGAGTATGAAGATAATATTAGAATGGAAGCTGTTTATTAAATAGATGCCTTTTCAATTTCATTTGGGTCTTTCTTCTTTATCGTGTGGTTAGTTAGAGGAGCTCGTGGCTAAATAATAACAGCCGCTCGGGCCGATCTTTGGGTTAAGCCGTGCTTGCCTAGGTTGGTCTGTGGATGGGTGACCGCCCATTACATGCCGAGTTTCCTCCGTGCCTCGGAAAGCACGCTAAGCCGTTGGTCCCGGCTGTCATTTGTAGATCTTTAACAGTCGTTAGCTAGTCAGAGGCCCAAAAAGTCTGACAACCAGTCTTACCAAGGCGTATCCTACTACCCAGTACTAACGAGTTGTGGAGGTCAGATAGGCAGTCGCTCCATGTAAAATACTTGTATTCAGCTGCATCCGGTTAGACTGGAAGCCGACCTCAATATAGTTGGGAAAAGGCTAGGCAGATGATGATAGTGCCTAACCTGGTGTCAGACTTTTTATGCCGCCCATGGGCCTCTGAATTAGCTGAACATTCCGTCGAGCAATCCCTCTCTGATATGCTCTTTTCCACACGATTTGAAGCCGATAAAGTCGGACAATAGCTCACTCTCTAAGGGTCTCATATCATAAAAATATGAGCTATTGTAATTTTCTATAATAGAAGTCATTTTAATACTCTCAGAATATGGAATGGAAGTGCCTAGAAATGTGATTAGCCATGTATTTGTGATTTTAAGCCCGCGCGTTTAGGCTGCTATAGTCAGAATTTTCGTGGGCCGTCAGTTACTATGACTAAACGGTGATTCTTACTGACACGCTTGGTTTTTTAAAGAGAGATACCGAAAGTACCGTCTCTAGAAGCAGCTGCAGAACTCTAATGCATAATCAGTGAAATTTGAAACTGGTTTCGATGGTACCTTTGCGGAAATGTCGAAACGTTACCTTGTATATACTGTTTTAAGCTTTCACGGTTTACAACTAAACTTATACTGTCACTTACGGGATATCTTCCGTGATTGTTCATTATTGTTTTTGTGCGTTGAAATATCGGGAGCTCAAAATAATGAACGCCACGCCACAATCACGGAAGATATCCCGTAAGTGACAGTCAAACATCAAACATCAACCATGAAACCAAAAACTATACATATATTACAAGCTTTCGATAATAAACTTCGTGTCTCCTACATAAAATTTATTGGTACCGATAAAATGTACTTTAATATGCATAGCGTACCGATATTAGTATTTATATCTCGTCGATCCAACATGTTAAAGTGAACAGTCCAGACAAGAATTTACCGCGTCGAACACTTTTCCTATATATTTTAGAGTAAAGCCACGTTCAGACGAGATAGCTTTGTAGTGTGAGGAATAAATCTCGCAGTAACTTTGGTTTAGATTTTGTGAGTGGCGGCTATGACGGGTGCTGGGCGGTGCTATTGATTTTCCGTTGCAGTCCAGGGCGAAGCGTCTTTGTATTGAAGTTTAAAAGATCTGTTGGAGATTTCTTTGAGATGTTGTGAGTAGTGACGGACGGAAATGTTTGTTTTACTTTACATTTTTCGGGTGTTAATGCAACAGAGAACTGCGTAAATCAGGATATATGTGGTATGTAAGCAGCACAACAGTAGTTAAATAATACATTGATTAAACACTACAAGATAAATTACACAATACCCCTTTCAAATCGCCATTTTCAAACTAAGATAATCTTTGCAATGTCGCTTCGCGCGAAAACGAATCTTAATAGAGAAGAGGAGGACGCTGAATGCGCCCCGGGTCTGCCTGCTGAATTATTAATGTACTCTCTTGGAAACATGATACTTGGCGACATCGGCACGTCGCGAACTACGGTATAACTACTTTTGCGATTCGAAAACAAGTTGCAAATAGGAAAATGTAAAGGTTTAATTTTAGAGTGCATTGGGGATTATTTTTTGGCGTTTGGTAGATACTGGACTATTTTACGTTATTAGCGTAATGTTCAACGATTATTTCAGAGCTACGAGGAGATCGTGGCTAAATAATAACAGCCGCTCGGATCGATCTTTAGGTTAAGCCTTTCTTGCCTAGGTTGGTCTGTGGATGGGTAACCACCCATTACATACCGAGTTTCCTCCGTGGCTCAGAAAGCACGTTAAGCCGTTGGTCCCGGCTGTCATTTGTAGATCTTTGACAGTCGTTACAGGTAGTAAGTGGCCCAAAAAGTCTGAGTCTTACGAAGGGGTATCGTATTACCTACGAGTGGGTTGTAGAGGTCAGATAGGTAGTCGCTCCATGTAAAATACTGGTATTCAGCTGCCGACCCTAACATACTTGGGAAATGGCTAGGCAGATGATGATGTTTGTACTATCAAAGGTAACAACCTTAAGTTAGTAGCTCACTATCATCTGCCTAGTCATCATTTGCCAGTCCAACTGAATGCAGCATAGTACAAGCTTTAAAAATGAATTGACTAGAAGATCATTCCAACTATGTTGGTAAAACGCTAGGCAGATTTTGATGATTTAGTTTTGTATCCAGTTTCCTATTTAACAATTAAAATAATTGTCAATTTCAGCTAGTACCATTACGAAAGCGGCTTAAAATCTATTCAAAATAATTTTCTTACAAATAAACTAATATTTTAGTAGTCACCTTCAAAGTTCTTGTTTGTCGTAAAGCCGTCAGCGATTTTATTCAATTAAAGTTAGTGGAGCTACCAGTACACAAGGCTGAGTCATTATTGTAAAATCTTTCACCGTGACAACGTTACTTTACTTTTGTTTATTGGTTTATTAAGTTTTCTTTAATCTTCAAGTAGTACCTAAGTGTTTGTTTTTTATTTGATTAGTAAATGAGTCGAGTCCTGCTAGTTAAATATATTATTATGAACCTGTAAAGACAATCTCTACAGATGGGGGTGCATGGACTGCTCAGATCTCAAGTGTGTATGCGGCGTGTCTCCACAGACAATGACCCACCTTCCATCTTGCGCTGCTTGTCCTAACACCTGCGCACTTGACGATCTCATGAATTTGTTCGCGTGCCTGAATTTTGGGCCAAATATATTTGATGAAAATTTGTCATCGACACGCTAAGTCTGTTATGTGTGTTTCACTGGAGGCCAAAAGCTTCTCTTCAGATTTTTATTTTTTTGCTCTTTTACATTTTGGGCTAACTCCTTAAGATTATATAAGATAAGCTTTCAAGGTTTCAGACTAAATTTATACTGTCACTTACGGGATATCTTCCGTGATTGTTCATTATTTTGAGCGTCCGATATTTCGTCGCTGTTGCAAGCGATCTCGGGATGACTGTAGAATGCGGGTGGATGGTAAATAAATTGTTAGGTGCAGACAAATCTCTCTACCCTCTTTTTTAGTGTTTTGCTACGCGCACTACTTTGGATTCGTCACTAAGTCATGGCAAAATACACTCTCAGTATCCCTAGGTTTTGTGGAGTCTTTATTACGATGCCGGCTGTTACTTTTGAGCATACTGAAAACTGGATTCCATCTCCTTGACAATTTGAAACTCTACTCTCGAGTGATTTTTTTGTTATTTCAATAGCTTCTCTAGTGAGCCTTGGTAAGTAATGTTTATCCGTTAACAAAATACGTGAGTTGTGAAACTCGATTCAGAGATTGCGCTTGGAAAAATCGGGAGCTCAAAATAATGAATAATTATGGAAAATATCCCGTAAGTGACAGTATAAGTTTACTGTGTCTCATATACTGAATTATACACAATGTATGCTGTTTTCAAAAGATATTATATTTACGAAAGTTCTGTTAAACTTCAAAATAATCCAAATCCTTTTCCGTATCAAATCCAACAGCCTAACCTCAAATCTAAAGCTTCCCTCAAATGCTGAAACAGAGGCAGAAATTCTAATCGCTACCAAATACTGCGCAACCAGTTTAGCTAAAGCGGATTACAGCAACCTAGAACAAAGACCAACCACGATACAAACAAATCTGAAGAATTCCCATTTCATTCTGTACTGTGTGGTTTCAGCATGGTAATAGCGGTCATATGGCCATTTCTCTTAGGTATTAGGTATACCTGGGGGGTTACCATGACGGTCGTCTAGCGCCATCTCTTTCCCACACTGGAATTACTCCTGCTTTAATACATCATGGTAAGCCACCTGATATTTGCAATTCAAACAATAAACTGTGATCGTTTCATTTTTCTTTGTGGTAAATTGAGATTGTAGTAATGGTAGAATAACGTTTACAAGTGATAGTGTGCAACAATATATAGCAAAAAGTTAAACCTAAAGCCTCAAAAACTGAAGAAAATACTTAAAAAAAAAAAAAAAATTGCTCAGAGGAGCTCGTGGCTCAATAATAACAGCCGCTCGGGTCGATCTTTAGGTTAAGCCGTTCTTGCCTAGGTTGGTCTGTGGATGGGTGACCACTCATTACATACCGTGTTCTCTCCGTGCCTCAAAAAGCACGTTAAGCCGTTGGTCTGGATGTCATTTGTAGATCTTTGACAGTCGTTAGGTAGTCAGTGGTATTCAGCTGCATCCGGTTAGACTGCATGACCCCAACATAGTTGGGAAAAGGCTAGGCAGATGATGATGATGTTGCAAAATATTACTCTACAAAAAGTAACTTCGGAGTGGAATGCGTGGATGGCACCTAAAATGAAGATCATTGAAGATCGAACGATCGATTTCAGAAGATAACAAACATTATCCCATTTTAAAAGTGAAGAATACTTTCTGTTCTTCGTGTATTTCTGTTAAAATGTGGGTAGGACAATAACCGCGATGGCCAATCTAAAACGTAGTAACCATAACAGGCAGCATAATCATCAACATAACAATAAATTATAAGGAAAAGCATTCGCTTACGCCATCACAAGTTTCAACACTAACAATAAGCTTTACGAGTACAAAGTTTTGTTAGTAAACAGACCCTCGCTTTCTGTCGCGGAAAAGATGCAGTGGATAAGCATGACCCCACATTATATTGCTGTGAAGCACGCTACTGTTAGTTAGGCGTTGGTCATACTGTGCGCGAGTAACGACTTCATATTTTGCTAGCGGGATTCCGCTGCTGTGTAAGAAGTGCACGGAGAGGATTGCCATGTTAGCTACAAGTTTAATGGTGTCCCAGATACGGTCGTGGGTTGAAAGGATGATCGCACACACATTTTCATCATGCAGAATGAATGTCAGTCATGAACACCTCTGGAACAGCGCCTATCTGTGTGAACCCATGAATGTCGGCTGTTAATACTGCACACACATCATCATCTGCTTAGCCTTTTTCCAACTATGTTGGGGTCGGCTTTAAGTCTACCCGGATGCAGCTGAATACCAATATTTTACATGGAGCGACTGCCTATCTGACCTCCACCATCCAGTTAGTACTGGGTAATACGATACACCTTGGTATGACTGGTTGTCAGACTTTCGGGCCACTAACTACCTATAACGACTGTCAAAGTTCTACAAATGACAGCCGGGACCAACGGCTTAACGTACTTTCCGAGGCACAAAGGAAACTCAGTATGTAATGGGTGGTCAACCATCCACGGACCTACCAAGGCAAGTGCGGCTTAACCTTAAGATCGAACCGAGTGGCTACTGCACTCACAATCAGTAGTTATTATATTTTAATAACCGCCATGAGAGACGAAATCGTTCCATATTTTGCTTCAGTGATTTTTCATTTTGTTTATTTTATTTTTGTTATATTTTGAACTGAATTTTCCACAATTTCGCATAAGTCAAAATATGGTAAACAGTGTATATATAGCTACATGCCAGAACACCATGTATCCTATAATCCCTTAAACAATGTTTATGTACGTATGCCCAAACTCAGAACAAATATCAGTGGGCTGAACAAACATTTATTTCGTTCTAGGATCGAAATGGCGATATTTATTGCTTTTGCCTTGTGGTCAGAGCTGTGAAATAGACAGTCGTCTTTTATTGTTCTCATGGGAGCTCAGGTGACAATATTTATTTTTAGGAAACATTGTATTGTGTATTCTAAAATACGTCTACGAGAATAGACATGAAGAAAAAATGTGAAACTTGAAGATAAAGCAACCGTAGCAGAGTAAGAAAACTAAACTAAATAAAAATAATTCTGCCGAAGACATGGATGTTCTCAACAATGATGATGATTTTAGTACGTAATAGGCAACTTTAATTTAAAATTACATTAAAAGACTATCTAAATTAAAAGCTAGTTGCTGGAAAAAGACGCGATTTTCATTTATCCACTATTACATTTAAGGAAAATATTGCTATATCACTATGTACCTAACAGCTCAATTGTAAACCCACTAGCAATGCGACCTGACCCTCACATCTACAAGTGGAATTTGTACTAGTCGTACATTTTACCGTTCCTAGCATATTTATATCGTCGCCGTAGAGGGTCGTAGCGAAGCTATGGCTGGATCGATAGATCTGTGAGGTAGAACTCTGGTTCTCGTGTCCATGTTATGTAGGATGAAAAACAGTTTTCTTTTTTTATTAATTTAGCTTTTGTTTGCACTTAATTTTGTATCAAAACACTTAGTTTTCTGAGGATCTGCTTTGACTTTGAAACCCTTTTAGTTTCCCAAATGCATATGTCCTACTACATCGGCCTTGTCTAAGATAAAAGATTAAGTGCTTCTTTGAGATTACTTACCCCACCCGTATACCAAAGCTATTAATCGCGCGAATATGCGGAAATTTTAGGCTCTGTCGATAGGACACAACTCGACACTACTTTATACTAGCTGCACCTTGGTCAAGGTTTTTTTTTAATCAACCTGTTACGTCCCACTGTTGGGCAAAGGCTTCCCCCATGTCTTTTCAGTTTTGTTTGATAAAATTTGATAAAACTTTATTTGATTCATTCAAAGTGAAATTGTGTTTTTACGTTTTGACTCTTATATTTACGACTGAAAGTTACCGTCGTAAATGTTCTAATAACGATGCGGTGATTCAGCACATACGTCATAAAATGTCATAAATTGCACCCTTTATAATAGGTACGTGCTTAATAACTTTTAATATGTAGTGGATGGCACTGCATGTGTTGTTCACAAAAAAAAAAATGCAGTATCAGAAAACCTTTTAAAAAAATATGCAGGCAGGTGTCCATATGTTTCTAAAACAATTTTTGTACGTCAGTTTTAACATCGCAATAGGTTTTAAAAAAAAAAACTGCAATTTGAAATATTTTAACATTTTCATTCTAGAATTTTATTCGTTTCCAAGAAACACTTTTATTACTCAGTTCTAAAAACTACAGACACGCTATAGTTTTTAATGCCACTTCAACTTTATAGCACGACAACATTTACTGTAAACATGGTACCTTTAAATTACAAATGGCGGGCTAAAAAGAAAAAAATAAAGGCGAACAAAAATTGTTGAGAAAAGTTAGTTAAGAAAATGATTAGAGCTATGATTTTCCGATGAATGTTTACTATTCACTACATGCAATGAGCATTTTTAATCTGTTGCTTATAAACTTTTGTGGTTTCTTTGCCAGGTTTATTGCAAGTCGGACCCTCTAAAGTAGTTAGAGCAAGCAAATAACATAAAATAACAAAAATTATAGAATAGAGAATGTGAAAAGTAAAAGATTAAGTGAAATTTCTCAAGCGTCAGGATTAAAGTAGTCTTGTTATACTAGTGAGACTGAGTTTTCTAGAGCAGAATATTAATTAAATATACTGAATAGCTGGAATTTTAGTTTAATAACGTGATACCGTATGTTAATAGTGAGAAAGTAAACCTTTTTCATAGTTCTGGGTAATGTATTGAGCTTGTATGTATGTAAAATGTTTGCAAGGTCGTAGTTTGGCTGCGTCGAGTGCAAATAATTTATAATTTGTGTGTAGAGGCAACCTTGGCTAGTGTTCAAGGTTGTAAGCTTTTTATTTATATCTTTACTTACCCATTATATTTTTTATCGATATTAACACATGTTATAAGTCTCTTTTGGTGTCTGTTTCTGTGACCGCGTTTTTCTTCGAAACTATGCAACGGATTTTGATGCGATTAGAGATTTTGTATCGGAAGGCTTTTGTGTTTAATACATTATATTGATTTAAAATATAATGACAAACCGGCCAAGTGTGAGTCGGACTCGCGCATGAAGGGTTCCGTAGAAGCGTAGTAGCCCCCTTTAATTTTTTTTTTATTTTTTTATTTGTTATTATTGCCGCAACAGAAATTTCAACTATCTACCTATTACGGATCATGAGATACAGCCCGCTGACAGATCGACGGATGGACGGACGGATAGCGGAGGCTTAGTAAAATAACTATATTGTTTGTTAAAACCATGCGAGGCAAGGCGTCTTGCACGTTTTACATAATAGATTTATTAGTTTAAAGGTTAATTATCCTTAAAACATCACTTGAGTGACGTAGATTCTTGTTATTGCAGCGTTCCGATTTGCCTCCGGACGATGATTTTTATTGCAATAATAAAAAACAAACTTACATTTGCAGTTGAAAAACTTATGCTTCCATACATTATATATAGGAAAATATGTTATACTAGCTGTGCCCCGCGGTTTCACCCGCCGCTTCTGACTTGTTTTTTTTTTTGCTATCCTATTGGTCGCACCGTGGTGTTATAAAGCCTATAAGCCTTCCTCGATAAATGGACTATCCAACATTAAAAGTTTATTTTTATTCGAACCAGTAGTTCCTGATATTAGCGCGTTCAACCAAACAAACAAACTCTTCAGTTTATAATATTAGTATAGAAATGTAGATATAATATTTAGAATATTTATTAAAAATTGGAAACGTAGGATCTCTCGCTATGCATACCCTAACTTTAACTTTAAATTTGTATTAGCTCTCAAACTAGTAAATTGATATTAGGTTAATTCATAATCTTAGTTAAATGACTGCCATCAAATTCAATTCAAAATTCCATCTAACGAAGGAGGAATTTAAAGACTGTAATTCACGGTTTCGTGAAAATCTGATGAGTTTCTGAACCCTCAAATTGAAATTTAATTTTTGAGTTAAATGTCATTTTGATCTCCTTAAATGCAGAGAAAGATTTACGCATAATATATTTACATATCTTACAGTAATGGTATTTAAAGTGCAGATAAGTGAGTTGAAATATTTCAGACAAAACCATTTTAAAAACAAAGAACTGGGGCTTTAATTAAAATTCTATGTAGAATTTAAAAGATTTTAAAGTAAGATATGCACGCTTTATAGTATCCAGTTGCATACTTCTGTTTATTTTAGTGCTTGGCTTAATAGCAAATTGCAATGTTAATTGCACAACGCTCTTTTAATATATCCTTCTTCCTTTCCACATTTAGACTTGAGTTATTGAGTTCGTGTTTCGCATAACAAATTACTGCTACGCCGTAGCCACGTAGCGCCAGCCGTAGGCGCCTACGCTTTGCTACGACTGAAAACTTTAAATTTTTTGTGCAGACTACCGTCTTCGGTAGTGAAGGATGTTTAATGTCGTCTGTCAATCTATGTTTTTTTTTTGAGTATTGATATTTTGTCAGATTTAAGTAGTCATATTTTTGTGAATAATTATTGCTTTTCATAAAAAAAAAACTAAATCTTACTGAACTGTAAACCTAGAAATCCTGATTGTTATAATGAGAGCTATTGATTTCAATTTTCATGTTTACAGACTATTTCTGACATTTTTGTTACGAACAAATTATGACTTTGGTAAAGGTCTCATCTTACTGATGTTTCATTAATGGTTCAATGACCTCGTGGATCGATCGATGTCGTCCACAAACCCCAGTACTTTATGAGCTAGCGAAATATTAATCTATATCATTTAATAGTTTCTCCCCGCGGCTTTTCCTGCGCTAAGTTCGGATATTACGGAAAAGCAATACCGGGATAAAAACAATCCTATATTTAACTTAAGTCATGGTCTACCTACGTGCCTAATTGAAATCATCAAAATCCCTTCAACCAAAGTTAAAGTGTAAGTTACAAACATTATATACATTAATAAATTAAAATAACCTATATTAACTAACTAACTTAAAAATAAACTTAAAAAATGGCGTCAAAAAACTCCTCCTCAACGTAGTCAACTGGTAATGTACCCAAAAGACTGGCGGCGTTGCCACGTTGTATGGCAACGCTAAGCCTTTGGCCAAGGTAAAAGCCAGCCCTTGGGTCACGGGAAGAGTCAACTAAACGTTTAGAAATGTCCTTGAAAAGGCTGTGAGCACTCGGACCCCACGGACCTAGAGTTTCAACCCCAAACGGCTCGAAAATATAGTTACCAATAAGGTTACTATATTTACGCCGCTTGAGGTTCTCTGCAGTGTAAGTTAAAGTGTTAAAAGATATAGTTTCTTTCGCAATTATAATATATAGGATGAAACTGACGCCGACGCAGAAACGGTTACCACGTATTCAGTACATTATTCTAAACGCCCCCCCCCCCTCCATATCGAAACTTTTCATCGTTAATTAAAAATAAAACAGCTGTTCCACACATTTTGACCATGGAGTTATAGCACTTTTGTAGGAAACAGCTGATTGTTTTTAAAATTACTGATGAGAACTTTCTATGTGGGGTGTTTTAGAATGATGTATTGAATACATGGTAACCGTTTATGCCTCGGTGTCCCGTCCACTCTGTATGTAAGGATATTGTATCACCACTGCAACAATTCAAAAAGATTATAACTGAAATATGCAAGGTTCTAGTAAAGCTAATATGAAAATGAACGCAAGCATCGTTAGTTGCATACATTCGTTCTCTTAATGGGCTCACATACTTTACACAAATGGGTTGGTAAGACTGCCTAATACTGCGGTACATTTTAATAAAACATTTGAATTTTACGTCTAGAATTACGTTGTTTATTTTATGTTACAGTTTTGAAAATAAATGTAAAATATTGTAAAAATATCTACACTAATAATATGCAATATCTTACTGTTATAAATGTGAAGAAACTCAGACAGAATCGAATACATTACTTATCTTTTCATAATTATAGAAACGTCCACCACGTTCCCATGGGATAATTTCTGACATCCACGTGGGGTACTGACGGCAGAAGCTAGTAGAAAGTATTTAAAACATTTTAATAATAAAACCACCAGTAATTATTGGTACCTACACATGAACCTTTACCTATATACTTTTATTGTTAAATGTATGTAATTTTGAATCATGAATGAATGGACAGGATCCAATGAATGGGCATGTACTGAGGAGGGATCAAACGCATATGCCTAAAAGAGACATGAATGTTGATGGATGGAGAGAGAGAATCCATCCATCTTTTGATTGACCTTCCTGTCAATCAAAAGATGGATGGATTGTGTGAGGAATGATATGAAAGAGAAAGGATGAGATGCCGTGACGTCTGACAGGGGAGAACGGAAGAAGAAAACGTGTTGCGCCGACTCCAAATAGAATAGGACAAAAGCAGGAAGATGTATCTAGATGACGTACTGTTGAATAATTCCCTCTATGTCGATTAGTAAAACAAATGACACCTGTTTTCAAAAGTTTATGCTTGACCACGAGGATGGTCACTTAAAACAAAAAGTGAAACGCTTTTTTGGCGTAACTTTTTAAATAAATAAAATATAAATGAATCTAAAAAAAATGCTAAAGTGCCACTTAAAATAAATCGAGTGATATCTAAAACGACTGGATAGATGGACGCTGTCAATAATAATGATCTAAAATAAATAGATTAGCAACAGCTGTGTTTACATCGCTACCTAAGTTCAAGATAATTTGTGTTGCAAAAATACGGTCACGAAAAACAAAAGACTACATTACATAGTCTTCGCTAACATTTCAATGAGATAGCTACAAGTACATTCTGAAATAACCTTCCTTTTGCGCTTCGCCGCAGTCGGGTAAAAACAGCCAGGTTTCAAATTATCTCCTTGTTCTCAGAAAAACAAAAGGTAAGCTTGTGAAGGTACAACGTACCTATTGGCAAAGGCCGAAAGCGATACAGCCTTCGGCTTAATAAACGGAAGATTAAAAAAACACGCTTCTCTCGTTTCGTTAACGTTCCCTGAAATAACGAAACTCGTTATTCATGAGTCCTCACGATACAAGTCCCGAATACATAATTCAGTCGAAAATTTTATTTTGAGTTCTCAGTATTTTTTTTCAAACCGTTTGGTTGTATATTTTTTTTATTTATTTGCGTCTCATTTTATTTTTATTCGGTTTTCCTAAAATTCTAAGTCAATTCTGGAATTTGAGTGCATATTTACGAAAATATTTAAAATTTCCAAACGTTTTATGTGTTGAAAAATATTTACTTTCTAGTTTTGAAAACAAGAAAGCAAATATTTTGTTGGTTGGTGAAAATCTGCCAGGCTCAAATGATCATTAGCCTAGCCTTTTCCCTACCACTATGTTGGTGTCGGCTTCCAGTCTAAACGGATGCAGCTGAATACCATGACGAATTATTCATGAAGCGACTGCCAATCTGACCTCCAAAACCCAGATACTCCACACTTACAACGATATCCTTTGATAAGACTGCCAACCAGGCTCATGACAAAATCAATGACGATTATGTCTAGTGGTCACAAGCGTGACTGCTTATCAGAGGTCCTGGGCTCGGTTTTCAGGTCGGGCAATGTGTTATTGAGTTTTTCTATCAAGAATTTGTCAGTGGCAGCCGCGGAGTCTGGATTCGGGCCCGGTATTTCGTGAGACTTAAACATAACTGGCGAAATATGGATGTACTATTAGGTACACATCTGCCTAATCCTTGTATAAAACCAAGCAATACTAAAATCTGATTTTTCGGATTCATGTGCGCATAGTATAATTATCACTTGCTTTTCGGTGAAGGAAAACATCGTGAGGAAACCAGCATGTCTGAGAGATATTTCTTGACGGCATGTAAAGCCAAGTCAGAGGCCCATGGGCGGCATAAAAACTCTGACACCAGGTTAGGAACTAACCACACGATGATAATAATAATAACTAAAATCTAGAACACTGATTCAATTTATAAACAAATTGTTTCTCCCGTCTCAAATTCCACCAAAATACCCTCGTATTTTATAGACGCTTCCCCATTAACATTATAATTATGACCGGGTTCGTAGTTACACGCCTTTAGTAGGCTATCAAGTGAAGGAGATTACTGATAATATAATTTAAGTTGCTAGGCAGGCCTTTTGGTAACAGATTGAATAGTTGTCCCGAAGATTTGATGTTAATCAGGGACTTCCTAATGCCTGCTTGGTCTAATTATGAGTTCGAGGGTTGGTGATTTAGGTGGAACTGTTAGATGTGTCATGGGCGAAGTAAAGCATGAATATAGGATTAGGTATGCTGGACTTATGAGTTTCGTCGCCGATTAGTTTCTTTAGTAAAAATAACGGTCATTTTATTGATGTGTGGACCGTGTATAATCACGTGCAGTAAACATAACGAACTCGTAAATTCATTGAAACTACTAATTGTGCTCGTAATATTTACTTAGTTTTAATATTGAATTAACATGTATACAGGGTGTAAACGGACCCTTCACGAAGCCGTCAACCAAGCATTACGTACATCAAACGAAGTAACTTTACGCAAACAATATTGCTGGGAAACGACTTTTTTTGGGGTGAAAAATCACGTTTTACGATAGGACTCAATGTTACACACATTGTTCTGATGGATGGATTGAATAGTACGGGAGTCGTGGAGGTGTTTAAAGTAAAAATCTTACATTAAAAATATGTATCTAAAAAAAAAAAACTTGTGATAAAGTTGGAACTTTGATCCCTAATATCTCCGCAACTAGAAGGTTCCCAGGTATGGTCTAGAACAAAAAAAAATGATCGCAATGACGGGGAGAACAAGTGCCTTTCGGCTTCGTTAAGCGTCTTTTTACACCGTTTAGGTAATTTTTATTGTGTTTGTAGCCAACATTTTATAGAATAGCTGTATTTTCGACACAAACATCGTATGAATTTATCTTATGTGGACGTTGCGCGTTCGTGCTAAGGTTTATTATCTGATTTGATGAAAAAAGGCATCTCATATTAGTCGATACTTGATAATCTACAGCATAGTCTAGTAAAACCTGTCATATTATCTGATTTATGATAGCTATACAAAATGTTGTATGTATTTGTGCTGCTTATAAAATAAGCATTTATTAGAAGTCTCAATTTTATGTCTAGAAAAACCCCAATATTGCTTACCAACCCTACGTTTTCAAGCAACAAATCATTTTCAAAACATGTGATAACCATCTGTTTGTCAAGTAGCAAGATGTATGGCCTAATAACGTTTTTCCGATACCGAGCAATATAGCCCCGATATTGGACAAGCGGTAAGAATAGCAATCAGCTGGGAACACGGATGGAAACTAGGTATCTGCATTATGGGGGGGGGAGGGAAGTAACGTGAGCGGAATACTGGTGGCGAACGATGATCGATATCTGGTGATCTGGGTAATAGGCAGGGGATTTTGTCCTTCTGCATAAGTAGATAGGGGATATAATAATTCGTCTAATTCTCTGATAAAAAATCATCTACTGCTCATTGCTTTTAAAGTTCGAATTATGGAATATTTTGTGGAGGGGCGCATAATTTTATATTAGTCGAACTATGACTAACTATGATAATAATTGTGAAATACAAGTGTAAGATAATGTTACGGTATTTAGGTTTCATAATTTTGTTTATTTATCTTTAATTCTGGTAGATAGCCCATAAATTTGTTATTATTCCTTAACCTATGTTAGTATAATTGACTAAAGTACATAATAAATAATAACGCTATGCTTTTACTAATAACATTTAATTTTAACAGGAATATTTTATATTTTTAAAACAAATAACGAAGTCTTTCGACCAGTCCTTATAGAACAGCCTAGAAAAGGTGCCAACTACTTTTTTAATATGCATTTAAGGTGAAACCTCCGATTAAATGACCTACAAATAACCAACAAATGACATTGCTATTTATTTGCTAATAGGGTAGTTGACAAACCAATCAATTGACATACTTTTTAAGAGCTGTCAAAACGTGATTCCGCCTTAAATATTGAATGGCAATATCACGCTATGACGTCACTATTTAATCAACTCAAAGACTCAACTATTTATTGATTTCAAAGCAACAAAAATCTAATTTTGCAATTTATTGAAAATTAATCGGGTTGTCTGTTCGGTCTAAAATTTTTTTTAGAGAAGTTGTGACTTGGAATTATTGTTTAATGGTGTCAACTACCCTATTCAGTGAATTGTACTGAGTTTAAAGATTTTATTTGAATAACGATTACTTTAATGGTTGATGAGTTAAATTGCCTGTGGTTTTATATAGCCTAATATAGAGAAAATACTTCGATGACACAGGTACAGTTACAGGCAAAATAAAATACCTATGTTCCTCACCATTATTTTTGTCCGCTAGTTTCACGATAGGATCTGCTTTAACGACTCAGCTTTTAAGATCGCGTCGCAATGTCATTGCCGCAGAATGACATCAAGCAATCTTATTTACATGTCAGCCCCAATTAAAAATGTGGGACTGACTGTCATATACATAGATGTTTACACTTATTTTGAAAACTAAATTGATTTTAATGGCTTCAAATAGGCTTTG
The DNA here is from genome assembly GCA_905163415.1 of Noctua fimbriata. Classification (NCBI taxonomy): domain Eukaryota; kingdom Metazoa; phylum Arthropoda; class Insecta; order Lepidoptera; family Noctuidae; genus Noctua; species Noctua fimbriata. The sequence goes on from LR990926.1 coordinate 7,848,940, forward strand.
TATGCAGTGGTCTGATAAATATTAGGTGTTCTTATTTTAAAAATGCAATATTTTGTAGATCGAAAGGTATAAATATCTGTGCCTACTCACCTATGTAAGGTTGGTATATATCTGAGTCCTAATTTCAGGAGAATCTCAATGGTATTCGTTCAATGACACCTCTAACGTTAGTAGGTACCAGTAAATAGGGATTGATGATATCTTGAGTGTATCTAAATATAGCCATTTTATCTATTGCCTCGTATATAACTGTTTCTTGGTTAAATTCGCACTCACTGTGATTTGTAACTTTCTAAAGGTTATCGTCGCAAAATTTATTAAAATAGTTAAGATTTTCAGATGCAAGGGCGCTGTCGCAAATACAATTTTAATTTGTGCTGCAATGTTAAACAAAAATAAGGCAAAAGTAAACCGCAGTTGATCACAATAAGATCTAGAATTTGATCCAAACACGATTTGTAGCCAAAACCCTAATATTTGGCTCATCGGTCGATTACCTAGGATATCATCAAACAACATAACATCTTCTTAGCGTGTCGATGGTAACCTAAATTGTTTCGGCCCCGAACTGAGCCCCGCCTTCAGTAACGTCCATCAGTTTCTAACATGAACAAAAAACATAACATAACAAGAACAGACGTGACATCATCATCAAACTCATTCTTTTCTCACCAAATTTCTCGCCCAATTTCCCGACACTGTCAACCTCCCTGTCTCACCCAACATCACCAACACACATCACCTTAATATTCACACAAAACACCAACATAAAGCACCTTAATCTTCTATTCAGAACGAACACACAATAATAAGGAATATTTGTCAAAGACATTACTTAGTACGACGCTGTATCTTAATTTACTGTTTCTGCTTTACGTTAAAATTATGGCTCGTTGAGCTCGCACCTGTGTCTGCCTACCTTAATACTGTACTGCTGCAGACGCATAAATAATAGTGGAATAGACTGCGTACGTAGGTAGGCAGGTCTCAAGTACCTTTGGGTGTGTCGTTAAGGAAACGTGGTGTCAAGATGTGAAGGTGTTTGTGAGGTAGTAGTAAAAATAAAGAGTGATATTGTCTTAAAATGAGGTTGATGTGTTATTTTAAAATATGGGGAATCATCGGAAGACAGATGGAAGGTCTTTACCATGCAGTGAGATAACAAGCTCATTTTAATAATAATTAATTTGTTTATTTGAAAAATCATGCTAAAAAGATTGTATATAGTGGAGGTGAGAATGTTGAGGTGGATGTGTGGTGTGACAAGATTGGATAAGGTAAGGAACAAGTCTATTAGAGAAAGTTTAAAATTTGCGCGAGTTACAGAAAAGTTGAAAGGGAATCGACTGTCTTGGTATGGACATGTGATTAGGACAGACGAACCACAAGTGACTAAAAGAGATGAATATATATGTTAATGGATGGATAGGGAGAGGAAGACCAAGGAAACGATGGATGTATTGTGTGAGGAATAATATGAAAGATAAAGGAGTAAATGATATCGTGACGGTTAACACAGGAGAATGGAAGAAAAAAACGTGTTGCGCCGACCCTAAGTAACATGGGACAAGGGCAGGAAGATGATGATCACAAAAACATGCACAACTAACCGATTGACATCCAGAGCGCCATAATATTAGTTTTATCTACGTGGGAGATACTGTATAAAGCCGGGCGTTTATATGCGCTTTAGAAACAGACTGACATCATGTTACTCTCGTTACTGTGGTATAGAAACACAGTGAACGCGCTCTGCAAAGCCAGTTTTTTTCTTGATCTGTGTTTGCTATTTGAACGGACCATTACCTTTTGTAACTGAGTGTGTACTTCCTTACTAGTAGTACCTTCCAAAATGGTAAAATAACTTGTGAAAGAGATGATGCACGGTGTTCCGATCAACAGAAGTTTGTTTACCTTCATTTAAATATTAAGAGTACGTTTTACATAATTGCTCACTGTTTGAAGTAAGTAGTAATTACCGACAGGTCTTTTTAAACAATTCTGAGAATTAAACTGGTTTAGACATCGCGAAATTAATTTAATTTTCTGTTAATAAAAGTAGGAAGTTCTCTTGAGAAAAACAAACGAATCGTTCGAAAAGAAGAAAGCTTAACGAATCACAAATATGCATAACAGAAACAATAAACAGAATCTTATTTCCATTATTCTTTTATTTATACATTCAACTTTGATTAATATTATTCCAGTCTATTTCCGACAAATTCCTAGTAAATAGAATCTAAATAGTCGAATAATTTCCAACCATAGCTCGATGATTGACTACAGGCGGTGCGAATCGATTCTGAGCGGAATTGCAATCGGAAATACCAAATCAATTCGGCCAATTTCACGATGACTCGGGAGCCAGGATAACGAATTCCGTTGCTGCTCACAGATCTGTTATGGGTATTTCGTTGTTGTTGTTATTTTGATGTAAGTTTTCTATATTTAGTTTGCGTAACGATGTAAACGATGAATAGATTGTGTGATGAATGATATGAATGAAAAGGTGTAAATGATTTCGTGACGGTTGACAGAGGAGAATGGAAGAAAAAAACGTGTTGCGCCGAACCCAAGTAACATGGGACAAGGGCAGGAAGATGATGAGTAACTGGTAAAGTTCTAATAAATGTATCGCGTTTTTTTTTTTAATGTTTGTTTCTTTATGGGATCATATTTCGTGCATGCTTTTTTTTTTTTTAATTTGAGCTAGCGTTTTGAACTGATAGTGTTTTTAGGGTTCTGTACACGAAGGGTATCCAACGGGACGCTATTACTAAGCTTCCGCTATCCGTCCGTTCGTCTGTCCGTCTGTCTGCCAGCGGGCTGTATCTCATACTCCGTAATAGGTAGACAGTTGAAATTTTTACAGAATGTGTATTTCTGCTGCCGCTATAACAAAAAATAATTTATAAATAAAGGGGGCTCCCCTTCTACGATGATGCGGAACCCTTTAAGCGCGAGTCCAACTCTGGTTTTTACGAAATTTGCGTAAATATATTGTCTAATTTGATCAATTCCAGATTAAATAGGTAAATGTAATTTCCGATTCTAACCATAACATCTCTTTTGATACAGGCGTTCAAGCGCGGGCCTACTGGCACCGCAGCTGGCATGCCAGTCATCATCACCAGCAGCGTCTGCGCCGGCGCCGCCGCTGCCCGCGCCCACCTCCCCTCCCCGCGTCGTGTCCGCCCCGCCCGCGCCCTCCCAACCCCCACCCGACCCCGCCCCGCAAGACCAAGAAGATGGCGTCAGATTACGGCGGACCCATACAGTCGCCGTACGAGACTACCTCAAGAGGGAAACGCAGACGTTTTTCGGCGTTCAGAAGAATAATGAGAGGGAACAAAGACGGCTGTGGTATGAGAGGCGGAGGAGGCACGCGGCGCGGGCGCTCGGCGACCTCCGGCCTGACTTGCCGCCGGACCATCATCCTGATGATGATGATATTAGGTGAGTGTTTACTGCTATAACTGGCTTGTCACCTTAGAGCCGATGTTTCAATCTTCAGATAGCTTCTATCCAATGGTTATTATAATTGCGATATGAAAGCTTTTGTATAGAAAGTACACCTGACTAGCTGCTAAATTGATGTTTCAAATAGAAATTTCTGAAGATTGAAGTCCCTACAAAAATAATTTTGAATCAGACGTCGAATTTATAGACCTGTTTCACCCTAGGCAGTTTCAAAATTACATGTTAATGAAAACAGCCTAGTAACATGACCTGAACTAATATATAGCTATATGCGGGGTGGAATATTTCAACCTCATCTGGAAGGAAAGTACTCTAAATACTGGAGATAGCAAATTTTACTCAAAGGAAACATTCCTTTATTTTTAAAAAGAAACAAAACTGCATCAAAAGATTTTCGAAAATTCGCTTGCCACAGTCGGGAATCGAACTGGCTAAAAACCGAAAAAATAACAGCCTGTCAATCATAAGAATCAAATCTCAATTACAAACATGATAAATTAAATTATATAAAGCACTCCATCCAGGAAAATTCCACCCTGTATATCGATTAGGTATTCAAGGTAACCTGCATTGTATTAACAGTACACACACATCATTAATCAATAAGTCAGCCACCCAGCTACCTTATAATTTGCGAACAAACTTAATGAACTTCATTGTTCATGGTAATAATATTATATTGATCGCAAATATGTAGGTGGCTTCATTTTATTCAGGCCATTAATTTCATTGCCCTTGTTATGTGACCTATTTATTTATGGGATTCATTTAGTAGTTTTACTATTTGCGAAATAACTTAGGCTAGTACTCTAGCAGTAGGTACCTAGATACTTGATAAACAATTGCAACTTAAAAAAAAACTGTTTTATTGTTTTATATAATATACGAGTATTAAATAAAACAATAAAGAATCTTCTAAACCATTTGTAATTACATGTCGTATTTCTTTTATACGATTACGAAGGAGCTCGTGGCTAAATAATAACAGCGGCTCGGGTCGATCTTAAGGTTAAGCCACGCTTGCCTAGGTTGGTCCGTAGATGGGTGACCGCCCCTTACATACCGAGTTTCTTCCGTGCCTCGGAAAGCACGTTAATCCGTTGGTCCCGGCTGTCATTTGTAGATCTTAGACAGTCGTTATAGGTAGTCAGTGGCCCGAAAGTCTGACAACCAGTCTTACTAAGGGTTATCGTATTACCCAGTACTAACTGGGTTGTGGAGGTCAGATAGGCAGTCGCTCCATGTAAAATACTGGTATTCAGCTGCATCCGGTTAGATTGGAAGCCGACCCCAATATAGTTGGGAAAAGGCTAGGCAGATGATGGTTTCCTTTATACGATTCGTTAAAACCAAAATTATACCTTCAAAAACAATGTTTTATGATAATAATTCTACTATTGAAAGAAAACAGATGCCTTTCAACGTAAGCATTTTCTTGGAAAATAATAATTATTTATTGAACAGTAATTTTTCATGAAAATGCTTAAGTTGAAAGGCCTCTTATTGTATCAAAACTCCGTACTAAGCGAGGTTAAGGTCAAAGAGTGCCCACCAATGTGCGATCGACTGTACTTAGTTCACGACACGAAAAATCGCTGATAGCTCATTTGTAATAACAAAATGTTAACTGTTAAATCAACCGCCATAATTTCCGAATACACCAAACCGGATCGATTTATGCACGATAGAGCAATATCCCCACTAATTGCTCATATGAAATACGGTTTACATTTCACTTCAAATAAATTTCATAATGTAACAAAATTAACTGCAATATACGAATCATTGACTCATAATGTTCACATTGAGCACTTCATAAAATAGCTCCATGTGTGAGGCATCAGGCAATTTTAAAATGGTTTATTAATTGACAATTGTATTTTATTATGGCTTTTGAACAGTTTATAAAGCGTGGGTAATTCTCATAAAATGCTTTCATGGACACAGATTATTGTTAACCATTCGTTAAGAGCGTTCATCCAAAAAGTTGGCAACTTCGCAAATAGCTGTCAAATATTTACCTGTTTTAATTAATTTGGCAATATTACTGTATAGAAATTAGAAATATGGCTAACTAGTGAACTAGAAGATTAATATTGAATTCTTGCAATTAAAAAACTGAATTTGATGTTGTAACCGTTTTAGGTTTTAAAAATGCATTTGGAAAGTTTCCAAATACTTTTTACATCTCAAACTAAGTATTCGGTGTTACGATATTCATTATTGCGTTTCATAATCAATGGGGTCACTACTTAGACATATTTCTTATTTCCATTCCACACTTACCGTAATTTTTCCAAATTATTTAAAACAGCAAAACATTTGACAGCTATTTGCGACGTCGCCCACTTTCTGTATAAACGCTCTTAATTGCCTGTCATGAAGCCTATTTACCCAGAATGTGAAGTGAAATAAAAAAATGCACATTCAGTTTTCAACAAAGAATTTATTTTTTTAAAAGCTGCTTGTAGCTTTGATATTGGTAACTCCTTGAAGAAACCTCCACATTCAAAGGATTATTTTTACCAGTATGTACAGGAGAACTAAGAGCTTGACTCTTAATAATGAAATTAACAATTAACTTAAATCTTTGCAAAAGACAATAAAATACCTTTGAACACCAATTGTTCGCAAGAGACTGAAATAAAGATTTAACATAAAATGCCCTTAAAAAAAACTCGCGTGTCTTAGACCAAAAAAAATTAAAAACATGACATTCACCCGCACTACGCACTGGTAGATTATGATCCAGTCCCTCTCACAGACAGTAGGTGCCCCAGCAGTGGGAATGTTATACGCTGATAATCATTATACTCGACATAATAGACTGCCTCGTTGGTCTAGTGGTTCTAAGCGCGACTGCTGAGCATGAGGTCCTGGGTTCGATTCCCAGGTCGTGCAATGTTTTATTAAGTTTTTTAACCAGAAATTTCTGAGAAGCAGCCACGGAGTCTGGATTTGTGCCCGGTTGATGGCAATAGATCATAGGACTTTAACATAACTGGCGCAATGTGGGTGTACTATTAGAAGCACCTCTGACTAACCCTTCGGAGGTTACAGGCGTGATGTTATGTTATGTTATAAGTAGAATACGTATAACAAACAATATACTCTCTGTAAAGTTATATCAAAACAATAACAAAGAGAAAAGTTCGTCTAACAAGTTGACATAGCTTTAACTCGTCCCAGCGAGATTGATACAGAATTCAATTTCCACGGAAGCAATCTGACTTTGTTTTCCTTGAACAATTCCGGGGCGTAGTCTAAGCTGTAGTTCAACATTTAGCGAGATGATTCATAGAATTTTAGGGTTCTCTTAATCAATTTGTAACGAAATTTGTAAATCAAGGATATTTTGAAAGTTGTGGAGGACTTAATAGATTAAAAAATGATATGTGCAGCTTCTTACGTTTCATAAGTTCTCAATTGCCTATGTGGGTTAATGTGAAATAACATGTATTGAATTTGTATTTTGATAAGAAATTACATTCAAGACGACTATAAAAATATCTTTCAAATATCAGCCCACCCTATTAATTAACAATACACTAAACGTTGCGAATTTACTGGCGTCGCGTCGTTTGGTTTTCTTTTTATTATTCACCGTAGCTTTAGTTATTGCGATACATCATAATAAAATCTTAGTAGTGATAGTCTAGTGGTCTGACCGTCGGACTGCCAACCGAAGACACGCATCCATAATTTTTCGGATTGATGTGCGTGTTGTATAATTTTCATCTGTTTCGGTGAAGGAAAACGTCGTGAAGAAACCAGCATACCTGAGAGATATTTCTTGACGGCATATAAAAGCCAAGTCGGAGGCCCATGTCCGGCATAAAAACTCTGACACCAGGTTACGTACTAACCACACGATGAAGAACATAATAAAAATGATAAAAATTGCTTACAGATTACAAAAGCCATCTTTCAATAATCCGTCTGACCACGTCTCGGCTTATCAATTCACCAGATTCACGTACATCGATTGTTCCATTGAACGTTCAATCGCTTCCCTACAGGGTCACTAAATGGACTACAAAGCAGAATAATCCCGGTACAGCCGGGAACGGTTGCCAATACCGGGCAGTCTCCCCGGGACAATAAAATTAAACGTAACTATTCGCCATTGCCAGCTGTGACGACACTCTTTATAGGCATTTTGTATTCTTGCGTGGAACTTAGTTAACTGGACACAAGACAATTAGGTTTGGGTGAGCTCTAATTATACTGGAAAGGTTTAGTTCATTAGCTTAAAGATATTGGTTGATATAGTTTGAAAAATATAAAGAATTAATAAATTTGAGCGTTCATTCAGTTTGTTTTCATTTTAGTTCTAAAGATTATATTTGTAAATTATACAGAAGGGACATCGATGCACAACCGATTGCCACGTGTTCAGTACACATGGAGACACGTCAATCTATACATTTTCAGTAAAAGATGACTTCGCTCTGTATAGATTTCCCGTACAATGGGAAATCCACATAAACTGGTTTTGTATAGCTTGATTGGTCGCCGTGCGTACATCATACTGAACCCCTCCACATAGATGTTTTTAAATCGGTAATTTAAAAAAAATCTGATGTTTCCTACAAAAGCGCAAAAAAGCGCTGTTCTGCTTTTCTTAAATATCTAAGCTTAAGGTTCGGAACGATGTATTGAATACTTGGTAACCGTTTGGGCGCCGGTGTCTGTTCCACCCCGTATATTACTGACAGCACAGAGAATTAGCACTAAGGCTTCATAATGTGAAGGGAAGCCTACGGGTAGATGTAATTCAAATCGGCAATGAGATATGTCTCTTTCAGCCCCTGTAGCATGACCACCGTAGACAAGGATTTGTTTGACGGAAGAATCGACAAAATGACAGATTGTGACGACACAATGACAGATTTCTTTACACTATGTCATTTTGTCGATTCTTCCGTCAAAGAAATCCTTTTCTACGGTGGTCATGTTACGGGGGCAGGTCGTTGAGGGAAACCGTGGTTTTGAAGTCGATTTTGTAATAGACTTATGCAGATTTTTTTCCTTTCGAGTGATAAAATGTGTGAGGATTATGATAAAAGATGGATATTAACTTAGTGCACAACTTTAGCTAACTCCATGGCACCAAATTTCAACAAACAGCCATCCTAAATTGCACATAACTACTAGGACATAATAACGTAAAGGGGTGTCTAACTGAGGAAGTAAGTCATACGACAACGAGTTGTTTACCCGCCGGGACGTCCGGGCGAGGCAACCTTATTAATGCTCCTGTTAATTCTTGACTCCTGGTAGTTGAAGTTCAGACGCTTCGAGACTGTATGCTAGTGTTAAATTTACATTTGTTTGCGGTTGCTCGGGATTACACGATCGAAGTTTGGAATATTGTGATATATGGACTAGATTGTGATGTTATTTAGTCTGAAGTAATTTGAGTGTATTTGAGTTTCAAGATAGGGATAGTACGTGATTAGATTCACAGTAATTAAGCTATGTAAGTGTATACAAAGGTGTATTTAAACTGAAGCCTTGAGAGCTGGGTTTTAACATTCAAACGGTGAATGTTTGGATGTTAAAACATAAAAAACAGGAATAATAGGCTAGCATTATTTTAAAATTATGCAAAAAAACTGTAGAATTTAGATATTTTTTGCATTCTTAAAACATATTTTATAGACTTACTTTAAACTAAATCTAGTGAAAGTTTAAACGTTATAACCATTTTTATCGGCGTCCTACTCTTAGCATCACAAAGGAATTTCTTAAACTCGTGGAGTTAGATTGTACGAGGTCGAAGGAACGTTTCGATTCAGCTCATAGACATTTCGCTCCGTTTAGTCTTTGTGCAGTCATTAATTTCTATTAAGCAGATCTTATTCTTCATCAGATAGATAAGAAGACACAGTCTTTTAGGGTTGGTCTACTTAGACCAACAAAGAAGAAGAATGTGTTTTCTAAACTGAAGTCAGTAGGTACTCTGCTTTACCCAAAATTTTTTATAGCATATTTTACAAGATAATGATTAAAAATACGTCAACTACACTATCAATTTTGAGAGGAACGGTTAGTAGGTATGGATCACAGATATTATAAGATATCAAGCAACTCGTGTACATTTTATCATCAATTACAGTAACTAAAATTATGAAAATAAAAGAGACATTTTTTTATACTATACTTATTTGTTTACAAAATTAATAAAAAACTGTTAAATAAACTAACAACAAACTATAAAAGAGATAATTATAACACATAAAAATATACAAAATAACAAAGTAAAGCAAAATTTAAAGCAAAAACATAAATAAAAGAAGGTTAACAACACTTTCATAAATTCCTCTCACAGTACTTCTGACATACCAATCAAATCTTCGTCCATCCACCTATAAACAGATCGTCTATTGGATTAGAATCCAAGAGATGATTAAGCGCGGCCAGTGTGCTATGATGATGTGTGTGTATATGTTTTTATATTTAATGTGTTTAAATTGTATGTCTTGTAGCATTGTATTGGACGAGTCTATAATGATGTTATAATGGGTGTACATAAACAATAAATAAATAATCAGCCGAAACGTAAAACAGCGCAAGACGAATACCAGAATTCATTCTAATCCACGGATGACATCAACATGAGCTTTCAGCTGAGCAAAGCATAAACTTTTAAGCAGACATTTTATAAAACAAAACACACACACATGCATCACAAAAATATGTGTGTGCACTATCCCGGATAGTTGTTTAGAATATTTCTCAGTTTGCCCGATGTCGATGCACGATATTTATTTGACGGCTTTCACAAGTTACGCCTGCAATGCCAACATTGAACTGAAAATTGAATGTAAAATAAATTCCGTTGCAAGTACGATACGTTACTGTGTGAAATAACTTTAAAATGTTTCTCTCGTTCTTTGTGTTGATTCATAGCACGTTTTTCTGTTAGTATGTATGTAAGGTTACAAGAGAGTATAATACGAGTAGGTAGAGGCACTACCTAGATAATTATGTCTAACTAGCTTTTGTCCGCGGCTTCGCTCATGTTAATTTAGAATTTCACAATCAATTCGGGTTGTACTCTGCTTGTAATAATATAATTCAATCATGATTCGAAAGACACGTAGCGCCATCTATTATCATAAGAACGTTATTGTTGTTTTCCTCGGGAACAGTACTTTTTTTCGGGATAAAATGAACTCTATGTTCGTTTCAGTACACCTGACAACGTATATGCAAAATTTTAGAATGATCGGTTAGTGGTTTAGGCGTGAAAAGGTAACAAACAAACAAACAAACTTACTTACTTTCGCATTTACAATATTAGCAAGGAAGTAAGGATTTGAGCACAATTCAGGTTTTGAAGAATTTATGTTTTTAAAGGTTCCGGGGTTTTCAGCAAACCTGAAATTAAACTTTTTATTTTTCAGATATTGTAGTAAAAAAGTATTTATTAGTCTTGTGAATCAGTAGTACATACATGGGTGCCGCTCGACCCACTCTCAACACCGTGAATTTTATCGGTACTACCGACCCTAGATGCTTGATGAATAACGTGCTCTGTGTTACAAACTAAACAAAAAGGGAAATTGCAAAAAAACGGTACGAGTACACACGACTACAATATAAACAATTAAACCAATATTTGTAGCATTTCCGTGAAAAACATTGCCATATAAAAAAAGAGGTAAATGTATTTGGAAAAGGCAACATTTGTATTTCACATCCCTATTTATATTACAAAAGTTAAAATAAAAACATGTATGTTTGGTTTTGCATGTACGTAACTTTATTTGATGCCAACGGTGTTTAACAAAGCCCATTTTATGAGGAAATATGTCAGATCTGATGAAAAGGATTTGCTATGGGCTACATAAGGGAAGACTTGGTAAAGCAAAGGTTTTAAGAAGCTGATTGTTGTTTTGTTTCTCTTAAACGTGACTCAGTAAATCAATATTCAGAAAGCAGTACTCTTGGACACGGCTCGTATTGTTAGGAGGTTCGTTTCTCTGAAGCTCTGACCGCCAGTAGCTTGGGCCTTGTTGTCTACCGGTGCACTAAAAGTTTTTAAATGTTTTTTATATCAATTGATTATATTGATAGGAATATTATAAAAAAATATAAAAAGTAAGTAAGAAAAATTAATAAACGAGAGTAAAAGAAAAAGGTTAAATAAAATAGGCATTTTACTTTCGAGAAAAAATTTAAAACCTTAGATGTGAAAGAAAGAAAGAAAATATATTTATTAGCCGCAGGGACATGACGTGCATCACACAAAATTACAAAAAAAAAATTACAAAACACAAATAAAACAAATAAATTCAACAGGACGGAACAAAAAAGAAAAAAATTAACAGCTATTAGCAGCAGATGTGCACTCACAGTGCTTATAGGTCTTACATTAAAAAGTCTTTACATTGAGAAGAGTGAACACGCACATACCACACGGATATTATCGACATATAATTTTCACTGTGAGTGAGTGAGACAAAATAATTATAAATATCAAGAAAACAAAAATGGAAACATTTTATGACGCGGTAGGGCGAATTCAACGATATAAATCTTTGGCCATCGAAGAGAATTGGCCTGTCATAGATTGCTGACCAGCTTGTGGTTGATCTTCGCCTCAAAGTATGTCATGACATCGACGGTCGGCCACAGTCGTGCTGCACGAACATTTCCACTCTTGTCTAATTTGCACACACATTTTACACTACTTTTTCAGTTATCTTACTTCTAACAGTCTCGAACTACCCGCAACCTTATTATTGCAAGAATAAAGGGTGAAACACACAGAAAGCGAGTGCGGGTCGGTCGTGGGTCGGGTCGGGACTACGACGGATCGGGAGTTGCTGTGTGATGTCGTCCATATAAATACATTCAAGAAAATACACCCGCCGTACTCCCGAACCGACCCGCGCCCGACCCTTACCCGCTCCCTGTGTGTGTTGCGCTTAAGGTTTGTATCACTGTTATTTTGACAGAGATGCAAATTCCGGAGTAAATAACGGTGAAAGGACTAGCTGTTACTCGTTTATAACCATGTACCTCTCCGCAGTATGTACGGAGCGTCAGGCGCAGCACCGAGAGAGGCGCGGGGGCGGGCGCGGGAGCGGCCCGACGTGCTCCCTGCGCCCGCGCCGCTCGAAGAGCCCACGCTGCCGTCGCTGCCCCTGCCCGGGAAGGACAGCGTGGCCAGGCTCACACTTACCGGGCTTTCTTATGTTGTTACTGTGAGTACCTTTATTTTATACTAGCTTTTACTCGCTTCGTGCCCGTTATGGTTGGAAATTATCCCACCGGAACGGATTAAATTTACCCTATGACACTCGGGGATAATGTAGCTTCCATTACTGAAAGAATTTTTAGAATCGGATCAGTAGTTCTGAAGATTACATCTTACATACAAACTTAGAAACTTTAGAGGTGTCTGATGAGATGACGTGTAATAGAGAAGTATGGAAGAAGAAGACATGCTGCGCACCCCCAAATAAATTGGAATGAGGGCAAGATAATGATGGTGATATTTTATCAGTAGCCCTCTAAGCGTCGCGCGGTGGGATGTCCCTTGAAATGTCCACTCTTTACGCACGATTGTTGTTTCACAAACGATTGAGCAACTGTGTAATCCTGGCTAATAGTCTGTCTAATGTGACTCTATCAAAGAAAAAATCGGTAACAAAACTATGACATTGCGTGCAATCAGCTAAGTTCTATTTGATGTCGCATTTGACCCTTTAAGGTGAATAAAATAGTGCAAGTCATAGGTTTTTAATAAATTAAGGCAATAAGTCTTTAACTGCAGTCAGGAATTTTAATTTAAAGAACCAATTACTTCAGAAACTATCAAAAATCGATTAAGTACAGAACATCTGCTCTTGCCATCAAATCTAAGTTTCATAACAAGTCATAAAATGTTCAATTCAAAAGATTATGCCCGTTTTCGAAAGCACTAAGCGCCACTTTACGCAATGCCTAAATATTATTGCATTGATAGAATTTCAAAGCTCGGGTCAGCTGTGAGAGTTGAAAATTCAAAAGCATTCTTTTGTATAAGCATTTATTTAGCTCTTGTGTAGTGGTAGAAAAAAACTGGTATTAGTTGACCGAACTTTAAGCCACTCCGAAATATTTCATCTCCTCCAATATATCAGTTTATATCTCAGAAATCATTCCATATTAATGGCCAGAGTCATAAATATTATATCTGTGGCGTCGCCCGGCCGATGTGGATCCAATATTGATGTGCGGCGTATGGTTGCAACCTATTACTTTAAATATATGTAGGTGTATCGTAAAATATGAGACGAAGACATCTTGTTATTTCCTAAGGATGTTCAGATGCGAATTTTTGTAAATTGGATCTTATTGGTTTACAATATGGATCATTCTTTGAAGGCCGCATCCGTATGACCGCGATATTCGGACCGTGATGTGTGTGGTGTATGCGCGGTATTCGTCCATTCCCCGCATGCCCAAGAAAAAGGATAATGTTTTGGTCATCACCTAATCACTACTTTTACCAGTATTGTAATTTGTAGGCAGACCTGCTTATAACTTCAGCAATGCAAATAACGTCAGAAAATCATAAACTCGATATTTTTCAGCAGTCTTGAGTATGTATGCCAGTAACTTGCGAAAAATGCGTAAGTAATTGACAAAAAGCGGGATGCCATTCACCACGTTTTTCTGTTAATACTAAAAACAATACTACGAGCCATTAACGAACAAAATAAAAATCTATTTACCTCACCTAATACGAATACAAAAAACAGATTTTCCCATACACCCAAAATTCACACGATGATTTTATTTCTTGCGTTCTAGAATATTCGATAAGAGCGAAACGCGAGGACATGGGCTGTCACGTACCGGTAAGAGCCAACCTTGTTATGATAATAACTGGTGTACCTACCTACTGGCGAACGTGACGTGTACTTCAATGGAGGGAGGATGTAGTGCTGTTTAATGTTTACTACATGGAAAGGGATTTATAGCTGAGATATTTTATAAGTAAACGGACTGGGATGCTGGTTACTCTTGCTTGATTTAATTTGTTACAATAAAAAAAATATTTGAAATACCTCAAAAGCATAAAAAAAACCCTTAAAGGATCAGTTTGTTGTCCGTCTGTCAGTCTGTAAAGACCCTTTTTCAGGAACGCGTAGAGGTGTGTTTAAAATATCTAATACTCAAGTCTACGTTCTCTTTCAGCTAAAAAATCTACCTTGTAAGTCAACGCGATCAAAAGATATGACCGTTTATGTCGCATATTTTGATACAAGGGAATCAATAGTTATATAATTCTGTAATAAAAAAAAACAAGTTTGTACGGTACCCTCGGTGCGCGATCCCAACTCGCACTTGTTGGGTTTTTTTTTATCGTATCTTTAGTTCTTTTTACTTTGAAAATTTAGTGATACTCCTGGGCTAAATAAAAACATCACGGTTCTCCCATCAAAGTTTTTTCGGTGTTTGATAGTCTTTAAAAGTAGACAGAAGTCTGAAAGTCTGTCCACCACTATTACCTCTGAACGATACCTCTACTGATTTATGGAGTTCAGATATTCTCACTCCACGTGAACGAAACTGCATCCGATTAGTCTCGTAGTCCACTCCAAAATTGTTGGAAAAAAGCTATGCAAGTAAAGATTATTCGCTTTCTGTAATTTTTAATGAGACTTATTTACTGGTCACGATGCTTGTTTTGTCAAAAATCAACACACCGCGATCATCGATTCTGCCGCTAAGTCATCAAATTCGTAGAAATACTACCTTTTATCCTAAATGATTGGGCTCAAATTGCTACAATTGAAAAAAGAAGGGCTGCTGTCCTGTTGATCAATAGTGGATATTTTTAGGCCAAACTCTCACGGTCTGCAGAAAAATGACGTACTTATCATATAACCCTTCGTTAGAGGTGTTCAAGAAAGGAATAAAGGAACATTTACTGTCAACACGATCAATATGTATATGTGTATATCATATAGGATTTTAAAGGTATGTATATATTATGTACTATATGCATTACGTACATTATAAAAATTAATAATAACATAACATATCGTCGGTGCGCTTGCCAAACCGAATATGTGCATTTTAAGAACTTTTCAGGACAACATAAAACTGTTTTTTTCGTAATGTGCTATCTTCTGAAAAATAAAAAAAGAACAAAATATGGCAAAAATATCTATTTTAGTCTAAGATAAAAAAAAAACTTATTAAATTCGTGTATGAAAGTTATTTTTTTTTTTTTGTTGTGTGCACACATATCAGGTTTGGCAAGCGCACCGACGATATATAAAATTATTTAATTTAAGTAACAGAATGTAATGTTCATGCACATAAGTATATCCTCTTCTGCAAATCTCGCAGTCACAATTAGGTTTGCTGTAAGAAAACCCAATTCTGGGTTAAACTCGCCAGTGTACATAAGCTATATTTTTGCACTGTGTATGTAGCTATATTTGGTATTTTGTGTGCAATAAAGAATAAGAATAAGATTAGAGATTCGTCTAAAGAGAGTAATATAATTTTTTTGTTCAATTCTATTAACTAAACCATAAAAACTACTCAAACGGAAAACACTTTAACTTGCTATTGAAGTTAGCTTGCCTTCTTTCAAACAGAATTTTAAATAACTTATTCTAATTTCAATGAGATTATTTTTTTATTAGAATATAGTTAGTATTCTACTTCGTTTTACCAATTCGTTATTGGTGGCAAGTCTTGAATACTGATTGGGTGTTCTTGATGATAAAATAAATAAACTAAACTGTGGTCTGTGTGCTTACAAATTAAGCAGTAGTATTTGAAAAGTCTTTGTCTATGTTGAAATAGGGGTGGAAGTAAAACGGATAAATATTCTATTGAGTCTGGTAGATGGACAGATTTACAACATTTTTTTTAGTATATGCGAAACCTGAATATAGTTTGTTCAGAATAAGTAACTAAATCGATTCCAATAATTTTTAAACCATGTTATATTTTGTCCCAAAAATATTTAAAAAAGGCTACAAGTTGGACACCGAGCGATACTAAGTACCTATCGCAATCATTTAGGTAGATACTGCCAAATTATTATTATCAATGAGCTCAAGACCACGCTGAAGGCGCGCGCGCGAGCGCCCCGCGTGGTGACCACGTTTTGTGCAGACAGGTAAGAGAGCAAGCTTATAACTTTGTGATTTCTCATGATACAGTTTTGAAATTTTGTTTGTCAGATTCTTTATATAAAAATACTAGACACGTGTTTGAGGTTTCGCATATACTAAAACTAATTTTGTATAGAAATTAGCTTTCGAATTTAGAAAACACTTTGTACTCGTAGACCAATCGTTTGCCATATCACAACCCTATTTCAACATCTTCCTGCCCTTGTCCAATGTTACTTGGGGTCGGCGCACCACGATTTTCTTCCATTCTCCCCTGTCTAACGTCACGATATCATTTACACCTTTTTCCTTATGTCATTCCGCACACAATGCATCCATCGTTTCCTTGGTCTTCCTCTCCCTCTCCCTCCATAAACATTTATATTCATCACTCTTTTAGTCACATACAATTCGTCCCTCCTCATCACATGCCCTACCAAGACAGTGGATTCCCTTTCAACTTTTATGTAACTAGCGCAACTTTCAAACTTCCTCTAATATACTCATTCCTTATTTTATCCATTTTTGTCACACCACACGTCCAGGTGGATGTGTGGTGTGACAAGAAAAGAATGCATGTAGTGGAGATGAGAATGTCGAGGTCAACATTCTCATCTCCGCTACATGCATTCTTTTTTCATCCATCTTCTTCACAGCCCAGCATTCCGATCCATACAGTACGACCTATTTACTACCATGAAAGCGCTAAAATTAATGTGATTCTCGGGAAGAACGAGGATGCTTTTAGGAATGCTAAATGTAAACCTAGACTGGAAGCTAAATAATATGTATAATGTAGCGTAAAATTATGATAATTCACCACCAACAACGCCCACTTATGACCACAGGTGGCATAGTTAGCCGCTAACCCAGTTTCACGCGATAACCATTTAAAAGTTGACTACATATCTCAACAGAAAAGTTGTTCTGTTTAACTATGCTAAAAGCACTTGCAGGCTTGAAATCCTAAACCAGCGAACACATAGCTTTAATGGACCGCCCTATGTGTGTCCGGAGACTTATAAATATACAAATACACGCCGCATTATGTGGCTTGGCTCATGATAAAATTGCGTATGTATACATAGCTTATATATGTTCGTACGAGATTTTCAGACGAATTAGGTCACCGATTTCAGAGAGATGAGTAATTTATAGGTTAGTTAATTTTGAGATAGTTGATATAAATGGTTGTTTTGACCTATATTAAGGTATATAGAAGAGCTTGGTAAGCTAATGATTGGTATCGTCCTAAATCATACGATTAGGAGCAAAGGTTAGCAACTTGATTCATCATATGAAAAATATGAAAATAACTGTAATTCCCGAAGGGTTAGGCAGAAGAGTATCTAATTGTACACTGAAATTTCGCCAGTTATGTTTTGATGAAAAAATAGATAAGGATAAAGTAGAGGACATTTATTGCACAAATCACGTTGCAACGTCTCTCTTGCAACGTGAGATGTTGCAAGTTGAGTTTTCTCTTCTGGTAAGGTTTTCTCGTTTAATTTATTCATGAACCATAAAAAATATTTCAAAATAAGACTAGACATTAACAATAATTAGTAGTTAAAACGTTTCCTAAAAAAACCGACACACCAAATAACGAATATAAATATACGACGTGTATGAACGTTCACGTAGCATTCTGTAGTTTCTGCCTGTATGTACATTATTCTGTAAAAATATACAATCGAGAATTGTTTAAATCTGACGAACATGTAGGTTGAGTTTAATTTAAGGATATAAATAACTTTTCCTTGAAATATCTCTTCTGTTACAGACAAACACATTCTCTTGTTTCCTAACCTAATTTATTTGACCTAAATTGAATTACTACCTACGTTCCTTTGTCGGAGAATGAGTTTCAAATTACAAAACTGTCTACGAAGAAGAAAACGGTATAACTATGTATATATTACTGTAAGCATGCGTCATCCCTCTGCAGGGAAAAGCCTCCCTTTATGATTACCAGTTCTTCAGATCCAGGGCTAATGCAAATCATCATCATTCATCATTCTCTTGCCCTTGCCCAAATTCATTTAGGGTCGGCGCAGCATGTCTTCATCTTCCATACTTCTCTATTACTCGTCATCTCATGAGACACCTCCTTTCGTGCCATATCATTCTTCACACAGTCCATCCATCATATCTTTGGTCTTTCTCTACTCTTATTTCCATCCACAGTCATACTCAAAACTTTCCTAAATATCTAGACAAATATCACGAATTAAAATCGCTTTTCATGTCTGTCTGTGAGACCACATTGTTCTTTTAAATCTTGCAACTGATTTTGATGCGATTTTCACCATTATTTCCCGCAAGGTGGTCCGTGTGAAGTTTTTTGACAACAAACATTTGAAGACATTCAGCTTTAGCGTAGCTTTCTATCAGTGGAAGTTTTTTTTAATTCGGAATAGCAGTTTTTAAGATTATCTCAGACATCCATACTTTTACTTTTGTATATCGGTGTAGAATAACCCATTTCAAAGAATGCACCCAATTATCAATCATCCTGTATAATACAACAACCCGACAACCGTCGGGCAGTAGCTCACCAGACACATCACCCATCTGTATTTAACTTATAGAACATACTCTTGTTTTGTCCAAAATGTGAAATAAGGGTGGGTCGCTAGGGAACTTACAATATAACAAATGAAAAATAATATTCTTAAAGTTTGATATAAAAATGTTGGTTGGCTTTAAAATATGTTTATAGTTACTATATAATAAACACAAACAAAGAAAGGCGGTAATGACGAGGTCACGAGAATAGGACGTAAAGTTTAAAAGCGAATCCCAGCATAAAGTGACCTTTTTAACTTTTAATTTGTCATAAACTTGCTTATTTAATGCGAATGTGACCTTTGTGACCGTCATTCTGGTCTAAAATCATGTCTACAGGCACGTGAATAGACTTAATTTGAAATTTTATACATAAATATTTTGTTTAAATTCCACAAAAGGCTAGATCTAGGCTTAGACGCACTATGCAGCACTACCCCACAAAGATACACACATGCAAAAGGCGAAAATTACTTAAAATAAATACATGTTGCAACCCAAACCTAATACTCAACATGCGTTTAAGCCCTCCACGTGGATGATGGTGAGATGATGTCTCGTCAAGGCACCTTCTTAAAGTGCAGATGCACCCATTTTAGGGGGGTTACTATGACGTCATAAAGCAGTGTAATTTCAGTGTGGGAAAAAGACAGAGCTATAAAGGTCGCCTAGCGCCATCCCGTTCCCACACTGGAATTACTTTTGCTTTAAGACGTCATAGTAACCCCCCTGGATCTAGTTTTTGCAGATTTAAAACTAAATATTTTACAGTCAAGGATTACGAAAGTAACGCTTGACTCCACTACTTCTACATCTAAGTCACATTAACACATATACACCTACATAGTAACAGCACAAAATAGTTTAGTCGATCATCTATTCAGGCTTTAGACTCCCGTATAATTCAAAATCATATCACGTGCTGCCAACTCTACTTCGTGGCTACGCCGTAGAGCTACGCGACTACGGCGTAGCAGTCTCGTAGCTCCCGCAGCGAAGTTACTATATAACTAATAAGATTAAGTCCGTGTATTTATTACAAACAGTATCAGTTATGTTATGTTATTTAATGTGCACTTTATTTTATACCGGAAATTGTCTCTTAATAACGTTGTATTAAAACTTAGATTGGTTTTGTTTATGTTATTTTAAATGCAGTAGCATCAGCATGTTTTATGATGTTAGCGGGTTTTAGTGCAGTGTAATGGTTTTCTAAATTGTTACTTTGGAAAAATAGGCCATACTCGATAAAACAAATTCTTTGGCTTTACCAGAATTTAGAATTATTTTAGAAGGTTTTGATATTACCGGTATTTTAAATGCTGGTAATATCAAAACCTTTACCAAAATGATATGTAACTTACAACCCATAGCTGTCCCTATAACCCTCAAAATATTCTAATATACGGGCGGACGAATTAGACCGCGATATTTCCGAGCAATAAATTATAAAAGTGATGTCTTTCGGGTAGAGGCGGGCGTTATGGCATCGTAAATAATCGGAGCCATTCTCCCCCCCCCCCCCATTTTCCGGCAATATCCCAAGGAAGGAACTAGCCGGACTACGAACTACTGCTTCCTGTGAACCGGCTGACGTGAGCGGTTTCTTTTAGTGGAAGCCATGTTTATTGCGCTTTTTTTGGGCCCTTTGGTGGGCTTATGAAAATTGTGGGGATTTTAGTGCGAATATGAGTCGGCAGAAATTTGTTGCTAATATTCAATTGCTATAACTACAGAGGTAAGATTTTGTATCTGGTGAGATTTTGGGATTGATAGTCAGTGTTTGACCTCGCAGGAGATGGTGGGACCAGTGGTCCGTATTGACCCTGGATCGAAAGATTTGGAGGTCATGGGGGGAGGCTTTTGCCCAGCAGTGGGATGACACAGGCTAACAGTAGTAGTAATAGTCAGTGTTAGACAACTTCTGTCATTTTGCTTGTATTCTTCATTTCCGCGTTTTGTATATGTATTTGAAAATTTGATGCCAAGTCGCTTAACAATTCAAGTCAAAGTGGCTTAACAATTCATTTCCCTATGAATTATTAAGCCACTTTGACTACCAACTTCAATAGATCGTATAAATAAAGCACTACATTTGACAATACAAGGTGCAGTTTTTCAACCTCGTCAAAATTCAGGAGGTAGTCACAAAAGACATAAATAATCAGTTTAAAGTACTCTACCTGGTCAATAATTATTAACAAAGCTGCTATTTTAAATTGTTTAAATTTGACTGCGCACGCTTTTTTGAAAATTTAGGGAATACGAATATACGATATCGAATAATCGTTTGGGTTTATTTGTGTCTGTAAAGGCGCGGTGATAGGGCTAGTAACAGACGGGCTGCGTTTTAATAAGGGTAGTTCAAACTTGCTGATTTCCGTAAATAGGAAAAATATTAAAAAAAATACCTACCCATTTTATCGTTGATTCGGGTACTTCCTTGAATTTGACCAGGATGCAAAACTGCAAAACTACACCTTGTATAGTATGAAATGGCTATAACACGGCAAATTGACGTATGGTGTCAATATGCTTAGCAGTTAATATCCCTGACTGTACCTAGTTGTTAGGTGTGCGGTGTAAAAGTGATACGGGCAACTATTACTAAAGCATAAAGATTATTTTCACTTTAGAAATGCTTCAAATATAAACAAATACAAAACCCCACTTGCATGTAGTATTTAAAATTCAATTTGCCAGTTAGTCCAGTGCTCTCAAGTTCTAGTTATTGTTAGGACATTTACAAAGCTAGTGTCCAAATCTATTCACTGGCTCCCGTTCCTAACTTTGTATTATCACTGAGTTTGTCAGTGAAACGTGTTCTGTGTGCGACTGTACTCGCCAGCGTATTTCATCGAAGGAATTTTTAATTCCCATTTAATATTTTATTCGTGAGTCTACCTTTAGGGTTATTAGTGTGTGTAATATTTTAAAAGGCTTTTTTATATTATTTGGTATTTCAAATAAGAGTATTTATTGCGCATGGACGCGTAATATTGTGCTTTCAACAATATCCTTATATTTTGAAATGTACATAAGTAATATAATAATTAATAGTAAAAAATAAAAAATAAAAAATAAACTTAACTTCACAAATCAGTGATTTTTGTTTGTTTGATTCAGTGTTTTTGAAGTCGGTTTTATTTTTTGTAAACAATAAAAATCCAAGCGATTGCAGCAATCATGACAGATTTGCTGTCTATTATTGAAGAGTTCTGTTCCATAGCTCCGAAGTCCGTGATCAGATCATAACAATATTTCTATGGGACTAACTTGAGAATACTCTTTCAAACAAAAATACTATTTTTAAAATCTATCCACAATTGACCTACAAATCGGTGAACATAGATAAAAAAAAAAACATACAGCCGAACAGCCTGCATGTAAAGAACACAGTATCGAACTGAATTCACCGAATACCGAATTAATTGATGGCCTGTCATTATTCACTCTTATACCCTAACTAAGCTTGAAAACTGGTCGACTGTCAGTGAAGTCGGTGTTAACTAAGTTACCCTTTGTAGTTTAAATAATTATGAGGATACCTTTCCAAGTAAAAATTTAGATGATA
The DNA here is from genome assembly GCA_905163415.1 of Noctua fimbriata. Classification (NCBI taxonomy): domain Eukaryota; kingdom Metazoa; phylum Arthropoda; class Insecta; order Lepidoptera; family Noctuidae; genus Noctua; species Noctua fimbriata. Next base: position 7,871,701 of record LR990926.1, read on the forward strand.
ATTCCATAGTGTCCAAGGTATCTAAGGCGAGAAGCAAATTAATTCTAGTATTCAAAAATTATTTTTTTCTTTGTTCATAAGATGGAACCTGTTGGATTTGTTTTGTGACTACCTTCTTATAGTTAAAATGAATATCAAATACATATATTATATTTTTAACACGTCAAGTTTTTTTTACAATACTCACATGAAGTTTTGTCTTAATCTGGTGTGATTTTGAAGGGTCTGAATTGAAGGATGGCGAACGGATGCGTGTCGGTATGTCTTTAATTAATCATTTTCCAGACTCACACCTGAATTTCATCCCTGAAAACCTAGGAAACGTGACCGATGAACATGATGTTCGTTTTTACCAAAATTTGAAGGGTTTTGAGGAAACAGTATCTGGGATAAAAATATGTTTAGCAGATTACTGTTGGTCCACTTAAATGGATACTGACACAAATCAGAATTAAATTCGGCATAAACTTTGTATGTAATGTTTGGACATGTTGAAATTTTATAGTACTTTTTTTTGTCTGGATTCAGAATCTTATTAAACACTTGGTTTCAATCTCGTGAACAAAAACGCTGTAAACTAGTGACACTTGGTTTAGGTAAAAAGTGCAGTGCTATTTGTATCTCACATATGCAAATTGATGCAAAACATTGTCCAATCAGCATAGTGTTATGTATATCTAACATGTGTTGACATCCTCATTGACCTATATTAGTCTTTCAAACATTAATAATATTAGTTTGAGCACGCATGAGTTTATTGCTCCTAGACACGATATTGTGATAGCCTTCGTTAACAACAAATAATTTACGACTCTTTGAAACAACTAATTTTATTACTGAAACTATCTCGATCCAAAATTAAATGAGTCAAAACAAAATATTACATGACATATCACGCTTGTAGTCACCGAAGGGTCGTAAATTGGGGCTACCTCAATGAAACCACCGGGCTATGGTTCTTCAGCTGTGTCGCAAAATGCTCCACCTCCTATCCTGCCCTTTTAGCCCAAAAACATGCAGCCGATGTGAGCTCTCCGACGACGCGCTGGAAGTGGCAAAGTTCTGGGCTAACAAAATATAAAATTTTGTCCTGCGAGCGACACGACAAAGAAGAACGGAGGGTTAGGCGACGGAGTAGTAGGTACACTCACATTTCAACAGAGTCTAAGTCCCATGTAATGGGGGTATACTTATTGCTGTCCACCAAGCATACGGGGTAGAAGAAACGGTTACCACGTATTCAGTACATCATTCTGAGCCCCCCCACGTAGAATTTTGCTGTTTCCTACAAAAGTGCAATACCTGCACGGTCAAAATGTATAGATCAGCTGAATTATTTTTTTAATAACCGATGAAATTTCTGAGCGTAGGGGGGCTCAGAATGATGTAATGAATCCGTGGTATCTGTTTTCGAGTCGGTGTCCCTTCCACTCTGTATATCAACACTCTATGACTGCTACTGAGAGATTCCTGATTGGAAAATTAAATAGCACTTTACCTCGAACTGGGAGTACGCAAGACTTCTTGTTTAAAAGTGGTGGTTTGTAACCACTGGCACAACAAGGCAGAAATATTAATAACATTTTTTTTTATAAGAAACACTACCCTCCCTCTTTAACTTTTCCTGGCAGTTGGCGAAAAAACAGCTAAAGAAAATGATCTGATGTATCTTTTCGCTTGTAAAAAAGCTGATAAATACATTCAGAAAATTTTTTTTTTTTTTACGCTATCTTTAGTTAAAGAAAAAAATGGTGACTGTTTCCTTTGATTGTTGTGAAGCACTTTTATTTAGTTTTGATGGATGAATGTCAGGATTTTTATTAGTTGATTGTGTACCTAATTATCTCCGTACATAGTGATGGGGTAAAAATGTTAAATATTTTATGGACTGGCTGAGAGCTCGAAGGTTTTTTTGATTTTTCTGAGGGTCGAAATAAGTGGTAATCGTTTCTGAAGTGTCCATATTGCTCCATTACATACAATAGGTTCAGTTTAAAATAATGTATACACATACATTTTGACTGGCCTGTTGGTCTAGTGGTCAGTGACTCTGACTGCTATGCCGGAGGTCGTGGATTCGATTCCCACCCAGGACAAATGTTTGTGTGATGAGCATGATCATTTGTTCTGTGTCTGGGTGTAATTTATCTATATATGTATGTATTTAGAAATATATAAGTATGTTTATCAGTTGTCTAGTACTCATAACACAAGCTCTGCTTAGCTTGAGACTAGACGGCGTTGTGTGATAGTTGTGGAATATTATTATTATTTCCTTTATTTATTTTATAACACACTTATTACATTTTTAAATATTTCTTAACAAAAACTATATAAAAAACATTTAAAAATATAAAAAATAGTGGTCCGCCGGTAGCGGGAGCAGGGTCCAAGCTACCGGTGGTTAGGGCTCCAGAGACAAGAACCTCCTCACAATACGAGCCGTATCGAGGAGTACTGCCTTCTGAATCAGGCCCTTGATCCAACCGCCTAAGGAGAGCTTCGAAAGATGGTCATCGAGGCTCTTGGCTATAAGGCCATTGGCCGTCACGACGATCGGCACAATGATAGCCGAGTTCACATTCCACATGTCAACAACCTCGTGTGCCAAGTCGAGATATTTTATTTGTTTCTCTTTCTCAGCTTTCACGAGGTTCTCGTCATGCGGGATGGTAACATCGACTATCATTACGCGGCGCGCTGATCGGTCTATCACTACTATGTCAGGCTTATTGGCGACAATAGTCCTGTCAGTAATGATAGACTGATCCCAGTACAGCGTGACATGGTCTTTCTCGAGAACTGGGTCGGGCACATACTTGTAGTACGGTACCTCAGATTCCACAAGTTTATATTTCAAGGCAAGTTGCTGGTGAATTATCCTGGCTACTTGGTTGTGCCTGTGCAAGTACTCGCCGTTAGCCAGACGAGAACAACCAGAAATAATATGTCTGATGGACTCACCCGGACGGTGGCATGCCCGACACACGTCAACCGTCCCGTCCTTCATAATATATTTCCGGTAGTTGTTCGTCAACATAACTTCGTCCATAATCGCACAGACAAAACCTTCAGTTTCTCCAAAGAGGTCGCCGAAACGTAACCAGGATACGGACGCTAGAAAATCTACATCGGGCCCATGAAGAGCTCGGTAGAAGCGCCCGTGAAGCTCCTTGCCTTGCCATACTTCCTTGCGGTCATCGGTAGTAAGTACTTCAGGTTTGCGCCAGTTCTCTTTAGCCATGGACAGCGGGGTGAGTCCCTTGTCCACTGCGACCACATCTCGGTGCATACCCAAATCGACTTTTAAAAAATATTCTCTGAGACTGCACATCTCGCGGTTGTGAAGGGACTTCGCGTTTAAAAACCCTCGACCCCCGCACTTCCGCGGGATGTACAGCCTCATCACTGATGATCGTGGGTGATGCATCCGGTTTGCGGTAAGCAGTGTACGAACTCTCCTATCCAGGGCATCGAGTTCGGTCTGAGTCCATTTGAGTACGCCGAAAGAGTACATTAAAACCGGCATGACCCAACCGTTGAAGGCGCGCACCTTGTTTCCGCCTGAAAGAAGGCTATGTAATACCTTGTTCAGGCGTCCAAAGAAGCGCTCCTTCAACGATTGCTTCATGTCAGTTACGTTAATGCCTAACGCTTCCGACATACCCAAATACTTATAGCTTTCGGTTGAGGAAAGGGTTCTCAGGTGTATGGAATCCGAGAGCTGAATTCCCTCGGATTCCATAATTCCATTTATTATTATTATTATTATTATACATAATGTGTATATATTATTTTAAACCGAACCTAATAACATATGAGCATGTCACCATGAATTCGTTTGACGTCATTTCACTTTTGACCTTTATGTGTTGATAAAGTTAAAAATGTGTGTCTTATATTTAGTATCTATAATTATAGGTATTCTAACGTTTTGTTGGCATCTGAGTTGGCCCAGAATTTAGCTGTGTTTGGTGCCATCAGTACCGTCTATCAGTTCCTTAAATGAGCAGGTAACAGGACTTACAGGACGAGAAATTAAGTGTCCCGTCGTTTGTGAACCGGCTATGTCTTAAGCTCATGCTTTCTACCTTTGTCTTCCTATGGTGCCTTTCCAACTACCGAAGGTTGGTCATTTACTCCGAATTTTCTCCTTGTTCTTTGCTAACTTTGTGCTAACCTCAATGATCTTCCACAGGCGGTGACGCGGCGCTCGCGTCAGTCGACGTCGGCGCAATGGTCGCGATCATTCCGCGGGGGAGCGCCTCCGCATGACGACGTTGACGTCGATGACGTGTTCTTCACGCCACCGACGTCATCCTCGCCACTGCAGCACCATGACGAGGCTGATAATGTTGACGGATCTAAGGGGTGAGTGCGATTGGTTTTTATGGAGAATTTTGCCAATGTTGCAATCAGTACACGATCAAGAACATTCGGCGTCAATATTTCGCATTATTGATTACACTGACAGCTCATGAACGCAGTTTAAAGTTCTACAACAATCTTTGAATGCGTGGCCAAAATCTTGATTTTTCAATACGTTTTACAAAATAATAAATATGAATGTTTACCCACAGCGCCCGTTTGTCAACGCCATTTGAGTTCAGTTTATTAGAGAAGTTTGCCCTTAGTATTCCTTCAACTGTCACAAAAATTATTTATCACCAGAATATTTACCGTACAGTACCTACCTATATAGCTAAAAAAAATAACGAAACTAGGCCAAAATTCGGGAAATGCTACAAAAAAGAAAACAAATGTTTATTACATCGTACAAAGTAACCAAATATCCTTCTCTCGTTTAATAATCCTAAGATATATCTACAATGTAGGTGGTTATTCTCGAACTTCATAACTAAAGACAAAGCTGTTATATCAGTACAAAGTCGCGATACTAAGTAAACCACGTCAAGTTGTACGACGAGTTGCCTAATAATCCTGTTCCGAACAGATCTAGCAGCGCCATGTTGCCAGCTCGACAGATTAATTACCTCGTTTATTATAAAGTGCAACGTGTGAGGACTTTATCATGTAGGAGTTAGAGGTGTTTTTAAGTTTATTTTATTTTAAGTTAACACGTAGTGTGTTTAAAAATATATATGAGTACGGAGAGGTTTATTAGACAAAGTGACATTATGTCATCGATTAGGTACGTTGTTACTCGTAGAATAAAAAACCGGCCAAGTGCGAGTCGGACTCGCACACAAAGGGTTCCGTAGCATCAAACAATAAATAATATTTTTAACTCTCATTCATAGGTCAATTTTCACTCAACAGCAAAACTAAATTTGTTCTCCATAGTATGTTAATGAAAAACAAAGTTACTCCTGCTGTTTCAAGAAAAAGTCCCGTATCTCAAAAGCTAAATATCAAATCGCATTCAAACCAATTTACAGTGATCGAATTTGACCACACAAAGTCTTGTTGCTAACTTTCAATGTTTCACGAAAATCATATTTTAATTAATTTTTTGCTTTAAGCTTTGTGTGAACTATCGCCCGGGGCATGCGGTCATTGGCATTCGGGTGTATTTTTTTCTGTATTTTTCACCTGATTCCTTTCATGAGTTGAACCGAGTTCAATCGTAACGACGTTAATTAAGTTGATATCGATACAGATTTGTTTCGTCTTTAATTTTTATTTAATAACATTGATCGATCGAAACTCGATTATTTTGATTAACATACAATCGCATTTGAAACGAAACGTATGTACAGTCGCCATCGCATCAAGTTACCAAAAACTGTCAAATTTTCTCATTCCATTTTGAACTTAACCATCAACATTCTATGATTTATATTCATTGGGAGACATTTGACAGTATGTGGTAACGTGATGTGCTGGCGACTGTACCTATTTGTTTTTTTTTTTTAATACTTTGTCACATTCAGATAATTATCCTATAGCATTTTGGTTTATTCATGGTATACCTAATAATATACTTCGCCTGGTATTCTATTCCCGTGACAGCTGGGTCACGTGATTGGCCCAAGAATACGTCATCAGTTGAGATGCTGTCGATGTGTTGCCACGGTGTGTGATTGAATTACCCGAGCAAAATGCATTTTTTAACTTAACAAAGCAATTATGAACTAATAATTCAACATGTAAATTAATTTAAAACTAAATAGATGAATCACACGAGTTACTAAATAGTTAAGCTAGTTAGTAATTTATTTTATTTTCATTCACTAAATGAGAGTCCCTAAATTTACTGAAAAGGACAATCAATGGTAACACTTATCGTGACGTAGTCTTGGGCCATCGTGGGAAGAGAATACCAGGTGAAGTATACTATTATACCATGGGTTTATTTTTGCGGCAAGCACAAATACGAATCTAAAAAAAAATCACACATAAACAGATATGAATAAAGTCTAAATCTTATTGCTACTGGATTTGCTCAGGGCATCCGTGCGTACTAGTTTTAGTTCAGTTGTTTGACGTTTTAGAACACCTACTTTAAAAAATATTTTTAGTAATAATCTTAGGCACCATTGGTAGATAAGTGACGTCATGATTTAAATAATGCAGAAAATAAAATATGAGGCGTCAATTTATGTAGGTACCTACTTCATTTTAAAGTTTTTGCATGTTGTCAAAATTATAGCGATTAATCGATAGTCTAATGTTTCATGACACTTCAATTTTCAAAGCTTTTGACTCATCAGACATTCGTTGAACTTTCAATATTCTTATTTCATGCTAATCATAATTGATAGCATTTTTTTGCGAAGCCAACGATTTTAGTTTTTAAAACTATCAATGAACTGGTTGACCTCCGTGGTTTTCAAATACAAAATCGATATTCTTGTTAGATTTTTAAAGTAATTAGAAAATAATAGTTATTAAAATAATTATTATTAGTCGATCAAATTGATTACAAAATTGTCTTTTGTGTTCAAATCACAATTATCAAATGGATCTCCTGACTGTACCTACATTTGTTGTTTCTCCTAGTATTTTAAGTCAAGATACCTACATCTAGTATACAACATTATTTTTAGTATATGCGAAACCTGAATATAGTTTGTACAGAATAAGTAACTGAATCGATCCCAATAATTTTTAAACCATGTTATATTTTTTCCCAAAGATATTTATAAAAGTTAAAAGTTGGACACCAAGCGACTTTAAGTACCTATCACAATAATTTAGGTACCTACTGCCAAATTATTATTATCTATGAGCTCAAGACGATGCTGGAGGCGCGCGCTGCGTGGTGACCACATTTTTATGCGGACAACTAGGTAACTGAACAAGCTTATAACTTTGTGATTTTTCATGATATAGTTTAGAAATTTTGTGCATAGATTCTTTACATAAAAATACTAGACACGTGTATCAGGTTTCGCATATACTAAAACTAATGTTGTATTGCGATACTAATTATTATTACTCATATATCTTATGTTTACTGGTTGCCAAAGTCCGATACCTACAATAGAATGAAAGAAACGCACTGCACCAATGTATGTTGTGTGAAAACAAATAAAAAACAGACGCCTCATCGCGCATGCGTACTTCGCGGGTATCAGTCCCAAATCTTTGTGACAAGGGTCTGTGATCGGAGATTAAATCTTCGGACTTTACTGACATACGTAACATTCGTCTATATACATACATGTAGACAGGGTATGTGTTTGAGATGTTAGCTAGGACAAAATTGAAACTACGACAAAGAGAAATAAGTACTTAGGTTTTGTTAAAGTCATTATTAGAAAAAAAGATTAAAAGTCTCGTTAATTGAATATTGTTTATTTATTCATTTATTTAAACTTCATGTACAAGAGTGGTACATAGGCGGACTTAATGCCACAAGGCATTCTCTACCAGTCAACGTTTGGGTCAAATAGGATAGCATTGTGATAGAGTACAAAAAAATAAATAACAAAAAAATCCGATTATTATTTATTTTCAATTATTTATTGTTCTTAGTGAAAATCATCGTAAATTCTCGACTCTTTAATTTAAAAATCATACTTGTTTGTTTTGATAAAGGATGACTATCAGATTGTATAAATTCACGTTTCTATAAAATTCGACGCTGTCTTTTGCTGTTAGGTAAAAAATACTACCGACCACATTACATTTCACACAAGGTCAAATACTTATACAATTTCATGAAACTAGACACGTGTACTTATTAATCTTGTTTTTCTATTTATCTTCGCAACGGTAAATAGACGTAAGAGTGAAAAAATACTCATTCAATAATAATATCAAAGACGTTAGTTAGAAAATATATTTCTTTGATCTTAATGAAAATAATTATAATGACTAAAGGCTCATTACTTATGACTCATAATTTGGGATACAAGGTTATTTTGGGAAACAGAAGCGCGTTCAATATAATTTGTGAGAAGGTTCAAAATACACTTTTATCGCTCAATACGCAAGATACGCGCTTTGGACGTAGAGTGGCGGTGACCAGCCTGTTATACAAAACAAGGCACCTTTATCTGTGGTTCATAAAGATTCTATCGTTAATACTGGAAAAAGAAAGTTATCAGGCACATCCCAAATACAGGGTGGCGCCGACAATACGACAATAAATTAAACTGCGTACATGATGTTACCTGTCTACATATAAAAATTCATTCGAATATATCCAGTAGTTTAGTCACAGGAAATTATTTTCTATTTTTAGAATTTTCTACATGATGTAGATTAATAGGCTAGCACCGACTGGTTAATGACCCCCACATCGGTATAAACACTAAACACATGTTGCCAACTCGCTACTTCAAAAACCGTTGCCAAATTCGTTCCTTGTAGTTTATTTCCAGGCGCGAATCAGTGCAAATTATACTTAAGGTTAGTAAAAAAATATTTATAAGCAATATTTATTGTATTTTGATAACAGTTTTATGCTTTTTAGTTTGTTTTAATTTTTTTTTTCATTTCGATGTTACGATTTATTTGATAGTTTAAAAATATTCCTATGAACTAGTATTAGCAGTGTTTTCATTTACTGTCGTATTGTCGGCGCCATCCTGTATAGCAAAAGCCAACAAGACCTTAAGTAAAGTACAGTCAGTGCCCTGTAGTAATCGACCCTTTTTTACCCTGACTGTACGTAATTTATGAACATTTCAACTTCACAATAACTCTTCGAAAGCCAGACGGACGGACAGACAGACAGACGGCGCAGATTTCACAATAGGGTTTCGTTTGTACTATTACAAATCATAACCCTCAAAACCAAACACCGTATTATATGTCTCCCTTTACGAATGTATTTTTCTGATTCCAGGGCGAGATCCCCAATCGGTTCAAACAGCGTGGAGTACCGGAGACCAGAGCGGAGTGTGTCGTGGGGGGCGGGGGGAGCGCGCATCCACACGCCGATGCTGGAGCCCCTCGCAGACAACTCCAACAGGAGGCAGTTCGGCATGGGCGTTGTTGGTAGATTCTTTAGGTAAGGACTTAAATATATCAGCTTCTTCTGTCAGGACTTGGCCCAACTATGTTAGGGTTGGCTTTTAGTCTAGGTGCAGTTGAAGGCGAGTATAATACACTGATTTTAGAGCTCATCGCAGACGATTCCAACAGAAGACAGTTCGGGATGGGCGTTGTAGGTCCCGATTTCAGTTGTCTTGGAGACCACGACGAAATTAATCAGAAAAGAACAGAACCATCTTACTCAACTATTTTCGGGTTGGCTTCCAGTCAAGGTGCAGCTGAATACCAGTATTTTACGTAGAGCAGCAGCGTATCCGACCTCCACAAACTGAGTAGCACAGTGACACTTGTAGCCAGATCCTGGAATTAACGAAAAAGATCAGCAGTTGGAAATTTATTCAGTCCATTAACTATTTTAGGGACAGGTTCAATGAACGCCCTAGGTGGAATAATAATTACCTACGTCGTTTGGGCGAACCAGTTTTAACATCAAACCATACCGAGAATTCCCGACGTTTCCCGAAGGTCTGCGTCAAAATAACTGTCGGCCATCTTTCGGGAGAACATTTTTATAACACGAGTCTGGGATTAGGCTGAAAGTAACGAAGATTTATGTAACGCACAGATAGCTAGTTCAGCCAACCATGCTGGCAAATTGAGGACAATCCTTAGGTTGCTACGGAGGGATCCAGTTAATTTAGTGCTGATCCTTCCAGCCTAAATCAACGGCTTTCTTTAACCAAATGTTGTAAATTATGTGGATTTGGTATATTGTAAGTCGTTGGTTCTTTGTGCCAGATATCTTGCATGACAACAAGACGCTAGTATCTGACGTTAGATTCTGATTTTTGGTAAGTACCAATGGCGAAGGTCGATACAACTAGATTCTTATTGGATTCCCTTTGAAAACAGGCACAATCAGTATTCCATAGACAAATAATAAAATCAAATTAAAGAAATGTACTCCGGAGTACATCTTAAAAAAATTGACCCTTCGCTACTGGTAGGTACCACTATGAATACTGTAATGTCAGTAATTATTAGCGAATAATAATAGTTTCAGGAAGGTACTAATCAAAGCTTTACCTTTTTCAATGACTGTAGCAAGTACTGTGGCTACAACATAATTCTTACAAAAAATGGACAGGCTCTAAAAATTTCGAAATTAACCGTTTTTTCAAGTTCCAACACGAAAGTCCCCTTCAAAACCAAACGAATCGCAAAAACAACTTTTAATACATACCGAAAAAGTTGGAAAACGCTTTGTTTTTAAGCCTTTTTGCTTGAAAACGGCGGGGAAAACAAAGAGCCAGTATGGCAGTGCTCAGAGAATTATTCCACGCGGTCGACGACCGGTATCGACCCATCGTGTAATTATTAAAGAGGGGCGTTCTTTCTGTTTTTATTTTGTTAAGCTTATACTGTGGTCAGTGAATATAAGTCCGTATATTGATGAAATATTCTTTTCTGACATGTAAAGTCTATCCACTCAAATAGTGGCGGTACTAGGCGGCACTTACACCCAAACGGCGTGCAAAAATGTCTTAGGAGGCAGAAAAAAAGATGAACAAAGATTTTTGTAAGTCATTTATATGGCCGGCTGCTTTCTTTCTTATGAATAGCCATTCTAAAATCTTCATATAACTAAAAGATTATTTCAAACATTAATTTGATCTGTGTCTCGAAAACTAAACATTCCAGAATGGCGATACAGTCGTTCAAAGCTCCGTAATTTCGTAATTCCCCTAGCATTTAGTGAACATATCTGTCAAAGAGCATTACGTGAATTTAGGACACGAGGTGATGTTTATTAAATGTGTCCTTGAGAGCTGCCTTGACCCACTTTATTTTGTTTATTTACTAGTTCAATATAATAGGGCAGTGTTTACGTCGCCAAAGTACCTACCTATTAAATATTTACTTGGTTAAAATAGTGGTAATGGTGTTCTATTAAAGGAATTGCTTTGGTTGTAACCATTCACGATTTTTGAGGGATATTTTAGTATTGGGATTTTGTATGAAATGTTCTAACAATTACATAACCCTGTTGTCTCCGAAGGGGGATAAACAGGGATAGCATAAAATCAATGCTTTATGATTGCATCTACTGTTAAAGTATGAAACTAGAAAAACTGAAAATGAAACCAGCATTCATGTTTTTGCTTCATATCAGCTGTGGTATCTTTAGTTATTTGCTAGGACTCACTGAAAGAGCTATCAGCAACCAGGAAGGGGCAAGGGCCGATGCCTGCCAGGGCTGCGGGACTGTTCCAAAGAGATGCCGCGGCCCTGGAACACAAAGGGCGAAGAAGGAACATGGATGGGTTTTAGTCAGTACAAGTTTGACAATCCCTTCCGCTCCGCCCACAGCGGAAAGGGTCATTTCATGATTTACCATTATAAAAAACACTGAAATTCGATATATTTTTTAAAGTTCGACCCGCCTAATGGTGAAAGCTTTTCTTGTACCACCCTAGTTACTGTTTATAGTCTCTACTATCAGACGGTAACAGGGTACCAGGAAGGCAGAAGGCAAGGGAACCACTTAGGAACCTACCAACCTATGCACCTACATAGTTCTGCGAAGAACCGTAAGTTTCGTTCCGTATTTACAATGTTGGTGTTCATTTTACAAACGTGAAGTTTGTGAAATCAACACGAACATTGTGTTCATATTCTGGAAATGTTATAACCGCCTGATAAATTAAGCTAACCGCGAAAGATATTTATGGGTCAGATAGTAAACTCTATTCCTAGTAATGGCTCTATAACATTATCAAAATTAATTGATAACGATCGATGGATTCCGAGAATGGTTCGACCTGAAGCGGATAGGGGCAAGTTAGGGGTTGCTTGTGCATCATGCTTAGATTGAAATTGAAATGCTGGACTTAACTTAGAGCATATACAACATTAGTTTTAGTATATGCGAAACATGATACACGGGTTTAGTATTTTATGTAAAGAATCTATGGACAAAATTTCAAAACTGTATCATGAAAAATCACAAAGTTATAAGCTTGTTCTGTTACCTAGTTGTCCGCACAAAAACGCGGTCACCGCGCAGCACGCGGCTCCAGCGTCGTCTTGAGCTCATTGATAATAATAATTTGGCAGTTGGTACCTAAATTATTGCGATAGGTACTCAAAGTCGCTCAGTATCCAACTTTTAACTTTTTTAAATATTATTGGGAAAAAATATAACATGGTATAAAAATTACTGGAATCGATTCAGTTACTTATTCTGAAGAAATTATATTCAGGTTTTGCATATACTAAAAATAATGTTGTAGATAAAAATACGCTTTTGTTAAATTTATGTAGGTGTCGTCTAGTGTTACTGAAATCTAAACTATCGGATTAGTAGTTTCGAAGAATACCCCCTACATACAAACTTATAAAAAATACCTTTTATAATATTACTAGCGACCCGCCCCGGCTTTGCACGGGTGCAATGTAGATACAGATATATAAACCTTCCTCTTGAATCACTCTATATATTGCTGAAAACTGCATTAAAATCCAATGCGTAGTTTAAAAGATTTAAGCGTACAAACAGCGGGAGTGACTTTGTTTTACACTATGTAAAGATTAGTATAAAGAGTGTAAATAGACCCTTAACATAGCCGAAAGGCACTTGTTCTCCCCGTCTTTGCGATCATGTTTTTGTTCTAGACCATACCTGGGAACCTTCTAGTTACGGAGATATTGGGGGTCAAAGTTCCAACTTTATCACAACTTTTTTTTTAAATACTTGTTTTAATGTAAGATTTTTACTTTACACACCTCCACGACCCCCGTACTATTCAATCCATCCATCAGCTCAATGTTTTTCATCGAGTCCTACCGTAAAACGTCATTTTTAACCCCAAAAAAAAGTCGTTTGCCAACAATATTTTTTGCGTCAAGTTACTTAGTTTGATAGACAGAATGCTTGGTTGACGGCTATGTGAAGGGTCTGTTTACACCCTGTAGATTGCAGGCATTTCTTCATCTTCAAACCCTACATAACCAGCGTATAATTGAACAGTTCCACTGTCTATCTAACAAGGCTGAAAACATCATCTACACAACTTCTCTCAATTAAGAAACTAGGAACATTGTAATGAATCTTACTTAAAAGTAACAAAGAAAGATTAAAAAATAATATCTGCTGTAATTGTACGGCTTCATTTTTGCTCATAACTCACGTGAGCCTCGAATATATCACGGTGTTTACGGCCAAGTCACACTTAAAACTTGCTGTAATGGCTTTTTGAATTAATACTTACTTCGTGGATGCGGCGCGGCGTCTGTAAATCATGGTAAAATGCATAATGCCAATTTTTCTCCTTAGACTTTTAAGCATTCGCTATTGTTTTTGCAGCGAGTTGGGGTTGAAATTCTTATACATAAGGAATTTGTTTTTTTTTTGTCTGGACCTTCGTGTACTTTATACTAGTTTTGAACAATGCGATAGGTATAATTATTATTTTGTCTAGTCCGCCAGTTAAGAACAACATAAAAGGTTTGCGCAATTACGATGTGTTATATAAGGTCCCATTAAAATAGATAGTCAAATTTTATCACATCGTTCAGTACGTCTAACCAAAGATTTTGACCTAAAATAATAATCAACCAACATTTTTAGTGTATTTTCGTTAGCTGATTTTTTCTTGTAAGTATCTATTGCTTTTTTCTTATTTTTTTACCATTGTCCTTATTTTGGTGGTCTGAATGATTTCTAAAAGTTTGTCCATCTATTTTAATGGGACCTTATATGCACCTTTCTCATTCGAAAACACAACAATCCAAGACAGATCACATCAACCTCATCGTCTGATTTCATAATAAAAGACTAACTTTCTAATTTACTTTCCAGGCGTTCGCTCCGCAAGTCGGTAGCGCATCACGAAGAGGTGGCTCGGCAACTCGACGAGTTGACGGACTACCGCCCTTACTTCACGTGGTGGGTGAGCACAGTGCAGACCATGGTGCTGCTACTGTCGCTCCTCTGCTACGGGTTTGGACCTGTCGGGTTCGGCAGGCATACGCATTCAGGACAGGTCCTGGTGAAGAGCTTGAGTTTACAACAGGTGGGTACAGAGTTTTATTTGGTTTTGTGTTGTAAATTATGCCTTATACGGTACACATTGGTGTAACGTGACATGAATGAGCCGTCTAGACTCATGCAATGCAACATGAAATGTAACCCAACAGCAGGTGAATTTGTTTCAGCTTGTATTACATTACATGTTACGTTTCAGCAATGTGAACCCGGCATTAGAAGCTATGGCTTCCAGAGTGACATTTTAGTTACATAATATTGGTTTTCTTTATGCTATTTGTAGTTAGTCGTACGACACTTAAGTTACCAATTTTTTTTTTAATAAATCTCGGTCTCGAAAAGTAGGAAAAGTATACATACATTCCATACACACCTTCATACATAAAGTATAGAAAAGATAAGCCTAACAATCAAGAATGTTATTGAACTTTTTCGGTCGAAGAACTCAAAACATAATCATCCAAGCGATGAATTCATGTGAATACAAATAAATAAGTAGGCTGCTCCTTATTTTTGTATACCAGTGCTCATTTTCGAAGAATCCGAAAAATATAAAATATCAGCCGTCTCTTACATTTTTTACCATGATAAGACTGATCATTCACAGTTTCCAACACATTGCATATTGATTGCCTACTTTATTTACACTTGAATAGGTAATTTTATGTGGCGTCGCATATAAAACCTTTTTTTGGGGACTCCGTTCAAAATCGTGAAATGTTTATGCCCTTTACGGGATTATGATGGTCCCAAGTGATTTTAAGAGTTCACACGTCATGTGAAAACTTATTCAGTTTTTATGGTAAGTTTGCGATGGATTTAAAAATGTTTTTTTGTAAGCTTAAATAATTGATGGAAATTAGAGATCCACTAGAATAGTAGTATGTTTGCGTGGTTCTATAAATAAATAAACACCAAGTGCATGCGATTTGACGAAGGTCATTTAATCAAGCTTTCCCGAAAAATGTGTAAGATTTAAAATCAGGATAGTAGAATCTCAGTAGTTGAATTTCTCCTTAAAATCGAAAATCTTGGATGGGAAAATAACTATGTAAAAGTAAGCTATACAAATAGGTATATAAATCCGTTTTAGTCATACGTGCGACTCCTTATCCCTTAAATTCCAATTCTTTGTCTAAGACTTAGCATAACAAGGTGAAGCTTTTAGACAAAACACGCTTCCACAGATTTAAGGGCTGAGAATAAACTGAACAATGCATAATATTTACTTACTGGATGATTTATTGGCTCATCTTTTTGTTTTTAAGTATCTGTTTAAGAAGACATTTTTAATGAATTTGTTTTCAATGCCTTACTAAATTATTATTATTTTATGCCTTTTCTAAATAAATACGGTTTATTGGAAATACAGGGACTTTGCTTTTAATAAGTTAGGCTTGTTACCAGAGGGTCCTATAATGGAATGCCTAAAAATTCGTTTATTTTTATAGATTTATTAATTACATTTTTTTTAAAATATTGTTTTACTTGCAACATTACGGCACTAAGAATAAGTACTCTTGTGTGCCAGTCAATCGATTTTGCGATACATTTCAAAACACCAATGTAAAAAAAACACTTTGAAAAAGACCCTCGAACCAAATAACCAAGAAACATTTACAACACGAACTTGATATGAAATTAACAATTAGCAAGTAGCAACCACAAAGGCTCTACGTATTCATTGTGACGCAAGGGAAAGCGTCACAACTCACAAAGTAAGGGTATTAGTGAGCAGGCACCAAATGTAGGTCACACTGTCTTTGTGAGCCGAACCTTTTGTCTGCTTTTTGCTGCTTAGTGCAGTCTTTCATGATGCTATCTTTTAGCGACGACTGACCGCAAAAGGTCCGTCCCATGTAATTTCGTTGATTGTACTTTTAGTTTGTTTTGAGAAGAAACATACAGTAACCATTTTTTAGGCGATATTGTACGTACTCTTTACTATTATTCCCGAAATGTTAACAAAAAATCAGAAGCTTTGAGATCTTTTTAGTCTAGCTAGCCGACTTTCATTAATATATTTTTGGGCGTCTACAAAGGCACAATGTGCGTACCTAGAATAATGACCCCAATTTTCTTGATGTCTCGTTTTATATACATACGTACATACTACGTAGTTACGTCTGAGGTATTAGTTGGTAGCTACCCAATTTTAGGTTTTGTAGAGAAATATTTGTAAAGCCTGTAGGGAGTTGTAAATAATTAACTATTGTTTCCAAGCTACAAATAAAAAAGATACTCGCAGATCATTTTAGTAATTTTGTTTAGTTCTTACATTACAAATCACTCACTATTAATTTGGCTTTCGCGTACATCGTTAACCTTATTTAAAATTCAGGCGGAGTGGAGGTGCAGACAATTTTTGTGAGACAGACAGATCTAGACTTGCGTTCTTTGTTTCTGTCTCAAACTAAATTATAATTCTCTAACATTTCTCAACAATTTTCCAGGTTGAATGGGAGGAGCCGGCGTCATTTTGGCTGGGTCCTCGCGCGGCTGACCTAATCCACTTGGGGGCGAAGTTCGCTCCGTGTATGCGGAGGGACGCGAGGATAGCGCGGGCAATAGCAGCTTCAGCGCGAAGAGAACGGGACACGGCGTGTTGCATACGGAACGACGATTCTGGATGTGTGCAGTCCTCTAAGGCTGATTGTTCGGTGTGTATTAAGTCCTCCAGGAGAAACCATCACAACCTAATTTTTAATATTACTCCTACTCTTGTCAATCTATCTGTCAATAATCTCAATGCTCTCTTGGTAGACCAACCGCCAGAATTGTCTACGCATAAATCTATGGTTGTGGTAAATGTAGTGACTGAAATATTTTTGCATTACTTTTATGTATTTTTGATGGCAATAGGCTCGCTTCCTATTAAGGCCTATTCAAACCTAAGCGGTTTTCGCTACCGCTGTGGGAACCTTTACATACCGCGCGGGTTTCGCTCAGATATTTAGTATCAAGTTCCGCAGACGGTAGCAAAATCAGCTTTGGTGTGAGCAGTAATATTACCGCATACACAATCTAGCGAATAGGTTTGAATAGGCCTTTACATGGGCCTTAAACATAACTGTCAAAATGTGGGTATACTATTGAGTACACCTCTGCCTAACCTTATGTTAAGTTATTTAGGTGTCGTGTGGTCTTAATGAAAACGGACGTTATTCAAGTAAATAACAAAGCTTAGTTGCAGTGCAGCTGCAGTTAAATTTCGATCAAAAGCAATGGTTTTCGTAACCTCTACAATTGTCAGATACGCTCCCAAAACTCTGTTTCTCGTGAACGTAATAAGTGAGCATTCTTTCACTAGTATTCACCATGTATAATGTTCTATTTTTGCGCACGCTTACGTATAGATAAGAGGATTAATATCAAAGGTAAGTTTTTGCGTATTTCTCAATAGCTCTGATAGGTTAAGATAATGATGTTCGTTACTTGCTCAACTCAACCAAGTATGAGCCAGTAAATGGTCTGAAGAAAATGTGTCCCTGGTGAAGAACATGTGCATCGTCCTGAATTATTCCTTGTCAAACTACTTCCGAGAGCCTCTGCTGGTTTTAATCAACTTTGACACAGCGTCTGTTTTATGATAACCATGCTGAAAAAGTATAGCCAAAACTTTGACAAAATTGACTTATGATCAGGAGTGCAAAAACTAATTTATCTGCCTACTATGTCAGATTTGGCTTCAAGTCAAGTAGAATGCAGCTTAGACGCGTTGATTAACTTGGGCATTCACCCGGAATGAACATTCTATCAAATGTAATGTCATACAAAGCTAATGGGCTTCTTTATTCAGTTTGAAAACATTTAAAAACAACGAAAGCTGATTGTTTCTCTTACAAGAGAATGCTCAGTTCTATCACTATCTTTATACTTAGTTTATCACCTAATATCACAATTATTTATTGGGTCACATGGCACTCTTTAGTCAGTTTATTTATCGGATTTGAATCGAACTGTGCATGTTAATATTTTTAGTGATAATTAAATTAAGTCTTCAAAATGCTTCTCGCTCCGTGGGTCACCCCTAGTCATGGGCGAAGCATAAGCTTGTCAACCGTGAACTTTGTTTTGGCTACCTTTCAGACCACCATTTCAACGTGGAAGAAATGGTCTTCGGGAGAGTCGGGGCCTGGAGGTCGGATATCAGGGTCTGTTTGCGGATTAGATCCCAAGTAAGTACCATCCATTTTTACAGTATTACTTAGGGTAACATAAAGTCCCTTTAACACTACTAATGCTGGTAATATACCATGGTTGGTTGGGTCTTGTAAAACACGCGAAGGAATGCTAAAAAGGAGGCTAAATAATAACTTTGTTCAAATATTTCGTCGTGTACTCTAAAACCTTCATAGTTTTAATGAGAAAATTGCTGCTTAGTTTTATATGGCAGTATCCTATTACGCCATATTCGCATCAGACCTGATGTCACGAAGACCCTAAATTTCGCAAGCAGAGTTGGTAGAAAAACTACAGCAACCGTCGGCTACTCCAGACACAACACACGTCTGGTTGGAGCCTCATCCCTTTTTAGTAGAGGATGTGGAACTTTCTACTCTTTACCTCATATCTCTAAATTAAGAAGTAGGTACATATTATCTGATGTGAATGTCTAATAACCCTTATTATTTCTTACAGGTTCTGCGAAGCACCGCGTTCGATAGCGCCGCACGAATGGCCAGATGACATCACAAAATGGCCGATCTGCCGCAAATCAGTTCTAGACGGATCTGCGGCTGCTGGCCGGGCTGGCCACGCAGCGGAACACATGGCCTGCGAGGTCATAGGCCATCCCTGCTGCATAGGAGTCCATGGTCAATGCGTGATCACAACTAGAGAACACTGTGACTTCGTCAAGGGTTATTTCCATGAAGAAGCGTCATTATGTTCACAGGTAAGTAGACATCAGTCTCTTCTTCTTGTTCTTCGTCGTTCTTCCAATGCTGATTACAAATGACGCGTCTCTAAGTGATGCGGTCGTCTGCAATGTGGACCGCTTGTGTAGATGCATTCTCCAGCACACATTATAACTGTATTGATTGGCATAAGAAATAAGACCTAAGAATTTACGTTTTTATTGCTGACTGACAAAATCTACGAATGCAGTAAGCAATTACTCAAAAGTTAAGGACGGTCAGCCACGTCTCAAAAATCTACCTTATGTTTTCGTCTTTACGCAATCTATACTGACAAGAAACAAGGTGCTGGTCATCGACGTACTCGTTTACTCAACGAGATTATTGGAAATTCGTTCCTAAATATTTAAACCGAAATGGAATAATGTAATTTAAGGTTGCCTTACTCTTCAATGAGATTCTACATGCGTTAGATAGATCACATGCTATCTTAAAGTCATCATAGATTGTTTTCTATTTCTTATGTCGAAACAATTCAGGAAAGTTTGAAACAACTTTTCCTAAAATTCGTGCTTGAAACGCTTTCAACTCACCTGCTTAATATCTGCATTTAATTCCAGGTGTCTTGTCTCGACGACGTCTGCGGCATGCTACCTTTCATGCGTCGACGTCGACCAGACCAGCTGTACCGTGCATGGACATCTTTATTCGTCCACGCCGGTCTACTGCACCTGGCTGCCACGCTAGCGCTGCAGTGGCTCTTCATGAGGGACCTGGAGAAGATGGCCGGGCCAGTTAGAATAGCTGTCATATATTTAGGAAGTGGGGTCGCCGGGAATATGGCTTCAGCCATATTTGAACCTTATAGGGCGGAGGTGAGTCAACTTATCGTTTGTTCATGTTGTTTGGCTTTTGGAAAGTCGTCTCTTCAGTACTTCTCTTTGGAATCTTAAGAACAAAGTGCTCAAACATGCTGTCTTATGTTCCAGGTTGGGCCAGCTGGATCACATTTCGGTCTTCTAGCGTGTCTAATAGTAGAAGTGATAGGCGCGTGGCCTCTCCTGAGGCATCCGAAGAGGGCACTCTTAAAACTAGTCGGTATCGCCTTCGCGTTGTTCCTCCTGGGTCTTCTACCCTGGATCGATAACTTTGCGCACGTCTTCGGTTTCGTGTTCGGATTTTTGCTCGCGTACGCGCTGCTGCCGTTCATAACCTTCGGGCCTTACGAGAGGCGAAGAAAGATTGCGTTAGTTTGGGTCTGTATGGTGTCGGCGGGCGGGATGCTGTGCGCACTGGTCGCGTTGTTCTACGCGGCGCCGGCGTACGAGTGTGCGGCGTGCGCATACTTCACGTGCTTACCGTTCGCGCCGGACATGTGCGCGTCGCAGGACGTGCGCGTGCGGCAGCTGGACGGGGTATGACGGCGCGCGGCCCGGGCGCCCCCGCCGCCGCCGCCCCCCCGCCCCGCGCCCCCCCCGTGCGCCCGCGCCGCCTGCCCGCGCCGCGCCGCCGCCTAGCGCCCACACCCGCCGCCCGAGCCCACGCCGTCGCTGCCCACACCTCACATCGTCACCTCGCTATTACAGTTACACTGCTGCAGAAACTCAACCTTCTCTTATTGCGTACTGATGACGAAACAAACCCTTCTCACTGCCAGTCAAAGTAATGGCAACGAGATGCCATGAAAAACAACAGTTTGGTCTCCGGTACGCAATAAGTGGCTTATGGTTTAGAATGACAGATGAGCACAAAAATTGACAAGAAAAATGAACGTTTATCGAAACCAAAATGTTAATTGAGTCACTACTCTGAATGGACAGTATCTATGTACATTACCTTCCCATTTTCAAAGTTGAGTTTCTGTGTATAGTGTGCTGTGTCGCTACTGCCCACTTGAACGAACGTGTCGGTATGAGTGAGCTCTAGTTACTATCTAGGCGATCTTTTAAGATTTATAATCGTCGAACTAGACTATTTTAAAGTGTATGCGATATTTTATCGATTATTTAATTTATCGATAGAGACGTATTGTTGCGTGTTAAGATTTGTTGTTTTGTGGACTCATAATTTGTCCCGAATTCCACGTGCGAACGGTCGAATTTATTTTTCCAGCATATTTTTAGGTGTCGTAATTTAAATCCTTGAATATTTAATTCTAAAATGCAATGTGTTAAGTCTGATTTTGTAAAATAATTGACATAGTGATGTTCATAAATGGCTGCCAATATACTTGTAAAATAAATTCGATCCAAACTGAATTTTAAATAAAAATAATTGTGCTAAATCCACGGATATAGAACTAACATTGCAGACGCGACTTACTGATGTAAATATTCTGTAAAATAAAATATTAAAGTTACGGTGGTAGGTGAGTCGTGTTAAGTGTGGTTACGTTTCGTCTACGTGATTCTTACGGGTCTCGTTACGTCACATTGTGTATTATTAAGTCTGTATCTATACACGAGATTTTTACGTATGTACACAGAACTAATAATAATAACATTTCGCACACAATACAATTTAACCAAACAATAGCCTATTCTAATATTTCCTCTCTGTAAATGTGACTTAACGCGATCCCGTAACAGTGTCAAAATATACATAATTTAGTATATTACTAAATAATGTAAATATTATAACGTTAAAAAACATATTTTTCATCTATTAAGTTCACCGTATATGAACGAATTCAGTCTATGTGTAAGTATTCTAATGGATTTTTGATTTTGTCAATTTATATAGCTGTATCAAGTCTGCGTAGAGTTACATTTATTTTATATAATATGCTAGTGAATATATATACCATTTATATTTAGGGATATTATTTTCCTACTGACAGTTTAGGGGAGACTTTATCGTTCACTATCATTCATACTTTACATGTTTTATTACGAATTTACATTTAATACTAGTCACTATGTTAATTATAATATTTTTTAGTTTAAAAATGTAAATATATAAACTTAATCAAGCGAAAGTGGTGATCATTGTAATTAAACAGTTATTTTGCTGAAGAATGTTAATCGAGATTGTGCGCGTGTGTATGTGTGTCAAAATTTTGTACAACTGGCACGAAATCATTGTAGATACTGTACTTAGGGAGTTTTAAGAAATTATTTTAACTCTTAAATTGCGCACATAGTTTAGTTCTTTGAATGTTTCCGTTCGGTGGCACTTAAGTGGCTCGTTTATGAAGCTAGTTGACCCAGTGGCAATTGTGATAAGCAATTATTAGCCTTATTCGCACTTGGTGGCGCGTTAAGGTTAATCATAATCGTTTGATAGGCGCCACTAACAGTCGTTTATGATACATCATTTAAAATGATAATATAATCTTTTATACCTGCCTTTAAAGGTTATTTCTATGCAAGCTTGAGCGACTTCTAGCTAGCAGTGAAGGAGATACAGGTCAAAAACGTATCTCCCAGAAATAAAAGATTTGAAAAGAGAAAGATGACGTTGAAATCCTTATATACGAATGTCAAAGAAGCGTAAGCGTTGTCAAATGGAAACTAATTGATGATATTTTTATAGATATTTTAATTACCTATTAAAGTGACTTTTTGTGTAAAAGACTTACCCCTAGTTTCTAAAAGCGTCGTCAAATCTATCTGTTTTCAATACTCTTGTCAAGAGATTTGATTGGATTTTATTAAATCGGTACGTCCAGACTACGGACCACCTATGAACACCAGACATTGACACATAATTCAGTCAATATCCATCAGAGCTATGTCCGTACCGATTTCACCGAACATTTACTGTAAAATCTAATATAATTAATGATTTGATTAGGCTTTTAAAAATTGGGAGTAAATTCGTAATATTCCCATGCACAAAATATTTTATAAGTATCTGTTTATTTGAAAAAAAATACTGTTACATTGAAAAGCGCTATAATCTTCAGCACAAAAATCATTGGAAAAGTCTGAAATCACTATTGTTTCGTTCAAGATTATTCTGTTCAGCACAATTATTTTTTATCTATATAAAAACACTAAAATACTTAGTTATGTAGGCACTTATTTACTTCTTATGAATTAATAATAAATAATTTAGTGTACTTATTAAGTGTCAGTTCGCGGTAAATTGGCCCTTGTGATGGACAGTCGCTTTTATCATGATTTTCTTTACTTACATACAAAATTGAGTATAGGAATCAACACAAAAATGACATAAGCAACTGTAACATAAGGCTCATTTTACTGTGGAAAGACACATATTTTGCTCAGAAGTCTCCAATAAACGTGCAAAAAGCAATAAATCATACCTTAATTGTCGATGTGCGAATCAATGAAAGAAAAAAATGTGTTAATTTATTCTAGAAAGTAACATTTTATTTGGTAAAATCACTTTTAAAAATAAAAGTGGTACTTAAGTGATTTTAATAAATAAAGAATATTTTTGTACACAGTCGAAAATAGTGCTCTGAAAATATGAAACGGTTTTGTGACGAATATAAATATAAAAATAATGTAAAACCGTTCAAACGAATTCTTGTCATAATTTCTAGCTTAGATACAGCTATTTCTAAATAATGCCATGAAACTAAGCACATTTTTCTCATCAAAAAATTTGAAAAATTTTTTTTTTTTTTTAGATATTACGAAAATAATCAACGATACAACTGCATTTGCAGTTATTCTAAAAAGTTGAGTCTAAACGCAAGTGCAGTCGTAACGTTTATTTTAAGAATCTGTCAAACTGGTACGAACAAATTGCACACGCAGCTCCGGACACGGATACTGACGGATATTTTTATTTGGCACAACCGTGAGACACACAATATTAACTCTTTTTTCTGTTTAGATTTAAGTATTTTTATTTTATCTTAATATTTGGTTGTGTGCACGTGTGGCATATGCTAAATAAATATGTTTTCTTTCATTTTCTATCTTTCGCTTTAAAAGTGCAGTCAAACCAAGAGGACTGGAGAGCAGACGACTGCGGACAGTGGACTTTGACAGATAATGTACTGAAATATCTGTCTGTAGGCCGGTGTCCGCTGCTTGTCCGCTGTCCGATCCACTCGGTTTGATTGCAACTTTAATAATTGTTTGGAGGTGTCCGTGACGTGAGCCGCGTCTGCAATCTATCCGTAGCAATTTGACCGATCCTTTACTTGGCGTAATTTATAAAATTCAACGCAGTTAATATTGTTTAAACCTAGTAAAGTGTTTGACTGTGTGTGTGTGATACTTCTCGATTACTTTCTTTGAAAAACTAACAGTGGACGTTATCTTAAAGTGCCCTTGTGCCCGGCGGCCCGGTGGACTATACTCAGAATAAGACAAAAAAAATTACATACATAATTGTACATTGTGAACATACACCTAATTATTACTTGTACGTTAAGAATGGTAAAGTAATCTTATTGTAAACTAGTATTAATCGAACAAGAAACCTTATTATCATAATACTGATTCGTTTTATTTAAAAGGGACGATTTTCCTGTTTCTATGTTGCTAAGTCGGGGCTACATCATTACTTTTGAAGATGATTGATGTAGATCTGGCTTAGAAACATAAATATTTGAGTTTCCTTATAATTTATCCTCAGTGGCATGTGATCTAAAGTTTGCAGGTTCATTGTATCAAAAGAAATAAGTAGTTCTCTACACTAGGAATAAGAGAAAATCTGAGCCACATAGGCACAGATTTTTTCTAAATTCCTAGTCAGCCAGCCAGCCAGCCAGCTCAAAATCAAATCCTGAAATATCCTACACCGACGGCAGAAACACAGTCGCACCCTTCGGCCTGGCTCGGTTCTGCACCGATGCAATAGTGTCCGTTTTAATTAACACTAAGCAGCAAAATAGACACCTAAATATTTCAGCTCTAACAGAATTTCAACTGTCGCTGAATATCCACCAGCTTGCTTTCATTCTGGCATTTATAGTCTCCTAGTTACTAGAAACTAGCATGATTAGCACCCAAAGGGTAATAAGGGGGCTATGGTATGCTCGGAGTTTCCATGCGCCATTCAGAAATGTGAAAATCTGAAGTATTGTCGAAGTATTGCCAAACTTAAGCTGCAGTGTACGGGGCACATCGGTCGCAAGATAGATGGCTGATGGGATTGAAAAGTTCTGTAAGCCTCTCCACACAGTGGAACGATGACCTGGTGACGCTCGGGAATCCGCGGGATTCGAGCAATGTGGTTATAGGACATTGTTGCTTTCCTCAAGTTGTTTTACATCACCGTTTTGAGCGTAGCGTAGTCATGATGAGATGGTTTTTCTTTATTAACAAACAATACTACTTTTTTTTGTCTACTTATGTTGTTTTTATGGTGTCTCGTCAACACGTTTTTAAAACGATTGAGGGATTTCAAAGTGATAGACTGGCATCTTTTGATAGCACGTTAACTGATTAGGGCTGTATCTATACAAGATCGTCATTTGAAGCACTTTATAAAAAAAAGTCCCGTGGCTCGTGCGAAAATAGCTATAAGTATTGATAACGATGATAGATATGCGTCCGTGGTAGATGCCTAATGTGAGTTACTTTGCAAATGAAAAGCTATTCCCTGTTTTCACTAACATTAGGCGCCACCACGACGCCACATGTTATGAATGCCTTAATAAAAGCAAGCTAATGGACATATGATTGTAGCTATTGGACATATTATGAAATTAAAACAATGTGCGTCCACGCACATTGTTTTAATTTCATCGAGAATGTGGAGCAACTACTAACTTGTTGTCTTTAGCCTTATGAACACCATTGTCACACTTAATACTCGCAAGCTTTTAATGTTCCTTAATATTATTAATTTTTACTACGGATTTCACGTGACTGGTGCCAGCGAGAAAATTCTACTAATCGACGTATTATTATTTGAATTTTTCGGAACGAAAAACAAGCTAGCTTTTCATGTGATTGGACAAGCCGCATGGACGTTTGTTATATGTCCTACTATTTTTCATTCCGGAAGCAAACCCTAAAATATGGCAAAATTCGATTATGAATTATGAAACATTGGTGAATGAATATTTATGGTACGAATAAGGTTGAAATGAAACAAACAGAACAATCATATTTTTTTGTTGTTTTAAAACAAAGAGAACATTCATTTATAAAAAAAAAAATCTTATTTAAGAATTCATTTAGGTATCGTTTAGTGTTAGTGAAAACGAACATAAGTCTCGAGATAGATAGTATTTTGTTTTGCCTACTGAACTTAATCTAGATTTCAAGGTCAAAAGAAGCCGCTGAAGAGATATTTTCTGCGTAGTAAGAACAAAAATAATCGCTTTTATAGGTGGGAAGCATCTTGGCTCGGTTAAAGGTACTCGGGTAGACACTTACTGAGGTCAGCTTGTGGATCGGTGACCGCTCATTTCACACCGATATCACTCCGTACTTCGGACAACATGTAGCTGTTAGTCTCGGCTATCATTTGGAGATGTTTTACAGTTGGTAAGGATACAGGATGTAGGGTGCAGGTTGTGTGTGTTGTGTGTGTGTGTGTTGTGTGTGCGTCTGTGTGTGTGTGTGTTTGTTTGGTCCCGATTAAAAGTACTTTTTTTTTATTTAGGTAATCAAGTAGTCAGAAGTTCTGGTAATCAGTCTTATCAAAAGACGCCATGTACCCTAGTTACTTTTAAAACTAGGATTTTAAAAGTCAGGTAGGCAGCTGCTACAAGTAAAATATTAGAAGGTATTTAGCTACGTCCAGTTGGCCTGGCTGGAGCAATACCTGGGCTGGGAAAATACTAGGCAGAATGGATGACCTCATCATCAGCATCTTCTCTCATCTTCTTTTCTACCTAGAAAGGCTACTTTACTTAGTTGAGTTAAGAGGGGAACAGCCCGTCGTCCCCACAGCCATAATTTAGGTATATGGATGCACTAAAGCTGGTAGATCTGTCACTAAATCTCGCCCCCTGGTCTTGGCAAAAAAGATAGAGGTATTTCTTGAAGCACAAGGATAAAACAATTTTAATCTCATTGTCAACTACTATGTAATAGTAATTTACTTTTATAAACAACAAAGTAAAAATCTTAATAGTTCAACCGTGCTAAATTCAGGCGTGACAGATTTTCACGGTCGTCTGCCCACTTCCTCCAAAAGATACAAATAATAACAAACACAGTTAATATAATTTGAATGTGAAACGAAATCTGGCGAAACGTGATTATAGGACTGAACATTGTACCTTAGATTAAACATAACATCATCACGCCTGTAATACCCGAAGGGTTTGACAGAGGTGTACCTAACAGTAGGTACCTAGACCCACATTTATCCGCCAAGCCTTGCCTTGCCAATAACCGGGCACAAATCAAGACTCCTTGGCTGGTATTGAGAAATTCCTCGGATAGAAAAACACAATAACAATTTGCCCGACATGGGAATCGAACAAAGGACCTAATTCACAGTAGTTGCGATTGCGACCACAAGACTAACGAGATACACTAGGCAGTCCTGGCTTTTTAGTCAACTGATCCCACACAGGCGGGACCCGCGCGTCCACTCGACCTAATGCAATTTTGAATTGGTCAACGGGTCCACCGTTGACCAATTTTGTGATTTGTATAGTCAAGTAGAAAAGTTATCTTGATTATTAATCCATATCTATTATTTGTAGCCAATTATATTATGTGTCAATAATTTCAACGTACTGTCATATAAAGGCTTACTTAAAGTATCAAAAGTATTCCTACTTAAGATAAAAGGCAATGTTATGAAGATGATGACAAGTGTAGCCTCCCCCTCCCTTTTTCACATTCTTCTGCCCTCTGCTACTGTGGGCCGCTGCTTTCGGCAGCAGTCAAGTTAGTCTCTCCATCTTGGTACCCAGGGATGGGCCAGCACAATAAAATGATCCCAATAACGGGAAGAATAAGTGCCTCTGAGCTGCTTTACAGGTGCTTTTACACCCTTGTACAGTCTCACCAACCATACATTTACTTTGCGAACGCAGCAACCTACTTGGATGTCGTGCGTCACAAATATAACGCTATAATTGAGATTTTTCACGCAAGCCGGATCGAGTCAAACAACAACTGTGGAACTAACCACTTGTCAAGAGAAAGAATCGCTACAACTTTAACTTTTACCTTCTATTTAACAATATAACTTTAAACTCTACTTGTGGTTCTTTCTGTGTACTACACAATTAAACCAACATCAACAAAGTGATAGTGTACGGTGCCTTTAACCATTGGCTCCTACATTAAATGGTCCTTCGAGCCGGACCAATTTTGGAAGAGTTCTAGATCAGGGGGAAATGGAAAAACAAAAAAAAAACATCCAGGAAGGTGATATAGTTTTGATTAAGGACAACAACTTGCCACCAGGAAAGTGGGCCATGGGACGCGTTCTTGAACTACATCCCAGGTCCGACGGCTATGTTCGAGAGACCCCGTTTTAACCTCAATCTGGTATCATCAAACGTCCAGTCGCGAAATTGTCACCACTTCCTATCGAAAACAACATTCAAGATCACTCAGAAAAGAAAACTACAACCATGCCAAAGACGGGCGGAAGTTAATGTTTCTCCACCATTCTTACAATGTTATTAATTGTATTCACGTTAATAACTGGGTCACATGGCGAAATCATGACGTCTGGCGTTCAAATTACTAACTTCGAACTTGAGTGGCCGATTTATTACGACACAATAGGAAACGTACAAGTGATTCATGACGAATGGACACTGCTAATGTACTATAACTTAACAACTTACTGGGTCGGAGTACGTCGAATAGAAGCTTACCTCAAAGGATTGAACGAACTGTGCCAAAAAACCGACCCAAGATATTGCAAGACAACTTTAGAACAGCTTAACCACGAAATGGAAATACTGAGCAACTACTACACGATACTCCTAGCTCCTCACCAGCACTTAAGTATTCGTAAGAAACGAGGACTGATTGAAGGAGTGAGATATGTTGCTAACAGCCTCTTTGGTATTCTAGATCAACGGTTTGCAGATAAATACCACAACGACATACAAGCTGTCCAAAATAATGAAAACTATTTACTTGATCTGGTAAAAAACCGAACTTCAATAGTCGAACTTCAAAACAATATGCTGAAGAAGAATGAACAAAATATCAAGCGACAGTTTGGTTTAATAGGCGACTTCATGGAGCAGACTAACATCAACTTAGCCAAAGTGGAGTCTGCAATGGAAATAGTGATGGCTACTAATTACTTCAACTTCAACTCGGCCTCACTAACAGCATACTTGTTGATTACCAATTTAGAGAGGGTTCAAGAAATGCTGTTTGAAAGCCTAACTGATGTCCATCTACTTACACCTGTCAACTTGATCAAGCAAATAACTGAAATCGCGGGCAAACTCCCGAGGACCTCGTCGTTGCCTATCCGAAATATCAGAGACGATATCAAAGACCTCTACAAACTATTATACGTGAGAGCGCGAGTCACCAGTAACTAATTCTTGTTCGAGATACACGCCCCATTGATCTCAGATTAAGACTTCACTCTATACCAAGCTAATCCGTTGCCCATGAAAACAAGCACAGGAACAGGCATCGTCCAACTAGCTTCGCAGTACATAGCAGTAAACTTCGGGAAGAGCACTTATATCTCTTTATCTGAAGATGATAATAACATCAACAAAGTGATAGTGTACGGTGCCAACAACCATTGGCTCCTACACCCCTTATATGGACTGCTACCCCGTGGATGTACGACATTGCCAGTCAACACCAGTTGTTTCAGGTTCTGTCCATCATTATAGACCAACTTCAATTCTCAAATCATCTATCTAAGAATCTGCATAGGAAGACCATCACGTGCTATTTACAAAAAAAAATATCTACCTCCTAAAGATGGGGTAAAATTTTTGATAATCAGAGTGATAAATCGAAAATTCATTCAAATATAGATACCGCCAATCAGATAGCTTATCGCAAAGAGGTCAATGACGCATCATGTGTCAACGCAATAGATGCCGCTGCGGAGGTACTTGAAGTTAATCCTAAACCCGATAGTGTTGAAGAATGAAACAATTGAAGTATTTATGTAAAGCTCGTGCTAAAAGTAGTCTCTGAAGACTTAAGAGGATCAAAGGCACGAGCTATGATAACAATAATGTTAGGTTTACTGAGCTACTAAGATCTTTTTACCCTTGATTGTCATTGACAGCATTGGGAGCATTGTTGGACATCATCATCTGCCTAGACTTTTCAGAACTATGTTGGAATTGGCTTCCAGTATCACCGAATGCAGCTGAATACCAGTATTTTACATGGAGCGACTGCTTATCTGACCTGAAACTCGGTATGTAATGGGCCGTCACCCATTCACAGACCAATCTAGGCAAGTGTGGTTCATCATCATTGTCGGTGAACGTTACAAATTTCAAGATGGAGGAAAATCAAAATGGCGCCATTAGTTTTGATTTGGACTATGGCACCAACAGAGCCAACAACAACAATAAAAATTCAACAACAACAACAACTCATCAACAACAACAACTCATCAACAACAACAACTCAACAACAACAACTCATCAACAACAACAACTCTACAACAACAACAACAATTCAACAACTCTATGTTAAAATGATCGAAAATGACGTTTGATAGAAGCAGCACGCAGATGTATGCGTCAGTTGATGAAACGGGCCATACGCGTGCTTATTGCTCAAACATTTGTAGGAGCAAGTATTGTTTTTACCCTGTTGAAGTTTGCAGTTTGCTAACAACGTATCTAGATGATGACAGAACTGACTGTTGACTGTTTTGGTCTAGAGGTCGCGAGGTCCTAGATTCGATTCCCAAGTCCGGCAATGTGATATTGGGTTGTTCCATCAGCGATTTCTGAGTATCAGCCGTCAGAATTTGTGCCCGGTTAATGGAAAAAGGCTCGTCCCCTATTATATGAGGTTGAAATGTGGGTTTACCATGTTTAGGTACGATTCCACCCAACCCTTCGGGGATTACGCCGTGAGTTTATGTTATGAAAATACCTATTGAATTGATCAGATAATGAATTTCACAACATTGGGAAATGTTTTTAACAATTTAGGTATTATTGAAAACCTACGTCTCCGTGTGTAGGTAATTTATCAATCTAACCTTTTACAAGATTATCATTTCATGACAATTTTCTCCTTTTAGACATTTCTGTCACATGTAATTTAAATATTCTCCCCTGTCTAGGTCTTCCTCTATTATTTGGAATAACACAAAAAACAAACTTTTGTAAGATCCCTACCTACTCTATTTTTACTCTGTTGGAATTTGTAGTTAGCAATTAGCAATTTCCGAAAATGTAATTGTTAAATATTCTTCCCAAAGAAAAATTCAACTGTAGGAAAAACTGATAAGATTATTTTCGCAATATTACGAAAGCGTTTTTCAATGTTATGCTTTTGGAGACATCTAAGGACTTGTTTTGGTTATTCTTTCTGTCTTTTTTCCAGATAATTAATTGGTTGTAAGTGCAGCATAGCTGTTTTCATCTTGCTACTATTATAAATGCTAAAGTTTGTGAAGATGCGGATGGATTGATGTTCTTGTAAGTAAGTATTGATCTCTTTTACGCAAAAACTAGTGAACAAACAAATTTGGCACACAGATAGATTATAAATAGGATAATAAAAGTCCTATGTGTTACATAGGACTTTTTGTCCCGGCAGTATGATTGCGCGTGAAAATCGGAACCAAACTTCACGTCTTTAAACTTATTTCTATTTCAAAAGTTTTCTTGGGAGTAGCAATCCAGTCAATGCCAACAACAAACAATAACAACAACATTCATTTATTTCCAGGTAACTTTGGCCCATAGATCCTTACAGACTAACAAACATAAATGATAAAATTAAATAAATTGTGTTAGTAAAAAGAACCTTAAAACTACGTTAGTAACACTTCACTTGTGCACTATGTCACTGTGCGTTCATTTGGCACGTGCCCGTGGAAACGACGGAACACCGCTGCCAGCGCCCAAAGCCAGCGCATAAACTCCATTGTAAGTTGTATTCTCTGGCGGGAGCTTCTTAAACCCCCTGACAACTTTATCGGACCATCTGAGAGACTTCGACCCCGAATGCCTAATCTTGAAAACGTCTAAATAGACTTTGAACCCAAAAACGGCTAAAGCAAATATAATCTCCAGTTCTCCACAGACGGACATTTCATCGTTCACGCACGGATCAGATCTCAAATGCATATGTAACATCAGCACGCGTGGCATGACCACCGTAGAAACGGGTTTTGTCGACGGAAGAATCGACAAAATGACACATCAACAAAAGAGATCAGTCATTTTGTCGATTCTCTCGTCGACAAAACCCGAAAAGAAATTGAAAGTTAAAAGCTCTGGCCAAGTTGAAGAAATCTTTTTCGGAATGCAGGATGAAATTCAAACTGGTGCGAATAGTTGCGTGACTTTCGGGTCTTAAATCCTCGCCTCAGTGTGACCAGAGCTTACAGCTCGCTTGCTTCGGTTAGTATAAATGTATTAACAGAATTAAAATTGTTGCCACCATCAATACAACCCTAAAGTGCATTTAATCAGTTAATTTGATTATAACTCTATAAAGCCATATTTTGTAACGGTCACGATTCATATTTTAATCAACATAAAATCTGAAACTGATCTGCAAATTGTAAAAAACGTAAGAAAATTTTATTTTTGGGGGCTACCCTGTCGCTTCCTTAAAATTGCAGAAGACTGCAAAAGTTGCAATGTGGAATATGTATTGTAAAACTAGGATGAACGCCATATTTCAAGATAGGCATCAGACAGATCATACAGTGTCAAATGTCAGATTGAATATGATTATTAGATAAGATTATAAATTATCTTCTAAATATTAAACGAGACCAAGATTCTATGTATTTATTTTGGTCACGTGGCTCGTGGCACATGGATGCCCTTCGTATTATTTTATAGGTACATACGTAGGTAGGTAGAGGGCGTTAGATAAATAAAGATAAGATACCTATTTGAAGATGGGAAATGGATTAAAATATTGAAAGTGAAGTATTGTTTTGCAATGTCCCTCTATCTATATAATATGACCTTGTACAAAAACGGATGCAAGTATTTTAAGACAATACTTGATAAGCCATGTATAAATACTATTATTAAACTGAGCTCACGAAGATTGACTACTCTCTAAAATAAATTTCGCACACAAGATGCAAAGGCCGAATCCGATTTTATACCTTATTGTACCAAGTTAGTATTATTCAAATGCTTGCGTTAAAATAACCGAAATTTACTACTTATTTTATTAGAATACCAAAACTGTTATTTGGCCGCTATTGTCGATAGTTTTTAGGGTTCCGTACCTCAGTCGACAAAAACAGAACCCTTATAGGATCGCTTTGTTGTCCGTCTGTCCGTCTGTCAAGACCCTTTTTTATCAGGAACGCGTATAGAAAATACTTAGATCTGTTACCCCTTAAAGTCTTGAAAACTTGTAATTCAACGCGATCAAAAGGATAAGACCGTGTATGTCGCCGCATATTTTGCAGACTCACAAGAGAATCAAAACCTATAGGGTACTTCCCGTTGACCTTAAATTATGAAATTTGGCAAGAAGTAATGTCGTAAAGCACATGTAGAGCAAAAAATCTGAAAGTCGTAAATAAATAGTTTAATAAACAAATACCTACAAGTTTATACGGAACACTCGGTCCGCAAGTGCAACTCGCATTTGCCCGGTGTTTTATTTTTGAATTCACATGTCAGTTCAAAATGTCTTCAAGATTCGGAATACCTGCAAAAGAAACACCCAAGGTACAAAATATCGAAGTAAATGTTAGTTTAGATGAATGGTCAATTAAAAAAAAAAAATGTTAATCAGTGCAGGAGTAAGCAACGCGTGCTCGGGAACTTGTGGCACCCCTTTACTCCGGATAATTTCCTTAGCAAAACGAATTAGGTTAATCCATAAAGGTATCGTATTACCCAGTACTAACTGGGTTGTGGAAGTCAGATAGGCAGCCGCTCCAAGTAAAATTTAGCTGCATCCGCTTAACTGGAAGCCGACCACAATATAGTTGGGAAAAGACTAGGCAGATGATGAGATGAATGGAGAACAGAGGCGGCCCAGTAAGTTACGCGATCAAAACCCTCTTAGTCTGCTTTACTTTATAGAAATTATTTCGTGACCATCATCATCTGGCCAGCCTTTTCCCAGTTAGGTTGGGTTCGGCTTCCAGTCTGAGAGCGACTGCCTATCTGATCTCCTCAACCCGGTTACTACTGGAAAATACGTTACCCCTTGGTAAGTGCTTAAATTATTTCGTCACCACTGTGATATTATATATTATGATATATATGTTACCTATTGAGGCCTCGAGAATGGGCAGCAGCGTTCTCTGTATAACAACCATACTGCGATCGCCAACTCGCCTGCCGAGCGTGGCAATTATGGCAAAACCCAACCAATGATGAGCGCAACACAAAAATGGCTCGTAGTATCCGGTAGCCCGTCTACCCTCGACTATGGTAGCGGTCGAGGTTACGGCGTGGCAAGGGGTGCGAAGAATCTTCGGAAGGGATCAGGCTGCCTATACCGACGACTTAACCTAACAACATACAACACGCGTACACTCCGGTCCGACGAGAAGACAACGGAACTCGAAGAGGAATTGAGCAGGCTGCGATGGAATATTGTGGGATTATCTAAAGTCCGAAGAGAGGGGGAGGACACGATAATCCTGAAATCCGGCAACGTGCTCTATTTCCGAGAGGGTGACTGGCAGTCCCAGGGTGGTGTTCGGTTTATCGTCCACAAGTCCCTCGTGAATAACGTGGTGAAGATCGAGAGTGTGTCGACCAGGGTGGCGTACCTTATACTCAGAATATCCTCAAGATATTTGCTGTAGGTCATACAGGTCTACGCCCCGACCTCGGCACACCCCGACGACGAAGTGGAGACCATGTATGAGGATATTTCTAAAGCCCTGCATGGTTTCAAAACTTACTTCACCGTTGTCATGGGGCACTTCAACGCGAAACTAAACCGTTTGCCCAAACGAGACGGGGATGAGCTGCAGGTGGGGCAATTTGGGGTTGAACGTCGGAACCACCGGGGTCACCAACTGGCTAGTTTTATGGAGAAGGAGGGCCTCTATATGATGAACTCCTTCTTCAAAAAGCAGCACAGGAAGTGCACCTGGCAGAGTCTCGATGGTGCAACTAAAATGAGATTGACTTCATCATGTCAACCAGGAAGCAAATGTTCAATGATGTCTCTGTGATCAATTCGGTGAAAACCGGGAGCAATCACCGCATGGTAAGAGGATCATTGAACATCAATATAAAGCTTGATAGGTCTCGACTGATGAAGTCTGCGCTCCGTCCAGCACAGATCCAGATCCAAAACCCCGAGAGGTTTCAGCTTGAACTCCAGAATCGTTTCGAGTGCCTAGAAAGCTCAGTGGACGAATACAACGATGGGTTCGTGGAAACTGTCCATACGAGGGTGGGATGGGTCTAAGTTCTTCAAGACACGATCATACTCTCGAGCTCATGAAGGAGCGGCGTGAGATGATCCTGCAGTCTGCAGACGAGGCGTCGAAATACCGGCAGATCAATAGACGGATCTCTAAATTCTTAAACGCGACCTCCGCTGCTTTAATACCGAGCTTATTAAAGACGCTATTGAGCGGAATAAAGACTCAAAGGTATTTTCAAGAGATCTAGTTATTGGGTAGAGCCAGCTGACGAAACTGAAGACCGACGATGGCAGAATCGTATCCGCTAAACCGGAGCTGCTGAGAGAGATCGAGAGTTTTTATGGGCAGTTGTACATTTCAACCAGTAAACCCGTTGCAAATCTAGCTAACGACCCAAGAGCTAGACTGACCCGACACTATACCGAAGACATTCCTGATGTCAGCCTGTATGAGATTAGGATAGCTCTAAAACAGCTAAAAAACAACAAGGCACCGGGTGACGACGGAATTAGGGCCGAACTCCTGAAGGCAGGTGGAAAACCGGTACTTAATGCCCTTCAGAAGCTGTTTGATTCCGTCATACTCGAAGAGAAAACGCCGCAGGCATGGTGCAGGGGTGTGGTGGTACTCTTCTTCAAAAAGGGCGACAATGCCCGGCTGAAGAACTATAGACCCATCTCACTTCTAAGCCTTGCCTACAAGTTGTTTTCAAGAGTCATCACGAAACGTCTCGCGCGCAGGTTTGACGATTTTCAGCCTCCCGAACAAGCCAGATTCCGAAAAAAAAAAAAAAAAGCCGGATTCCGGAAAAGGCTTTAGCACTTTAGACCACATACATACACTGCGGTAGGTTATACAGAAGACCGAATAGTATAACCTGCCTCTCTGCTTAGCGTTTGTGGACTACGAGAAAGCCATCGATTCGATCTAGACTTGGGCTGTATTGCAGTCTCTCCAACGTTGCCAAATCGACTATCGGTACATCGTGGTGTTGAAATGTTTGTACAAAAACGCCACCACGTCAGTCCGACTTCAGGACCAGACCTCGAAACCTATCATTCTGAGGTGTAAGACAGGGACACGAAACTCCGAAACTGTTCACCGCTGCACTGGAGGATGTCTTCAAGGTTCTGGACTGGAGAGGGCTAGGCATCAACGTCATTGGCGAGTACATCTCTCACCTTCGGGTTGCCGACGATATAGTGGTTATGGCTGAGACCATGGAGGACCTCAGTACAATACTCGATGACCTCAGCAGAGCTTCCGAAAGAGTGGGTCTTAAAATGAACATGGACAAAACCAAAATCATGTTGAATAACCATGTAACACCCACTCCTATCAAGATCGGAGACTCTTCACTCGAAGTTGTAGACGATTATGTCTACCTGGGACAAACGATCCAGTTAGGTAGGTCTAACTTCGAGAAAGAGGTCAATCGTCGAATCCGACGCGGCTGGGCAGCGTTCGGGAAGTTGCGTGGTATTTTCTCGTCCAACTTACCGCAGTGTCTCAAGACGAAAGTCTATGACCAGTGTGTGTTGCCAGTGATTACATACGGAACCGAAACGTGGTCGCTCACAATGGGCCTCATTAGAAGGCTTAAAGTCACCCAAAGGGCAATGGAGAGGGGCTATGCTCGGAGTTTCCTTGCGTGATCAAATCAGAAATGAGGACATCCGCAAGAGAACCAAGGTTACCGACGTAGCCCGAAGAATAGCTAAACTTAAGTGGCAGGGCACATTGCTCGCAGAACGGATGGCCGATGGGGCCGAAAAGTTCTGGAGCGGCGACCGCGAATGGAAGACGCTGCGTTGGAAGGCCTACTATGTGGACCGATGACCTGGTGAAGGTTGCAGGGATCCGCTGGATGCGAGTCGCACGGGACCTGTCAATGTGGCGACACTTGGGGGAGGCCTATGTCCAGCAGTGGACGTCCGTCTTTCGGCTGAAATGATGATGATTGAGGCCTCGGGGCATGGGACTTATAATTTATTTCCGCTTCTGTTTGTGCCGGTGCATCATGCACCGCCCCCTACTACAGATAGAGTCCAAGAGTAAATTGAATTAGGTCCTCGACTTGACGGTTGAGGAGTGTGCACGTTATTTTAATCGATGTATTGCGATATTTTTTTTTGAATAGCAAAATAAAGTCGGCCGCCATTCGAAACCGGGCATCCGGCCCATCGGGCTTTAGCCCGATTTGTCCGTTTGGCCAATATATGATTTGGCGGGCCTGGCTTACGGATACAAGTGAAAGAATCATTCAGAGGTATTGTTCATGCCGAAAATAAAATATCGGCAAATCGTTTACAGTTGATTGGTTCTGTTCTGTCACACGTCAACATTTGTGCAGGTGCATCAATTGAATGGTTGTATTTTTATAAATATTAGTTTGGTACTCATCTACGAAATAAAGACGAACCGTAAGTGTTGAATCGGTAAATTAAATTACAAACTATAAACAATACATATGTTAAAAGAATAAAAACATTAAAGGGCATCATAAAATTCAATGGCATTGCTGTCAACGGGAACAGTGCCCAGAAGACTGGTAGCATTGCAATGTTGAATGGTAATTTGATTTTTTGGCCAAAAAATAGACCCGCTATCTCTGGTCACGGGAAGAGTCGACCAACCGCTTGGCAATGTCGCGAAAGACTAGGTGGGCATTCGGACACCATGGGCCTAGAGTGTCAACTCCAAACGGCTCAAACACATAACTGAGGTTAACGTGTTTGCGTCATTTGAGGTTTTCTGTACCTGCAGTAGCTTCCGCAGCAC
This sequence comes from Noctua fimbriata, assembly GCA_905163415.1. Classification (NCBI taxonomy): domain Eukaryota; kingdom Metazoa; phylum Arthropoda; class Insecta; order Lepidoptera; family Noctuidae; genus Noctua; species Noctua fimbriata. The sequence continues at coordinate 7,910,197 of LR990926.1, forward strand.
AGCCCGTCGTGTCGACATCAGCTGAATAACACACCAAAAGTCTACCTAACTTCTAAGCCATTATAGTCACACTATCTGGTCTCTTACCATTGTCGCGTGCCAAGCTATTGTGTTCTAAAACAGATGGTAAAACCACTACGAACCCTTATCCTTACTTCCTTACTAATATTATAATTGCGAAAGTAAGTTTGTTTGTTACCTTTTCATGGCTAAACCACTGAACCGATCATCCTGAAATTTTGCATATACGTTGTCAGATGGACAGAAACGGACATAGGGTACCCTTTATTCCGAAAAAAAGTACTGTTCCCGAGGAAAACAACAACAACGTTTTTATGATAATAGATAGCGCCACGTGTCTTTCGAATAATGATTGAATTATATTATTATGAGCAGAGTACATCCCGAATTGATTGTCAAATTCTAAATTAATGCAAGCGAAGCCGCGGGCAAAACCTATTAATGTCATAGAACAGAATAATAGTTATTTGCTTAAAAACATAGTATAAAAAGATGATAAAATACAAAAACAACAGTAATAAGCGTGAAAAATTTTCAAGAGAATATTTAACATTTATTGTCAAAGAAGTTTTTGACATAAATAAATAAATAAAAATAAAAAAATATAAATGCTGACCAGCAGACAATGCACGAAAGGAAGTTAACTGTTTTAGAATCTGTAATCAAAACTGAACTAGCTGGACTTGTGATGAAAATAGAGTCGCTATTAACTCCTGGATATTGGCTTCTACCGGTCCTGTCCGTCCTGCATATCTTCTATCTTCACCAGATCATCGGTCAACTTTGTTCTCACCACTAACTACAAAAATCGAATCACCCTGTGTTGTCCCACAATTGGACAAAAGATTTCCCCTCCCTTTTCCACAAAATTCTAACCACACCCTATAAAAATCTTTAGAAAATATGCCAGTCGCGAATGTTACTACCCCACGCACCGATGCCTATCTACAAGTGTAACATAGAAAATTGAAATCTGAAATGTTCTCAATCTGACATGATCTTATTGACGCGTGTAGATAGCTAACTTCATCTTAAGGTAAATATAAGTATGTACTCAAAGAGATTGGCCACATGATCCAGATAAGTTTTGAAACGTGCCAATGATATATTTATCTTAAAGAAGTCTGCCCACTACACTGTATATCACTCCATACCATGACCGTGCTTTAACAGCGTATCATACCCGTTTATAAAGTTTATCATACGCAGTTAAACCCTATATTCTTTGTATTGAAATGTATGACAAACACTAGACCGTTCCGTCACTGTAAGGTGCCATGCACTGATCGTCAACAATTGTCGGCAATGATATTTTGCCGTTGCCACCATCACGCTATGTGCATGATACGCGACGGTGTTGGTTTTTGACGATACGGTCTAGCGGGCATATTCTTATACTTATCAATGCAAAGAAAATTTGTCCTAATACGTTCATAGCACGGTCATATTGTTATGGTACGGTGTAGTGGGCAGAATCCTTAATTCGTTACACGGTATCGAGGAAAACCGGTATGAAATTGCACGTTTGATAATAGATCTGGATGAAAGGAGCACGTGGCCAACTATTAACAGCCGCACGGGTTGATCTCCAAGATTAAGTAGTGTTTGCCGGGGTTGGTCCGTGGATGGGTGACCATCCATTACATACCAAGTTTCCTCCGAGCCACGGAAAAGCCATTGGTCCCAGCTGTCATTTGTAGGTCTTTGACAGTCGTCTGACAACCAGTCTTATCAAGGGGTATCGTTTTACCCAGTCCCAACAAGGTTATGGAGGTTAGATTGGCACTCACTCCATGTAAAATATTGGTATTCAGCTGCATCCGGTAAGACTGTAAGCCGACCCCAACATAGTTGTGCGATGATGATCCAAAGCAAGTGTATCTTACTATAGACCGACCGTTTTAATGAGTCCTCGCGAAGGCATTAATTTAAATGGAATATTCTGAAGGTTGATCGCGTATTGGTTCAATTAGTACCGTAATACCAACGTGGATATGGTTATTTTAAAGCAAATAACCTGTAGGATATTGTTAGGACTTTGTGGACGCTTAATGTGCCTTTGATGGGGCAAGGCGGAGGACTCATTTAAACAGTCGGTCTATAATATATTTACTGGTATTGGCAGCGACACAAACTGAAGATTCTGCTGTTACCTAAGTAAAAGGCATTTATAAAACCCTTAGGGTTGTACCCTACAAGGTGTAGCACTGAGGGGGATAGGAACCGGTCTTTTAAAAGGTAACAGCGTCTCCTTTTGTGTGTACTTCCGTGGTGGTTTTAGTGAGGTGAAAATCCCACACTTTTATCTATGGTCTTATCCCCTGGCTGCATTTTGAAGGCTTCGACATCATAAAAAGGATACTTCTGACTTCTGTTTGTTTGATTCAGTTTTTTTTGTCACCGACTTCTGAAGCTAAACTTATTTTTCACTTTTTTGTGTTTTTGAATTCGGTTTTATTTTTTGCAAAAAAGATTTTTTTTTAGTTGTAATACCCTATACAATTATTATTTGCTATGCATTTATTTTACATTGTCAACAAAAACAAACAAATCTGGTTGTACTTTACACATCTGCGTAAACTCTCAGAGCATACAGGTGTTATGTTATGTTAAGATATTGTGTAAACAATAAATATCTAAGCGATTGCAGCTATCACGGCAGATTTGCTGTCTATTATTCCATTGCATATCTCTGAAGATCAGCATCAGATCTTCACCAAATTTAAACGAGACTACCGCGGAATAATATTCGTCCAAACAAAAGAAGAATCATCAAATTTGGTTCATAATTGGCGAACAAATCGCTGAATAAAAAAATTAAAAAAAAACAGACGAATTGATAACCTCCTCCTCTTGGAAGTCGGTTAAAAACCTAAACGAATCATAAAACTGATTCATTAAGGTTTATTTTTGACTTTTCAATCATCGTTAACACGAATAGAATGTGACTTGTTCTGGGTCCTTAAGTTAAAGTAGGTGCTCCGTAAATTGCCCTGGATGTATTTTTTGTTTGATCTTGCGTCTTTCAGCATGTGACCCTGGGTTCGATTATCAGGTCGCACAAAGTGGGTATTGGATTTTTTTTTCAGGATTTTTGAAGAAGCAGCCACGAAGCCTGGATTTGGGGCCGGTTGAAGGCAATTTATATGGGATTGGACATAACTGGTCAAATCTGTGTGTATTAATATGTACCTCTGCCAAGCCGTTCGAGAATTACAGGCGACGGTTAAAATCCAGAGAGCCCCTGGACCCAGCACAACATATCCACGTGAAGCATTCGTGATTAAACGGGTTTTCACCACCAGTACTTAGCTTGACTTGACGGCTTTATCGCGACGCGGCGACGTTTGAATAATACACGGCGGAATGACTGCGTATAAGCGAAACCGTACTTTTAGATTCAAGATCGAGATAATCAATTGATAACTGAAAAGTTCTGACTGTATTTTTGTGTCTGCAAAACAGAAATGAGTGACGCAGGCAAAAAGGCTGAAACAAATAGCATTGCGCAGGTTTCATACATAAAAGACCCTTGTGTGGACATAAATTTCCACTTCAGGGTGCCTAAGGATGATGTCAACAAACCTGAAGGGGTCCACAAGGGCCTGACGGGCCTTTTTTTTTTAGGATGGGAAATCATCAAATGACCCCCCCCCCCCCCCCCCGCTCTGGGCGGAGCGGGAGGGAGTGTCAGACTTGTACTGACTAAAACCCATCCGTGTTCCTTCTTTGCCCTTTGTGTTCCAGGTCCGCGGTATCTCTTTCGAACAGTCCCGCAGCCCAAGCAAGCATCGGCCCATGCGGACCCCTACGTGGTTGCTGACATCTCTTTGAGGCGCGCGTGGAACACGAACGCGCCGGCCTGTCGTCATAAGACGGCCGGACGGCGAGCTAGCCTATAACATGCCTGCCGGGCCTGAGGAACTGTTCGAAAGAGATACCGCGGCCCTGGAACACAAAGGGCTGAAGGAACATGGACGGGTTTTAGTCAGTACAAGTCTGATACTACCTTCCGCTCCGGCCAGAACGGGAGGAGTCATTTGATAATTCCGCATTCGAAAAAAAAAAAAACAGGAGGTGCATGAGGATGGACGGCGTAAGTATATAATCTGCATGAAGAATTGCATGGTCTGGTTATGATCTGCCGTGAGCAGTGTGGAATTTACCTGGTTAGTCGCATTTTAACAATTTATTGTATGGCCCAGAAAATGTCCATAGAATACCTGTATGATTGTGCGTTTCCATCAGGAATATCTCAGTAGCAGCCACGGAGTCTGGATTTGTGCCCGGTGGCAATAGGTTCGCCCGGTCAAAGTTGTAACTTTGACCCCTATCAAGTTTTTTTTTTAAAAACAAGGTTTTATTGTTGTAACTTTACTTTTAGTACCTCCACGACCCTTGTACTATTCAATGCATCCACCACCACAATGTCTACATTGATTTTTACCGTTAAACGTGGTTTTTCACTCCAAAAAAAGTCGTTTCCCAGGAATAATTTTTACGTAGGGTTACTTAGTTTGATGTACCTACAGAATGGTTGGTTGATGGCTTCGTGAAGGGTCTGTTTACACCTTGTATGATATAGTACAAAAAAAAAAAACAAAACGCTTGGAAAACGATAGCCATTTGCCAAGACCAAGATTTTTAGCTTAAAAGTACACTTATGGGCCGACAGAAAAGACGGGGGTGTTTTTGCAACATATTCTTTATTTAATATACTTACTTAGAAGTATATAAACTACGATCACTGACCCGTCTGTCTCAAGTTATTTTATTTATTCAGCAAATATAGTTTATGATCACATTAATTAATAATTTTATCTGAGCTAAGTGCAATCAACTCTCCATAAATAAAACACGTGTTTTCTTTGAATTTCTTTCTTCTTAGAAACAAAGTGCATCCACTTTGTTTCTGGGAAATTTTCAGCGACATCATAATTTTTTTTTAACCTGTTTTATAACTAACACAATGGTTTTTTGGCCGAAATTAACAGTTAATAATAATAATTAATTGTCCCACTGCTGGGAAAAGGTCTCCTCCATAACCTTCTATTCTTCTCTCTGTGCGGTTTTCTCCGGCCAATCTCTCACAAACGCTTTTATGTCGTTTTTAGGCCTCCCTCGGCGACGACGCATAATACAATATAATAAAATTCTATTCTTTTGTGAATGTGAATTATCGACCAGAGATCTCGTGTGTTTTATTTATACGTACTGTCTATCACCATGAAGTAAAAAACGAATTAACTATATAAGTGATTTATTTATTTCAGTGATATTTTTATTTAAATGTTATTAATCCTAACTAATGTTAATAATAAATGCGAAAGTAAGTTTGTTTGTTACCTTTTCACGACTAAACCAGTCCACTGAACCGATCATCCTGAAATTTTGCATATACATTGCCAGGTGTACAGAAACGGACATAGGATACTTTTCATTCCGTAAAAAAGGACTGTTTCCGAGGAAAACAACAATAACGTTCTTATGGTAATAGATGGCACCACGTGTCATTCGAATCATGACTGAATTATATTATTATTGAAACTTTAAATAAAAGGAACTTTTAACATTAAATTCTAAATTGTTAGTAGTGTTATTATACAACAGGCTATTACTAAACTATTTTTACTTGCATTTGACAACTGGAAACATCTCGAACTAGATGAACTCTACTCTCTCTCTCTGTACTAGAACATTTGAAACATATGCAGGTCGGATCCGGAAAGTAAGCCAGTAGTGACATCACGCGACCTATTTACAAGTCTACCCACACCACAGCGTGCTTCTACAGAGTTGAGAGGTTTTAAGCTCGAAGCGAGGACGACATTGAGTGTCTGATCACAGCGGAGTTGAGGCGTCCTGGAACTGTACTTGATTCATAGTGCCCCGTGTTATTGTGTTAAATTGTAATTTCAAATAATTTGTTAGTTTAATAGAGACAGTGTATAGCGCCCAGTGTGTTTTCATTCGCACCCATCATCTGCCCACATGATGTACGAGCCTCACGGAACAAAACCTGACAAACAGACATGCATATTTTTCTGGATGTTTTTATTATCTTCTTTGTTTTGTTAATTTACCGGTTTTTGGCTTAATTGGCAGAAATTTTAACTGTAGGAAAATTCATCTATTTTTGAATATCGTATTGGTAGATGACCGGTTTCATAATTCATAGATAAGTATGTAAAATATTACGTATTGTTTTGCAAGACCGATGAAAACGACTTACGTTCGAATAGATTACGTTCTCTACTTAATCATCAGTCTGTTACAATCTGTGTATTACGAGGTGTAACTAGACGTTAAGCAACAGCTGAGAGAGGTCTGCCCCGCTTGGGTGGAGCAGCGCCGTGTCCTCGTAGAGGCGATTGGCGGCGGCGATCTCTCGCGCCCGGCCCTGGTTCAAGCCATGGTCCGGAGCGAGAGGGAATGGGAAGCCGTCACCTCCTTCTGCGAAGCAGTCGTGCTAGTGAAGGAGGTGGCGGGACGTGAGAGGGAAAGAGCCTCACGTCCCAGCCGCCGCGGGAGACTCCCTGGGCGTCCGGGGTCACGTGGTGGCCCCCGGCCGCTTTAGGCGCGGGCCTGTGGACGGCGAGTTATGGGCTAGCTCGCCGTCCGGCCGTCTTATGACGACAGGCCGTGTCGACGGCGCGTTCGTGTTCCACGCGCGCCTCAAAGAGATGTCAGCAACCACGTAGGGGTCCGCACATGGGCCGATGCCTGCCAGGACTGCGGGACTGTTCGAAAGAGATACCGCGGCCCTGGAACACAAAGGGCAAAGAAGGAACATGGATGGGTTTTAGTCAGTACAAGTCTGACACTCCCTTCCGCTCCGCCCAGAGCGGGGGGCGGGTCATTTGATGACTTGCCGTCCTAAAAAAAAAAAAAAAAGCAATAGCTGAGAAATATCGAAATATCATCTGCTTAGCCTTTTCCAAACTTTGTTGGATTTCAGCTACATCCGCGGATGTAGCTGAATACCAGTATATTACATGGAGCGACTGCCTATCTGACCTCCACAACCTAGTTAGTACTGCGTAATAATACCCCGTGGTAAGACTGATTGTCAGACTTTCTGGCCACTGACTACCTGTAACGACTGTCAAAGATCTGCAAATTATAGCCGGGACCAACGGCTTAACGTGCTTTCCGAGGCACCAATCCAAGGCTTAACCTAAAGGTCGACCCGAGTGGCTGATATTGTTTAGCCACGAGTCCTTAAGTATCAGAGATAAAAAATATCCCCCGTTCTTAGCCCTAAGATCAGGTGCATAGAGGACATAGAGGTAGCATAACATAAGATAACGTCAATCATATCGATAGTGTCGTGCCTAAGCCACAATGAAAATATTATTATAATAGCTTTGCTACAGCGTTACTGTCAGTACTATTTCAAGTTTTGAACGGTACCTACACGTAACACACGCTCATGGAATAAAAGAGAAACGTGTTCCAATTTTAAAAAATTACAGGTAAGTTTTTCTTTTTTAATTTTGATTTTTAAATTATCGATGAAAATTGAAAGAGATAATTGTATTAAAAGCAAAACATTAGTGTGTCAATATAAATTTTACCTTTTTGTTACTATTTCGTTTTTTAAATTGAATTTTCTTATGTTTATACTTATCTATCTATTATGTTTATACTAATCTAGAGTAATGCAAGGTGAGATTCTATGATTTGTTGAGTGAGTGTTGTTTTTTATTGCAGTGAATTTATTATCTTATGATGTTGAACCTGTCAAACTCTATTTTTAGCAGTATTCTTTTGCGTACTTATGTCACTAACCGATTGCTAGTCGAGTTGTAGAATCCTACTTAATACTATAATTATACAGCCTGTGTTTGTTTAGTATGGCTACTTTAAAAAAAATATCACGTCGCCCAAGTATTTGGCAGTATTATTTTAAAAATTAATGAATTATTTTTATAACTGAAAAAAATAGCTTTTGTAAAATCAAATTAACAATTTGTGGGTTTAAAAAATTGGTATTCAAAAAGATACTATTGACTATTGGCATCTTTGCTGCTGAATTATTTAAGGGACAATTTTATACACAGGTTATTTACAAGAAAAGGGCTGGGCGACTAATTGTAGGCGCTACTATGACATATGTTTTTTTTTTAAACGATGAGGCTTTATAGAAATTGACGGATGAGAAGACGAGTCATAAAGAAATATGGAAGAAGAAGACACGCTGCGCCGACCCCAAACAAATTGGGATAACGGCAGGAGAATAATAATACTTAAGTTAAAATAATTATCAGTATTTTATTAAATGATATACTTGATGAATGCAATAGAACAATTTGACACATGCTACAAAAATGTAATCATAACGTGTCAAAGTTTATAAACCAATTCTTACAAAACAACTCTATTGTTCTTAATCCTTTTATAAGAAACAATGAACTTATTGTTTAATATTAACTTATACCTAACGGCCTATTTATTAAATAAATGGGAATTTTTAATAATTTATTTTACATCTGCAACCTGTGTACCAACACAGATTAAGATGGTGACGAATTGGAACCTAGCATCTGAAATTTCACGATAACTGTTAATTGTGCTTCAACCCTGAGAACAACATAGGTATTATAGATTTCTAGAGACATTATAATCTAAGCGGCCGTTCCCACAGCGCTATCCTGCACGATATTTTGTGGTAATAATTTGGGATCACGAGTCACCATCCCACTGTTCATACGGTTAGAAACAAAATGCTTTATTAGTTTTAATCATCGCTGTGTGCATTGGGCCTTACCCTTCAGGAAAACAGGGGGCTAAGCCATATCATCCTTTACACAGTCCATCCATCGTTTCTTTGGTCTTCCTCTACTCTTGTAGCCATCTACATTCATACTCAACATTTTCCTCATTCCTGCACATCACATTTCCATACCACGATAACCGATTACCACACAACTTTTCAGTAACCGGCACCACTTTCAGACTTCCTCTTATGTACTCATTCGTTATTTTATCCATTCGCGTTACACCACACGTCCCCATTAGCATTCTCATCTCAGCCACAGGCAATTGCCTTTTATTGATCCCTTTTGTGGCCCAACTTTCTGATCCATACAAGACAGCAGGTCTAACCATGGTTTTATAAATCTTCACCTTGAGTTTAAAGGGAATGCGGGAGTCACATATTGTTCCCGTCTTTGAGGTTATTCATATTATTGTCCTATTATGATTCTGCAAAAGCGCCCATTTTATGGCCTCAGGTGTGGGCTGCGGGACTGTTCGAAAGAGATACCGCGGCCCTGGAACACAAAGGGCAAAGAAGGAACATGGATGGGTTTTAGTCAGTACAAGTCTGACACTCCCTTCCGCTCCGCCCAGAGCGGGAGGGAGGGGTCATTTGATGATTTCCCATCCTAAAAAAAAAATGTGTGATGTTATGTCTCATGCTCATAGATACCGAACATAATGTTCAGAGTAACATTGACAGATTTAAGGAAATGATAAGATACTTACTTGCTAGCTACTCCTTTAGTAAATATTTGAGAAAAATATTTATTTAAGGCAATACTTAAACTTTACCACGTAGGTAATCATTGTTTAAATATTGTTTTTGGGTGTGAAAACTAATATTGTGTAACAATACCTACTTCTGGCACATTATGCGGCTACAAAACTCTCCTGCTTTACTTTTTATGGCTTCGTTGGTCCAATGATAACAAGAGCTACTTTTGAGCATGAGAGGTCTTGGGACTGTGCAGTGTGTGAAAATGTTGCAGGACTTTTCAAAAAAATCTCAGCAGCAGTCGGCTCCTGTATTTGTGTACAGTGTGATTGTGTGTTTTGAACAATTTAATTGTATTGGATCTCGCAACGAAATTAATCAGAAAAGAATCGTGGAGGAGTAACAAAAAAATCATTTCCACTTCCCTCCATATCAGCATGAGAGGAGACAGAACAAAACAAGGTCAATAGGCACAAAGGGACGTCTACAACTGGGATAATCCCATGAAAGGGTCAGACCTAGACAGGCACTAACCTTTGTGTTACTTAGTTGACCACAAGTGCTCTCAAAACGGTAATTGTTCGCCTCATCCCACTGTGCGGCAAAGGTCTCTTCTCGTGACTTCCAGTTCTTTTGATCCAGGGCTAATAAGGGCCACTGGTCTTTGACTTAGTCCAGGTCGTCCCCCCCATCTTCTACGAGGTCTGCCTCGTCGCCTTCTGAATCAAAACGGTAGGTAAACTAAAACATTGTGAAGAAACTTTTTTTTTAATACAAGTTTTACTTTTTTTTTAATACAAGTTTTACTTTTTTTTTAATACAAGTTTTACTTTTTTTTTAATACAAGTTTTACTTTTTTTTTAATACAAGTTTTAATGTTATAATTTTACTTTAAATACCTCCATGACCCCCTTTCTATTTAATTCATTCATCAGCACAACGTTTTGAGTGTGTTACTTTGAGTTCTACCGTAAAACGTGATTTATCATCCCAAAAAAGCAATAATTTTTGAGTTACTTAATTTGATGAACAGAATGCTTTGTTGACGGATTCGTGAAGGGTCCTTTTACCTTGTATACTTAACATATTCAACAAATGTTTTTCTGCCATGAATACCTATCTACCGTCAAATATCAATTATTGGATATACATTTACGTATGTTGACGTATTAACACAGTATATTTAAATATTTGCTTCGAGCAAATTGACACGCATTATTTCACAGTATTTTATAGACGCGTGTTTTAGTTTCCATGGAACTCTTGACGTACGTAAATATGATTTTAGTTTAATACGTACTCATTTTCACTAACATTAAGTGACACCTAAATAAATACTTAAAAGTTTTACAGTGTTCGATTTTGAACGGGTTTGCTGGCGAGCTCAGTGTTGAAATTCCAATATTCATTGTTTAGGTATTCATTGCGGTTTCACCTATTGTTAGTGAAAACGAGCAAAAGACAATCAGCAACTATGTTAGTACTTAGTCGTAGTCATTACGAAGAATGGTTCCGTGATCTTTCCTTGCTCAGATTTTATTGTTATTTTTCTAACATTTTACCGATTCAGTCACGTTTTAATTTTCAGCAAGTTATTGGCAATATTTTACTTTTAAGGTGACTACAGCCACGAGCAATGTAACTGCATAAACGTAGTAACTTCTAAAAGTGATTTTCACCTGCTCTACGAACATAGTATTTTGAATGCCATACTATTACTAAAGAGATCTTATATTAAAGTAGAAACAGTTAGTTAATGATAAAATCACTTTCGAATTTTGCTAACTGACATATATTTCATTGCTCTTGACTGTACACTCTCGCCGAGACACCCCGAGGCAGCCCGAGTGCTCCTATATTATGTACACCACACAAAACACCTTTTATAATATACAGCAATAAAGATTATACGGTATCTAAATCGATTCATGCTGATAAATATAAAAAATCACGTGTCACTATGTTCTTAAACTGTTATCTCCGAAACCTCCCAACCGATTCTAATAAAATTTTGTAATTTCACCTTGGAATATAGGATAGTTTTGGACACGATAGGAGGCGATTATAAATATTAAAAGGATTTTGGTCTCAAGGTACATAATCTACTTAATACATCCCAGTCCTTCGTTTATCTTTGTCAAGAAAAGTGTCGAGTACCAGACCCCTTCGGTCCTTAGGGAAATCGGATCTTAGCAATATATTATAGAGCAGAGTCTCCTAAGAGTTTGTTGATAATACGCTTATAGTGTTGTTAGAGAAATTTTTTATGGTATGTGCAATGTTTTGAGATTTCCTTAGTACATTGCATTGCACGACGAGATTATGATAACAAAAGATCGGTAATGCTCATAAAGAAACATTCATGAGAAATAAGGAAATAACACTGAGAACTTTCTCAGTGTTGTTTTGTATTAATTATTTGTTTTTATAAATATGTCGGATATGTCAGGATTTATTCCGTTAGGCTCGTACATCATGTGGTCTGCTCACATGAGGGGTTTCGTGCTATGAAAATACACTATTTGCGATACACTGTTTCTAGCAAACTAACAAATTACTTGAGATTACAATTTAACACAATAACACGGGGCACAATGAATCGGGTACAGTTCCAAGACGTCTCAACTCCGCCGATCCGACACTGAATGTCGTCCTCCCTAGAGTTGGAAATCAGAGCTCTGTACAAGCACACCGTGTGGTGGGTAGACTGGTTAGTAAGTCGCGTGATGTCACCACTGCACACAGGCACGCTTTCCAATTCATTTTATGACCGTATTAATGACCGGTTCCGACATATATTTAATTGTGTTTATAATACAAATAAATAAAATACAATACGTTGCCAAGGAAACGCTCTCTTTCGAAACATTATTTGATAAAAACGAGCATTTTAATAAAATATTTTTCTAGTGTGGTGGCATTTTTTTAGAATGTCGTATTGATAAGTAATCAAGCGACCGCATTTAGTTTTAGATTTTATTTTTTATAGATAGTTGTTTGTTTTAAATGGTTCATTAGCCTATTAATTGATTCAAATACTCGTAAATTACTTTAATAACACATTACGTAAACGGAAACCGTTTACCGAGTTTTTTAAATTTTTATATGATCCAGGATCCATTTTTTTGCATAAAAACTTTACTATGGTACTTACTTAATAGGAATGTGATTTATTTAATTTATAAGTAGTTAGCCTTGTGAAGACGACTACGAACTAGAATACTGCCGTTAAGATTATTCCAGTAATTTTATCCGAGTTTACATGAATCGCTGCGTAGCTAAATGAGAATTAATAAAAATAATAATTAAATAAAATAGTTTTCTTTTATATTGGCAATAAAACTATAAGGTTCTATTTACAGTTAGGAATCAGCTACGACAAGTAGGTAATTAAAAGCGGTTTTGCACACAGAAGCCAAAACAACAGTTTTTAGAATTTTTGTCTGTCTTTCTGTCTGTATGTCTTTCTGTCTGTATGTTTGTACGCGCATCAAGCAAAAACTACTGCATGGATTTCAACCTAGTTTCCACCGCTCTACTGCTAGATGCTTAACTTAAAATATAGGCTACATTAAATATAGTTTTGGACCCGATAGGTGGCGCTGTGCGAAGCAAGGGCGGGTCGCTAGTACACAATAATAATGCGGGCTAATGACCGATCATCGACCTGGTCTTTTCCTATTCTGTGGTCACCCAAGCGGAGCGGAGAGAAGACGTGCGGAAACAGACCAACCACATTGGTTGAAATTTACATCGCGTCTCCCGTCTCTTCTATGATAACCAAATCTTGCACATCACATCTCTGCTACGCTCGTCTCCGCTTTGCTGGAGCCTGGGCCTAAGTCTAACTGCATGTACTTGAATACCAGTCTTCATCTTTATAAAAGGGAGACTTAAAAATAATTACTTTTTTTAATACTATAAAATAATAGTAATAATTAGGAAGAGGCGGATTAAGCAGTTGGCTCAATAATTAATACCCAAGCTTCTGTCACACACAATGGCCTGGCTGGAACGGAATAGTACCTTTCTTGGTAGTAGATAAATAGATAAACCATTTATACAGGGTGTAAACAGACCCTTCACATAGCCGTCAACCAAGCATTCTGTACATCAAACTAAGTAACTTTACGCAAAAATTATTGCTGGGAATCGACTTTTTTTTGGGTGAAAAGTCACGTTTTACGGTACGACTCGATGGAAAGCACTCAAAGCATTGTGCTGAGGGATGGATTGAATAGTACGGGTGGTGTGTAAAGTAACCTTACATTAAAACATGTATTTAAAAAAAAAAACTTGTGAAAAAGTTGGACCTTTGACCCCCAATATCTCCGTAACTAGAAGGTTTCCAGGTATGGTCTAGAACAAAAAAATGATCGCAAAGACGGGGAGAACAAGTGCCTTTCGGCTATGTTAAGGGTCTATTTACACCCTTTATAGTGCACACAAAAGACATAGCATAACACACACAGAAGCACAATGAAATGATACATATTACACGACTATATAGCTATATTAAAACGAAAGGCCAATTCACAAAAAGAAAAACATATTTTCGAAAGAAGTCTAGTAACACCATGACATACTTCAAATAAAATATCGAGTATACAAGGTACGCCGTGCGTCAAAAGGTTGCACCAAATGGGAGTCCAGCTCAGCATAAGTCAGGCATGCACCTGACGCTGATATTCTGCTGGATTCCTGTAGTGACATACGTAGTGGCTTATATCCGACTTACAGTGAAGAAAGACTCTTTATAGCTAATGCGTAACCATAGACAGTAAGCTACGCTGCCAACTTTGCTGAAGATCTAATATTATAATCTCAACATGAGCCGAGTTTGCCAAGGACGAGTTCGTGTTTAATCGAGGATACTTCAAATTCAAATAAAACAAACAAAACACACACACACACACAACACACACCAAGCAGGCACACGGCAGGCGGCAGCGGCGGTGGCGGCGGTTTTTTCATACTTAAAAGCCAGGTTCTTCAATCCCAAGGCCACTTACCGTCATGTTTTTGCTTTAAGAAGATAATTATAACATAACTTTTCCTTTTCGACAAGGAAAATTCCGCTCAGTTCGATATTGTTACAATCAAGGACCAAACCTGCCGTGGGATTATCCAATTAATCTTCACTAATATTATAAAGAGGAAAAATTTGGATTTTGTATGTTTGTAACGAATAAACTCAAAAACTACTGGACCGATTTCAAAAATTCTTTCACCGTTAGAATGCTACATTATCCCTGAGTAACAGAGGCTATATTTATTACTATAAAATCCTAAAATGTTTACAAATAAATGTCCATCCGTGCGAAGCCGGGACGGGCTGCTAGTTATACATATAAAGAGAAACTCTTGCACTAGTTGTGGCGCGGGCGCCTAAACTTTGCTTAGTCTTAGTAATAGGGGGCAAATGAAGGAATCCTGACTACCTCGACTGCCGCGTTGGTCTAGTGGTCGCAAGCGCGACTGCTGAGCACGAGGTCCTGAGTTTGATTCCCAGGTCAGTCAAAGTGTTATTGGGTTTTTCCTAGCTTTCTCAGTAGCAGCTACGGAGTCTGGATTTCTGCCCGGTTGATGGCAATAGGCTCGCCCCCTACTACATGGGACTTAAACATAACCGGCGAATTCTGGGTGTATTTCTGCCTAACCCTACGGGGATAACAGCCGTGATGTTGTGAAAGAATCCTCTGAATGCGAGAAGCATAGGACCGGTCAATGTGGCGCCGCCATCTTTGATGATGGTGATGATGATTTACTAATGATTTTATGACGCCAACCTTTTTAGATCTTTTAAGGATAGTCGTTGTTTGTATATATTTCTCACAGAATCGTAATTTCTATCTGCTGAGTAAGAGTCGAAGGCCGTTTTCTTTAACATTTTGATAATGAATATGAATATGAATGATATGCTGTTGAAATTTCAACCCTCAGCATTGAGAATAAACTTAAAAATACAACATACTCCTTAGTGTTACATGGTACTTAAACTTGCTAGTTGTCGCCTAGTGCTGGCGAAAACCGCCTTAACTCATTTCCTAATTAACTCACCTATCACGCCACAGGTCATTTCTTTAACTCACTCAATTATTTTTTTGACACTGAAAATGTTCATTGGTTGAGTTATATCGTTGCGTGACTGCAACACTTCCTAGAGTTACTGCTTCCTTAGTGATGAGGGCCATGACCTTAAGGCTTCGTTTCCATCAGAGATGAGCGAGGATGCGTAGAAGGGGATGTGTGTGGAACTAACCAATCACATAAATCTAGAATACCTCAAGCTGTGAAAAAGAAGCGATATTATTGGTTAATTTTTAAATTTTAAAAATTGCTACGCGCGAAGCGGCAGCCAAAGGGTGCATAAATTTGATGTCGTCTTGATCGCCGTGTATGGTACTAGCTCGTGTGAGCACTAGTCCTTCATTCCATTCGGTTTAAAAAAAAATGTACTTTAAGTGTTTTCTCCCATACAAAAAAAACACAAAACTTTTTTTTCTCACTGGTGGAGCTACTCATACCATCCATACGTTAATATGACGTCAATTTCTGACTTTGAGTTTCTGTGAGTATGGAGCTCGATGTGGAATTAACCAATCACATAGCTAGAATACCTCAAGCTGTGAAAAAGAAGCGGTATTATTGGTTGGTTTCACACACATCCCTCGCTATGCATCCTCGCTGATCGCTGGTGGAAACGCAGCCTAAGTGAAACCTGGGTTTTACGATTTGCTGTTAAATATAAATTTGTTCAGTAAATAACTTGAGTCAACTATGTAAGGCAAAAATTTTCTTTGTGTATAGATAATTTGTTGTAGGTAACAGTTACTGTTCGATTTTACGATTATGCGGCTGATTTGTTATGGACTTTTTACGTGGTTTTTGTCGAAAAAATCTTGATTACATCAAGATTAAATAGAAATTAAGTAATATACTTAATTTTTTTTTTTTTTTTGTATCCATAAAGTTCGTACTTACCTAACATAATAGTTTTCTTAGTCATTCAATAAGTAAACAGTTAGGCACCTTATATTTCCTTTATTTATTTATGTACAATTTAATAACAAAACAGAATGTAAAAAAAAAAATTTTGCCCACCTTTATCGGGAAACAGGGTTCAAGCTACCGGCGCACAGTGGTCTGGAAATCGAGCTTCATACTCATAGAAACTCAAAGTCAGGAACTAAAAAAAAAAATGCAATGGCTCTGGTATACCTCTCTTGATGTCATATTAACGTAAGAATATTATGATTAGCTCCAGGCGTGAGAAAAAAAAAAAGTGTTTTTTTTGTATGGGAGAAAACACTTAAGTACATTTTTTTTAAACCGAAAAGAACTGAAGGGTTCTTTGACGTGGAAGATGGCTTTGGATTCTTTCTATAGTTTTCTATGAGGATGCAGCTCGATTTCCAGACCACTGTGCGGCGATCAGGTCCGGTAGTTTACTATTATCCTTTAATTCTTGTCTGTTACACAAAACTTACTGCTTAAAGTTAAAAAAACCCAGGGTCTTTCTTGGGGGAAAAAAAATATACAGGTTTTCTTTTCAATGTACAAAATACGGAAAAATCTTTGAATAATGCCAAAAAACCGAGCAGCCTATTTAGCACTATTAAAATTTTTCCTCCCTCTATTACTTAGTACCTACGGAACACTGCTCAGTGAAGTCCCGTACTGACCAAACGAAGATGTTGTGCAAGTGACCTTGCTACCGTAATCCGGTAGCGGCATCTCAATGAAAACATCGTACCCAGACGCCGCCATACTTTTTCCTGATTAGCCTTTGCGCCGTATAGTCGCGTCCCGGTCGTGCGCAAGAGTTCATCAAATGAACTAAGCCGAATAGTGCTGTGCTAATGTGTGTGTTCATTTAAGTTTTATTTTTGTTTAAGGTAAAGCTTCAAAATGTTGACGGGATGGCGATTAATTTTGTCAAAATGTAAGTATTTAATTAGTTTCATAATATTTTTTAAATGAGGATTTTTTGGTATTACATTTTGTCAAGTTAATTGTTTATTATTGTGTATTTCAAATAACTGTTTATATCAGTGTAAAGATTTAATTATATAATTTGGAATGAAAATGTAATGCCTATTTATAGTTTAATTGACCAAACTTAATTATCAATTTTAATAAATTAGCACTCACTTTGAATAATTTTCCAAGTATTCCGGAGGTACACATTAGTATACTTGTGCGAAATTTTACATAACTAATTTGTTTTTTAATCAGCCTATTATGTCCCACTGGGCGAAATCCTCCCCATGGCTTAATTGAGTTTTATTTCCTTTCTACATTGCTCTTACAAACTATAAAAAAACATTATTTGTGGTATGAAATAAACAGCAAGTAGCAAGCACGTGTAATAAAACATATATGAAAACAACTTAGAGCAAAAACTTCCTTCCTGCTTTCATAACCGAGAACACAGTACCTGTACAGATCAGTTACTTTTAATGATGCAGTAGCCCAGCATCACTAAATCCTTGTACTTGTTTTTGAACGTCGTGGTTAATTGATAGAGACCTATGACAGCCTATGCTATTAAATTCAATTCAAGGTTAGGTTGCATTGGCATTAACGATTCTAACTAAATCATTATTTCTTTACAGTATTCATAATACCGCAGAGATATGTCTTGGCGATCATGGCGCTCTTGGCTGTGGCCAATGCGTATACTATGCGTGTCTGCCTGAACCTGGCCATCACTCAGATGGTGAAGAGGCCACAAACGGTATCTACTGATGATGACTACGACCCCCTCGTATGTAAAGAACGGTACGGAGACGCAGGGAACTCAACTGATATCAGAAACTTCTATTCTGCTAAAGCTGATGATGTGAGTACGATGATATGTATTTTTGTGAAACATAACATTATCAACAATCAACTTGTGCAGTGTAAGAAAGCTTAATATTTTTATTGCATTCCACAATGTGTTCTTCAGTGGTTGGCATAAAGGTCTAATTATATTATTTTAATATAATTAGAATAATTATATTAATTAACTAAAAACCGAATGATTTTGATATAATGTTTGTTTGAGCTACGGTTTGTATTCTAAAGCAAACTATGTAAAAAAAAAACGCTTAATTTACAAGATAGTGTTCAGAACGCCTTAGAAAAATGCTTCTGAAAAAAAGTGTTGAATTCCCTATAAACGGGCCACTCTGTCTCACATTTATGTTTGTGTATGCAGTACCTATAAAACTTGCATCACGCACATGTTTCGTGAAAGTTCCGACTACATTGCAGTTCGGGATTTATACACGCCGAAACTAGTAGGGCACCCCGTTACGATCCACATGGTAGAAGACAGTATAGACACATAACACATGCACGAACCGGAAAAAAATAGGAATTCACTAGTGGTCATATTTATGATACACTAGTAATGGCGGATGCCAAAGTTTATTAAACTTGCTAAAAGCGGTTTTTGACAACTCTCAGCCCGTTGCTACATTGCCTAACTGCTTTACATTTTTGTATTGAGGATAAGTCAACTGTTTTAATTTCATATTTATTTATTTTTTGTAATTTTTTTGTCTAGTATATAACGGAATCGCGTTTTTAATATACAGGGTGTGTAAAAAATTGTGGATCAAACGAAACAGGGTGGGTTAGTTGGGGTTATTTTCAGTAAAAATATCTCTGTGGCAGAGCCCTAACTTTATCTCCTTAAAAGTTATGACTATTTGAGTGTTTTTTTTAAGAAAATACCAATTTTTTAAATAAATAGACAATTAAAGTAAAATGGGTACCTATTTTAAAACAATAAATGGTGTTTAGTTGCTTCTAGGAAATGTATCATCACTACAAAAGTACTTTTATGACAGTGGGTACCATGACTTATGAATATTGGCCCTTTTTTTCAATATCTTTTAAGTACCGCGAAAAATTATTTGATACTTAAGAACATTACTGTAAAAAAATTGTAAGTACTATCAAAAAATTACCCTGGTAACCCCTACTATCAACCTGTTTCGTTTGATCCACGATTTTTTACCCACCCTGTATGTGCAGAATACTTGAGCGATAATAATTCCTGAAGCCAACTTTTGCCATACGCAATTATTATATTGAAATGAAAAAGTAGGTATACTGAGTGCTTCATCCGAAACTTTATATTTTGTTAAAACACAAAAAGCTGCTACCGTATGGGTCGAGTAGAACTAGGTTGGTTAAATTATCTGATTGTTGTATTTCGGGGGAGCAATGGGTCAAAATCGCCACTCTACACTAAGCAAAAACACGGCGGGTCCAAAAGGGGATCATGGGACGAATTTGACTCGTGTCGGTAAAGTATAGTGACTGTCTACTGGGGAAAGTGGATCCAGGGAAGTGTTTACCGTTCAATAATAATGATAATCACACTAATATTATAAAGGCGAAAGTTTGTATGTGTGTATGTTTGTTAGTCCTTCACGGAATAACGG
The DNA here is from genome assembly GCA_905163415.1 of Noctua fimbriata. Classification (NCBI taxonomy): domain Eukaryota; kingdom Metazoa; phylum Arthropoda; class Insecta; order Lepidoptera; family Noctuidae; genus Noctua; species Noctua fimbriata. Next base: position 7,930,138 of record LR990926.1, read on the forward strand.
ATTTGGATGAAATTTAGTAAGAAGATAGCTTATATACTGGATGAATACATAGGCTACTTTTGATCCTGGAAAAATGCGATGGAGATCAAATAACTCAAATATGGTTTTCCCAAATTTTGAAATATTGATTAAAAACGTCTATTTGGCGACGAAAAGTACAAGGCTAGCATAAATTCAAGGTGTTGTTTATTCAACCAAGGTAAGTAGGTAAATAGGAAGTCAGGTAGGTAGGATAGGGTAGTTAGGGTAGAGTAGTAAAAAGTATAAGGAGGTAGTAGGTAGGAAAAGTAAAATGAAAAAGCGAGCAGCGGTGGCCCAGTGGTGGCGGTCCTGACTTAGGAACAGTAAGTCGTGGGTTCGAACCCCGGCAGGCGCATTACTTTGTGTAATTTATTTCATCACCACTGCTCTCAAAACGGTGAAGGAAAACATCGTGAGGAAACCGGCACGTCCTAGAACCAAAAATTCAAAGACATGTGACATCTACCAACCCGCACTGGGCCCGCGTGGTGGATTATAGCCCATTCCCTCTCATAGAGAGGAGGCCTGTGTCCCAGCAGTGGGAACATTATAGGCTGATTATTATGAAGGTAGGAAAAGGGCATTGTAAAGGTGCAATGCAACTCACGGGCACAGTTAGTAATACTATAATTTTAAGTTCGCGGCAAATTGTCATCGTGCTGATTCAAACTCTTTCCAATTAAACTCCTTACTGTCGTGAAAATTGTAATGAAAAACTTGTTGAATACGTAATAAAGAATGAAAAACTCAAGTAAACAGAGCACTTTTTCATTATTTAAAATGGTTTGGTTACAATTATTTGTTTATTTTTTGTTCAATCAACTTTTTTCGTCTAGTTCACGAAAGTACATTAGTTTTTGCGATTTATCGCAGACAATGAGGAAACGTCAATGTAATCCGAAGATTTTATCACCGTCTAAGCCTTTATCAAGTAGGTTATGGTCAGGTTTTAGTATAGTGCAGATTTTTATTACAGACAACCGCATGTCGTTGGTAAAACTGTCCTTGCGACGGCCTATCGTAGCATGGAGTTTTAACGTAACAAAAAGGCCAATTGTTGAGTTTATAGGAATAGACTCGTAGATAAATAATTACAGTCACACGGATTGGTCTTAAAGGGTTAAGCAGTTCTTATCGAGGTCGGCCCGTGGATGTGATGACCATCCATTACATAGTACCGAGTTCCTATAGGGCTTTGACAGAAGTTATGCGTAGCCATAAGCCCGAAAATCAAACAACCAGTCTTACCAAGAGATATTACCCATTTCCTGTGTTGTATGGAGGTTAGAGGCAGTCGCTCTATGTAAAATATTGGTATTCTGTACTATCTCAAAGAGATTTAAAAGACTTATAGGGGGCGAGACAAACAGAAAAGACGGAAGACGAGGACGCGTTTATCATTTCCGCGTCTCGTCCGCGCCCTGTCTCTTCTGTGTTGCGACGCTTCTACAACATTATTTTTAGTATATGCGAAACCTGAATATAGTTTGTTCAGAATAAGTAACTGAATCGATTCCAATCATTTTTAAACCATGTTATATTTTTTTCCAAAAATATTTAAAAAAGTTAAAAGTTGGATACCGAGTGACTTTAAGTACCTATCGCAATAATTTAGGTACCTACTGCCAAATTATTATTATCAATGAGCTCAAGACGACGCTGGAGGCGCGCGCTGCGTGATGACCGCGTTTTTGTGCGGACAACTAGGTAACAGAACAAGCTTATAACTTTGTGATTTTTCATGATACAGTTTTGAACTTTTGTACATAGATTCTTTACATAAAAATACTAGACACGTGTATCAGGTTTCGCATATACTAAAACTAATGTTGTATACATTTTGTATGAAAATTTATTGAAGGGGCGACGCATCCTCGTTTTACGTCTTTTCTGTTTGTCCCAGCCCTAGATATTCCCCTATAGCGAATATTTTCATACAAAAATTTTGATTCCGAACATTTTTCATTTTGACACATGAATGCTACCTGTCAAGCGGGCTTATGCCATTAGACATACAGATTTTTTACTAAGTAAAAACAAGTATTAGATTATAATTTTCTTCGTCTTGTCCCGTCTATCGCTCCTTAATAGCGTTCTCCCAAAAAGTTGGCAACGTCGCAAATAGCTGTCAATATTTACCAGTTTTAATTAATTTGGCAATTTTACTGTATGGAAATAAGAAATATGGGTAACTAGTGAACTAGAATATTAATAATGAATTGCAATTAAAACACTGAATTTGATGTTGTAACCGTTTTAGGTGTAAAAAAGGCATTTGGAAAGTTTCCAAATACTTTTTTTACATCTAAAACTAAACATTCGGTGTTATGATATTAATTATCAATATTTTAGTTCTATAGTTAGCCATATTTCTTATTTTCATACAGTAATATTGCCAAATTAATCTAAACAGCGAAATATTGCGAAATATTTGACAGCTATTTGCGACGTTGCCAACTTTCTGTATAAACGCTCTTAAATATTTGAATGTTTTTGACCTATCTACAAACAAAAGATTTAGTCTGCGGAATATTCTGCAACATTGAAAGATCCATCCTGAGATGTAGGTATACATATATATGACAATGATATTTATCTAAATACAAGGTAAACAGTCTGCTGATATCTGTAACTGTATCCTTAGGAGGTAGAAGTGTTAGATAAATGATATTAATATTATCATCATGAGATTATTGTCTCATGTGTACTTATGTTGTTTACTATTCGCGTTCCTTATGACATTTTGAATTCAGCGTAATATTTAGCAGTTTTCGTAATGCAATTATGAATACGTACTGTCGTCAATACTTTTATTTGGGTAGACGTAAAGTCAATTTTGATTTTTGACTAAAACTTACAGATAACGAGACTTTACTGAGGTTAAAACTATTTTAGTGACACATTGGTACCAAAGCAAAAGTATAAACTTTGAAACGTTATCCTATTTTCATACAGGATGGAAAGGAGACACCGACGCGAAAACGGTCACCACGTATTTCATACATCATTCGATTTGATTCAGAGCACCCCAACATAGAAATTTTTCATCGCTAATTTAAAAAAAAATCTGCTGTTCCATACATTTTGACCGTCAAAAATCAAAATCAAAGCATTTATTTCAAGTAGACCAGTTACAGGCACTTTTGAACTGTCGAAACAAAAACATCAATGAAATCTACGTACAGTCCCAGTCACAAGGCATAAAAACTGTGAAAGTGCTGTAGTTGCCCATTCCAAACCGTAGATCTCTAAGTAGAAGGCAAGAAACTCCATGGACACTCTATTAACCGTGTAGATATTGCACTTGAAACAGCTGTTTGTTTTTTAATAACCGATGAAAAATGTACTGAATACCTGGTAACAGTTTTCGCGTCGGTGTCCACCCCGTAAAGTCATTTTTTTTGCTATAAAACGTAAAACGTTACGACGTGAAACATTCTACCTTACGGTGGTAAATGATTTATGAGGTCAACTGTAAGTCCAGCTCCTATATGAGGGTCTAATGATTCATTCGTTTTATTAAATAGGCGAAACTTTTGAAGCGGTAATAGCTCAACTCTCAGCAGTGACTTGTCGTGAGATCAAAACCCACAGTTGTCTATATTATCGATGATGAATCTGGTTAACAGAAATACTAGCAATGACCTTAAATTATAGCAACAAAAAAAAAACAAAAGTGCAAACGTTCTTAAAGTATTGAGAAGGATAAACAATCGGAAAATAAATCATCTGGGATTCCAATCATACTTGTATAAAGGAAGAACGAGGCATTTAGTACATTATGTATGCCACGTGAACCATTTGTTTGATTTCAACCGCATACCTATTCATTTTTATTGGTTCGACAAGGAAATGAATTGCTAAAGAGTTTCCGAAGAACGTTTGTCAAAATAAAACTGATAATAAATTCATATCATGTATTTCTTTGAGGTCAATTATGAGTTCATTGATCGTTGTTATTAACCACAGTTGCACGTGCCATTAATAACTATTATAAAGTATCAATTAAATTGCAACTTGTATTCAACTCACTGCCTTCTTGGACTGCTGAGTGTGGAGCCCTGGGTTCGATTCCCAAGTCGTGCAAAGTGTTATTGAGTTTTTCTGCTAGGAACTCCTCAGTGGTAACCCGGAGTCAGAAAGTTGGTGGTGTTACACCCCATGCCTCAGAAAGCACAGAAAGCTGTTTGTACATGATCTCTTCCCAGGTGTGTCAGGTCGGTGTCCCATCGAATTATGAGAGTAGGTAAAGGAACTGAACAGACCCATAGTTTACCTGCGTCTGTGCACACACTTATGAGCTATATTAATATCTCCTGCGTTCTTGGTTATTTGCTGCCGTGTAAGGAAGTCGGTTTGGGGGAGGCCTATGTCCACAGCGGACGTCTTTCGGCTGAAATGATGATGATGATGAAGGAAGTTGGTCGGGAGGAAAATTCACTTTAATATCTCTTACTTGGCTGTGGGGCGCCGCTATCGGAATGATCGCGAAGATAACAAATTTATCCAATTTAGATCATTTCTTTTACGCTTTGTGATCACTCTTGAGTTGAAGATGAAAGTACTAGAGTAAGAACGTATATACCTAAATATGTAGATAACATGATGGACCAAATGCGTGTGCCACACCTACAATAACAAAGATAGTCTGTCTCAATGATCTAAGCGCTCAAGTGGACAATTATATAAATAACGACTGATAACTATGAAACACGTGTTATTTAATAATCTTTCAAAACTATTATGATAACAATCTTACAGTGTACTATTATTTCAACAGGCCATGCTGTTTGAATGGAGTGAAGCAACCCAGGGTTTGATCTTGGGATCTTTCTACTATGGCTATGTTTTGACCCATATTCCTGGGGGAATGTTGGCTGAAAGATTTGGTGGTAAATGGGTGCTTGGTTTTGGACTTCTGTCTACTGCTGTCTGTACCTTCATCACCCCTATTACTGTCAAAATGGGAGGAGCCACTGCGCTGTTCATTTTGAGAGTTATTGAAGGCTTTGGTGAGGTGAGTCGAATTGAAATGGAACTCTGCTAAGGATTTAATGTTTGAGGCTTGCAACCACTAGTCTAGATGCTATTTTCATAACATTTTGGTTGGCATTCAAAAAAAACTTATTGCGACGTAAGTGAACCACTTCAAGTCAATCGATTGGCATACAAGGATGTGGTCGAGACGGAATATTGACATCGCAATAAGAATATTAAGAACAAGGAAATCCCCTAGACAAGTACCTGTAAACCAATAACATCGATGGTTAACGTCCTTTTAATGGAATGTACACCAAAGCATCATATGATATGACTCAATAACATAGGTACCTATTCATCAAACAAAACCCTGACGCATGGACACTTGAACAGACAGATGGATTTAGCTTGGAGCGGATTTTTAGAATTCCGTACCCGAAGAGTAACCAACGGACCCTATTACTAAGCCTCCGTTGTCCGTCCGTCCGTCCGTCTGTCCGTCTGTCTGTCAGCGGGCTGTATCGCATGATCCGTAATAGGTAGACAGTTTAAATTTTCACAGAATGTGTTTCTGTTGCTGCTATAACAAAAAGTAATAAACATTAATTAAAAATTAAAGGGGGCTCTCTTACTACGATGGTACGGAACCCGTCCTGCGCGAGTCCGACTCGCAGTTGGCCGATATTTCATTCAATACTTGGATAACTTATGTGAAGAATATGACAGTTTGACATAATTTTTTTTTTTTATTACTCCCGATTAGAATTACCTGACTTTTAAATACTCAGGCCTTAGTAGGCCATAAAGTCTCGTACCAAACATCGCCAACGAACGAAGTTTTTAATTTAGGAGTACATAGTAATTCGTCTATAAATGATGGCTACATTGTTTGAATAGAGTAGAATAGAACAGAATACATTAATAATTCAGACGTAGTCCATATACTGTTAGTAACACAAAAAACCTTATAAAGTTATTGTACACACATACAAAAATAAACACAGAAAAAAGCGGCAGAAAACATAGAATAGATGATACCATCCCAATGTAATGGCAGAAATTCCAAGCTTCACTATAACGAACTACATTTCCCCAGGGACCTACAATGCCAGCCCTAATGGCCATGCTGTCAAAATGGGCCCCCAAAGCCGAACGAGCTCGTATCGGAGCCATTGTCTTCGGAGGAGCACAGATAGGAAACATTGCTGGATCCTACTTCTCCGGTCTTATCATGCATAACGGAAGCTGGGAGAACGTCTTCTACATGTTTGGAGGACTCGGCCTGCTATGGTTCGCGCTATGGGTAAGTTTAATGTTCTCTGATACTTATATCGTTACTGCTTCTGTTGGCCGCCGTCACTGCTGGGCCAAGGCCTCTTTCCGTAACTTCCAGCTACTGATACTTACACAAGGTCAAATAAGATTGACTAGCGAAACTTTATAATAAATAGGACTTATATTAGCAAGGGGACGAACCGGTAATTTGAAATTATTGTGCAAGTGAAGTAGTTTGAAATGCCCCCTAGGAGCATTTTTTAGGGGGTGTAAACTGGTATAAGTAACATAATCCTTCATCGCGTATTTTCCTTAGATGTGTCTCACCAAGGCTTACTGTTTGAGTATGAATTTATCTTAGCTACGTCTTTCTTTTTTGATAAGTCAAGTGTTTTATCTTAATCTAGTCATCACGATGATGCATTTAAGCTACTTTAACTTTATTCAAAAAAATATCACCTCGATTTAAGAAGTCATCACGGCATCAGCATCTTCAACCATATGCAAAGGTCAAAGACCACAGATTCTGGTTTACCACACAGTGTTATGAAGTATAACAACAATATTTTCTGTAGATACACAAATCAGTTTTGCTTACATAAGTGTACTACTAATATTAACTATGTAACGAATAAAATTAATGTTTGCATACAATATTATGACTATTTGCGAACTGTAGTATTATATTATGGACCTGTACAAACATGAGGTTTATTTATTGTTCATGATAACAATCAGAATCAGAATTTATTTACAACCCTATTTAGGTCCACATCTTGTACCTAACTATATACAATAATATTATTTTGAAGTACGCAAAACACTCGCTTCAGATGTTATGGAGTAGGGCACGCCACCATAGTGGCGATAAGTCCCCTCTTTGAGGAGTGGCTAGGGAGGCGCCACGGCGCCCTCACCTTCCGCCTGACGCAGGTCCTCACCGGACACGGTTGTTTCGGGAGGTTCCTGCACCGAATCGGGCGGGCGGAAACGCCCGGGTGTTTCCATTGTGAGGATCGTCCGGAGGACACGGTGCAGCACACTGTGGAGGTCTGCCCCGCTTGGGCGGAGCAGCGCCGTGTCCTCGTAGAGGCGATTGGCGGCGGCGACCTCTCGCGCCTGGCCCTGGTTCAAGCCATGGTCCGGAGCGAGAGGGAATGGGAAGCCGTCACCTCCTTCTGCGAAGCAGTCATGAACGTGAGAGGGAAAGATCCTCACGTCCCAGCCGCCGCGGGAGACGCCCTGGGCGTCGGGGGTCACGTGGTGGCCCCAGGCCACCGTAGGCGCGGGCCTGTGGACGGCGAGTTATGGGCTAGCTCACCGTCCGGCCGTCTTATGACGACAGGCCGTGTCGACGGCGCGTTCGTGTTCCACGCGCGCCTCAAAGAGATGTCAGCACCCACGTAGGGGTCCGCACGGGCCGATGCCTGCCAGGGCTGCGGGACTGTTCGAAAGAGATACCGCGGCCCTGGAACATAAAGGGCAAAGAAGGAACATGGATGGGTTTTAGTCAGGACAAGTCTGACACTCCCTTCCGCTCCGCCCCGAGCGGGGGGGTCATTTGATGATTTCCCATCCTAAAAAAAAAAAAAAAAGATGTTATGGAGTGGAGGATCCGTTATACAAATAGCGGTACAATTTATCATAGGCTGGGAATAAAGAGCGTAATTGCCTTTAGGATAATTTAAATTGATTAAAGATTCACTGCTCGTAAAGTTTTCTGTCATTGTTAGCCTGGGCAGTCAGTCCAGCTTCTTTCTTGCTCATTGGCTTATACTGCGGCAACGCCCCGCGTCATCGACCAGTTAATATTATGTTATTAATTTGTTCAGGGAGCCTGTAGGAGCTCTCTGTCAACCCGACCGGTCAGGATCATGAATTCGCTCGATGATCACTTTGATTAGGACGTGATTTCTGAACGGTGTATTCTCATAGTTCATGTCAAAACGGGAGCAGAATAAGTCCTGAAATATTGAAACTTGTAATTCAGAATCACTATCATATTCAAAGTTTATTTGTATTTAAATTGGACAATAAACAAAACATATTGTCGAAAACTGCCAGATATCGAAAAACAAACTGCGTAAAATAAACCTTTCCATCGTAATTGGTTCCCTATTGTATTACATGAACAATATGTGTCGTAGTGCAGTGTTGCTCTGGTATTTTATATCGGTTTATTTTCCAATTTGTTTCGAATCTAGTGGCGTTTTGATTTAACAGTTTCGGTCACTGTTATTTTCCAGTAAAACCAGAAAATGTTTTTAAAAATAGAATATGGTTTTATACAATGTTGAGTTTGGTAGCTAGGTTTAGCTAACTAGGATTAGCTTTTATAGTGTTGTTCCTTGAACATCACTTTGAAATTCGAATCGTTTCAAAATGGCGACTTGCGAGTATTTTCGAAACAAGTTTTCTTTCGAAAAAAGTTCAACATTTGAGTCCCAGTGTATCGTTGAGACCTAAATATGTATCTCAATGCTTTTTATCGTGTATTAAAAACATATTGAAGCACATGGTCTTTATTAACGAGGAGCTCGTGGCTAAATAATAACAGCCGCTTAGGTCGATCTTTAGGTCAAGCTGTGCTTGCCTAAGTTGGTCCGTGGATGGGTTACCACCTATTACAGTGAGTTTCCCCCATGCCTCGGAAAGCACGTTAAGCAGTTGGTCCCGGCTGTCATTTGTAGATTTTTGAAAGTCGTTACAGGTAGTCAGTGGCCTGAAAGTGTGACAACCCGTCTTACCAAGGGGTATCGATTACTCAGTACTAACTGGGTTGTGGAGGTCAGATAGGCATTCGCTCCATGTAAAATACTGGTATTCAGCTGCATCCGGTTAGATTGGAAGCCGAAAAGGCTAGGCAGATGGCGGAGGTCTATGTTAATACTAAAGTTATATTTTCTCTTCTAGTCGGTTCTATGCTTCAGTACTCCGAACACACATCCCTACATCTCAGACAAAGAGAAGAAGTTCTTGAACCAGAACGTGGACGCTTTGATCCACACCTACTCAAAGAAGTTGGATCCCATCCCATGGAAGGCGCTGCTCAGATCTGTGCCACTGTGGGCCCTGATTATCGCCGGTGTAAGTAATTTAATGTTATGATTTTTGTATTTTTTTCTTCATTTTTTTTATATTGAATATCGAATCGCCCGATTTTTTGCCCATTTTTACACAAAGCGTCACCTAAGTGCGTTCCCTCACATCATTCGCCTGTAATGTAAAAAATACAAGATTCGATTTTGCACAGAAACAAGTGAATCTGAATTGTTACATTACAGGCAAATGCTCCCTAAGCCTATGCGCCTTAAATAAACTAATTAAATGCCTGTATACAGCGTGTAAGGGACAGCACTCCGCAAACTGACAGCCCGCATTCAACTGCTTATTTTAAATCATATTCAAATTGTTGTTACCTACATAATTGTGTTTATTATGGCAACCAGTTCAATTTTAATGCTCATCTCTTATTATGGCTGCTGTGTGTTAACACTGTGGTTTAAAACATAAGCTATTTATAAATCACGTTTAAGAGAAACAAAAACATCAGCCATCAAGAACTGTAGAGCAGCGTGTGTGTGTGTGTGTAGCTGTGTAGATATATATTGCAATTTTATGTGTATATCTTTTTATTTTGTGTGTAATAAGGAATAAGAATAAGAACTGTAATAAAACTGATTTATGTTCGATAAATTGCATGAACAAACATAACAACCGGTAATCTAGTACTAGTACTGTCAATTTTGTATTTCAGTTTTATCTATTTGTCTATTTTGTTTGATTTATACAGATTTTATTATCACTAATAGATAACTTAAATAAAACAGTTTCTCAATAAAATATTGATTCACCATGAACCAAATTCTTAGCATGTTAGGAAATGTTAAAAATTCTGTGAATTAGTCAATACATTGACGGAGGAACATCGTAAGGGTCAATGAGCGTGCAGTTTAATTTTCAGCTTTCGACGCTGAGCAGAACCTTGCCAATCCCTTATGGCATTTCAAATTTCCACCGGTTGACATGTGATTTCTATCAACAGATTGGACACGATTGGGGCTACTTCACAATGATCACGGACCTTCCTAAGTACATGACAGATGTTCTGAAGTTCAACATCAAGTCTACTGGCCTTCTGTCTGCCTTGCCGTATGTGGCTATGTGGGTCGCTTCGTTCTTCTTCGGTCTTGTGTGCGATTTCTGCGTGAAGAGAGGAATACACAGTATTACATTCGCCAGGAAGTTTTACACTACTATTGGTAAGTAATGGAAAGTAGTTAGGAGAAAATAATTTAAACTTTTGTATGAAACCCATGTGGAAATCACATTTGACATGTCGACTCGTCGGCGGAGGGCGGACAACGCCCTCTTCCAGCCCCTCTAAAAGGGTCCACTGTACTAGACTTGGGGATGTTCGCCGCCCCTATATAACTGGACGACGTGGTGGCGCGTAGTTCCACGTGCGCCCCTTTTAGACGTCGCGGGGGGACTCTTACAACCCACTCCCAGCGCAGATTTGAGGAGGCCCGCAGACGCGCGCTAGCCGGGATCGTGGAAGGCGCACTAGTTTCCATGATCCCCGGTAAAAGTGTGGGAAAGTGTTTTGAGTCAGTTAGAGTCTGACAGACCCGACGTCAGAAGACATCCATGAGGATTTTGAAAAAAAGGTTATTCACTCAAAGTTAACGGCCTCAACGTAACACTCACACTTAAATCCGCATATCGCATTCCGTCGTAAGCCTTGATACAGTGTAGACGCATAATACAGTTCTCCTCGTTGTTTTTTTGTGATTGGTCAATTTGTTTGAGTTGCATTTCTCGTTCACTCCTGTGGGGATTAAATGGACAAATCCCACCCAGTGGGCGGCGCAAGAAAGAGTCGAAAATAGTTTTGTGAATTTCGATCCATCGTGCCTCCGCCCAGCTCCGAACCCGCGCCGCAGGGATTCGCAGTCGACCGACCCGCCACCGCGCCAACAAGGTTAGTCATCAACCGGCGAAACAAGCGACCGCGCTGAGCGCGCCCCACCACAAGTCACTGTGCCGCTACTGTACTGCAACGCAGCGCCTAGCACGTAACGACGAGCAATACAAGCTTAAGCTTTTGTTGGCTGTTTTATAACTGAAGGTGATTCGTCATGTTTAACCCTAAGCGTACGCCACCTAAAATCCCGCTACGACATGAACAGTCACTCTCCGAGCCTGACTTGACAAATTGTTCACCCCCAAAAATCGACCCTAATATTACATGTCGCAAGCGCAAGCAACCTGAGTGTGAACATGAGGTAGTACTCTCAGCCCTTAGGGCGGACCTCCAAAAGTCCTCTTCTATCCAAGCGGAGCTACAAAAGACTCTCAGTGAATGGAAGGTAAGCTTGGATGGTAGGCTGGCTGCAATCAATGATAATATTACATCGATTAGAGGTGACTTGGAAACCTATATAAAGGAATCAAAGAAAGAAATAGCCAGTCTTCGCTCCGAAAATGCCGCTATAAAGGATACGGTCTCAAAACTGTCAGTAGAAGTAGCCGGGGTAAAAACATCTGCTCAGCATATCTCTGACCAATATGACGACTTCCAAGAGCGACTTAATAACATAAATAAGCAAACTTTAAGTGTAAATCCGGATGCAATAAAGGCTCTAGAATTGAAGATTGACAGCTTGGAACAGCAGGGCAGGCAATGTAACTTAGAAATCTCCAATGTCCCTGAGAGGCGAGGAGAAAACTTACCTGCATTATTGGAGGATATAGGTAAACAGATCGGCCATAATATATCGAGAGACGATGTTACATCGATACATCGCGTGCCACATGTCACAAGCAGCGAAAGGCCTAAAAATATCATTGCCACTGTAAAAACACGTACACTGAGGGACAATATAATAACTGCATGCCGCCTGAAGAAAGGATTTACCTCTAAAGACCTGGGCATCGCTGGCACACCTCACACTGTATATGTAAATGAACACTTAACTCTACAGAAAAAACAGTTGCTACGCGAGACCCGAGAGGCAGCTAAAAAATTTAGCTATAAGTTTGTCTGGGTAAAACATGCCACCATTCTTGTTAAGCAATCGGAAAACTCGCCCACTATAGCCATTAAATGTAAAAATGACATCAAAAACATTAAACATGCTCCAAGTGGTGGACCTATAGCAAGTTAGGTTAATTTAATTTAAGTATTATTTATGTTATCACTAATAACAATGTCTAATACTACAAAAAGTCATGATTTCAGCATATATTACCAAAACAGCAGGGGCATTCGCACGAAGTTAAATACCTTGTATATGAATATTCTTTCCAACTGTTTCGATGTTATTGTTTTAACAGAAACATGGCTTATCCCTACAATTAATAATAATGAATTTATTGATGACCGGTATCTGGTTTTTCGTTGTGACCGGAATAGAACTACTACTAGGAAGTCTGATGGTGGTGGCGTATTGATAGCGGTACTGCGAAAATATAACCCTATTTGTATTCCTTCTTCACAGCTTGGTACTTTAGATCAATACCTTGAACAAATCGCTATTATCATTCCAAGTTGCAATAATTCTTCTCATACCCTTATCTGCGCAGCCTATGTACCGAATAATATACCTTTTGAGGTATACAATACTTTTTTTGATAGTATGGACAATTTAATCGACTCAATAAAAACTGATAGTATATTACTGCTAGGTGACTTCAATATACCTACAGCACAATGGGCTAAACTTAATCCTGGTCAAATTGATATGACTTGCCTGGGCACCTCACAGACTTGTAACCGTTTAAGGGACTTTTTGATTGTTCACGATGTAAAACAATTTAATCATATATCCAACTCGAATGGACGCATACTAGATCTCCTTGTGTCTGATGCAAAGTGCACTGTTATGAAACCTAATCAAGATCTTTTACCAGTTGACAGTCACCATCCACCGTTTTACACTCTGTTATCCCTAAATATTAACATCAGTTTATTGAAGCCTCTAAATACACCGAAATATAATTACCGTAAAGCCGACTATTCGGTCATTAACGAAGACATTGGTGAGATAAACTGGGAGAGCACTTTGGGGGGCGATTCGACTGAGAAGTGCATTGACACTTTTTACAACTGCTTATATGGAATAATAAAAAGCCGCATACCGCTATCGAAACCGCCAAACTCGCACTTCCCGGTCTGGTTTTCTAAACCGCTCATTCATATCTTTAAGTATAAAAAGAAAGCCTGGTCTAAATGGAAAAGGTACCGTAATATTAGTGATTATGAAGTATTTTCCTTGTATAGGGAGCGTTTTAAAGAGGAATGCGACAAATGTTTTCATAATTACGTAAATAGTGTCGAGGATGGTATTCCCAAAGACATTAAGCACTTTTGGGTTTACGTCGCTAATCGGCAAGGCAAGTCCGGTATACCGACCTGCATGTCCTATGATAACGTAACTTCTAGCAATCCAGTTAAAATTTGTAATTTGTTTTCAGATTTTTTTCGGTCAGTTTATGAGCCCTCTAGTCTTTACCCCGGATGGTCCCCAGCTTCCGACTCAAGTAATGACAATAACAGCTATCTCTGTACTCTGAATTTCACGGTCCATGAAGTTTGCAGACAACTAAAATCGCTAGATATAAACAAGGGCCCGGGCCCTGACGGTATACCGCCCTATTTTCTAAAGAGGACAGCTGAAACAATTTGTACGCCTCTTTCCATGTTGTTTAACAGATGTATTGAAAGTGGTACATTTCCGTCTGCGTGGAAAAAAACAAATATAATACCAGTACATAAAAGTGGATCTAGACAAAACATAGAAAACTATAGACCTATATCGATACTTAGTACTCTTGCAAAATTATTTGAAAAACTCGTTCATCAGGCCATTTATCCATTTTTGCGGCACAATATAATACCCGAGCAACACGGTTTTGTTAAAAATAGGTCTACAGTGACAAACCTAATGATCTTTACAGAGTATTTGTTTAATAATATGGACGCAGGAGATCAGACCGACGCTGTTTATACTGATTTTAAAAAGGCCTTTGATAGGGTGGACCATTCAATTTTATTAAACAAAATAGCCTTTAACGGCATCAGAGGCAACTTACTGCGTTGGTTCTGTTCATATATCAGCAATCGTAATCAAACTGTGGTGAGCAATGGTTACAAATCAGACTCATTTCTAGCGACTTCAGGCGTTCCCCAGGGATCTATTCTTGGCCCATTGATGTTTATTTTATACATTAACGATATTTGTATCTGTTTTCAAAATAGTAACTTCCTACTTTACGCTGATGATCTTAAGGTATTTAGAACAATAAAAAACACTGTTGATAGCAGCCTATTGCAAGAAGACCTGAATAGATTATCTGATTATTGTAATAAAAATAAATTAATACTAAGTATCCCTAAGTGCAAATACATAAATTTTACTAAAAATAAGAATGTAATAACGTATGATTATTCACTTTGTAATAAGACTCTAGATAAAGAAACCTATATCTGTGACCTGGGCGTTCTTCTTGATTGCAAACTTCACTTAAACCTACATGTAGCTAAAATTACTTCTAAAGCATTTCAAATGTATAATTTTGTTATGAGAACCACGTCGGATTTTAAACGACCAACCACATATCTGTATTTATTTAATTCTTTAGTTCGCCCACAAGTTGAATATGCTTGTATGATCTGGGATCCCTATTATATAAAATATGAGAATGCAATAGAGCGAGTTCAGCGTAAGTTCCTCAGTACAATGCAGTACAAATGTCGCATCGAACGCTTATCCTATGAGGACGCATTGAATAAGTTTAAACTGTTAACACTGCACTCTAGACGCTTGTTGCTCCAAGGAATGATGCTTCATGGACTTGTACACAATAAATTTGACTGCTCTAATTTGATACATAAAATTTACTATGTTGTACCTAGAACAGTAGTGAGACGAGAGGCGCGCTCTTATCCACTGTTTGCTACAACTCCCTGTCGTACAAATGCAGGAAGGAGAGCGCCGCTCCAGAGATTGGTTCAAGCTTACAATAATAACTTTAATGATGTCGATGTATTTGCCCTATCTAAACATAAATTTAAAAAACAGATTCTTATGCGCCTTGCTCAAAACCTTTAATTTAATTATTTCCTTTTTTCATTATTTAACTATTAGACAGCGAAAAATTGTATTATTGTTTTATATTTTTATTACTTAAGTTTACCAAAACTGTATCTACTATAAGCTAGTAATATGTGGAAACGTAGTGGATTGTACATTTACTTACAGCATACTGTTTATCTAGATGTAACACTCAGTGTATGATTGTTTGTTTCCCAAATAAAATAAAATAAAATAAAATAAAATAAAATAAATAGAAAAACGCCATGAATCGAACTTGTAAGACCCCTCGCTCAACAGTTACACTTGCAACAACCGAGAGACCTTCTGATCTTGTAACTGAATATACAATAACTTCAATGCATAATTATAACATTGAAGTTACAGTGTTTTCAGTTATGAGAGCAGATTAGAACAGTCCGTTCATTACTTCTTTCTACTCACAGCGGCTACTGGTCCTGGTATCTGCATCATCATGGCATCCTACTCTGGCTGCGACACGACCCTCGCCGTCTTCTGGTTCATCTTCGCCATGACCCTCATGGGGGCCTACTACAGCGGTATGAAGATCAACCCGCTTGATATCACTCCGAACTACGCGGGAACTACCACAGCCATGGTCAACGGAATTGCTGCAGTTTCTGGAATTATCTCACCGTATCTCATAGGGCTTTTGACGCCTGATGTAAGTTCAAACTTTTTACTATCTACCTCCTTTAGGCAGTCCAGTCCTGTGTACAGTCGACAGCACATCAAGTTACCACAAACTGTCAAATTTCTCCAAATGATTTTAAACCACAACATGTTGATGGTTAAGTTCAAAATCGAATGAGAAAATTTGACAGTTTGTGGTAACTTGTTGCGCTGGCGACTGTACTTACTACTATGTACTTACTACTATGTACTTACTATCCATCATCTACCAACTATCCATCATCTACCAACTATCTTACTACTGACAACCGACTACCTATAATCTACATAATATCTAGCGTCCATCGATTATTCACTATTATTTACCTTCTATCTAAAATTCACCTATAATTATCTATCTACTATTTTAGGTGTAAAGTTTGCAAGGGTTCAAATGATTGAGTGAAAAGGTCGCGATTACAAATATTTCATAAGAAATTTTGTTCGGTATGCATACCCTTGTCTACATCCTAAGGGTACTTTATCGGGTTTCATCGCCCTTTGTGAAATAAAGGCAAAAAAAAAATGGATACAAATGGTAATGGTTATTACTACTGAACATTGTCTATGACTATCCATATTATCCATACTAATATTATAAATGCGAAAGTAAGTTTGTTTGTTACCTTTTCACACCTAAACCACTGAACCGATCATCCTGAAATTTTGCATATACGTTGTCAGGTATACAAAAACAAACTTAGGTTAACTTTCATTCCGAAAAAAAAGTACTGTTCCCGAGGAAATCAACAATAACGTTCTTATGATAATAGATGGCGCCACGTGTCTTTCGAATCATGTTTGAATTATATTATTACAAGCAGATACCGAATTGATTGTCAAATTCTAAATTAATGCGAGTGAAGCCGCAGGCAAAAGATAGTATTCAATAATTCGCTACGCTACTCATTGATACTCAGTTTACAAAACTATTCAATAGCTACTAATGTTTTGGTATGTTGTGGTGTTTTTTTACTAAGGACGTACGTTTCTGAAGAGGTATGCCTACCTACCTATTTAGTTTGGAATGCGCTCATTTACATTTCCACTGATATTTTCCTCATCATCATCATCATCATTTCAGCCGAAAAGTCCACTGCTGGACATAGGCCTCCCCCAAGAAGGGGGGTTTTGCCATATTTTCCTGCAGCTAACAATTTCAGCTAGTCAATAAATTATGTATGAAAATATAATTAGTTCTGTGTCTAGGAGTTGAAAATGAAAATCAGGTATATTTCCATATTTGTTTAGTAAAAAAATAAATGATAATAAATGCAAAAACGCTCCCTCGCTCTATCTAAATGTCTTGTTTTTGTGCTATTTTTTCATGTCTTAATTTCTTGTGTCCTTTGTCTTGATAACTATTTTAATTTACATCGTTGTGAAAACGCAGGTTTTAAAACTCATCCTACACATGAAAACGTCTTAGTAATTAAGTAATCAACATACTGTAAACCGGTACTTATTTTATTAAAATAGATTAACGAAACTATGCAATTATGCGTTATGATAACAAGCTTATCGAAAAATAATTAGGCTACTGTGAAATGTAAATAAAGAAACCCTTCAAGTACATTTTAATCTATTACACAAGATAGATTTTACAGATACGATACATCATTGCGTAGTATTCTTATCATTTCTTTGACTAACACTTCAGTTTATCTACAAACCATTCTCCGACCTGTCAATTTCTGACACCCATACATCACCTTGGGTAGAAAAAACCAGGAAAATGGCTGTCTACGTCATTAGTCTGAAAAATGCGTCACGGGTATTTTTTTAAAGATAGTTTTATCATGACATGTCCACTTTAAAGTTCAACTAATCCTAAGATAGGCAAATTGAATCTCCATTTCAGAAAGATGTTGCAAATGTTAATTATTTGTAGCCCTATCAAGTTGTAGTTAAGGTCCAGTTCTAGGTATACCGTATTATTGTAGACATTGAACTACGCACATGATAGCAGAAGGCTGCTCCACCCTACTGCCATCATGTGCGTAGTTCAATAACAGTCGCGTCTTACAGCTTGTTTGGATTGAAACTAAACTACAACTGAAATTCTAAATTGGCCTACTAATATTGAACAAGATAAGAAAAGGCTAGGATACAGAAAAAGCTATTCCCCATTTATTCTAGAAAGTTTCTAACCCTCAGCTAAAAAAAAAAATCAATAATAATATTTTTGTTTTCTCCTCTTTACAGGCAACACTGAAACAATGGCGAGTAGCGTTCTGGGTCTGCTTAGGAGTTCTCGCTTTCACGAACGTAATCTACATTCTCTTCGCGAGAGGAGAACAGCTATGGTGGGACGATGTCAGAGCACATGGGTACCCCGAAGGCTGGGCCCACGGCGACCTACCCATCAGACCCGTGGACTCGGAAGGAGAGAAAAAGGAGAAAAGTGAAAAAGCGAAAAAGTAAACCCGACTGTTAATATAAAAGTAAAGCTCTGTAAATATTTATTTAGGCTAATTTTGTTATTTAAGAATAAGATTATTTAATTTGATTTATTTTGTTGTTTTATTTCGATTCTGGTTAAGCTTGATGCTTCAAATAAATGAATATTACCTATGAATCAATCAATGAACTTAATCTATCGCAATCCACTGCAGGACGTGGGCCTCTCACAAGCTGCGCCTTAACACCTCGTCTTCTGCCACACTATAAAGCAAGCAATCTGTGATGGAACCAGAGGCTTAGTCTTATTAATGAAAGTCTTTTCGCGAAGGGTCAACTATTCGTTTCGAAATTGAGCACTCGAACCCCACGGCCCCAGAGTAATTATTAAATAATATAGACCGATAGAATCATTTTATTTCATAAGTGATTTCTTTTGAAGCACTAAACTGAAAAATGGATAAGTTTTTAAGAATTTTCGACTGTCAGATTAATATTTTTCCTTCATAGGGTGATTCCACATTTGTGACATTTCATAGGATAAAACACCATGATTGTAACCGTGCCCATCATTAATCGGGATAAGGGCAGGAGAACATCGTAACGAGGCTTAATCATCATTTTAGCCGAAAGACGTCCACTGCTGGACATAGTTCTCCCCCAAGTGACGCCACATTGACCGGTCCCGTGCGACTCGCATCCAGCGGATCCCTGCAACCTTCACCAGGTCATCGGTCCACCTAGTGGGAGGCCTTCCAACGCAGCGTCTTCCGGTTCGCGGTCGCCACTCCAGAACTTTTCGGCCCCATCGGCCATCCGTTCTGCGAGCAATGTGCCCTGCCCACTGCCACTTCACGAAGCCTAATAAAATAATGTACATAGACAATTTTGCCACAAGCATGACCCCAGTCCATAGTTATAGGTCGTTGAATTTAGAATCATAGATAATTGTAACCACCGACGTGGTAGTTCTGAAAATAGTTAATTATTGACAATTAATTAAATAAATAAATAATGACAATTAATTAAATAGTTAATGACAATTAATTAAATAGTTAATGACAATTAATTAAATAGTTAATGACAATTAATTAAATAGTTAATGACAATTAATTAAATAGTTAATGACAATTAATTAAATAGTTAATGACAATTAATTAAATAGTTAATGACAATTAATTAAATAGTTAATGACAATTAATTAAATAGTTAATGACAATTAATTAAATAGTTAATGACAATTAATTAAATAGTTAATTAATGACGATTCATTAACTATTTGCAAGATTGCCTCATTGGTTCAGTGTTAGGTATTGGCCGCATTTTTCATTACATTTTACTGGCGACATGAAGTGCACTATGGGTACACCTCTGCCTAATTCTTCAGGTAAAACAGGTGTAATGTTTTATACTATAGCGTTATGTTTTCCTTGTTTATATTTGAGTAACTATTTGGCCCAGAGCGACAAAACCAACTTAAATAAATTTTGATTGCAATGAAATTTGAATTTGGTAATGTATGAAAAATGAAGTTGGTGGTAGCAAAACTTGTTAATGTAATGATTAAAATTCTTAATTCAGGGTAAGTACTATGGCAACGTCAAGAATTATGAACTTTAGAAATGTCATATCCAATGTGGACGCAGATTTAAGTTCTCACCAAACGCAAGATGTTGAATGAAAATTCTCTAGCACCGATTGTGTTAACTAACTTCAGGGGTTCACTACAGAGCTTTAGGTTTCTTTGAACTTCGAAAGAGACAGACGGAATTGAGAAAAAGCACACGCATTATTTCATAATCAGCAATCAAACATTAAAAATACTCCCGTAGCTCCCGTACTCTCGTAGGAATCCTCTCGTCTTTAAGCTAGGTCACCTACCAAGGTCATTTATCTAAAAGTTATCACCCATAATACATCTATCAAGATAAAACCATGATAGTGGCATTCGACACGTGGCCCTCTGTATATCTCTGACAGATCATAGTAATATGATACAGTAAGATACGCATACATATCACAAACACAGAAAAACTTTCCTTGAAAAGTTTATCCATCATAACAAAGATAAATAAAGGTATATCTTTAAAAGAAATGATATTAGTATATATCTTATTATCACGAAGCAAGGCACAATTTACAAGTGAAGCTGTTTAGTAACGTTACAAATCAATGCACAGCGGTGTAACTTGCAACATGACGCGAAACAAAACGAGCTTGTCAATGGATAGACAACGCTGCTGAACAATATTGCTTGGTGTTGCAGAACGTGATACGCGCAACAAATGAAACTTAATTGTTGAATCCACTTGTGATATAATCCCTCAAGTCTGTTACTGTTCAGAGTAAAGGCTAGGGGTGCAACGCTCATTCAAACGTATTCTCCTGATTTCACCCTGGAAAATAAAACTAGAGGAAAAGCTTTTTTACTATATAATCTATATCAATCCCTACCATGCCTCTAGGTTACATTTTTTATTATTTAATAATAATTCTAGAGTTCTATTTTTCCAGGGAAAAAACAGGGGAATACATTTTCTCTTAACATACATCATCCCACAGGGCAAAAGCGATTGCCAAAAGAATCAAATTCAATCAACAATTAAGATCTTGCTTCTTAGTTCCTTGCAGTCCTCCACCAGCGATGCCCCACACGGGGTGCCCTTAGCGTGTAGTTGCTTAGTTTATACGTATTTTGCCCTGACTGAAGGCTCTCAAGACACTAACAGCATTGTCCAGTTAAGCAGACGACAGCCTCCCAGGCTGACCTGCGAGATGCGATTCACAAAAACAATTAAGGTTTATTTTTCTTATGTGCTACTATATTGTTCATGTAGTAATGAAACGATCACGACAATACAAACTTCGTAACAAAGAGAGTTCTCAGTATCAATTAATCAATAAATAATAAGTATCAGTGTTTTTTCAATACGGCTAGGCAGGGGAATCAGACACAGGATATATATACACCTTGTTTCCTGCCCATCGTGCATAACTAACTGTACCAGTTCCAGGAATTGAATGAGGTAAACGACAAAGCTACCCAAGTCGCTACATACTGGTCAAAATCTGAGTTATCGATTCTCGAATCGATAACTCAGATTTTAAATAATTTCTTCTTCTCAAAGAAGAAATTATTTTATTGCGTAAAATTTTGATATTGTGGCTAGAACATTGATACCTAACAAAGAAAATGCCGCGTGCATAACAAACAATAAAATCGCCTAGTACTATTATCTAATTGCTATCTAAAAAGTTCTTCAGCCCGTAAAATATGAGTCTAGGTATAACTGGGACAAAGCGGTTATTATCTTATTGTTATCTAAATACTAAACCGCTTTGCCACTGTCATATCTAGACTCATATTTTACTCGCTGTAGAACTTTTTGGAAATATAAATATCCACGCAAAGGACCTTTCTTTAATATTTTTGGTGGTAAATTAACACACAATTCTAGCGAAAACAGAAATCAACGGAAAGCCTACAAACGAGCGACATAAACGTAACGTATTTGAATGATTTTATAATCGGAAATACAACTAGCACTATTAGATTAGTATTTAAATTAGTATCAAACCCCATAGAAATTAACAACTTAATAAGTATTAAAACTAGGTAATATTTATTACAAAAGTGAGAAGCATGTATTTTCAATTTTAAAGTCGTTCGTTGACCATTACCTAGGTTTCGTCCGCGGGTTCGTACTAGGCCCACAGACAATTTTTCTATGGATGCTTCGCTGGAGTCAAAATTATCTCCAGAGCTACTTTACAAATTTTATTTATCTTCAAGTCGTCTTGAGTGCGTCTCTTATCATCAGTTATCACAGATCTGTCAGATACTGTTCAAACGAGGTTAACGTTGTCAATTCTGTCATCAGAGTCATTGTTTCTCCGTGATGTAGTAGAATTTGAAGTGCAGCTTTATATATTTTTATTATAGAAGTTATTTGGATGTTTTTGAGAGTGACAAAATGACTCTTACGGGATGGCGGCGTGTTTTGAACAAAGGTTGGTGTTTTATTTTTTGTTTTGGTAAAATTTTGGCTGAAACTATTGTTTATGTTATTGACCAACGTATCATCATCATGTTCCTGCTCTTGTCCCATTCTATTTGTTTTCTTCTTCAATTCTCCCCTGTCAGACGTCACGGCATCATTTTTGCTTTCTCAATCATAATTATCATTCCTTAATCCATCATCTTTGCTTTGGTCATGGACAGACGTATAAATGTCGTAAATAGGGTAAGGTCGTAAGTAAGGTGTTTGAAGATAAACGACTGGCGTTATTTATAATGCGACTGAGGTCATTTTACACGTCTTTCTGCGATTTTACATACAATGTTGTTTGTTGATTTTCACGTGCAAAAAGAATGCAGTGAAATTGCTTGTCATCAGTTCACTAACAAAAATGTTGATCGATATATATTGATTTCATTCTTAACTGACTTAATCTTTTATGAATGGGATTCCTTAACACTGAATTAGTCTTAGCAAGGCATAAGGCGTAAGCAGTGATAGCCTAGTGGTGTGACCGTCGGACTGCCAAGTCATCGGTCTCAAGTTCGAACCTAAGACACGCACCTCTGATTTTTCGGATTCATGTGCGTATTGAATAATTATCGCTTGCTTCGGTGAAAGAAAACATCGTGAGAAAACTAGCATGCCTGAGAAACATTTCCCGCAGGCATGTAAAGCCAAGTCAGAGCCCCACGGGTGGCATAAAAACTCTGACACCAGATTAAACTCTAACGAAGAGCCAAGGGGTACAGTATTCCTCGGGGCACGGAACAGACTCGCAGGTCAGATAGTCAGTTGCTCTATGAAAAAGTAAGGTATTCAGTTGCTCTCGTATAGATTTGAAGCTGATACCAACATAGTTTAGACACATATATGGTGTGTTCCACACACCTAAAAGGAGAAACAATATCTGTAGGCATGGCAGCAGCACGCCCAAAGGCTTACGTAGAGTACTGCTTATCAGTTCATATTATGCAATCTTTAAAGGTACGAAAATCCAATATTACACTATGATTAATGTCTTAGGACGTAACGATCTGTTTAATTAAAATTAGAAATATCCAACGGCTTAGAACGGCGTCGCTCAATATTCTGAATTTTATTGATTTTAAAAACTACATCCCCTTAAAAAATTAGAACGATGGACTTCCATATGAGCCTCCAGAAAGTTAGATTACGGCCTATGGTTTAATAACACAATAACTAGTAATCAGGGAGTTTAACGGAATTAGGAATGTAGTCCAGCAGTGGACGTCTTTCGGCTGAAATGATGATGATGAGGAATGTAGGCACAGTAATAACACATCTGATTCAAAGGATCATGAGCCATTCGTTTAAAGGATAGTAATAAATACAGGGAGATTTTACGTAAATTTCAAGGCGTTTGTGATGCGCATGCGCAACGTGTTTACTCCAATTGATATTAGAAGAAAGTTTTTGGCCTCAGGATGTGGTGTTCCATCTCTTCCATGGTCAAATTCCACGAGAACGCACAAAAACATCGTGCAAGTGAAGTGTTACTAACACAGTTTTATGTTGCTTAATATACAAACACAAATGTTATTAGTATGTATATTTGGATTAAGGTATTCATCTATGGGTCTTTACTATCTGAAAATAAATGTTTAATAGATCATGGTGTAAACGGAGGGTCCGTTCACGAAACCGTCAACCAAGCATTCTGTACATCAAACTAAGTAACTCTACGCAAAAATTATCGCTGGGAAACGACTTTTTTTTGGGGTGAAATTCACGTTTTATGGTAGCGCTCAATGTAACGGACTCAAAAGATTGCGCTGATGGATGCATTGAATAATAAACATCTCCTGGAGGTATTTAAAGTAAATTTATAATCTTAAAAAAAATAGGTATTTAAAAAAAAAAATTGATAAAGTTGGAACTTTGACTTTTATCTCCGTAACTAGTAGGTTCCCAGGTATGGTCTAGAACAAAAAAAATATCGCAATGACGGGGAGAACAAAGTGCTCTTCAGCTTCCTTAAGGGTCTATTTACACCCTTTATTTTTTAGTCTGTCAGTCTGGGTTTTGGAGCCGCGTTTTCAATCGTGTTTGACCGAAATTTTACAGTTTGTATAATTAAAGAAGTCAGGTAATGAAATAGCGGTATTTACCTAGACCATTAGAAGTGTAAGTAAACTAAAGAAATGACAACATAACGGAATTTCCTCATAAAAATATTTTGCACGCCTTACCTGACGGAAACTTTTAAGGAAATTCTTAATAGGTACCTACCTAATGGAACAGTTGTTTACATCAATCCCAATGGGAAGTACCTTACCACCTCTTTAACAGTCAGTCAGCGTTGTCCTGGTAATTTCCATACATTTTCTACGTCATTGTGAAAAATATAAATTAAAAGTATAATTCAACCGCAAACTATAGGCTTATATATTCGCTGTGATAGACCAAAGTTCACTATGACTAGTTTCTAAGTAACTAGTGTCTATGTAAACGATAAAGGCACAAACCCACCGCGATTCATTTGTTGACAACGTGGGTCTACGTTTCCACAGCAGTACACGCTACACTGCCACAACTAAGTACAACTATAGCGTGCGTGGCCCACCGCGGCATAGTCGTGGGTTAATATTCGTGTACCGCATGCACAGCGTGCATGGCGTTGACAGCGTTGAGCTATGTGAGCGCCTTATTCGAGCAAACAACGCATGTACCAATGACGTAATTTGATTCATAGCGTGTCCGTGGTTTGCAGTGGACACAATCACATATATTTTCTTGCAAAGGCGTAGACTATCCGTGCGCCGCGGTGGGTTTGCGGCTTAAGAGGTGGCAATGCCGTCATCTACAGAAACACTTTCGTAGACTGACAAAGTAACGAGCCGTTTTCAGCGCGTTTGTCGCTGTGGTTTGCGGTTGTGGTCACATTCGGAAGTGTACCTAAAAACCTGTGGATGATATAGATGTAGGCAATAAATGTATGATTTAGTAGGTAGAATGTGATTGGCTGGAAATGTATGCCGACACGTGCATTTATTGTGTTCCTTCACTAACACTTTTACAAAGAAACGAATGTAGCTGTAGTCCAACATCTGAGACCATCTCGAACTGGGCCCGCGTGGTGGATTACAGGCCAGTCCTTCTCACATAGAGGAATCCTGTGACCCAGCAATGGGAACACTTGAGGCTGATAATGCAGCTGCAGTACTCCTACTAAGTTATAATATTGATTGACTTAGCCACGCCCATAACAGATCCTTCGAGGTAAAAAACTGAGCACAAAGACTCCCTTTACCTACACATGTATACGGTCAGATTTTTCGCCGTTCCCACGGGATTAGACATACACCGTGACTTTTTAGGCGTCTTACAAAGGTGGTCCACTTAATGTACCCGACATAAAATAGCTCCAGGCGTGAATTCTTTTTTCCTACCACAAACTTAAGTACAAAGAAAAATAAATAATACATTAGAATAAAATTATGAAACATCCTATTAGTAATGTTTACGTGTCAAACGGGATAACATACCTACCCAGCGCTTGAGTCCAGTAGATCATCGCTCGCAACAGTGTGTTCTACGTCATGCGTCATAATACTGAATAATATTTTTATTTTTAAATGATTAAAATCTCATAAATACCTATTTTTTTATGAATGTTTAGTAGTCATTCGATACATGAAGTGGGTTGCCGTTGTAAGACGACTAAAAATCACGGTGTATAGGGGCTAGGGCGGACAAATCAGATAGAATTCCATAATGTGAATCTAGTGACATACTTTGTAACCTAGTGTAGTTTTCTAGTTAATAAATAAAAATGTTGGCAAAGTGTTGGTTTAAAATAATACGACCTCAGACCAACAAAAAAAGGATGACGGCGCGCCACTAACATCAAAAGTGAAGCCAGAAAAACCGTGCTCCTGCAAGTAAATATACACGCTCACTCACACACCTACACTAAAACCATGCTCATCGCTCCTACGTACTACGTACGTAGCGATGAGCGTACTACTCGAGTGGTCTGAGAATACGACAAATCGACATCGGCGTCTGCATTCATCTGTTATCTAAATAAGTCTATTTCTTTTCTCCTTCCAGTGATGGTCATCCCCCAGCGGTATGTCCTGGGTATCATGGGACTGTTCGCTTTGGGCAACTCGTTCACCATGAGAGTCTGTCTCAGCATGACGATCACACAGATGGTTCTCCATGCACAGCCCGCTGAACACATCATTGGAGAAACTTGTCCTGACCCGGCCAATGAAGTTGGGTCTAATAATACATCTACTAGTAACGTTTCTGTTGTATTCGAGGTAAGAGAAACGACCTTCATAGCATTTGGACTGATTAGATAGGCCCTTTCAAATCTTTATACGTTTCTTCCCTTAAAAGACCATCTTAGACATAAATCTGCACGGTTCTCTGATGACCTGACCAGGATTATTTCTAGGTTTTAAATAACTCTGAGACTTCTAGGTGTTCCAGTGTTACTCCTCCGAGTTGGGATAGGAAACTTTACTTTACTTTACTTTTAGGACAAGAAATGACGATCTGAAATGAGCGGGAGGGATTATATTTTACTCGTATAGGCCCGCGGCTTTTCCCGCGTGGAGTTCAGTAATAGTCCGATGGGAACGTATTTCCGAAATAAAAAAACCCATGTGTTAATCCAGATTATAAACTATCTATGTGCCAAATTTTATCCCAATTCGTTCGTAGTATTTGCTTGAAGGCCTCCCACTAGGTGGACCGATGACCTGGTGAAGGCTGCAGAGATCCGCTGGATGCGAGTCGCACGGGACCGGTCAATGTGGCGACACTTGGGGGAGGCCTATGTCCAGCAGTGGACGTCTTTCGGCTGAAATGATGATTTGCTTGAAATAATAAAAAAAAACATCTTCACAAAGTTTCGTATTTATAATGGTAGTAAGATATGAGTGTTTGTGCACTAGATACGAACTCAGAATATTCTAGTTCGGATGGTACTTGGTTATCGGATTCGTATCGAATATAGTGCACTAACGCCCTTCATAGTTTCGTATAGTTGACGTACCTTTCCTGTCCCGAGATCCCATAATAATTATTATAATTCTGATTCATAGCAATTGTTTCAATTGGTCCGAGCGCCTGTGAGATTTTCATCATACATGTCGAAAAACTACGTGTTTGTGTGATGCTACAGTTGGCGCATGTATGATTGTAAACATTGGTGGCGGGATGACGATCCCAAATATGTTTTTTTGGTGAACAGTACTTATTGGCTAAGCATTTAAATACAATACTACCAATGTGTGATGACAAAGACCCAACGTCTTATAATAGATTTTATAGACAAAGACTCACAAAAATATCATAAATCCCGAGCAATAAACTGCTTATTTGAATATCATAATATTACTCAACATATTTTGCTTTACTATCGTCACTGCTTCAACCACGTGCACTGATAACTTTGGCAAATAAAAAAGAGTGGAAGCTTTCCTTTATAATCACGAAATGATTTAAAAGGATTATGTATTGTGTAATGTGTAAAATTATTTCATCAGGGCCGAGAGCGATATGACTGGGACGAAGCCACGCAAGGATTTCTCCTCAGTGCCTTTTACTATGGTTATGTTATAACCCATTTACCTGGAGGTCGGTTGGCGGAGAAGTTTGGAGGTAAATACACCGTTGGCTTCGGGCTTCTGGTGACCTCTGTGGCGACGGTGCTTACTCCGTGGGCTGTGACGATCGGTGGAGCGTTGGGACTGTTCATCATTAGAGTCATAGAAGGTTTTGGAGAGGTAATATCGTTTTAGTTCAATGTTTGGTTTGAAATTTAGTTAAATGGTTCATAAATCGCTACATAGCTCCTTACGCCCAGAGTTCATAAAAATTGCCCAAGGTCCTTTGACAACTTTATAAATAGTTTTTCAATAAAATTTTGATTTTTTTGCAGGGTCCTGTGACACCGGCGTTTGTATTGCTACTCGCTAGATGGGTACCTCCATCAGAAAGATCAAGATTCGGGGCAATGATATTCGGAGGAGCTCAAGTTGGGAATATTCTTGGGCCCTACATTTCAGGACTCTTGTTAGCAGATGGCGGAGACTGGGCAAACGTATTTTATTGTTTTGGAGGACTTGGAATTATATGGTTCTTATTCTGGGTAAAGTTTATTGAACATATTTCATTCATATATAAGACAAAATTTACGGACGTTGTAAAATGTGAGATGAATGTATGATTTGCTAAATGTGAGTGGAATGTTCGGGGAACATCTGCACTTTATTTGATTGTACACGTAGAGCTGGCTATAAAAATACATAATAATATGAGAGTCGTTGATCTATTTACTATGCACGATATTTATAGAATTTCTTTCATTGAAATTATATGTCACGGTCATTCCAAATGCGGCTTGCTTCCCGTTTTTGATGCAAATAATATTTGTACTTTTTTACGGTTGCTTGGCAACCATCCGCAGGAATGGAAAAGACTCATGGAATGGAACGATGAATGACACCGTTGACTGGACATTCTAATATATCATTCAGCAAGACCGTGAATGAATGACTGATAAGATAATACTTTAGCCAGTCACTCTTATGAAGTCCCTACTATTACATAAAATAAAAAGGACTCCAGCCCCCGTAGCATGAACACCGTAGACAAGGATTTCTTTAACGGAAGAATCGACAAAATGACAGATAGTGCAAATAAATCTGTCATTGTGTCGACACATAAGTTTCATTGTGAGGATTTGATATTGAAATTAGAGTATCTTAATTACTACTGTTTTTATTTCAGGTGCTCCTCTGCTACAGCACACCGAACTTGCATCCATTCATAACAGATGAAGAGAAGGAATATTTAAACAAGAACATAATAGCATCTGGTTTACATAAGAAGCTGGATCCAGTGCCATTCAAGGCTCTCTTACGATCGGGTCCTTTGTGGGTCCTTGTATTAGCTGCCGTAAGTTTCGCTTTTTAGGCCAAAGCCGTACAAGAAACTACGTTTTTTGTAGCAACTTCCGTAGCCGAAACTTATGCTGCTTTACTGCTTATGGTTGCAATAGTGGAGAGAGGAGCTCGTGGCTAAATAATAACAGCCGCTCGGGTCGATCTTTAGGTTAATCCGTGCTTGCCTAGGTTGGTCTGTGGATGGGTGACCACCCATTACATACCGAGTTTCCTCCGTGACTCGGAAAGCACGTTAAGCCGTTGGTCCCGGGTGTCGTATCTTTGACAGTCGTCAGGTAGTCAGTGGCCCAAAAAGTCTGACAACCAGTTTTACCAAGGGGTATCGTATTATCCAGTACTAACTGGGTTGTGAAGGTCAGATAGGCAGTCGCTCCATGTAAAATACTGGTATTCAGCTGCATCCGGTTAGACTGGAAGTCGACCCCTACATAGTTGGGAAAACATTGGTTCGTCAGGAGCATGTCACTTGGCAGTTCGCTTAGCACTGCTTTCTGTCTGTGTTCTCGAATGTAATATCGATGTATATTTTAACCTTAAAATTTCGAAACTAAGGTTTAGTTTTGAAATTGATAAATCTTGTTTCAAACTTCTGAGAAATCTCAATGCTGTTTTCCACCAGCATGAATATAATCCCAAAGTAAACCTACCCCGTTTATTGAAAAGTATTTAAGTGCCTATTTCATAATCAGTCTATAATGTTCCCACTGCTGGGACACACGGTCTTCTCTCCATGAGAGGGAATGGGCTATAATCCACCACGCGGGCCCAGTGCGGGTTGGTAGATGTCACTTGTCTTGCCAGTAGCAAAATAATTCAATTCGTTTTTATAATACCTACTCGCTAATGAAGTAGCCTTTGTACAATCAACAGTTTTCATCATAATATTTTCTTTAAGAATTACTTTTTTATAATTCACAGGTTGGCCACGATTGGGGATACTTCACAATGATTACAGATCTTCCTAAGTATTTCTCTGATGTCTTGAAGTTTAATATCAAAGAGACGGGACTCATGTCAGCATTGCCATACATTGCCATGTACGTGTGTTCCTTCATTTTCGCCAGTTTATGTGATTTATGCATTAAGAAGAAATGGCACAGTATTGGTACGGGGAGGAAAATTTATACCACTATCTGTAAGTATGGTTGCAACAATAGCTTCAATTGTTTTAGCGTCAGTAGACACATTTTACAACTAAGTATTGATAAACAATGGAGACGGTTATTTATTACATTTTAATCTTCCGAGTTTTTTCCTTACAATTGCAAGGCTGAGTTGTTATTTTGATTCACGGCTTTTTATTTTATTTTTTTTCCTTGTGGCCGTTTAAAATTATCGACAGATCAACTGCTACTGAATGATTAAAAGGTAAAATTGTCGTAATTCATAAGGTCTTGTTCACACAGTGATAAACAGTATGATATTTTACTAGGATCACATATTTATCAATAACACAATGCTCATGAGATTAAAATCAATGCAGTATGAAACTGCTACGTGATCACAATATAACCGCCCTTTTGTAAAGGCATTTGTAATTTCTTTTGTTGTGTCAAGGTGTCTGATTGTCTGTTTTATGGCAATCTTTAAGTCTGTAAATTCTATCTGTCAAAAGTAAATAGTTTGTGAATATCTCTGTGCCTCCTTTCAACAATGTTTACGTGTGTCAATAACACATAATAACGACGCAAACAACTAAGTAAATCATCAACACCGATTCAAGTATTAATAAGCCCGTTTTTTTCTATTACAGCTTCGTCCTTACCGGCTATCTTTATAATTCTGGCGTCGTACTCCGGCTGCAACCGAGTTGAGGCCGTTGGCCTCTTCATAGCCTCGATGGCGTTCATGGGAGGCTTCTACAGCAGTGTCAAGATCAATGCCATGGATATCGCGCCCAACTACGCTGGAACTTGTTCCGCGTTCGTCAATGGAATTGCTGCCATATCTGGCATTATTACTCCGTATTTGATTGGATTGTTGACTCCGGATGTAAGTATGATTGTATTGAACTAACTTGTGCCTTCGGCTTCGCCCGTATGGACGTTGAAAATTATCCCATGGGACTTTACAAAATGTATCCTATGACCCTAACATAGAACATAGGTCTACCTGAGGGCCATATTTGATTGAAATCTGTTTAGCCGTTAAGACATGAAAAGGAAATAGACAAAAATAGGATTCAATATCTTAATCTTAAATATAATAATTGTACCTTTATCAGACTAACAGTAAGATATTAAAGGTTACTTGGATAAAAACAGATCAAAATGATCAAATAAATAGTTTCCGAAATAAATTACAAAAATTTTAGCCAGTCACATTATGGTACCAGACGACGAAAAAAAAAATTCTTTTTCATGAAGAGTTAGGGAAGGACGTTACGCTCGACCGAACTTGTGAGTGTCGGAATAAATTAACTGAGGCGTAGAATTGACAAATTTTTTGGGCATTATTTTTTTCAGGAGATTCGTGTCTTTCTCAATAAGATTTCGTGGTTAGCGTAATAAAATTGGATCAGTAAATCGTTTTTATGTAAAAACATAAATGTTTAGTTAAAGCCCTTTATTAAGTGAGGGGAGGCCGTTGCCCAGCAGTGGGTTATGTTAACAAAAAAAAGAATTGAAACACTGTAGAATAATTCCAAATATAGGTAATATTTTTGTTATAAACAGAAAACTTTTAGCTCAAAATAATACCTGTCTTATTCTAAACATGAGAATCGTCAAAACTAATTTTATTTTTTTATTTATTGTATGTTATTTTATTGAATAATCTTTTTTTTTTCAGCAAACAATCGGACAATGGCGTATAGCATTTTGGACTGTATTTGTAGTATTAGTAGGAACCAATATGGTATATCTTGTTTGGGGTTCCGGTGAGCCGCAATGGTGGGATGACGTTGATAAGTATGGCTATCCCCCTGACTGGAAACATGGACCATTGAAGAAACGAGAGGTAGATGGAGAAAAGAAAGTCGTTTATCCTAAACATGACCATTCGCCTGTCTCAAATGATTGATTGTTAATAAAATATTTTGTATTTTTTGTTATTTATTATTATCTAATACCCGTACGGGTGCACTTAACTAATGAACAAAATGAGAATGGCCGTTAGCAAACAAAATAAAAATAAAATGTTTCATACGAATCTTTTCCTGATCACGAAAACAACAAAAAATCGATGCAGCTGTTCTTTTTTTTTCGTATGGAAAATCATCAAATGACACCTCCCACTTTGGGCGGAGTGAAAGGAAGTGTCAGACTTGTACTGACTAAAACCCATCCATGTTCCTTCTTTGCCCTTTGTGTTCCAGGGCCACGGTATCTCTTTCCAGTCTCTAACAGTCCCGCAAGTGATGCTCCGTCCTGCATGTGGCAATTTGTTATTAATTTAGATTTGGTTAACCTGAACATAATATAATATGAAAAGCATATTTACATATTAAAATCTGCTAAGAAAACGAAAACTAATTCAGTATTCCAAACTATTAATAAGGGCGTAGCGTGGGACGCCCCAGTCATAGGACCGAAGACCGAGGTTGCTAGGTCAGACTGGATACGGAACACTGAGGGTAGCCTAGTGTTGTCAGGCAGCTTGGGAGAGTCCTTGGTCGAGTAGGTAGACTGCAGCATTGGGGTATACTACTATCTAATAAAATCTGTCCAAATGTGGTAAGTAGAGCTACACATCATCATTTTTTTTTCATTCTCTTGCCCTTATCCCAATTCATTTGGGGTCGGCTCAGCATGTCTTCTTCTTCCATACTTCTCTATTACTCGTCATCTTATCCGACACCGCCTTTCTTGCCATATCATTCTTTATACAGTCCATCCATCGTTTCTTTGGTCTTCCTCTACTCATATACCCATCCACATTCATACTCAAAACTTTCCTCACAACATTCTCCTCATTCCTCCGCATCACATGCCCATGCCACGACAACCGATTACCACACAACTTTTCAGTCACCGGCGCCACTTTCAGACTTCCTCTTATATACTCATTTCTTATTTTATCCATTCGCGTAACACCACACATTCCCCTTAGCATTCTCATCTCCGCCACATGCAAATGCCTTTCATTCATCCCTTTTGTGGCCCAACATTCTGATCCATACAAGACAGCAGGTCTAACCATTGTTTTATAAATCTTCCCCTTAAGTTTAAGGGGAATGCGGGAGTCGCAGATTGTTCCCGTGACCTGCCGCCATTTCATCCATCCCGTGTTAATTCTGTGCTTTACACTACGATCTATTTCGCCATCGCTTTGCACGAGTGAACCGAGATACCGAAAGTCGGAGCAGACAGGAAGAAACGCGCCATCTAGCGCTATGGCTCCAGTACTGGAGAGACCGCCGAAATCGCAGAACATGTATTCTGTTTTAGTTCTGCTGATTTTTAACCCAACATTCTCCAGCTTCTGTTGCCATTTCTCCAATCGGCTCTGGATCTCAGGTCCATCTTCACCGACAAGAACAATGTCGTCGGCAAACAGCATGCACCAGGGTGCTTCTTCCTGTATGTCCGACGTCAAAGCGTCCATAATCAACAGGAAGAGGTAAGGACTTAAAGCCGACCCTTGATGCAAGCCTACAGCCACACTGAACTCATCGGTGTTGCCAGCAGCTGACCGGACGTAGGTACAAGATTGGCTGTACATAGCAAGAATTAACTCTACATACTTCTCAGGTATACCTTTCTCTTTCAAGGCCCACCACAACACATCCCGAGGTACCCTATCATCAAGGCTCGGAACCGGTTTAAAATATACCGGTTAATACTGGTTTATTTCGGTTTTCCTCCGAACTTTTCTTAAGAACGTGAACGTTTTAAGAACTTTATTTTAACCTAAATTAACCGGTTTATTCGACGAGCGGCATGTCGGCAAACGCGTTGCAACGTGTGACTACTTGTAAGGATGCCGCGCATAGCGGCGCGGTACTAGACGAACTTAATACTTACGCTATTTCTTTTCATTCGATTCGTGACTTCGCAGTTGATTTAATTACCAGTTAATTTTATTATAATTGTGTTTAACATGGGTAGAAAGCGAAAGAATTTAATCTACACATACTTTGACTACAATGAAAACAATAAAACTTCAATTAATATATATATATATATTAATAATTTTTCTTTTTCCAAATATTTATAAAAATGTCAAATTAACCGTAAAAAAAATGTATATCTACATTTGTACCTGAACATCCATCTAAGTAGGTACTAAGTACAGCATGCAAAATGGTGTCCACACATTAAGCAGATTACTAGATTCCTGAATTTAAAATAAAACTTCGCTCTTATTTTCCTTTATTTATTTTTATTGGTAACATTTCAGTACAAATGATTACATTGATATTTCACATGTTCCTCCAGGCACATTATACAAATTAAATATTTATTTTCTTTGATTTCTCTGTGTTGATGTTTTAAAGCATCTATATACTTTAAAATATTGATGTATGCTTCAAGCGCATACATGGCGGAAAAAAATGTACTTCACCTATTAGCAAATTTCCAAAATAATAGTTTCTTTTATCAAGGTCCTTATCAAATAAACATAAAACTCATTTTTGACATTCGAAGTAGTTTCTTCTCCTGGTTTAGCACTGATATCTTCGCCTAATTTGTTTTCGTTACTATCAGAACTGTTTTTTGAATCCTCTTTCAAAATTTGGGTGTTTATTTTATTGAGTTGATGGTACGGTTTTTAGGTGCTAGCAATGATTGGGATTGATCTTCATCATCAGAATATTCCTTTCTTCTTTTTCGTGGTTCACCTGTTACAAAATAATATAACATTCATTTAAATAAATATTCAAATAGTTTTTATCACATAGACACACAAAACGCCCAATCTAAGACCCAGTTTCACTGGTCGTTAATACCAACAGTGAAACTGGGCCTTAGATCGGGCATTTTCTGGCCTATTTATCCTTTAATTTTGAGAGTTTAAGGCCCGCTTGCACCACGAATCACTAAACGCGTTTAACGTAGAATGCATTTAAAACATCGTTCTGTTTTTATCAATCGTTTAAAGATGACAGAGACAGAATGCTGTTTTAAATATGTTTAGCGTTAAACGCGTTTAGCGATTCGCGGTGCAAGCGGGCCTTAATGTCGAATACAGAATTGAAGTGTTTAGGTACTTACCGAGATATTGAGAGTTTTCTTCTTCATTAAAAAATGACTGATTATCTAACTGGTCCATATGATCTGTGAAAAGTAATATGTATTATGTTTACCGATTATTTATCGTCATTATCAACTTAATTTCACCAAAAAAAATATTAGATACTTGCCCATTTTTTTTTGTTTTTGCAGCGGAGCTTATTGATGCAATGACAAATAAACGTCCGACCAAAACTAAAAATTTCGTACTACGGAATAAAAACAAAACAGCGCGCGACGTTGGATTATCGTGCGTCCGTATTAAACGGTTTTTATTGCTCTAAACCGTTTAAACCGAAAAAACCTTTATGTTAATACTCTTCCAAATACCGGTTTAATAATAACGGTTTATGCGAACGAAACCGAATATAAAGGTTTTGCGTCAAAGTACGTAATAACGGTTTGAAAATTTAACCGATATCCGAGCCTTGCCTATCATACACTTTCTCCAGATCAGTGAACACCATGTGCAAGTTTTTGTGTGCACGCCTGTACTTCTCGTTCAAGTAGAGCTACACATACAAAACTTAAAAATAACAATCAGCAGATAAACTACTCCATCTCTCTCTCTCTCTCTCTCTCTCATTTCTCTCTTCTCTCTGCCATCTACTTTTCCGAAATCATAATGGTGGATCCACACAGCACGGCAGCACTCCCGGCATCTTGACCACAAGAAAAGCCGGCAAGCGTCTATGAATCGATATTGTGAGTAATCTTGTGACTTTCGGTGAAGTGAGTTGTACGCAGATACTGGAGACAAAAATGGACGATAACATCGCAATTACTGCTTCAATTTTGGTGTTTATTCTCTGTCTTAAAAAGAAAAAAAAATAGCACAAGAAGATTTTGGATGAGACCAAGTCTTCGAAATAGGCGTGAATAAGCCTTGAATGCTTGAAGAGTTCAGAATGGATGACATAAACCGAAGAACTGTTTTTGACGGTTTCTAGTGAAGATTTTGAAACACGATTATGCTTAACTGGACCCATAATATCGAAGTTGAATGCGGCGGCGGTCTCCCCGTTAAAATGACCGCCGGTTTTCTTGCGATTGCCGCACGCACGGCGGTCAGGCTGCCGGCGCATACCGCTGGGCTATGTGGATCCACCATTAGATACAATTTATTTTCATTCTTTTAAAAAAATATTGCCCCACAATAGGAATTCCCCCTGTATCGTCGGTGCGTTTACAAACACTTACATACACAAACAGCGACACCCGGAACAACTACCTTTAGGCCATACAAATATTTGTTCAGTGAGGGAATCGAACCCGCGACACGAAGCGCAGCACTAAACACTTAGGCATTGCGCCAACCGTGTCGTAATACTTCGGAAATGTTAACAAACATTATGAGAGTTTGTTTGTTACTTTACGCAGTAAGTTTAGGTGTTTTTACCGTACTTTCCTTCACCGATTCACAAATATCTGATAAATATTATTTTCATTAGAAAGCAACTATACCACAAGACGCTCCGAGTAACTCGACAAAGCGCCATCTAGTTGGGTAACGGTAAACTTCTTAGCATGGTAGCTGGTGAGTTGTTTCCACAAGTTTCAGGTTTTAAAGAGGTAGATACAGTATCTAATCGATATAAGTGTTACGTAGGATCAACCGCCTCTTTACCAATACATAGGCGCTGTCAACGACTTATACCATGGATCATCAGACATACCTACAAGTATAGAAATCATAATATTAAAAATCATAACATCTTAGGGTAATAATTATTAACTATCGGTGTGTCAAAATTACAAGTTTTGTGATCCACGTAATTGTTGATAATTCAGTCCACACATCACAGTAGCTAAAAATTTGCAAGCAGAAAGGTCTGATTTTTATTCCAGCAAGATTTAATTTTACAAGGCGCAAGTGTGTTACACATCTGTCATCAACCACTTTAACATTTTTCCCCTGAGATTGGAACATTCGTAAAATCCAATTTCAAAACTATCAGTTTTCAAGTGTACCTACTGAGTTGAAGCTTGTTACAGCCAAGGTCACATCAGGCAAGGCTTATGCCATTGACCAGAAAATGGCGGCGAATCCCGAAGGGTTAAATTCTCATTTGACACAACTGCAAGGGTACTAGAATCTGTCCCTATTTATTTAGAAGTTAGTTTAATTACATTACATAGTTTTAAAGAACCCTTTTGTGATTAAAATAAGGATGGTTTTCACTACGTATTTTCAGAGATGGTCTTTCTATTTTACTGAAGGAAGCCACGCAAATCTAGCATCTTTTCCGCATACACAATATTCGTACAACCAAACAGGCCCGTATCCACAACTGACTGATCTAGATTTGACTAGTTCCTGCATCATATGGTAAAGGTGCGTGCAGGCGCGATTAGGTTGTTACAGTTGAAATACCGATTGTAGCACGAGTAATGCCTTGATTACCGTGTCGAGTACAGTGCGCAGATAGCGCAAAAACAGTGCACTCGACTGAGTGCATCTTCCAATTACTACGCCGAGTTCTATATCTTGGCACTGATTCGCCATTGTACTCGGCACATGTAATCTAGACATATGTCTTATGATGAATTTAATCTAATTATAATTATTCTTGTTAATTTTTGTTTATAATTTGTTCCATTTCAATTTAACTTATCTATTTCAATTTAATTTATCCTCAAACAAGTTATTTTAATTTTAAATCCGTATTCATCTGATCTGGACTACCTACATAAATGTTACTAACTTAGTCTTAAGATAATTAATTTGTTACTAACAAAATATGAACATAACCTAGCCTGAAATAA
The DNA here is from genome assembly GCA_905163415.1 of Noctua fimbriata. Taxonomy (NCBI): domain Eukaryota; kingdom Metazoa; phylum Arthropoda; class Insecta; order Lepidoptera; family Noctuidae; genus Noctua; species Noctua fimbriata. Next base: position 7,968,510 of record LR990926.1, read on the forward strand.
ACAAAATTTATTTTATTTATTTTATATAAGTAATTAAACGCCTGCACAAAAACGAGTTTAAAACGCCTTCGTTTGTATGAACTTTAATTCTATTTTTGTTATCAAGATAAAAACCAAATAGCAAAAACCACTTTCCTTCCAAAAGTTGCATTGACAATCTTCTACACACATTCATCCCTTCGGGTTATGGCAGTATCCCAACCCCTCCGGGAAATATGATCCGACCGTACATTTACATTATATTCTCCAAATATAATATTTCAAGTTGTGCCTGTTTGGGTAAATATCGGGATTGGAGTGGTATGATCGTAAAAAAATTGTCAATCGAAAAAGGTAAAATGCAAATGATTTAAAATGTTGTTGTTTACCAAAATTCTCAAGGCAAAACTGTTATCTGCCTAGCCTTTTCCCAACTATGTTGGGATCGGCTTCCAGTGTAATTAGATGCAACTGAATAGCAGTATTTTACATGGAGCGACTGAGGCATCTGACCTCCACAACTCAGTTAGTACTGGGTAATGCGATACCCCTTAGCAAGACTGGTTGGCAGGTTTTTGGGACCACTGACTACCTGTAACGACTGTCAAAGATCTACAGATGATAGCCGGGACCAACGGCTTAACGTGCTTTCGGAGGCACGGAGTAAACTCGGTATGTAACGGGCGGTCACTCATCCACAGGCCAACCTAGGCAAGCACGGGTTAACCTAAAGATCGAACCGAGCGGCTGTTATTATTTCGCCACGAGCTCAAGGCAAAACTGTATTATTATTGAATGTTCCTCATGACTTTTTGGAAGGTGCAGGGGTATATTGAACTCCTACCGACCAATGCTCGTTTTAGCTAACCCTAGCAGGCACTTAAGTGGAAGCTAAACAAAAAACACACTGGTAGATTACGGACGGCCAGGACGACCCAGCGTCAAAATTTGTAATTCCAACAGCGCAATAATATCTAAGCATTCAACTAGTTACCGCTTGGTGTTAGTTAAAACAAGCATAAAAAGTAGAAATAGTTTATGCTGTGAGGAAAGTTTTGAGTATGGATGTGGACTCTATGGTTATAAGAATAGGAGAAGGCCAAAGAAACGATGGATGGGCAATGTGAAAAATGGTATGGCTGGAACTGGGGTGTCTACTGCAATGACGATAACTACAGAAGCATAGAAGAAACCATGTAGCGCCGACCCTAAGTAAATTTGTGATAAGTCTCTCGACGTAAGAATATTATTTTTTCAAAGGCGCTAAAGGTTTTTTAGTTTTCAGTGCATCACACTGAATCAAAACATATAAATACTAAGCTTTGGACAGTCAACCGCAGATCAATTGTAAAAATAGTACATTTTCATAAAAGTGGGGAAAATTTGTTGTTGCAGTCGAAGCTAAATACACAACCTCTCCTGCAGCTCGGTTATGTATTTCGCCTCGACTGCAGTAACAAAATACACTTTCGAAGAAATTAACTAAAACTATTTTTGTCATGAATTATTAGGAAAATATGACTTAATTTGTTTTTTTTTCCGCGCTTTGCTTTCGCCAGTTTGAAGGAGAAGCTAAGGTAAGAAGCCGCTAAACAGCGTAATATGAAAAACAGAAAATTCAAATATTTTTGAATTTACAACACAAATAAATGTTGAATTGTTTATAAAAGTTTTTTTTTTATAAATGATCGTGTTTATTTATGATATTCTATTTATAAACACAATTTAAATAAACGAAAAATATTTACGCCGTAAAGACGCTAATCTCTGAGCCGAGGTTTAAAAAAAAAAACAGTAATTGGCGACTCTATGAATTGAACCAGTTTGGAATTAGTATAAGTATATATTATTATAGTATTAATTTGTATCTGTGGAAATTTTTATTTCCATTCAAGTTGAGATAAATGAAAAAAATCTACGAGTGTGAAATACATTGCATGTTGAACCTAATCGTAGTGCGATAAGAGCCAGTTTTCGAGGAAGTGTATTGAAAAATACTATGACAGCGAATTTATGTACCTAGTAGCTGAGGGATGATTTTCGTAGTGCAAGTGTTATCTTATCACTCATGTTCGGTTGATCATACATCCAAGTAAAAACACGTCGTCAAATCTTAAGCTACATTCAAGGAAAAATGGGATATGAATATAAACAATGGCTCCTTCGCCCTTGTCGTACAAGGAAGTATAAAATCGAAAGTCTCGTAAAATAACGTAAGTCACCTGTTATTCCGTTTTGTATTAAATATGCAGGGAGTCATGCCTTCCCGGGGCGGGGTCGTATTGGCGGTGTCTCTTGACATCGCCAACGCCTTCAACTCCATGCCCTGGAGCTGCATTGGGGAGGCACTCCGGTATCACCGGGTGCCGACCTACCTTCGTCGTGTGGTCGGGGACTACCTGACGGATAGGGCCGTCATCTACCCCGGTCAGAGCGGAGAATGGAACCGGCGAGAGATGTCGTGCGGTGTTCCACAGGGATCGGTTCTGGGGCCGGCCTTGTGGAACATCGGTTACGACTGGGTGCTGCGCGCCGACCTCCCTAGCGGCGTCAGCGTAGTCTGCTACGCTGACGACACGCTGGTACTGGCACAAGGGGGGTCGCACGAGGCGGCGGCCGAAAACATGACACGCGGGGTTGCGATAGTCGTGGAGAGGATCCGGCAATTGGGTCTCGAGGTGGCATTGCACAAGTCCGAGGCCATGTGTTTTCATGGGCCTCGGAATGCGCCACCGTCGGGATCCCTACTGACGGCGGGAGGGGTTTCCATCGGCGTCGGGTCGACGCTGAAGTACCTGGGACTCGTCCTCGATAGCCGGTGGAACTTCGTGGAGCATTTCCGACGTTTGGCCCCCAAACTGGAACGGACCGGGGCTGCCTTCAAGCGGCTCCTGCCCAACCTGGGGGGTCCAAACGCCTCCTGCCGGAGGCTCTACGCGGGGGTCGTGCGGTCCATGGCCCTTTACGGGGCCCCGGTGTGGGCGCGTTCTCTGAGGCGGCAAGCCGCCCGCTACCTGAACGCGCCCCAAAAGGGGATAGCCCTAAGGCTAGTCCGGGGGTACCGCACGATCTCCGGTGAGGCGGCTAGCCTCCTTGCCGGATTGCCGCCATGGGATCTGGAGGCGATAGTCCTCGCGCGCCTTCACGAATGGCGCGCGGAGGCACTACGTCGGGGGGAAACTCCGCTGCCGCGGCAAATCGCCGCTCAGCGGACAGACCTCCGGCGCGATCTCATGGTGACATGGAGAGAGCGACTGTCGCAACCCCGTGCAGGGCACGCCACCATCGTGGCGATAAGTCCCCTCTTTGAGGAGTGGCTAGAGAGGCGCCACGGCGCCCTCACCTTCCGCCTGACGCAGGTCCTCACCGGACACGGTTGTTTCGGGAGGTTCCTGCACCGAATCGGGCGGGAGGAAACGCCCGGGTGTTTCCATTGTGAGGATCGTCCGGAGGACACGGTGCAGCACACTGTGGAGGCCTGCCCTGCTTGGGCGGAGCAGCGCCGTGTCCTCGTAGAGGCGATTGGCGGCGGCGACCTCTCGCGCCCGGCCCTGGTTCAAGCCATGGTCCGGAGCGAGAGGGAATGGGAAGCCGTCACCTCCTTCTGCGAAGCAGTCATGCTAGTGAAGGAGGTGGCGGAACGTGAGAGGGAAAGAGCCTCACGTCCCAGCCGCCGCGGGAGACGCCCTGGGCGTCGGGGGTCACGTGGTGGCCCCCGGCCACCGTAGGCGCGGGCCTGTGGACGGCGAGTTATGGGCTAGCTCGCCGTCCGGCCGTCTTATGACGACAGGCCGTGTCGACGGCGCGTTCGTGTTCCACGCGCGCCTCAAAGAGATGTCAGCAACCACGCAGGGGTCCGCACGGGCCGATGCCTGCCAGGGCTGCGGGACTGTTCGAAAGAGATACCGCGGCCCTGGAACACAAAGGGCAAAGAAGGAACATGGATGGGTTTTAGTCAGTACAAGTCTGACACTCCCTTCCGCTCCGCCCAGAGCGGGGGGGGTCATTTGATGATTTCCCATCCTAAAAAAAAAAAAAAAAAAAAAAAAAAAAAAAGGGAGTCATGCCTACTGGTAATTTATAATTATAAGGTAATGGAGATTTATAAGCAGCTAAGGTCATTGAACAGAAAAGATGTTGCTATCAGTTTCTTTTTGCACAAGAGTGCGTTATTTTAATCCAATTTGCTGCGGTACCCATAATAAAATTTAAAACCAGAATGAGCTGGCCTCGCATTCTGTTGAAACTCCGTACCTCAAGGTCCTCAAGGTCAAAGTTTTACCACTGACGACGTACGTGGTGCGGTCGATAGTACCTGTGTTGATCACATACCTATTATTATTTTATGATTGCAAAAAAAACCTCATCTGCCTCACCTTTTCCCAACTATGTTGGGGTCGGCTTCCAGTCTAACCGAATGCAGCTAAATACCAGTAATTTACATGGAGCGACTGCTTATCTGACTTCCACCACCGAGTTAGTGCCGGGTAATACGATACCCTTGGTAAGACTGGTTGTCAGACTTTTGGGCCACTGGCTGTAACGACTGTCAAAGATATAAAAATGACAGCCTGAACCAACAGCTTAACCTGCTTTCCGAGGGACGGAGGAAACTCGGTATGTAATAGGTGTACACCCATCCACAGACCAACCTAGTCAAGCGCGGCTTAACCTGAAGATCGATCCGAGCGGCTGTTATTATTAAGCCACGAGCTCCTCACCTGTTAATTATTTCATTAAATGAATTAAATACTAACTCTACCTTTCTATCTATACGACATCTGTATGCAATCGTCATGATCTGTGTGAGCGGGCTGCATTGCGTACGCGCCGATCCTCGCGCTAGTCGAGTAGCAAGCGCACAGTCGCTTACCTGTCTGTAACTTTACTTGCTTTACGTTCGCGTGTAAAGTAAACACAACGATTGAATGGGAAACAGAATATAAAAGGAAATTGGAAAACTGGATTTTTTAGCAGAATTCTGTGAGTGTTTTTTTATTGATTATTTATTAGTGAGAGTGGAAACAGTTATCAATATTTTAACAGTAACCATAGATGTACTTATTTATAGTACGTAATTAGTTGGCTTCGAGTTTATTTTTTTGTTATTACGGAACAATTTTTTAAAGCAACTTAGTGAGTTACGTTTCTTGGAATTTGTATTAAAAATTTTTTGACCCATTTTTAAAGTTTTTATTAAAATTTAAATGCATCAATATTAACTTTTTTGTACTTGCCACAGGCATTATGATATAATGCCTTTGTGCACTTTTGCACATAAGGTTTAGATATATAAATATTCGGTTTATACTTTCACATGTTTTCTTGCAACTATATTTTTGTTAGAATAATAAAAATATATATCTTTTAAATAAGAATGTGCCATACTAACACATTAATATTTAATAACATTTCTAAACGCATACTTCCGCAATGACTTCGTTAGTATAATTTATATTTTATTTATTATTATTTCTGACTGGTAGATTACGTACGTCATTAACGATTGTAATCAAATGTGAATAGCTGCTTTTGTAGCGTTATTATTTATTGTTTAACATTGAATATGATTTATATTTTTTAAATGTACTAATTCACATAAGAAAGGTGTTATAATAATGAATGAATAGAATTGTGTTTCAACCTTGTTGAGACGGGGGCTTACAAACTAGAGACTTTACAGAGTCGACATTTTATTAATAATATACATTATCGACTAAAACAAGGAGCTCGTGGCTAAATAATAACAGCCGCTCGGGTCGATCTTTAGGTTTAGCCGTGCTTGCCTAGGTTGGTCTGTGGATGGGTGACCACCCATTTTATACCGAGTTTCCTTCGTGCCTCAGAAAGCACGTTAAGCCGTTGGTCATGGGTGTCATTTGCAGATCTTTGACAGTCGTTAGGCAGTCAGTGGCCAAAAAAGTCTGACAATCAGTCTTACCAAGGGGTATCTTATTACCGAGTACTAACTGGGTTGTGTAGGTTAGACTGGAAGCCGAACCCAACATAGTTGGGATTAGGCTTTCAGATGATGATACATTTTCGACTAAGGTTATTTCATTAGAAGATGTATTATTTAGTTTTCTTCATAAACTGTCAATAAAAATCGTAATTAAACCGTCTCACACTAGAGATAAATTGACAGAGGAGAATGGAAGAATAAAACGCGTTGCGCCTACACCAAGTAACATGGGACAAGGGCAGGAAGATGAGGACACTTAAGACGTATTGCTCTCAAAATGTGGGAGTGCTATGCCCTTTCAGGGCAGCAAGCGTGGTGATCATAAGTTTACCCCTCTAAGGAGATGAACATTCAAAAATAGTTCGTCAGTGCACACTTTAGTTATAAAAAAAGAATTTTTCTAGTTTCGATTTAAGCTTTACGACGTCAGATAGTGAATGAGTTTGAGACTCTTATCATAAACATAACATCACGCCTGTAATCCCTGAAGAGTTCGGCGTGAGACGTAGAGTGGCACCCAATAAGTACACCCACATTTCTCCAGTAATGTTTAAGTCCCTTGTAATAGGAGACGAAGCCTATTGTCACCAACCGGGCACAAATCCAAACTCCGTGGCTGCTACTGATAAATTCCTGTTGCAAATACCTGTTAACACTTTTTTGGACCTGGGGATCGCACCCAAGACTTCATGCGACCACCAGACTAATGACGCAGTTTGAGATACTTATTAAATAGATTTTCTACCACCTCGCTTATTTTACATATTTTCAGCCAATTGTGTAAGAAGTAAGCAAAAGCTATCGTTACATTTCACATAACCTACATTGCTGACCCATCCACAAACGTCGATTAAGGTTAATGAACCATTATCTGACAATTACTTAAGACTGTTCATTGCAAACGTACGCACGACTGCCAATCAAGCTTTACACAACCAGTTTATGCGGATCTCTCATTGTATAAGAAATGTTTACAAAGCGAGGCCAAGTTATACTAGAAAGGTACAGCTTCATGTTCCGCCGTGTGTACGCATACACTAGGTAGAAACATAGGCAATAGTTAATGGGTCATATGATCAAATGTTATGCTGGCACTTCACTTATTTGTCAAAATTTTCGCTATTTTGAATCAAAACCAAATGTTCTTTATGGCTATCGAGATAAAGTTCACTTTGTCTTAATGGTAGAAAGCGAATATTTGCCCAGATCTGCAAAGTGAAGTGCCACCATTAGAAATATAACAATCAAGTTTATGGCCGCAATTCTACTCGACTTTTAGTGTCACTATTTCAATCAATCAATTCTGTTACAGGCTGAATTTTCCATTGTCAGATATATTTTATCCGTAGAATAAAGTTCACGATCACGGCAGTTTTTGTTTTGGAAAAACTGTCAAAAACTTCAGAATTGTATATTAATCGAATAAACCGTTGGAAAAAATGTTTTATGCCGTTTAGTTAAAGACGTGATTGAATTACATATAAAGACTCAGAAAGTATATATTAATATTTACTTTTATGTTTATTTATATAGTATTATAGGTTAAGTTATTTAAGGCACATATACACACTATTCTCTTCCTTTTTACACACTATCGTCTACATTTCTTTTTCATTTCTCCTTTTTGCGGGTCTGCTGGATGAAATTTCATATGAAATAAGCTGTACCCTTGTACTCATATATTATAATGTTATTCTCCTGTGTTGTCTACTGTGTGTACATAAACAGTTAAATAAATAAATAAAGTAAATACTAAGAGTTTTTAATGTCAATATTGCATAGTAATTATGACCTGACAGTTCTTAAACGCGCTGATTAAGTTTAGTTTCACTAGTGCAATTCACCCTTAGTAAGAATACGTTATATTTAGTTTTTTGCAGCAATTTCGACACGGTCATGCATGACACGATAAATATAAAAAAATAAGAAATACAAAGTTGATGATGAATATTGTTTTATGACGCTGCTGTATAAACCTCAGAAGGCTTTATGACTCGAAAGATAGTAAGACAAGTGTTAAACAAATAAATACAAGAACGTAAAGATAAAGACAATAACTACTTCTATTTGTTCAATTATTTAATTAATGTTGGTAAGATTAACTAGAGTACTTACGGGGCCTTTTTTTATTTAAAAGTAGATTGTCATTATAACGTTATAGGCGTGATTCCATATATATTCTTGCCAGTATTGCATGCAAGTATGACTTCACATTTACATACAAGTTGCAAGAGTGTGCAAATAGCATGCAGGTTTTACTTGCATACAAGTGGAGATGTTCAACAATTGAGTAGAACACGTCACTGGTTCGCAATTCAAAAGGTGCAAGTACCATTTGCGCGTTCAATTTGTACGTCACTTGAATAAAAAATGTACAAGTTCAAACTACGTCATACACGTTGTAGCTTCTATGCAGATTTGCTCAAGTTGGATGCAATTTGAAGAATGCAATTTGAAGAATGCAATTTAAAACTTGCATACAAGTAACTTGCCTAATGGAAACGCGCTTAGAAACATTCATGGTTTTCGGTCTTTCTTATTTCTAACCAAGAAAATTACATTTTATTTTCTGTGCTCGTCTGTAATAGGGACTTAAATGTAACTAACCAACAGTGGGTGCATTATAGGACACATTATCGGCCTAACTCAACTATTATAAGGTTTATCTTAGAATATTATATTATTATTTATTTTGCTTGATTAATCAACTTGATTCCTTATTTCAATATATGTTTCTAAACTTCCTGCTGTATTATTTTTGTTGGAATTTAAAATATTCTTAATATAAGGCTATGGGGGAGGCCTTTGCCCAGCAGTGGGACAATAGAGGCCAAGAAAAAAAATATCTGGTAGAAATAAAGAGGATCGACCAAGTTTCATGTCTCATACATATTTTTTTAGTCGATGAAATCCTCATGCAGCCACGAAGAAAAATATAAAATAAAATAATTTTTATTCTTATCTTCTTAATTACTATAACTGTTTACTCAAAACATCTTTGCGTTATTCACTAGAAGGCACTCTGTACATCATAATAATTTTGTTCGTCTTATTTAGAGATTTCAGATTCATATCTCCATGACATTGTAAGGAACTCATCACTTTATAATATCTTAGTAGTCATTATATTTTTGTAATTATATTGAAGTTTCACTTTTTAATCTTGGTGGAAAAATAATAATATACTTCTTGCTTGTATTATTGGAAGATAACCCTAAGAATAGACCCTTAACGAAACCGAAATGCACTTTTGTTTTTCTCCCCGCCATTGCGATTACTTTTTTGTTCTAGAACCTGGGAACCTTCTAGTTGCGGAGATATTGGCGGTCAAAGTTCCAACTTTTTCACAAGTTTTTTTTTAAATCATGTTTTTAATGTACCTAAGATTTTTACCTTAAGGGCATTACATTGCTCGATGACCTTGATGATTTGATCCCTGTACTGGTTTTTGTTGACTTGCCCCGCACATTTCGCAAAATTTCGGTTTTTATTTATTATTTAAAAATAAGAAATAACAGAAAAAAAACAATACAGATTGTTAAGTATATAATTACGTATTTGTTGTTACAAAATTCATGCCGATCTATTCAGCCGTTACAGAGATAATTTACAATTAAGGTTGAAAAAGGACCTATTTTCTACGATTAACCAAAAAAAATTGAGAAGGTTTATTAAAATTTTAAACAATACAATTTATTTGTGAACTTAACTATAACATACTTTTTTTACACGGAAAACGCACGAAGGGATTCATCAACAAATTTCTTTGAACACACGCTGTTTTTGGGATTTGAGCCATGTAATGCCCTTAAACCTCCACGACTCCCGTAGTATTCAATCCATCTATCATCACAATTTTTTGAGTGCGTTACATGGAGTCATGGAGTGCGAAGCAAGGGCGGGTCGCTAGTAACTAAATAACTACCAATTGGTGAGTGTGACAATTAAATAGCATGCAAGTTACTTGCATTCTTGTGAGCATTTGTGTATTCCTGGTTTTAATACCATAAATTATTGGCATATAAAACAGAAGGATCTGAGGTCAATGCTTTTGAAAAGGTGAAGAAAGGGTAAACCCCCAAGTTAAGACGGAGATTTTAGTGTCGTGAGTTCTGATTCGACCCGAGTCGTTAATCCAGTTGTAGGCCGAGGTTGGAGGGTTACGGGCTTAACCCGCCTTTCACTGCCTTTGACTTCTATAAGCTGGGATTCACGGCAGTCTCTAATGAAAACTTTAAACAAAGATTGGGTGAGGGATTCTTGAGAACTTGCCAACATGGAGGTTTGAAGTAAATTTATGCTGTAGGATCATAAGTAAAAAAGATCGAAAAATCGGAATCGAAATCCTAAGAATGATTACAGAGAGACTTGAATCTGCAGTTGTCGAAGGCTTATCAGCCAAAAAAAAGGTAGAAAAAAAAAATATCTTAGACAACATGTTGTCTAAGATATTTTTTTTTCTGACTAACGTAGTTTTAATGTTACTAACAAAAATAAGGACATTTTATTATTCTGAATTAAACATATTTGTATTTATTTTGTATAAGTCTAGTTGTCGCTGCACTCGTTACTGCTAAGTGTGTGATCTTGTGTTCGATTTCTAGATAGTGCAAAGTTTTATTGGGTACCATCAATTATTTCTCATTGGCAGCCCGGAATCAAGTTTTTGGCCCCACAATGGGCTCGCCCCCTACTCTATGGGTAATTAATGTAAAAAATAATAAATAAAAAAAAAAAAAAAAAAATGTATGGGTGAAATGGGTTACTACAGATACACCTCTGCCTAACTCTTCAAGGATTACAGCCGTGATGTTGTGTTGAATCGGTAAAATTATTACGATATTAACCGCAAAACTATAACACTAAATAACAAAACATTTACGAACCAATACAGAATAAATAATATAAATCAACATTTAACGGCTCATTTAGAAACTCATTAAGTTTCTCGTCACTGTTTACATAAACTGCAGACAGGAAGTAACTACAGTTATGGCACACAGACCTTATTATTACTAGAAGAAAACTTAGCGAGGAAAATCATTGTTCTATGATGAAAATTCAAGTTTGTTTGATGGTCGCGGGCAGGGTTACCATACGTCCAGATTTATCCGAACAGGTCCAACTTTTCAATCATTTTATTATCAGGCAACTGAGGCCCATAGATAAATACACAAAGTAATCTTAAACAATAATAAACTAATACATATTAAAAACCATATTAAACTATAACTATACACGTAACGTTATCGGCGACGTGTTTCGTTGCGTGGTGTCGCGTAACCGTCCTCGGAAGCGTCGATATACGACACCTTTCGGTCAAAAGTCCTCTTTCAAGAAGGCCTGTAGATGGTGAGTTACCACGAACGCGCGATTCCAACCTTTCGACCCTCAGTCTAGTTGGTCTTCACTCTCAAAAACTCCACGACTTCCTCAATCTTCGTGGATTAATGCAGACGCGAAAAGTAGGTACAACTGCGTCGTAAGCACAGCAGGACACAGCAGCATTTGCACATTTAACCCTCAGTATGATTTTAGTCCGGCCTTGTAGTTTTCCCTGTCTTGCGAATTCATAGTCTTTGGGAAATAAACTATTGATCTCAAAACGAAGAAGGAAATCATCCACGAAACTCTAAACCGGCAACTGTTCTAGAATCAAGAATTCAAAAACATCTACCAACCCGCACGGCCCGCTTGGTGGATTAGTTACATTTTTATATTTACTTATTTACTTAGTAAGTGGGCACTCTCTATCACTGAGAGAAGGCCTATGTTTCCAAGCAGTGGATACATTGTAAGCTGATTATAATGCGCGCTCGACATTTGTAAAAATTATAAAAAAAAATATAAAAAATTTCTTGTTTTAAAATTATTTAAAAAAATTGAAAAGTTAAATGAAATCAAACATACCTGATCTTATTTCAAATATCAAGGTTTTCGTCAGGACTTTTTAGATTACGAGACGGTAACACTATTAGCAGATCGTGTTTCACCTTGATCATGAAAATTCTGCTTACATTTGATGTGTTAAATGTTGAAGTAGCATTCGAATTGATTGTTCAAATATTTTCGATTTGTTAATCGAGAATGTTTATTCTTCTTAAGTAACAGCTTCTAGTTCAGGTTTTAGTAAGAATTTGAAGATATTTGGAAATAAATGATGAACATAGATAAATAAATTCTCGTCATGAGGAGAGGTCTTTGCCTTGCAGTGAGACTAGAAGGATACTTATACAAAACTATTTTAATGTATATAAATCAAAGTTTGAAAGGATGATCTAACCTTAAAAACTAAGTGTAAGCAGAGCCGGAAAATTAACTTGCTTTGGTTATGTAGCGTCAATATATCAATTATTTTGCAGACAGCACTCATCCCGGGTGAAAAATGACATATTGGTCGTCAATTACTCTTCAATCCAATTTGATCAAAGGTGGATATGAGCTAGATCTAATTAATAAAAATATTTTTTTGTATTCTGTTTGTTATTCTGATACTGTTAGCCTGCGTCATCCCACTGCTAGCCAAAGGCCTCTCCACAGGATGACGTAGGCTAACAGTAGGTATCAGTATATTATTCGATTTCTGTATTTAAGCTATTTCAATTTTGTCTTTGATCTCCTAAAAATCTTTGATTTTACTTTTTTTATTTCAATTTAAACACAGATCACAAAGTTGCCAATCCAAATTAAATTGAGATCGAATCAAAACTGTATCTAAGCAAGTGCTAATCGAGCGAGTAATATCGGCAATATTGGTTAACATTGCCAACATATACACTGTTCTATTTTGCACCGTAAATGAGTACTTAATACCCACTTTAAGAGTCGATTACTCAGTAATCACAGGCTGTATAGATAAAGGCTATCTTTACAAGGCCTGGTAGTCGTATGTACTTGTACCTATGTAGGTAACCGTAAAGAGTAAAGCCCAGTGCGGGTAATTAAATGGCGGAATTTAGCAACATTTAAATGTCGAACAACATGGCCGGTATCTTGCTTCACTATTGAACGGTTTAACATTCATTTTTGGGATGTTGGTAAAGAACTAAGTGTATGGCTGAAATATTTCCTATGCATTGTGGGTATTGTAGGACTCTTCGCTTATGTCTAAAGCGTTATCAAATTTTGGTCGACAATAAAATTATTGAAAGCATTTGGTCTTTCCAAAGTCGTTAGTTTTCATTCCACAAAGTAGAAAGTAACTTCACACAAGACGTACCTCGTACTTAGGTACTTATTTAGCCTGTATAAGTTACTTGCTTAAGTTGGCGGCTTCGCCCGCGTGGAGTTCAGTAATGTCCTACGGGATCGTAATACCGGGATAAAAAGTATCCTATGTGTTAATCAAGGCTATAAACTATATGTGTGCTACATTTCATCCAAATCCGGTAAGTAGTTTTTGTGTGAAAGAGTAACAAACATCCATCCATCCACACAAACTTTCGCATTTATATACAGTAAGAAGGATAGTAGGGTTAAACGTGGATTCAAATAATACTGAATTACTGACTTATCTTTTTAGTAGGTATAGGCAAGACATACTTTCATTAATAAAAAGAGAGCAAGTTCAACTTATACATAATTTTAATTTGTGTCATTCAATTAATAGATATAAAAATTTCTCACTCATAGTCAATAATTCGAAAACAATGCATAATTTTATTATTATAAACAGGCTTTCTAACTTTTGTCTAAAATTATAAGACGTTTAATTTCGCGATTAAACGTCTTGTAATTTTTATTACATGGTTTATTTTGCACAGTTTTGTTAAAAGATTAGATGTTTCTAAATGAATTGAATATTGTATTCATGCAAGCAGTTGTAGCTTCAATACTGACTCCTTAAAGATATGAATGAATGGCATGCATAATAAATAGACAATTAAAACTATCATTGAATAGTTTTACGTGACACGAATAACTAACAATACCTACAGTAAAAATAAGGACAATTTAATTTTTTTTTTTTTAGTAAATTGTAAGTGGCTCCTAGTTACGATATTTTTTTTTTTTTTCTTTAAAATTTATTTTGATTTTGTTTAACAATAGTAAATATAGAGGGTGTAAATAGACCCTTAACGAAGCCGAAAGGCACTTGTTCTCACCGTCTCTGCGATATTTTTTTTGTTCTAGACCAAACCTGGGAATCTTCTAGTTACGGAGATATTGGGGGTCAAAGTTCCAACTTGTTCACAAGTTTTTTTTTTAAATACTTGTTTTTAATGTAAGATTTTTACTTTAAACACCTCCACGACCCCTGTATTACTCAATCCATCCATCAGCACAATGCTTTGAGTGAGGGTTTTAACGGATCCTTCACGAAGCCGTCAGCAAGCATTATGTACATCAAACTAAGTAACTTACGCAAAAATTATAGCAGGGAAACGACTTTTTTATCGGGTGAAAAATCACGTTTTACGGTAGGACTCAATGTAACGTACTCAAAACGTGGTGCTGTTGGATAGATTGAATAGTACAGGGCATGTGGAGGTGTTTAAAGTAAAAATCTTCCATTAAAACAACCATAAAAAAAACTTGTGAAAAAGTTGGAACTTTAACCCCCAATATCTCCGTAACTAGAAGATTCCCAGGTATAGTCTAGAACAAAAAAAATATCGCAAAGACGGGGAGAGCGTTTCGTCTTCCTTATGGGTCTTGTTCCACCCTTTAGATTAAGCACAGGAAGATCCACATAATATTATTTCCGTAAATCGATCTTCTAAGACACTTTTACTAGTCAATATTTAAAACTCGCCATTTCCTAACTGAATGATACCTGAAAAGAAACGCCGAAACAAGCTGAAGACCCCTGAGTTTGCTTTAAAGTTCCAACGTGATACTTATACCGGGTGTAGGGGACAGCCCTCCACGAACTGATGGGGTGAATTCAGTATACCATACTAAGATGACCGGTACAAGAAATTATTTCAGGAATGTTATGGGAATCCAATAAATTAGATTTTTTTAATTTCCTCACAGGCAATGTATCGTTATCGTGGCAAAAGGCACGTAGCGAACGGCAAGTGTGACGATGACTTCAATGATCTCTGTAGCTAGTCAGGAAGTGAACAGCTGATTTCACGCAACATCCATTGTTAGATTTTTGATTTTAGCCGTATTATTTACATAAATGAACTGCTGCGTACGGGGAATGTAATTTTACATTGAAATAAAGGAACAGTAAGTGAAAAAAAAGTTGAATACGATTCAAAATAGAGTCATGTGCATTACACTTTCTTGCATAAATTTCTTCAAGGAGCTTTATTACAACCTACTATTAATCAATACCCACCTTAGTACTTATGATATAACAGCTCTCAGTCAGGTTGTCCGTGCTGTATCATACCGTGCCTATATCGTACATTACGTCAAATTTTCTTAGGTTATATGAGCAAGCAATTAAAAATTGCAATAGGAATGATTAAGAACCAGTTTATTACCATCAAAAGACCATCATCGATTAATTCTGTGATGAATTTTAAATTGCTACCAGCATTGGGTCAAGTTTAACCACTTCTTGCGCGGTGTGACGTTACGAGATGTATTGTCTCGTCTCCTTTTATTTTTTTTTGCAAGAATTTGGTTTTTTGTAGCGTTTGATAAAGTACCTAAATACGTAGCGTCGTAAAAATCTTATCTTATCTTACTAATATTATAAATGCGAAAGTTTGTGAGGATGGATGGATGGATGGATGTTTGTTACTCTTTCATGTAAAAACTACTGAACGAATTTGGATGAAATTTGGCTAATAGATAGTTTATAACTTGGATTAACATATCGGATACTTTTTATCCCGGTAGTTTGATCCCATAAGACAGTTACCTGGGAACCTTCTAGTTACGGAGATCTTGGGGGTCAAAGTTCCAAATTTTTCACAAGTTTTTTTTTTTAAATACCTGTTTTTAATGTAAGATTTTTACTTTACACACCTCCCTGCCCCAGTAGTATTCAATCCATTCATCAGCACAATGCTTTGAGTGCTTTCCATCGAGTCCAACCGTAAAACGTGTTTTTTTTTCACCCCAAAAAAAGAAGTCGTTTCCCAGCAATAATTTTTGTGTAAAGTTACATAATTTGATGTACATAATTCTTGGTTGACGGCTATGTGAAGGGTCTGTTTACACTCTGTATATTTTTTCCAACTTAGGGCCTGTTTCACCAGCTGCGATTAAGTTCCCGTTAACTTACTTGACAGATAATTTCATACAAATACTGTTCCATTTTTCAAATTTATTCGGTAAGTAGTGGCTATTCGGACATCGTGAAATAGGCCCTTAAATACGTTAGAAGATCAATGTACTAACTATTACTCAATACTGCTTTGGTATAAAAAAGTATTTGTACGAGTATTCATAGAAGTTTTATTTTGGTATCGAATACATTTCAAATATATAATTCCTTTTAGTGTTTGAATGAAGTATAATTCTCAGCAGGTTTAAAAAAAATAGCAGCAGCTGTTTTATAAAATAATATTCATGATGAAGATGCAAATATAATATCTACGATATACAAGTCTCTCTATATAAGACTCACCTAATCTAGGTACTTGTAATATATCTCATCAGTATTCTTCAGATGAATAATAATTTACGAAATTATACTTTTATACTTAACTTTTTTTATGTTTTCTTTTTATATAATTTTGTTTTATTGTTAATTTAATGTTTATTTTTTTGTCCTGTGTGTGACAAATAAATACTTTTCCTTTTCTTTCTTTTTAAAGGTACTTATCTCAATCTTCCTTGTAAGTTTACTAATATTTTGATTCGAGATCATCTTTATCAAGATTCCTGTCAATTGATATGCATCGAATAAATTAATCTTATCGATTTGTCATCTGAAAGAAATAGTTCCCGTTAAAACTGTTTCATGCTTAAGCACGTGTAGGTAGGTAATCTACACGTGAATATTCCAAGATTATCTTACATAGAAACTGGTAAAATCCTCTTATTCGTGTTGCTAGTATGATATCTTATCATACTAGCGATCAATCTCTATAGATTTAAAACTTTCTTTACTTTACTTTGTTTTAAAGATCTTTAGAGGACACACAAACATACGGACACAAACACACGCACAGACACACGCACACACTCACTCATGGTTTCCCACACCGCTCCACATCAGTGGCGTGCCTAGGGCAAGCATACTGTTCAGAAACCCCAACATCATTAAGAGTATTAGGTTTTAGGGGCAATCCAACCTTTTATGCTTGTATGAGAATACCGTCACTACTCCACACAGCATTCTGGTAGTCCGTCGTTGATGTTCCACTTTACGAAGTCAAATCAAAATCAAAACATTTTATTTCACATAGGCCTAGATGGGCACTTGTAAAACGTCGACAAAAAAGTGCACGGTTCGGTTTGGTCGTTTCCTATGGAGAAGATCTGGCAAGAAACTCCATGGTCAAATCATTTGGTATTACAATATTATCATGGTTACAGCATTTGGACTTAAGTATGGGGGGACAGCGTAGGCCCGACAATAAGTCGTTGCTTACTAAACAAAAGATGTAAAACAAAATAGAAAAATAATAAAAGTTAACATACAACTGGGAATCTACAAAGCCTACAATGTTCACACATTCACAAACAATCGGTTGGGCTTGTACCTTCTTAGTTGGGTCCGGAGATGATTCGGGAACTTCCAAGTGGACAAGTAAAATGAAAAATGTCGCTCCTTCATTGGGCTTTAAAATTAAGGCGCAAAAAGATCTTTTTCTTCTTAAGGTTTGCGATAGGTTATCTACCTGAAATAGGACAAACTGGTTTTTCTTTTCGTTAAAAAAAAAACATAATAAATCAAGTTATGAACACATTCATTAAATCCAAAACAAACCGGATCTTTCAAAATATAATTAAAAATGCAAAATAATTCATTCAACTAGTTCGCATATCGATAAAAGGTCATATCAATATTGACTGATAATTTAATAGTTTTTAATTATTTTATCAATCACGATTTGATTGGTGTCAATCAAGAGTTTTGGTCTTGATCTGTCTGACTTTGACTTTTGTAGAATGGTAATGGTGTAACTTAACATAACATCACGCCTGTAATCCTCAAAAGGTTAGGTAGAGGTGTACCTAATAGTACAGTCAAATTTCACCAGTTATGTTCAAGTCCTATGTAATAGGGGGAGAAGGATATTGCCATCAACCGGGCACAAATCCAGATTCACATACACAAAAACATTTTGCCCAACTCAGGAATCGAATCCAGGATCTGATGCTCAGCAGTCGCAATTGCGACCACTCGACCATCGAGGCAGGCAATGGTAAAATACACATAACATAATGCCTGTTACCCTAAAGGTTTAGGTAGAGGTGTAGATTTTATACAGTGTGGAAAAGGTACAGTCATAATTATGAAAGGATATGCTGCAGACCATCAAACTGAACACATGCACAAAAAAAAATCAGCTGTCACATACAGTTGGGTCGAGTAGGTATTGAAATTTTGTATGGAACAGCTGATATTTTTTTCGCATTTACGATATTGGACACATGGAGGAAGTTGTTCAATTTGATGATTTGCAGCATATACTTTCATATGACTGTACCCTTTCTGTTACACGTTGTATGGGTATTGGTACATCCACATTTCGCCAGTTATGTTTAAGTCCCATGTGATACGGGGCCAGCTATCTTGAGGTATCGTTTAAAAGCAGCATGTGCAAAATTGAGAAGTATGCAGTTTTCCTGTCTGTGTCACTATTAATCATCATCTACCGTCTTTGTCAAATTCAATGGGTCATTTGTAAGTTCCATATTTGGTAGTGGACCTTTTTTATATTGATTTATTTTATTTTATTATGTGTTTAGTCCTTTTTTAGGTGGTACTCGGTTGAACATTAACCTCAATATCAAATAATTGTCGTTGCAGCTTGAATAAGCATAATATTGTCCAACTTGAACGGGTCGGGCAAATTGTTGTTGGGTTTTTCCATCAGGTATTTCTCAGTAGCAGCCCCGGAGTCTGTATTTGGGCCCGGTTGATGGCAATAGGCTGGCCCCCTAACACATGGGACTTAAACATAACTGGCGAAATGTGGGTGTACTACTAGGTACATCGCTACCAAAGCCTCCAGGGATTACAGGCGTGATGTTATGTCGCTGCGAAATATTGAGTCTGAGGGCTTGTCCTAATGTATGTGATCGTCGCATTTATTTTTGTTAATCGAACCCGAACGCGTCGCCGCACCATTTATGGGAGCAAATGATCTCGGATTCGTTAGACTTCGCTTATTTTATGACACACCGTGATAGGTTCATTTTTTTCTTTTTTCTATTTTAATTAATAAAATATTCTGCGCAGTCCTACAGTTCAGTTGTCTTCGTCCTACTACAACGTCAGTAAGAGTTGTCATAATAGCTGCCAATCAAGTCAAATGAGTAAAACTCATTGGAATTCGTGAGAGAATCATGTACATAAATATATAGCGTCTATTATATGCAAACGTCGCGTGCACGGAAAGATACTAGAAGCTAACACAGTAATTACTAGTAAGTACATTCATAACATCAGTAGGTACTACTTTGGCAAAAAAACAACATTCCGACATGATGTCATGGTCGTATGCAAGCCGTAAGGTTTTAGGTCGGTCAATACTCTTGACCTTCAATATAAGGTTGTCATAGATATAAACTGTTTCAAAAGTATTTATTGAAAGTGTAAGCAAATTATGGTAGGGTTAAATACATACGCAAATACGCAACCAATTGGGAATCAGTAACACATTTTGCTGTATTAAGATGTTTTCATCGGTGCATGTCACCACGTTTTCAACAATTATTATTTGAATAGTGTAAATCATCATCTATCATGGGGGTTGGGAATAAAAATAATCTCAATACTTATCATGGAAGACATCTTGACTGTGTTTTAAATTTAGAAATTATTGAAAACACACAATTTTCAAGGGTTACTGCGAATTAACTTCCATAGGTAAGTTTTGAACAGAGCACAGGCATATGTAAATTAGGTTCTCAATATTTTAAACTTTCTACATCGTTGTATGACGCCTTTAATTGGATCTAGCCTGTCCCTTGTTGACCTCCGCTGAGCGATGCCTTCAGAGGCCTCGCCCACGGCGACTTTTTGTAGCGATGCTTTCGCACATGTGTATCGATACCGCCGCGATGCTGTCACTGGCCGTGTACCTTTGCCCAATTCTGAACACCCAATAGTAGCGATGCAGAAGCGCGTTTACAAAACGCGCGACAGTATCGCTACAAAAGTCGCCGTGGGCGAGGGACCTTAGCTGTAGCCCTTACCTACAACACACACAGAAAACACAGTACTGCCATGTATTTTTACCAAAGCACTGCTTATGCATTTTTAGGTTATCTATATTGTAAACACTGTTTTAAGCTTTCACGGTTTATAACAAAATTTACACTGTCACTTACGGGATATCACGCTTGCAACAGCGTCGAAATATCGGGAGCTCAGAATAACTGAAAATCACGGAAGAAATCCCGTAAGTGACAGTGTAACTATTTTGTAAAGTTCTTACCAATTCGAGAAGAACAATTATCAAATAAATTATTAATGAATAAAATTGTAATTAAAAGGCACAGAAATAATTTTCAACTGGCGAACACGTCAAAAAGTTTTCGAACATCTGTGTAAAGTGCAAATTCTTAAATATTTACTCTACCAATATTCAAGGCCTTATGCAACCATGTTAAGTATCGTAACTTTGTTATGAAATTGTGACACATAAATAAGTGTCTACTTATGTACCACTTATAGATTATAAGTGCCCTGAGTTACACCTCATTCAATTTATTGAATGTGAAGTTTATTCCATTGACTCTGTGTTCGTTAATAAATGTATAAATATACGTTTGTAACATATGTATGTAGCTCTGTTGAGCATGAGGTCCTGAGTTCGATTCCCGGGTCGGGCAAAGTCTTATTGGGTTTTTCCATCAGCAATTTCTCAGTAGTAGCCACGGAGTCTACATTTGTGCCCCGTTGACGGCAATAGGCTCACCCCGTATTACATGGGACTTAAACATAACTGGCGAAATGTGGGTGAAGTATTAGGTACACCTCTGCCTAACCCGTCTGGGATTACAGGCTATGTTACATTTCTAAAATAAATAGTTTATGTATTTTTTTAAATGCATTTTCATTTATAATTTCTTAAAAAATGTTGTAGCTGATGAAGTCATGTACATTATCTTATTTATGCTTAAGTAACTAAAAATCGATCAATGACTAACCACAGATTAAACCCGCTCAAGTTAATCACAGGTTAGACTTAGCAAATCTAAGATTTTGTCGGTCCTTTCATAATACTGCGTTCACACGATTCGACTTCATAATGTCAGTTTCCCATGGTATAGTAATTATTACTCGTTAGTCTATAGCAGCATGAAGATTTTAATTCGTTGTTACTTTGAATTATGCAAAAGAGTGTGTTTTATTAACAAAGAAAATCTTTGTTTTATTGAATGATTAAATCATAAATAAATCATATTTATTTCTGTAAACTGGTTTTACAAACACTTTTACATGTCACATCGTGTTATTTTTTAATACTAGATGGGGCCGGTGTTTCGTACCTGACTACTCTGAGAAGAAACATCCGAAACAAACTCAGAGGTCACCGTCTCTTTTAAAGTCCAGACATTGCTCAAGTTAAATGAGGACTGTGCAGATTAACTCTGATACAGTCTGAGATGGTCTTTTGAAGAAATCACCACACAGATTTGAGTGGACCTGTCCATTCAGTGCACGCATTTGTCAGTGATCTTGTAGCTCGACTCATAATCCAAGGAGCTCAACGACACGATGGACAATACCAAAGAAAAGTCATTTGGGTAGGTCTCATAAAGTACTCAAACTGCCAGACAATAGTGAAACTACCTAACCTTAAAAGTAAAAAAAATAAAAATAATATGACACACGTAGTCCTCATATTCACGTAATAAACAAAATAATTGTAATACGGCACTTGAAAAAGTAAATAAAGTCAAAAGATAATGCAAAATAATAATAATACCATACTTGAGAAAGTAAATAATGTCAAAAAATTCAAAAAAATAAATGAAAATAGGTAATATTAAAAAAAAAAAAAACTGTAATAAAAAATTCAATGTCGATTATGTTCGTGACGATGGAATACGGACCATACCTAATCATATGTGTAAAAAATCATCATTTAATAATTATAACATGATATTAGGTTTCATCTATACTAATATTATAACTTGTGTCGATACTCTTGCGGCATCCCATCTTCCTAGCTCATCGTGCTGTGCTGGTGCTGCGGCTGCGGCTGCAGAGAACCTCAAGCGGCGTAAATATAGTAACCTTATTGGTAACTATATTTTCGATCCGTTTGGGGTTGAAACTCTAGGTCCGTGGGGTCCGAGTGCTCACAGCCTTTTCAAGGACATTTCTAAACGTTTAGTTGACTCTTCCCGTGACCCAAGGGCTGGCTTTTACCTTGGCCAAAGGCTTAGCGTTGCCATACAACGTGGCAACGCCGCCAGTCTTTTGGGTACATTACCAGTTGACTACGTTGAGGAGGAGTTTTTTGACGCCATTTTTTAAGTTTATTTTTAAGTTAGTTAGTTAGTTAATATAGGTTATTTTAATTTATTAATGTATATAATATTAAATTCATTCATATTATAACGAGGTAAAAGGTGATCGGGCGTAAGCGGTTCAAGTAGCGTCGGTGAACGAGAACTGCATTGAATATTGCCCTTACAGATTTCTTCAGTTGGCATACCGATGAATATCTTCGTAATGTCTAAAGATTAACCAACATTTAGCAACAATGAATGCTTCATTACTTACACAATATGCCCTTCGCTAGGGCAATCATGAATGCTAACAGATTGCTAAAAGGTAGATACAAAGAGCTGCACGTTAGTTCTAACTTTGGCTTTGAGCTGGCCTAGAGCTGCACGGAGTTTGAATAGAACAAAAGGCCAGCTTATAGTGGTTTTATTATCATTGTCACCAGAGATCGGAGTAGGTAAAATTCTATTGCCTATACTTTAAAGAAGTAAGTAACATGTGGATTTGTGAATAATACCTCTCTATCTCCCGGACTGCTTCGTTGGTCTAGTGGGTGCAAGCGCGACTGCTGAGCATGAGGTCCTGGGTTCAATTCCCAGGTCGGGCAAAGTGTTATTGGATATTTCCGTCACGATTTTTTCAGTAGCAGCCACGGAGGCTGGTTTTGTGCCCGATTGATGGTAAAAGGCTCGCCCCCTATTACTTGTGACTTAAACATAACTGGCGAAATGTAAAAATGAATTTTCATTTATAACTTCTTAAAAAATATTGTAGCTGTTGAAGACATGTATATATCTTATTTATGCATAGATCTAAAAATCGATAAATGACTAACCACAGACTAAATACGCACAAGTTAATCACAGATTAGACTTAGCAAATCTAAGATTATCTCGGTCCTTTCATAATACTGAGTTGTGGATGTACTAATAGCACACCTCTGCCTAACGTGCGGCTTGAATTACAGGCGTGATGTTGTGATTATATCCAGGAAAGATTTTTAAGATCCGAAATAAAGCTGTTAACTTAGAGGTAGGTAGGGGGTGGGGTTGGTGTGGTAGGTATTATCTACATGTTACTGACTTCCTTGAAGTTTATGCATTTAAACTCTAACTAGTTCATATCTTTGTTATAACTGTCGTATGATTTAGTATCAGTTTCTACCGTTTCAGTGACGGAACCCTAAAATAAATAAAATACATATTCCGGTACTCGTTGGTACCTACCTACCGTAATAATTATTATCTGCATGCCATTATAAAAACAAAGGTCTGATCTGGTAGAAGGAGTAAAGAAATATACGATAAAATGATTTTTAATTTTACCGCATTTAAAAGATACTCATAAATGTCATTGCACAACATCTTACAGGAAAACTTCAAACAAGGTAAATGAGAATTTAAAAATAACCAGAAGTCCGTTTCTTTGACATTGGTCAGGTTCCTAAGGTCTAAAAACGGGTTATTTCACTAATGGTAGGTACATTTAAGAACATCATTATCTTGGTTTATTTTTTGAGAAAAATTTTACCTGTTAGCATTCAAATCAAGTCACATAATTCATTTTCATTTTGTACTAAAACTAGCTATTATTGCACTAGAATAGGAACATAGTGAGGTGTTACAATAATTTTCTATTCTTATAACTAAGGTATTCCTGGGTCGTGTAAAAACATTTATTGACTAACCAGGCAAACAATTTTTTTTCGGTATAAAGTAATGGGTAGGTTTTTCAGTTCACTAGGTAATTTGTTAAATAATTTAATTGACATGGGGTAACAGTTTCTTCTATACAGATCAGTTTATAAAGGCGCGATTCCATTAGGCAAGTTACTTGTATGCAAGTTGCAAATTGCATACAACTTGAACAAACCTACTTGCATACAAGCTACAATTTGTATGACATAGTTTGAACTTGTACATTTTTTATTCAAGTAACGTGCAAATTGAACGCGCAAACGTTAGTTGCACCTTTTGAATTGCGAACCAGTGACGTGTCCTACTCAATTGTTGAACTTGTCCACTTGTATGCAAGTAAAACCTGCATGCAATTTGCACACTCTTAAAAACATGTTTCAAGCGTCACATTTGCGTACAAGCACGGGAAATGTGACGTCATATGCATGCAAGACTTGTGCAGTGGAATCGCGACTTTGAAGGAACTGGGCCCTTTTAAAATGAATACGTTAAATATACGTATAATAGGTTTCTTACTTCAATAGAATGCTATTTTTATGACGGGCTTTATCTTTAAATATTTATAAAATAAAGTTAGTTTTGGTATCTGTTTGTATGGCCCCGTTGTTCTTCTTAACTATGGGCCGAATTTTGATGTTATTTTCAACACTATTTAAAGAATGTTTTCCGGAAAGTTTATACCGCGTGTACCAGAAAGGTGGGATCACATTCAAGGGGGTGGATGGTATACACCATCAAACTGAACAACTATCTCCATGGGACCACCAAATAAAACTTTAATGGCTACTCGACCCAAATGTATGG
Organism: Noctua fimbriata; assembly: GCA_905163415.1. Taxonomy (NCBI): domain Eukaryota; kingdom Metazoa; phylum Arthropoda; class Insecta; order Lepidoptera; family Noctuidae; genus Noctua; species Noctua fimbriata. Next base: position 7,993,498 of record LR990926.1, read on the forward strand.
GATAGTTGATATTATTTTTTGGTCTGAATCCCACCCTTAAATATGACCGCACGTGGAGTTCAATAATTGTCCTACGGGATCGTACTACCGGGCAAAAAGTATCCTATGCGTTAATCCAGGTTATAAACTATCTGTGTGCTAAATTTCATCCAAATCCGTTCAGTAGTTTTTACGTGAAAGAGTAAAAAACATCCATCCATTCATCCTCACAAACTTTCGCATTTATAATATTTGTAGGAATTAGGATGTATGACCATAATGTTTAATAGTACATTAATATTAAACTTAAAAAAAAACTTATGTTTTGAAAAGTTGTAAATATTGTATAAAGGGACGGGTCGCTACTCGCTATTTTATTTACAGTAAGAAACCTGCTAAGTTTTTAATTAGACGGTAGGTCTCCTTGATCAAATAATCATAATCATTGTTTGGAATTCATGCCTACATTTCTCGTAATTATTGTTATTATAAGTGCTGGACCATGAATGCTATGATTGAGCAACTAGAACATTCGACCTTGTGGTCTACGACGGAATTGACCTTGGACGGATAAACTCTCTAACTTATTATACTTATTACGTTTAGGTTCAAAATAATATTGTAACAGGTGGCTGACTGTGGCCCACGTGGTCAATTATGACTAGAATTATCGTTTTGACATTCGGAAAGACTTCACAATACCCTATTTACGAAACAATTCCAGACATTATACTTAATATTCTCTCTAGTTTAAGATCTATAAGTTTATTTTTAATTATTCTTAAAAGCATCCTCTTATCACGTACATACATACATATGTGTACAGACTTATACATTAATGACGAGTCTGGAAAAAGTCCGAACAAGATGCCGTAAAGAAATATAGGAAGTCTAAGTGTGGCTCACTACCGTCTCATTGGAAAGTCGCCCATAACCAAGCCTAAAGGAACGAAGAGTTTGGTACCAAACGGTTACCTCTTACTAATCAATGCGGTCTTAAGTTACAACCAGCAAAACCTTATCAGATTGACCAATTATTTCTAGAGGTTTAAAATTTTTGCATAACTATACACCGAGTTAATTATACAGTAACATTGGGAATGTTGATATGCATCATTAAAAATCAACAAAGGTTTTATAATTTAACAGTCACGTGAAACCAGATTACTTAGTTTTGACTTCTTTTCAAGTTAAATTACTGCTGAAAATGTGTTTTAAATACATATTTTGATTACTGTACTTGATTTTTTTACTACTTAATTATTTAACCGTACGTTACTATCACTTAATTAGTAATTAACACATCGGCAACTAGAAACAAGGCTGTCTCACTTAGTATACAGGTTGTGTGTTAGATGACGTTAAAAATAAATTAAGGTGCACTTAGGCCGCGACCTTCGATGCAGTCGCAGCGCGGCAATTTTGATGCATAAATTAACAACATACTGTAGCTGTGTGTGGTCACAAATGTCAGATAAGCTGTCAGTTAGAGAAAAAAAAACTATGAGTCGTGTTTTATGCGGGTTACTAGAAATATTAGAAGTTTTAAACGAGACACCCCACATTTTTTTGTACTCGTGTTTTAAATAGGATAATACTAGAAAAGTTGTCTGTTTTAAAATAAACGGCCGAAAGTTTTCTGCTATAGTGGATGTAGTGGTTTATTTTTGATTTGAGTATGTTATTGGATGAGATACGTCAAAAATGGTTTCGTTTTATCAGCTAGCTAGCAGAGAGCACTGATGTGTTAAATCGAAATCTATTTCCATAACTACAGGATTGATCTAGTTTCGCTATACCTTGTTATAGAAATGTTCATCTTTTCATGAATAATGTATTATTATTATAAGAACTTGTTCGACCGATCAATATTGATAAACAAAGACAAGTTGACCTTGTAAAAATGCTATTGATAAAGCCCAGGTAACAGTATTTTTTTTAACTTTACTTTTACTATCTAATAGCAATAACTCGGCTGACAAATTAATTACTTCTAGCAATTAAAAAATATTTTTCCAACACCTAATTATTTTTGTCTGCATGATGGATTATAAAGAGTGTACACACAAGACGAACGAAGCCGAAAGGCACTTATTTTCCGCTTCATTGCGATCATTTTTGTTCTGGACCATAGCTGGGAACCTTCTAGTTACTGAGCTATTGGGGGTCAAGGTTCCAACTTTTTCACAAGTTTTTTTTTTTTCAAATACATGTTTTTAATGTAAGTTTTTTACTTTAAACACCTCCACGACCCCCGTTCTATTCAATTCATCCATCATCACAATGTTTTGAGTGCGTTACATTACAGTCCTACAGTAAAACGTGATTTTTCACCCCAAAAAAAGTCGTTTCCCAGCAACATTTTTTGCGTAAAGCTACTTAGTTTGACGTAGAGAATACTTTTGACGGCTTGGTTAAGGGTCTTGTTACACCCTGTATATGAGTATGGTCTATTCCTCGCACAGAGGGGAGGTCAGTGTCCCAGCAGTGGGAAAGTTATAGGGTTATAATTATTATTCATGATGAAGTTCAGTCATTTACACAAAATATTATAAATCTATTTTTTTATTAGAACAGCCACCAAGACATAATGTCTTCGTTGCCACATTTATTAATGAAACACGGAGCATTACATTCACCAAACTAAAGGTCTCAACACATTCCGCATATTTGTATATTTTTTTTGCGTCACGTAATCGCTTTGTTGCTACAATATAATGTATAATGAAATGGAAAGTGTCTCGTTCGTCTAGTGGTCGCAATTGCTACTCCTGAGCATGAGGTCGTGGGTACGATTCTCAAGTGGGGCAACGTGCTATAGGGTTTTTACATCAAGAATTTCTCAGTAGTAGCCACGAAGTCTGGTCTTGTGACCGGTTGATGGCAATAGGCTCGTCCCTATAACATGCAATTAAAATATAAATAGCGGAATGTGGGTGTACTGTCAGGTACACCTCTGCCTAACCCTTGGGGGATTACAGGCGTGATCTTAAGTTATTATGAAATGGGAAGTAACATTTAAAAAAAACCAGTTCTTAACCGCTGAATCGAATTAAGTGAGGACAATCACTTAGCTTGTTTTATTTACAACCAGTTTAAAATAACCGGTTCCATGAAAATTGAACTGGAGAAATAATTGTATTTTGTTACCTGTTTTTACTCGACTACGGCGAAGCCAAAGGGAAGGGTTATGATTTTAGCAGTCAATGTTTGTATGTATGTTCCTCCGTAGCGCCTAAACTGTTCATCCGATTTTGATGAATAAGGTGTAATAACAATCGATTCGTTATTATGGCCCGGGTAACATAGGCTACATTTTAACCGACTTCAACAATAAGAGGAGTCGATTTTACCTTGTCAAGCCCGAATTTATCTAGAGCGTGCTTTTTCAGAAGTTGGGTTTTTTAGTTGTAGTAACACAAATGTATGTGTGTGTATTGGTTAAGGATGAGGAGGACCAGTAAATATATTATTAAAGGTTTTTTAATGTTTTTTTTTTATGGCATGTTAAGGAACTACCTCCATAAGTAATATTTTTTTTTTTTAAATAAGTAGACTGCTGTCTTTTGTTTACCCGTAATACCTACTGCATTATTTCCCAAATAATGTATATGGTAGCTGATGTACACTGACGTTTCTGTTTAAATAAACTCATTCATTACGTTCGTCAACGACGCGACGCCTTCGATATGCACGTCAACGACGCGACGCCTTCTATATGCACGTCGACGGTGCGTTTTAAAATCGCCGTGTGCGTAGTCTCTTATGGACGGCCGATGAAGTTATTAGGGCCAATTTACTACTAAGTTGCTCCTGTAATGGGGTTGTCCCCCTGGGGCAACGTTTGCAACCTGGCTCATAATAGGAGTGGGTACATCATTTTGTAGCGCTCAAATTAGGTCAAGAAGTCGTGTATTTTATCTATTTAGCGATAAATGAATCGCTCCAATGCCGTGGTCTTTTAAATTTCAGCCCTAGGGAATGGTTTTTAACCTTATTTTTGCTCTTGTTTATAAATTCCAAACCTTGAGATCATTTCACAAGCGTGTTGATATAAAAATAGTGCAAATATCTCTATTTCATAGATCTTTTTAGGTTGTCGTACCTCAAAAATACATAAAAGTAAAGTACGGTTTTATCCAAAAAAAAAAACCGTTATTTCACAAGTAAACCGGTTTTGAATAAAATTTGGTCAGTGTTTACATTTAATTGCTCGTTGCTGTACAGTGTACTGACTATTTATAAGTGACGTCATCTTTTTTATGAATACATCTACATGTGACACGGTGTCAGCAGTATTACCTACATACTTAGATTTATATTGTAAATACTATTGTTTTGTGTATATACAGAATACAATACGTAGGTAACCGTTTTCATATTCTTTTATTTGCTGTTTATTATTATGTATGTATTGTTTCTTTTATGTATTTATATAAGAACACCTGTAATGAGTACATCAGCTGATTTATAGACTGACAAACAAAAATGGCTGTAAATATATCCTTAACGTAGCCGAAAGGCACTAGTTCTCCTAGTCACTGCAATTTTTTTTAGGGGTCAAAGTCAACTTTTTCACAAGTTTTTTAATTAAATACAAGTTTTTAATGATATAACTGTAGTTTAATATACCTCCACGAAGCACTATTTAATGCATCCGTCAGCACAGTGTTTTGGATGCGTTCGAGTCCAATCGTAAGACGTGATTTTTCACCCCAAAAAAAAGTCGTTTCCCAGCAATACTTTTACCGTAGAGTTACTGGTCAGTAGATACGAAACGGGGCACTATGAAAAAGTCGACGGGCTCCTACTTCTGTCTGCAGGGTTTAAAGTAACCTAACCTAACGTCGGGGTGCCCCAAGTACCGAGCTCACTTCCTTCGCTCGCTCATAAACAAACAAAAAAAAAAAAAAAAGCAATTAAACAATTTACGAAAAAAATTTCTAAGCCTTTTTTCCTCAGTGCCCCATTACGTATACTCCAACCGAGTTACTTAGTTTGATGTGCAGAATGCTTGGTTGCCGGTTTGGTGAAGGGTCCGTTTACACCTTGTGTACTAACAATAAAAAAATCATTAATTCAGACAAATCCTGATCTTAATTAACCTAACCTGGACGGACGGACGGACGGACGCGGAGACAAAAAGCAAGAGCGCGAAGGCGCGGAGTAATAAGGTCCCGTTGTTACCTACACATCGGGTACGGATCCCTAAAAAGACTCATCCATTTTGACTTTTTGACAGCCGTCGATTTTCGTGTGAACTATCAACCCAAATGATGAACGTCGTTAGGTTATCCTTGCCCCAAGCATTTTGTCGTGCAAGGAGAGAAAATGGGAGAGCCTTCAGTAAAATATCGAACAAATCGAACATTGAACACTGAACACCATCGTCATCAATTGACACTGAACGATGGAATTATGTAGTTAAATGCAACAAAGTTAGAAAAATAACCTGAAGCCTTAGGACGAGCGCGAAGTGTGAACGTAACGTAAACATGTCGATTTTAAAATTAAAAATACCCGTTTCACATATTTTCATAAATTAGGAATGTCTTCATAATATCTATGGCTATCACTGATTGTGTTAGCTTTAGCTCGTGGCTAAATAATAACAGCCCCTCGGATCGATCTTTAGGTTAAGCCGTGTTTGCCTAGGTTGGTCTGTGAATGGGTTTATTGCATACCGAGTTTCCTCCGTGCCTCGGAAAGCACGTTAAGCCGTTGGTCCCGGCTGTCATTTGTAGATCTTTGACAGTCGTTACAGGTGGTCAGTGACCCGAAAAGTCTGACAACCAGTCTTTATAAGGGGTATCGTCTGACCAAGGGGTTGTATTACCTAGTACTAACTGGGTTATGGAGATCAGATAGGCAGTCGCTCCATGTAAAACACTGGTATTCAGCTGCTTCCGTTTAGACTTAAAGCCGACCCTAACATAGTTGGGAAAAGGCTAGGCAGATGATGATGTTACGGATCGTGTTTGTTACAAACAATTTAGCTAAAATGCTATAGAATAATTGTATTTTCGATTCGAAGCCTCTCATAGCTAACGTATGAGGGTGAATTTTTGATTAGGTGGAAAAACTTGGTTGCAACCATATTTTTGTTGTCATTTCAAAACAGCAGATAAAAAATATTATTATGTTTTTCATCTTCTACTTGTGTACACACGGCGGCACATGAAAAATTCCAGTATAACTGGGCCTCGCTTTGTGTAGATTTCCTATACAATGAGAGATCCGTATAAACTGGTTTTGTATAGCTTGATTGGCAGTCGTACGAACAGCAGACCTTTTATTAATTTAAATCATTGAAAATTTTCATAATTTATCAATTTCAATGCCGTAATATTAAAGTACCTATTAGAAGCAAGGAATCAGGTTTTACAATAAAAACTTTTCAAGATTTCACAATAAATAAATTGTAATATTAGACACGAGGATAACGCCATTTTCCTTAAGATCTTCGTAATGTAGATAAAAGGTAAGTTAGTACCAGCCTCCGACGTATGTACAATGTATTTTCCATTTACCTTTCAGGTAAAAAGATGTAACTACTAACAAAAGGTTATTTCCCAAGTTGTCATCAACAGAAACAACAGCAAAAATACTCGGAATACTCTATAGAGTATTTTTCCTTAAGGTGTTTCCCAAGGTGCCCAATCACTATTGGCTCGACTGTTTTTTTTTGTGTTTGGCAACATTGCCATCGGCGCAAAGCCGCTATCTATGGAAGCGTTTTCAGTGAATAACATGGATAACAGTTATATCGCTGCCGCCTGTGATAGCGTTCGGCTTGCTACTACGTTGTGTGGCTCTGACAACATTTTTTTACCAAATGAAATAAAAAAAGATAAACTATCAATAGAAAATATTTCCTCCGTAGTCTTTTGAAGGAGATTGATTTTATTATATTTTATAACAACTTATATAATAAATCCGCAAACATTGTTCTTGCAGTATTGACCGATAAAACGTATGATAAAGTGTTTTGCACAGCCAATACTTAATAAACTTTGCCCACATATAGAGAAAGCTTGAAATCGCGTGGCACTAGATAAGTGTTTAAATCAATGTAGTACAATACTATGACAGAACTAACGGTCGTTCTCACAATAATAACCAACTTTTAACTTGAGTTAACTGCTTGAGGTCAGTAACACTGACATAAATTCATTGTTATGCAAAAGACGTAACAAGTAAAAAACAAAACAGAAATAGTTATTCAAGCGAATAATCGATAACATCGTCAATCTATTAAAGAGAGTGGAAGTAGTTACGTGCTTTGTGTCCGGTATTAGGTGCCAAAATCCACCCTAATATCATAAAATTAAATGCGGAACTTACTCAGTCTGTCTGATACCTTTTTACAACTTAACGTACCAGGTAATAGGTACCTTGAGTAGGTACCTATTTCAGTGAAAGGAGAATGGCAAACGCCAATGGTAAGACAGGGCCAGTTACATTAAAATTAACATTTATCATGGAAATAAAAAGATATTCAGAAAATATTTTTTTGTTATAGGTTACGGTATTATGTTTTCATTTTGTCGATTTGCACAGTTAATATAAACAGTTTATTTTATTGGTGCAGTCACAAGCAATCGGGGTAATCAGTATCCACAGCGCACGAGAGCAAAAGCGAATAAAATATTTTTTGACATTTGATTTTTTTTTTGCCAAAAGGCCTGACACATGACAATGTTTAAAAATACAATTAAAATATGGACGACAAAAAATGCACTACCGCATGGCTTACGGTTTTTGTTACAAACAACGATAAGTAGAAAAAATGTCTGAGTTTTTTGGTATAATTATATTTCATTTCAGTTCGCTAACGAGCTAATTTTCGCCAATGTCCTTTATTTAACACATAGGTAGACCAAGAATTAGGTTAGGTTAGGACATCAGTTTTATTGCAGTTATACAACGACTAAACGGCTTGAGGGATCTTGTTGAAATTTGGCACACAGATAAAACATTTCCTGGGTACCAGTACCGAATGGTCAATTTTTATAAGAAGTAAGCCGGAGTACATATTTTTAATGTGATTGTATTACTTGTCTATAGAATACTGACTGTGCCATTTTTCAAAGGGAATACGGTAGGAATCGAGTTGTATGAAACCCTCACCACTGCTGGGTACCTAAGTCTTTAAGATTTAGAAGATAGGAAATTTTTATCTAAAATTTTCGCGGATGAAGTCGCAGTCAAAGCTAGTACGCACGAAATATTACCCGAAAGGGGTGAACTTATTGATTTACTGAGTGAGTTAGATTTGTGCACATTCGCATATGCTCAGCATACAAGATTAGGAACATTTGAGTGATTCCGGATCTTTATACAACTGCTGGCGTAAGTAAAAGGGAATATCTGTGGAATAAATGTAAAGAGAAATGAGCCTTACTAGATGCATCTTTTATGTTCATTTTGGTGTATTTTTCTTTACATTTCTCGCAGATGCGCTCTTTTTTATACGGCGGAGGAAAAGCGGGAACGGTTTTGTTCCCGTATCTGTTCTTTATTTGTTCTAATTCTTGATATCGTACTCGTGTTCCAGTCGCTCCATTGTAAAATTATTTAGCGTTTGTACGTTTTCGCGGCTGCTTTGTCGTACTTTCGCTTTTGACATTGAGTTTAGGATATGGTATCCACTTTGCCTAATCACCATTGCAGGAAATTACAATAAAACATTTAAGTTCAGCTTAGGAATTTATTACTTAGGTAGGTACATTTTTTATATGTGTATCATAGGGTGGGTCCATACCTACGTACGGTATAGTGTTCACTGAATTTTCTTTTTTAATTTGTAAAAACTCTTTTTCGTATCCGTTTTTATTTTATAAAATAAAGTGCCAAATTATTTTGAAAATACACGTTTTACGACAAATTTAATGTAATTTTTGTCTTTATGAAACTTGGCCTTGAAAATTCACAATGTTTAGTTTCTGAAGAATTTATAGTTTGAGGAAGGAAAAAACAAACGAAAAATAATACTTCTGCTGTGAGTTTTAACATTTGCAAAAAAAATATGACCGGGTTTTTAATCTTTTGAAAAATAATACCTGTATGTATCTATTAGACATCTAATAAATACTTATTGAGTAGACTTCCTCAAACAGAAAATTTCTTGTGTGGTATAATAAAATAACAGACTAGAACGTAGTAAGGTATTTCCTTGTAATATTAGGTACCTGCTATTTAAATTACTCAAAGTTATCTATTTACTCAGATGTTTCGAGAACTACACGTCAAAATGTTTTTCTGAAATGTTAACAATATTTATATAAAAATTAGCATAAAAATAGGTATAAATACAGAAGGTTTGTATGTGTAACAAATTAGCTGAACTAATGCTTCCATGATGACTGACGCTACAGATAAGTCCTCCATGTTTAATGTCAACTATATTGATGGACGGTTATTGGAACTTGTACAGTCACGAACACCAATATGTAGTCACATTTAAAAGCAATTTTCGCGAGAAATAACGATTTCAACTTGGAGACATGATCTTTTTCATAAAAATATGAGTACCAAAATACTATGTTCTTAACAACATGAAATTTTAATCAGAACAGGAGGCGAAAAAAACTTTTAAAAGTTGTTAAGTGTTTACATATTGGTGCTCGTGACTGTACCTAACTATCTAGAAAGCTTATCAACTATGCTGAGTCAGATACTCCTCGAAAAGTTCAAGGTTTTTTGTCGAAGTTCAGGCGTGCGATAACGAAACAACAGATACATGGGCTTGTTTTTATTTAGACCTAATTCTCCCCGTCTTTCCCATTCGGTCAGTATGTAGTTAATATTTCAATGTTTAGCATGCAAGTAGCTGCAAAAACCTTTAAAAAACCAAAAACCTTTTAGTTTGCGGATTTTTCTTTGTAAGAGAAATCGGTAAACGTTGAGTGTGTGTGTGTGTGTGTTGTGTGCAAATTCGTACATAAATAATGTAACACACACTCACAGTGTTTGTTACATTATTTATGTACGAATTTGATGACTGCAATCTGTAATCACATTAACAATAACAACAATTACTGTTATTAATTTATTTGCAGACCAATTAAAGACCTATATATTGGAATCGGTGTACCTGCATGTATACCTAATATCGAAATCAGTATTCGAAAAACCAAAAAATCAAAGCCTATTGTTAGATAATGATTTGCGTCAGTGGCTTGCTGACTTATCTATCACAGCATCTGTCAGATAACTTTTGCGTTAAGGAAAACTGACATAAAAAAACACCAAAAAGTGAAAAATAACTCTAGCTTCACAAGTCGGTGACTTTTGTTTGTTTGATTCATTTTTTTTGCTACCGACTTCTGATGCTGGAGTTATTTTGAACTTTTTGGTGTTTTTTTTTGAAGTCGGTTTTATTTTTTGCAAAAAAGTCTTCTATTTGTAAATTTTTAGTTGTGCCTATTTTTCTTTTTTCTGTGCATTAATTTTACATTTTTGTTTGTCTCCAAATTAAAATACCCCATCTTTCTCAAGAAATTATTCGGTATATCATCCAAATACCATTACCATAGGCAATTTATTATTTCTACTCTTTGAAAACTCTTTTACGACCATATTAGAATTTATAACCTTATTTATTTTTATTGCAGCAATATCCAATTTGGTTACCTACGTCAGTAAGGTACATCATAACCTTTTGAAGAGCAGGTGCCTATTTTATAACTCTCCTTCGTCCTTAGTCATAAAAATAAAATGATATGTTTTTTTTTGTAATAGACAAATACAGAGTAGAAGGGCCACCGATGCACAAGCCGTTACCACGTATTCAGAACATCATTCAGAATCAAACCACATATAATTTTTTCATCGGTATTTAAATAAAAATCTGCTGTTTCCTACAAAAGTGGAATACCCACACAAAATATCGTAGAGATACTTTTTTAAATTTTCTACATTTATGTTATGTGAACCCAGGGAGGCATAGGAAACGCTGGCGTGACCACTTAGGCGTGAATTATACAGAAATGGCGTAAGGTGAATGCGCGGCGCAGGCGCAGTGTAAGTGTGGAATTTATAAGGAAACGAAAGAACGGCGTGCCTGCGCCGATAAATTTCGTATCTAAATTTTGTATGAAAACGTTATGAAGCGGCATCTGCGCCTGCGCCACGCCTTCACTTACGCGGTACGCCGTTTCTGTATAAATCGCGCCTTAAAATCGTTTGTGCCAGAGTGGAAGGCTATTGGAGGCTTTTGCCCAGCAGTGGGACAATAAAGGCTAAAGAAAAATATTATATGAGAACCACCTGCAACTACACTAAATTAATATTCCATTCTATTTTATTTCATCACCATTGCTCTCAAAACGATAAAGGGAATGAATTATGAGGAAACCGGCATGTCCTACAATAAAAATAATCTAAGACATGTGACATCTACCAAGCCGCACTTGGCCAGCGTGGTAGATTACAGTCCACTCACTCTCGTAGAGAGTTGGCCTGTGTCCCAGCAGTGGGAACATTAGCTGTTTATGCTGCAAAAAGCTAGCAAAAGCAGTAATTGTACATGCCTAAAATAAGTACCGTTTCCGTTGCCCTATTCAGATATCTGTGTGTAAGGTAAACTTTACGGTATATCGGTCAAACTTTAATGGACAGTACGTACAGTTAGCGATAAAAGTCGCTATAACTATTATAGCGATATGATTCGAAGAGTTAATACTCTTAAAAGGTTTTCTAAATAATTATTTACTAACACTTCGGCCGCGACTTCTTCCGCAAAAAATGTGCAAGTTCGGCTAATTTGCAGGATATAAATATAATTTATTATAAATATATATATTTATAGCCTATGTTACTTCCTGATAATTTAGCTTTCTATTGGTGACAAAATGGTTAAAATCGCTTCAGTACTTTCGGAGCTATTCGGTACCAACAAACCAAAAAATCTTCAAATAAAAAAATCAAATCAATCCAACAAAAATCAATCAATAAAAAAATTCAATTCTTCTTTAATCTTTTCTTAGCTTTTTTTTTTAATAAACGGTGTCGCTGAGATCAGCGAGGCACTGCCGAGCATGAGCTCATAGATACGATTCCTAGGTTTGGGCAAAGTATTATTGGGTTTTTTCAATAATAATTTCTTAGAAGCAGCCTGGAATCTGGATTTGATGACAATAAGATCGTTTACATGAAAATTAACATAGCTGGCAAAATGTGGGTATTCTATAGGAATACTTCGATCTAATCCTTCGGGGATTACGTACAGGCGTGTTTTCTGCTACATTTAAAAAATAATAATGATTCAGTTTTTGAAACACTGAGATTTTGTTGCTGACTGTAGGTTTTCATTGATTTATTTGCGCAATTCCGGCAACTAACATGTTTTGATTACATGTTTGCTGCACATGTTGATTCTGATATTGAGACATTAATTGGGTTGCTAACTTTGACGTGATGTCGAAATTACGCGTAATAGGGAGGGGGGGGGGGTTAAAACTGACGACAGTGTGTTATTTGATCGGCTAGGCAGTAAAAGAGTAATTCACTGGTTTACTTTCGATTTGACTTATCCTTGCAGACCAGTATTGGCACATTTCTTGACCAAAATTGTGTACTTCAAGTAACAGGTTTGTTAGTTAGTACCTACCTATTGACCATAGAAGTAATTTAGTGACACGATTTCCTTAGTAAATAATAAATCGAGGGAAAATAAATGCAATTTAAGAAAATGATCCTAACATTTTTTAATTTTATCATTTATTTAACAGTTTATATTTACTAAATACAGAAAAGAAGAAAGGAACAGAAAATAGTACAAAGGCGATGCTTATTTCTAAAGAAATCTCTTCCAGCATACCTGCGAAAGGAGATACTAAAAAAAGATGTAGATGTAGACATAGTGTGTAAAAGAAGAAGAGAAAATGGAATACATAAAACACAAAACAGAACTATTTAAACATAATAATATAAAAATATACTAACATACTTATAAATACAAAGACAAAACATAACAATACTGTAAATACAATAAAATAACTAATAATAAATACCATCATCCTTATCATCTGCCTAGCCTTTCTCCAACTATATTGGGGTAGGTCTAATCGGATGCTGCTGAGTATCAGTGTTTTACATGGAGCGACATCCAAAATCCAGTATTAACTGGGTAATACCATACCCCTTTGGTAAGACTGGTTCTCACTGCCAAAGATATACAAAAGACAGCCAGCCCCCGTAGCATGACCACCGTAGACAAGGATTTCTTTGACGGAAGAATCGACAAAATGACAGATAGTGCAAAGAAATCTGTCATTGTGTCGACACAATCTGTCATTTTTTCGATTCTTCCGTCAAAGAAATCCTTGTCTACGGTGGTCATACTTTCCGAGGTACGGAGGAAACTCGATGATTGATGAAAATTGCCCCTGTTTTATTTAGCTATGAGCTCTTCTTTATCGCGTATGTATCCTTTAATCTTACTTATATCAGCATCTGTTCTCCGGGCATTGGCTTATTCATTGTATTAGCAATTATAAAGGAGATGTGCTCACAGTTTGTTCGCAAATATATAGATTTCCAGCATTACGATTACACATACATGACGAGGAATCATGATGTGTTATGGACTGCAAGGCGGCAAAATTATTTAAATTTTGAATAGCACGCGGAGTTCGATAATTGTCCCACGGGATCATATTACCGGGATAAAAAGCATCATATGTGTTTATCCAGGTTATAAACTATCTGTGTACTAAATTTCAACCAAATCCGTCGAGTAGTTTTTGCGTGAAAGAGTAACAAACATCCATCCATCCAGCCTGTAATGTTCCAAAGGCTCTTGTCTTTTGCCATCTGTCGGGGCCCAGTACGAGTCGGACGTACGAATGAATAAAATAAAAAAAATTGGTAATTCCAATTCCTTATACCACACAGCCATTACATACATAAATTTTACAACTTGTAACCTATTAACTTATAATAACCTATAGAAAAACAAAGAACAAAACGTCATCAAGTAGTAAAAAAATGCTACACTATTCAAAAGTGAGTAAGTCGATAAGTACCAAAATAAGTATAAAAATGACCTGAATATCTATTGAATCGTGTACCTGAAGGTGACGCAATAGACATTTATTATTACGAGAACTATTGTGTAATCAACCATTATAATAATATCTTATTCATTATGTACTGGGAAGTATGGAGTTCTTTATTTAGTTCCGGCAGTAAGTAATTGTAGTAAAAATGTGCAACTTTTGCATGAATGAGTATGACTGAATTAGTTGCATCCACCACCGGTGGTGGCAGATGGGAAAATAGTTGCAACTGCCACCACTGAGGACAGAAAGGTGGGGCAAATGTGAATAAACGGCTGCGAGTAGTAATCCGGTGAATAAATAAATATCTACGTGTTCATACTGACAAACAACAGTGCTGTTTCGAGTTCGGACCCAGGCAGGCCCATTACTTTGTGTAATCTCTTTCATCACCATTGCTCTCAAAACGGCGAAGAAAAACGTCGTGAGGAAACCGGCCTGTCCTAGAACCAACAAAAAAAAAATCGAATAATTGTGTCATCTACCAATCCGCACTGTACACTGTACATTATGGCCCATTCACTCTCATAGAGATGAGGCCTGTGTCCCAGCAGTGGGAACATTATAGGCTGATTATGCTATGCTTTTGCTCAATGGTTAAGGCTGGTACAATCTTTACTCATTGAACGTTTAAAATCGCGATGTTAGTAAATAGTTAAATGATGTTTATCATGCAAATATGTTTTTACAAACACTTTAACACGTCATTTTTCAAAAACTAGATGTGGCCGGTGCTTCGTACTACTCTGACAAGAAACAGCCGAAACAAACTTAGAGGTCATATTAGTCTCTTTTAAAGTCCAGACATAATCTTGGTCAACTCACATGAGGACTGTGCAGATTTTCTGAGAAGGTCTTTTGAAGAAAGAACCACACAGATTTGAGTGGACCTGTCCAGTCAGTGCAAGCATTTGTCAGTTATCGTCTAGCTCGACTTATAACTCAAGTTAAGTTCTAACATCGCAATAACGTAAAACATCACGAAAATGGTACGTAGGTACCACTTTCGCTACCTTTACACGTATTATATATTTAATTAGTTACAGTGCTATAGCTACCTATCAGTACCTACCTACATGAGATACATAAGTATCAACACATCACTGGTAAATCATACATGTGGGGTCTACATGTATAATGTATCTTTACTAAGAACTTTATCTCACATGCTTGCTTATCTGAAAAGATAATAGTCATCAAGATCTATTTTATCTTATTTATATATTCAGAAAGATAATATATAACTAAACTACTAGGAAATGAACGTTTTATCTTGGTGCAGTTTGCTCAATCCTTTTTCTTTATTTTCAGGTAGTAAAATAGTGTTGGAGAGGAAGGAACTACGTCACAATGAAACCAAGATGGCGCCAAGCGATTTCGAGACGTAAGTTAAAAGGAACCCGTGTCCCAGCAGTGGGAACACTATATGCTAATTATGTTATTTTAAGAAGCCTTTAAAAAAAACATTAAAAAGACAACATATTTTTGGGCATTGTGACAGCAAATGGCTGAACTTTGTTACCGAATTGCCAATTTTCAGTTTTAAACATCAATAACATTTTCTCAAAAGTTTTGATCGTAGTTCTCAACATAATACGTACTGAATAAGGAAGTCTTGGTACATACCTACGTGCAGAGTGGGGGGGGGGGAGGACGAAATAGAACGGAGTAGCTCGCTCCAAGTATGTGGAATTTATTGGTTCCACGGACAATGTGCGATATTATTTTATCCTATAGATTCCCTTGTAAGCGCTTTGTCTGCAAGAACTTAATTACTCAGGACATTATACCTATAGGAATATCAGAGTAATAAATAGGAAAACAATAAATTAATAGGTGCACATACAGATAGTTATCCTAGGAAAAGTATACGCTTCGGAAATCTTCGTCGATCTATGGGAATACGATCGCTCGATAATGTGATCATATTTGGATTTTCACAACCATAGTGGCTGTTTTGTAAGATTTCGTAGCACGATGCCTACTTTCGCATTATGACTACTTTTTTGGCTTTCAAGTAATAGGTGCAATGGCAACACCACTATACATTTGATTGGCGTGATGCCAACAATCGCATACTGACAAAAAAATCTTAATATAGTTCCGCAAATTAAAAAAAAAAAAACTTTTAGACAAGTATTATAAAATGAAATTTAGTGACACTGTGATAATACTTCAGGAGGATTGACGTCTTTCCTATTTTATTTCAAAATCATCGTCCATGCCAGTAACGTTAAATTTAGTACCTACTTACGTCACTTTAGGTGCAAAACTAATTGGTAAGAAATATGTTTCGTTAGAAGAGTGTGTTTTGTACTAAAATAGACATAATGCTATCGTCAGATTAAATTTTTCATAAAGTTGAAAATTGCGATGTAACTGAGACAAAAAATTATACATCATCATATCATCATAATTTTTTATTTTAATATTTTGTATGGTGGTTTCAAAATGCATCGTGCTACCGATTACTTGAAAGTACAAACAAGTAGTAATAGTGGGAAAGTCATCGTGCTACGAAATCTTTAGTAATACCATGACTGCCAAAATATATTTTTTTAATTTTTTACTTTAATTTTATGCAAGCGTATAACTTTTCTGGTTTAACTGTACAATGCAGCAAAGTATAACTCCCGAAAAAGTTAACCCCACCAGCCGAGTAAGGAAAGTAAACCGTAGATAGTTTTCATTAGCTCGATCGTCTAGTATTTAAAAATCATTACTATCCTCCATTTTCACCATCTACGTATTCCACAGCAAATATTAACTACATGAGTTCGTTTTGTCCGCTCAGTGTTCATAATTCCTCAGCGGTATGTCCTGGGCATCATGGGTCTTCTGGCGGTGTGCAACGCGTATACTATGCGCGTCTGCCTCAACCTGGCCGTCACACAGATGGTCAACAATACGAAGGACGAAGAACAACGCTATGACCCTTATGCATGTCCGGATGACAGCGAGATCTTAACGAATGGGACTGTTAGTTCAAGACCGGTGAGTGGATTTTTTTCAAAAATACGAATATTTTTTCAGAATTAAACAAAGCCTTGTTGGTTGCTAGTGCTACTGCTGAGGTTCGCCCCCAAGTTAGGAGAAGTGTTGTTGAATTTTTTCATCTAGAATTTGTAAACAACAGTCCTAATTCAAGGGTTTATGAACGGTTGATTGCAATTTAGCTCTGTCCCTATCACAAACACTTCATGGTGTCATTTGTGGAACTGGTTACAACCAGAAAAGTATCTTCACACGAGATATTGTGGCAAGTTTCTTGCTGTCCTCAAATAACTTTAGCAACACGAAATTGTTATATTATGCCTCGAGTGCGCAACAACTTCAAATCAGACAGAACTAAAATAGTTTCAGTTTTCAAGTTCCATGATTTAGTAGCAAAATAAACATTTCTCTTTGTTACTATTATCTATTAGTTGTTCAGAACTATTGCGCAATATACTGGTTCAACGCAGATACAGGCTGATGTGAAGAGCTCACTGCAATCTTTTAAAGCCTCTTCTTATTTTATCTTTGTTATTGAAACACTCATAGAGGATAAAGGCGCATACCCACCGCGGCGCACGGATAGGCCACGTACATGTGTGAAGCTTCGCTTTGCAAGAAAATGTATGTGATTTTGTCCACTGCAAACTACGGACACTCTATGCATCAATTGACATCATTATAGTATATGCATAGCTTGCTCGAATAAGGCGCTCACATAGCTCAACGCTGTCAACGCCATGCACGCTGTGCATGCGGTACCCGAATATTAACCCATGACTAAGCCGCGGTGAGCCACGCTACCGTTGTACATAGTTGTGGGTGTGCAGTGTGTACTACAGTGGAAACGTAGACCCACATTGTCAAACAAATGAATCCACGCAGCTAAAGTGCGCCGCATGCCCATGCACAGCATGCACCGCGGTGGGCTTGCACCTTAAAGGTAATATCTTTGTTTCTTTGTGAAACAAATGGCACAAGGCAGTTTTACAGACACGTGTTAGTCATGACATTGATTTAATTATACACGACGTCAATTATATTTCAAACTGTTTCGATAAATATTTTTTTTCCTGAGTATGTTTTTATTGTTTGTACAAACATGAATTTGCAAAGTTTACAATAACAGAGCACTTATATTCCTGTTTCGCTGTCAAAATCTTTGTGAACTTTATGCTTGTAGCGTGTGTATAAGGGTGTCGTTACGATGCAACCTTGCTACTGTCAGAGGTAAAATAATTGTGAAAGAATTTTACACTGATACTAGTTAACACGCATCTTTTGAGTTTAAATTAATTCTCGTTTAAGAGATAATAATATCACACTCGTAGTTCTGGAAGGGATAGGCAGAAGCATTTTGTTTGTGCAGCTTCTTCTCGTCAGTTGTACTTTATGTGCCTCGGGAGCAAATCTTAAATAATATAATGTATTGGGCACAAATCGGGACTTCGATCTGCTATTGAGTATTACCAAACAAAAGCTTACCTTTTTAAATAAAATGTAGCTACCTTTTATTTTCCGCAAATTGGTGCTAAATCCGTAGTTTTGCCGTACCCATGCCTTAAACAAAGCAATCATTCGATCTGCACGCGTAGCATGACCACCGTAGAAACGGATTTTGTCGACGGAAGAATCGACAAAATGACAGATTTTTTTTGTTGATCTGTCATTTTGTCGATTTTTCCGTAGACAAAATACGTTTCTACGGTGGTTATGCTACGCGTGCTGGTACACGATTCTGACTAACGTGACTATTTGGCAAAGTCGCGCCTACGTTACTATAATATATTCGCGTGGCCGCTCGCTTTGCTTAGGACACGGGCTTAGGGGTTGTGCGTGATGTTTGCTACACAATAGTAATATGTTTTGCCTACATTGACATCATCGGCCATAAATTAATCTAAAAAAAATGGTTAAAGTACACAAATTATACTGGTAGTACGCCCGACGACCAATCAAGCTATGCAAAACCAGTATACGATGATCTGTCATCGCACGGGATGCTCGTACAAAGCGAGGTCAGGTTATACTGGAGATGTTTAGCTATATGTGTCGCCGTGTGTACATATAAAAAAATCTAGTTCACACCATAGGTGATAAGTCGTGATGTTTTTCTTTCAATTTGAACATCTATGAGCATGTGCAAATACCCACATATTTAATTTAGAATCGTTTTCGAGTATTTACCGTTTCCGGTTATAAACTATTTAGAGCGTACGCTAAAACACGTGCGGGTGCGGGCGTATTGTAGAATAGTATGAGCAGCGCTAAAAGGCGCGGGCGCACGCCAAGGGCTTTCTAAGGCTAACTTAACAGGAAGATCGGAATAGTAACGCGCTCCAAACACTCGCGCGAGTTTTAGCGAATTTAGTATTAAAAAAGGACAGTACATTAAAAACTCATAGCAAAGATACTTATAATAGGTACCTACCTATAATATCTTATTACTTTCGTATTTGTTTGAATATACAGGGTGTAAACGGACCCTTCACGAAACCGTCAACCAAGAATTCGGTTCTTCTAAATTCTACCCAAAATGTAACATAACATCACGCCTGTAACGTTAGGCAGAGGTCTACCTGAACCACTGCCTCATCGGTTTAGTGGTTGAAAGCGCAATGTTGAGTAAGAGGTCCAGGATTCAATTCTTCCTTCCTTCTTGGATTATTGGGTTTTTCCATCATGGAATTTCTTATTAGCAATCCGAAGTCTGCATTAGTGCCCGATTGATCACAAAAGGCTCGCCCTCTATTATATGGGACTAAATCATTACTGGCGAAGTATACTGTAATAACTAGGGATCGAATATTCGGATGCATATTTACGTAAATAACATTTTTTCCCAGCAAAGGGTACAAAAGTGTGGAAGCGGATTTTTATAATATATTTTTTTCTGATTCGCGGATTTTCATAAAAAAATAGTGTGTATAAAATGTAGTTTTCCAAAGATTAATAAATATTTCTTTTCTGTATAAAACTAGACAAGTAATTTGTGGGAACACGTAAAAAAATAATTCAACTTTAAAATTTTGCTGCTACATAACTGAATTCAAATTTTGCTGCTGGAAATTCAAATAGAATAAAATGAATATTTTGATACTCGAACTCGCACTCCATACTAGTCAACAATCTAACTTTGGGTAAATATGTACAAAATATACGATATCTAGTAATAACACAATAAACCAATCACTTTGATAGACTGACAAACAGGCCAAATAATTGCATTTCAGCTTCATTGTTCCACTGATACAGTCAATTTAAAATATCCATTGTCATGCCAAATGAAAATACAAAGTGTAATTTCAAGCACTGCTATGCTTGAAATTCCACTTTATATAATATACTTACCTACTTATTTTTTTTAGATTATTTCTGTCTTACATAATAATATCAACGATATAGTGCGCACGGCGGACAATCAAGCTATGCAAAACCAATAAAGCTGATCTCTCATCCTACGGGAAGCTCATACAAAGCTAAGTCAGGTTATACTGGTTATGTACAGCTTGATGTGCCGCCGTGTGTACATTTGATCTTATCCCAATTAATTTGGGGTCAGCGCAGCTTTTCTTCATCTTCCATATTTCTCTATTACTCGTCATCGCAGCAGCCACCTTCCTGCTACGTAATATGCAATCCCTAATAACATTTCCTTTGATTTCAGTACGCAATATTCGACTGGTCAGAGTCCACTCAAGGGTTGATCCTCAGCGGGTTTTATTATGGGTACGCCATTACCCACGTCCCTGGAGGTTACTTAGCAGAAAGATATGGAGGAAAATGGACGCTGGGCATTGGCCTGTTGAGTACGGCCATATTTACCTTGCTTACACCTGTGGTTGTGAAGGCAGGGGGCGCCACCTGGCTGTTTATCTTGCGAGTGCTTCAAGGTATGGGCGAGGTAAGTGAATTATGATGTGTTTTATTTATGATCTTGTAAGTGGGGTATAAGCAATGATCTTATAAAGAAAGATACGCTACGTTCATACTGAGCGGCGTTCAAATATCGTTTCGTTGTTACAAATACGGAACGTATGATACAGAAAGAGTTAGCTATTGCGCTTGAAGCACTTAAATTAAGACAATTGTCTGAATTTGTCTGCAACAATTTGCGCCCGCTAGTGCGATGTCTACCTCTTTTTATTTCTAATATCATTGGGTATAAGGGAATAGAGTTAACTTTATCATGCTTGTGTTATAATCTACTTATGAAAAGCCTGTGTGTGTCTTGATAGATAAATTGCTAATCGAGAACAGTGTCTGGGCAGCTTTTTACCAACTATGATGGGGTCGGCTTCCGGTCTAACCAGATGCAGCTAAACTACTGTCATTTACTGTATTGTTTAACCTTCGATCGATCCTTGGGGCTGTTATTAGTTAACTACGAGTCCTTCTTAAGTTTTTATTTCAGCGTTGCACGCAAATGGGCACTTTATACTAGCCCCATCTTTTTTAGTTTTGGTACGGGAGTTCGTGCTGTACCTGTACTGAATGACTGGTACCAATGCTTTATTTTGACTTACCTGTAGACCAACTTGAAGATCTTTTATAACTCTGAATTAATTTAGTAACAAATGCGCAATTAATTTGGCATCCTGTATCCAAACATTCGCTAATGTGATTATTATTGGCGCATACATAAATTATAAAGTCTTTAATAAAAATAAGAAGGTGTAAGTTCAGGATTTTCAATGACGTTCCTCGCATTTCTGCGTCTGGAAAATACATAGTAGGCACCTATGTGCCAGACAATGCGGTTGACCACTAATCATCCTTATGCCCTTCGTAATACGGTTGAAAAGTGGGTGACCCCACCCGCCAGTGTTCACAAGTCTTTTATTCTTTTAATTTAAAACCAACCATGCGAAGATAACCGTAGTAATTTTATTGTTTGCAAATCAACAAGATTAGGACATTGTGGACACAGCAGAAAAACATCTTTTATGAGAATATTTTAGTACTATAAGCGTAAATAATGAGTGGTTGGGACGCCATTGTTGTGAAGAACAATACAAAAAATGTGACAGATTTATTATTGTTCCACTTTGTTATGGTAAGGGAATCCAACTTTGTTACATACACGGTTTGACCTCCAGCTTTGTCCATGCAGGTCGGAAATTATACCACAGACCCACGGGTACAAATTTTATAATAATACCAGCCTAGTAATAGGCTAAACAATTACATAGCATGTCATATTATAATCAGGCTTTAATGGTCCCACTGAGACACAAGCCTCCTCTGTTTGTGAGGGAATGAAACAATATTACTATGATTACGTTGCAAAATTCGAGTGTGATACGAGACTTAGAAAAGTGTAACACCGAATAACACGTCCCCGTAAGTTTACGAATACGAAACACTTAACAACGAATGCACGCTATCTCGAAAAACTGAACACCGTAGCAATGTGATCTCGAATAACTAAACCTTTAAAAGTCATCGTAAAAAGTCTTTATTCATATAACAATCACACAAATCAAACATTTGAGAAAAAAAATGTCGTATTCCTATAATTTCAATTCAATGAAAAGTGACAGATCGGCCACCAAATCGTGCAAATGCATTCGAGCAACCTTGTTTTGTATCGTTGCTGTCTCTACTCCTCTCACGAATGCAACATAACTCAAGGTTTCTGCACTTTTAGTTTTATCGAAATCCAGCTTCTGGTACAACCTCGAAGACTAGAAAATAGAAGGCCGATGTCTGTAAAAAGAAGATAGTGAAAAAAAAATGGATGGGGTGTCTTTATTAGAGCAACAGAAGCCAAAACAACAGTTTTTAGAATTTTTGTCTGACTGTCTGTATGTTTGTACGCGCATCACGCAAAAACTACTGCATGGATTTGAACGCAGTTTTAGGTTAGGTTAAGCCGTGCTTGCCTAGGTTGGTCTGTGTATGGGACCACCCATTACATACCGAGTTTCCTCCGTGCCTCGGAAAGCACGTTGAGCCGTTGGTCCCGGCTGTCATTTGTAGATCTTTGACAATCGTTACAGGTAGTCAGTGGCTCAAAAAGTCTGACAACCAGTCTTACCAAAGGGTATCGTATTACCTAGTACTAACTGGGTTGTGGAGGTCAGATAGGCAGTCGCTTCATGTAAAATACAGGTATTTAGCCGCATCCGGTTAGACTGGAAGCCGACCCTAACACAGTTGGGAAAAGGCTAGGCAGATGATTATAAAATAAGTAGCAACACATCAAAACGCTTGGGTGTAACGCTCATTAAAATGTAATTTTTAAAGGCCGTAAATCTCCAGTATAATACTGACCTTAGGTGAATTCCCAGAAGTATAATAAATTCATGAATTATAAAGGCTCCACTACATAGTGGCTTAAAGGTATATACGCGTACTTGGCTTCGTTTTGTACTTACAAACAATTCACATTTATTCCACAAAGCTATTTTCTCGTAAAATAAAGGTTTCTACTTTGAAATAAGACCAATTTCGTCATAGTATGGCTTTCCAGAATACTATGTTCATGAAAAATCAAAACATTGGGAGAAAATTTTTTTTGCTAAGTGTATAATTTTTATGGCTCGTGGCTGTACCGCAGGTTTTTTTACAATACAATGTTGGCGTCGACAGAGAACCAGAGTTGTCGACATAGCTCACAGAATAAGTAAGCTGAAATGGCAAAGGGCCGGTCATATTAGCCGTAGAACCGATGACCGTTGGGGTAGACGTGTTCTTGAGTGGAGACCGCGAATCGGCAAACGTAAGGTGGGACGCACTCAGGCTCGGTGGAGCGACGATCTTCGCAGGGTGGCTGGTAGCAACTGGATGAGAGTTGCTGAAAAACGAGTTGAATGGCGTGCGATTGAGGAGGCATATCACCAGCAGTGGACTGCTTTAGGCATGATGATGATGAATGTTGGCATCACACGGCACGTTCACACAGCATTTTGTTTTTAACCATAACATCCCATAGTGTGATATTATGGTTAACTGTACTAACTGAGTTGTGCAGCTCAGATAGGCTGACGCTCCATTTAAAATACCTCCTAGCATTCAGCTGCATACTAAAATAAGCCGATCCTAATATATTTGGGGAAAGACTAGGCAGATGATGATGACGAGGTTGCAAGACGACTTTTAAATAATGTCATAAATATTAAATGACGTTCTTCATTTATTTCAGGGTCCTACAATGCCAGCCTTGATGATCGTCCTAGCCCGCTGGGTTCCACCTCATGAGCGATCAAGACAAGGTGCTCTGGTCTTCGGAGGAGCTCAAATCGGAAACATCTTTGGTTCCTTCATGTCGGGTTTCCTCATGGCTGGTGATGGCGACTGGGCTTATGTGTTCTATTTCTTTGGATGTTTCGGAATACTGTGGTTTTTGGCTTGGGTGAGTAGAAAATGGTCTTTTATGAAATAACTTTTGCTCGCGGCTTCGCTCCCGTTATGTACGGAAATTAGGACCAGGGATCGTTTTAAATGTAGCCTGACACTAAGGGATAATGTAGCTTTCCGATAGTAATAAATAATAATTTTCGGAATCGGAACGGCAGTTCCGAAGATTACCCCCTACATACAAACTCACAAATAAATTTTTCTTTATAATGTATAGATAAACATAGTTGCTTTAAATCACCCATGGGTCACCCGAAGTACGTGAACTTTTAGAGTGACATATAAGGAAAAAGGTCGGGCTTTAAGTACTTTTCCTACGTCTGTTCGCCAATTTATAGTGTTTCTTTTGGTTCTAGCAAATATTTATATATTATTTACCTAACTCTACACGTTATTTAAAGTGCCTTTTGAATAAAAGATAGGTAGGTACCTACCCATACAGATAACATGTGAAGTGATTGCATTTTATTGGGTCCGTACTATCATCGCATATGTAAATACTGTTATTTTAGAAAATATTTTGCTATCTGCATTTTGTCTTACAATCTCTAGTAAGCGAATTAAAAATACTATCATTATCTCTTAGGCCGTGTTCACACACTGCGTATAGTCAGCCGCCGAATGTGAGCGTCGAGTTCAAAATGTATGAAAAAACAAACGGCAGTCTGAAATTTCTCAGTACATTTTTTACTGAGCGCTCACAGTTGGCGGCCGACTATACGCTGTGTGAACGTAGCCTTAAAACTTATTCAATTAAATTAACACGAAAAGGGAATATGGGTTTCGTTAATAGTTATGATAAAACTCTGTAATTACCAGCGAGTAATAAACAGTAAATTACGTTTATTGAAGTAACATGCATGATAGTTAGCTATTCATGTTTATTAACCCCGACTATTTTAATTTACTTAATTGTCAAGAGGCTAGAACGGCACTGAAGGTGATCGACTGGTCTTTTGATCGTTGGTGAACGCACTTAGCTGGGTTACTAATTAATAGTAGTTATGGTTTCCAAAGAATAAATAAAACAGTGTTTATGAAAAATAACTTAACACCCTACACATAACATTTAGTTATTTCTAAAACTCGAAAAACTGACTTCTGCAATAATAGGCCAGTAATTCTGCAATGAACTTTATTTACACAAGATAGATACTAGATTTCCACGACATTTTTGACTAGACTTAGTTGTCACACCAAAATTGCCATAGGCAATCAATCTAAGTAATGTCCTCAGAATCTCGCAAAAATGGTACTTATCTGTAGAAGTTAAGAACTTCTCATGTTCTTAAAAATAACTAATCGATGTCGATTTATTACTCTTCAAAATGTTGACAATACTCCAATTTCTATTCCAGAGTATCCTCTGCTACAGTACCCCAAACACGCATCCGTACATTTCTGAAGAAGAGCTGAAGTATTTGAACGAGATGGTTACTAGTGCTGATACTCAGAGCGTGAGGGACCCGGTACCTTGGAAGGCAATGGTGCGCTGTGTGCCTGTGTGGGCACTGGTGTTTGCTGCGGTAAGTCTAAATCAAAATCAAAGTATTTATTTAGACCAGTTACAGGCACTTTTGAACTGTCGAAAAAAAGACAACAATGTAATGTAGCTACAGTTCCAGTCACAAGGCAATTAAAACTGTGAAAGTACTGTAGTTGCCCATTCCCTAGCAAAGATTTCTATGGAGAAGAACGGGCAAGAAACGCCATGGAAGCAAGATTCCAACAAAACAACATCTCTAATAATATAACGACTAATACTTTTGAAACTTTGTTCATAATAATTTAATTTCGGTACTATTAGATGCTGATAACTACTCATTGCAAAGGTAAACGAATAATATTGGGATACCTACCTAGGTTCTGCTTGAATTTCAAGTTATACCGGGACCAGATAGGTTTGTTCCATAGGCACCATTAGAACAGACTAATGATCGAATATTTTAAAAATACCCTTCTAATCTGAATACAGAATATTTCTTCAAATATCTAATGTTCTTTATATGTCAACCTAAAATCCCATCGACAAAAACACTTTGTCATCCAATGTGGTACACACAATGTCCTTAGTTTAGGAGAAATTAAGTTTTTACCCCTCCTCACCCCGCAAGTTAGCACAGGGTCCTCGAAATCGACAACTCAGGATAGCCTTCCTAGTGTACCCCCAAACAACCTGTTAAAGTTCCATTAACTTCGGAATACTTTCTATGTAAAAGTACATTAACTGCTTGACTAATAAACAAATCCATCTCTAGCAGAAATTGTTTGTTAAGAACCGTTTCCACCGACCGACAGCCTCGTGCACGAGGACATTCGAACAAAGCACTTTATTCCCGCAAATTGGATAATAATGAACGTTTACGTAAGAAAAAGGTTCCTTTTCTTAGTCATTTTCATAGGGAAAATTAATTGGAGCCGCCATTGTTTAGAGGATAGCGTGGTATGCTGCTAAATGATTTTCTTTCAGTACAATGAAACTCTCTTAATCGTACAATATTGTTGTTATTTATAATTATGTACTAGCTTATGCTCGCCGCTTCTCCCGCGTGGATCATAATCCCTGGATAAAAAGTATCCTATGTGTTAATGCAGGTTATAAACTATCTGTGTGCCAAATTTTATCCAAATCCTGTCAAATATGTTGCTAGAGGAAATTTTAGCAAATGGTAGAATTTGCGTGCAAAAAAACATTTGGTAACAATTTACCTGTATACAAGGTGCTTTTTTATATCCCATAACTCTAGAGTATGAATGAGACCATATCCAAGAATTAACTGGCATATGAATTATTTATCAATTATCATTTCTTTTTTTCATTCGTAAATTATAATTTGTCAAAGTCACTATTAAATTATTAATGTAAAACACCCTTACTTGAAATATGATAACATCGTATTTTATTACCTTTAAATATGAACGATTGGTTTGAAAGAAAATTAATTACTCGTAATTAACAAAGAAACTTAAATTAATTATGAATGATGATATCTTCGAAACTATGCATTTTTGGACCACATATTCTAGGACTTTTTCTATTATTTTTACTTATAGAATGTAACTTTAGAGTTATGGGATATAAAAATACACGTATTTATTTAATTATTAAAATTTTATGCACAAGTAAAAAACTGTACAAAGGCAGACTTTGTATTACTATTCAATACAAATTAACTTTTTCCATTTCTATTTTCAGATTGGCCACGACTGGGGCTACTACACAATGGTGACAGACCTCCCTAAATACATGACAGATGTCCTCAAATTCAACATCGCAGCCACGGGTACTTTGACGGCGATTCCTTACCTCGCCATGTGGATAAGCTCCTTTATATTTGGCTGGGTGTGTGACGTGTGTGTGAAAAGAAAATGGCACACGATTAAGACAGGAAGAATTATTCATACGACAATAGGTAATATACATTTTTCTAGATATTAAACCAGCTTTTGAAGTTAAAGGTCGTTGATGTTGTTTGCAGGGTAGACTGTGCTTTGCGGCTCTCCAGTTAAGGCACACTTTCTCATACTGTTGTATGTACAGTAACATTTCAAGCCTTACCAAGAAAAAGAGGCTAGCTAGACATAGAGAAATTAATGTAAAGCTAGCTCAACGGACACAGGCTAGTAAGCAAAGCATACCTTAGTTATTTCAAAGCTACAAACTTGACCTAATAACAACAACGCGGTCTGCAATGGCAATCAGAGGAGAACATAATTTACTCAACTATTGAGTTGGAACCGAACTGCCTGAGGCTCCATAAACTGCTGTTGTAGCTACGATTTGATTTGAATTTTCGGTTTTGATTTGTGGTTAGTACGACGTAAACAGATTGCTAGTAAACAGTAGTCTAATTAGGAGTCACACTTCCAATAATAAACTATTTAATTTTGAAAAAAAACAATAAACTGTAATATTTCCGTAAAATGTTCCCATATTTTGGATTTGTTTCACATCAATACTACAACTGATTGAGAAAACTTTGCAACCTATCATCACCAAAAATATATCAAAGGTCTCTAATTTCAACCACAACACAACCCGCAGTGTTAACGCCTCTGTCAAAATAGCAGACCACCGCGACACGACATTTCTGCCTGTTACAGTTATCAATATAATCTATGCGGTCTCCTTCGGAGAATCACCTTTTTGGAGTTTACTCCTTAACAATCGTTTTCACACGGTATGGAAAATAGACGGGTAGTAAAATCAAACGTTAACCAAAAGTTAAGCCTTTTTACCTTCCTATGCACATCCCGCGCCAAGTACACAGTTACCCTCTTTTTCGTCTCTCTCTCTCTCTCTTCCTAAATATGTAGACTATAGCATAGCATCGCTGTTGTAGTTCGTCTGGTATGTTTGCGGAGGCAAGGACGGACGGCTTCCATAGGATTGTGCGCAAAAGGATAGCTTCCTTGTCACAGCGTGTGCGAGGCTGTAGCAACGGCATCCTGCAGAAGATCGTATCTCACACTGATTGCCCTATCCAAAAATAAATGGATGCGCATTGTTTTGGGCGCGTCACTAACACATTGTTTATGTCCAATACTAACACAATTTTGATTTTATTGTATTGTGCAAATTGATTATTATTTAATTTAAAAATAGAAGGTCTAACTATTCATACATGAAATATTTTCAGAGAACCATCTAACGGCTATAACGAAGCCATTTCAAGGGATTTTTTTTTAATCTAAATACTTAGATTTTTATAAAAAATTAATAATTTAAAATAAAAACATTCAGATAATTTTTTTTTTCGTTGCTATGGCAACTTTACGACCTAAAGAAGTTACTCTTAAAATTTTTCGTGTATGAAAAGATAGACCTTATATAATGTATAAATGAGCAAATTGATTTGAATTTAATTTATTGTATGGATTATAATTATCTGAAAGAAATCAATTAATAATAATAATTAGCAGCATGATACTAACAGAACAGCGTGACACTATTTTGACTACACGCATTTTTTTTTATTTGCAAATATAATAATTTTACTACCTATTCTTCCGATTATTTTAGATACAGAGACCTATTCTCCATTTATTGATATTGCTACGCTATCAAAACACATGTCCGTACAATACGTCCTGAACTAACTTACGAAACAACAAGACACTAACACAGATGACTTCTACGTGTTTCTTCGAGATTGTTCCTTATTATATTATTGCGGCACGTTTCATAAATTCCCTGACATTTGTTCCAGCTGCTACTGGGCCAGCAATATGTATCATATTGGCATCATACTCGGGCTGTGATCGGTTCGCCGCCGTTGCTTATTTCATAGCCTCGATGGCGCTCATGGGAGGCTTCTACAGCGGAATGAAGGTAATAAAGTGATAATTTTCCAATATATTTACAGAATATTACCCTTTTAATGTGGATGAAGTGATCCTTATGGCTCGCTTGGGAACGATTTATAAGTTTTTTTGCTTGTAAAATTGGATAATGCAGGTTTAAAGGGTGTAAAGGTTTAGTCATTACACAAGAATTGAGTAATAAATTTGAAGAAAGATCCTTCTGAGAACGCTGATTATGATAAAAAGCATAAAACAATTAATACCTATCCAATACATACATTCATAAACATACTGGTGCACCATAGACCATATTTCACCTACATTTTGCCAGTTATGTTTAAGTCCTATGTAGACAGGCGAGCGACAGTCTCGCTCTCTACTTAATATTTATTTCACACTAGCGACCCGCCCCGGCTTCGCACTGGTTCAATATATACATATAAACCTTCCACTTGAATCACTCTATCTATTAAAAAAAAAACACATCAAAATCCGTTGCGTAGTTTTAAATACCAAAGCATACATAGGGACAGACAGACACCGGGAAGCGACTTTGTTTTATACTATGTAGTGATACAAAAAAGATACATGTAGCATCCATAAAAAAAAATTACTACATAACATTTTCGCCTATCTTCAGTCAGAACGAACTGAATTTCACTCATTTGTATTTTTTCCTAATAATATTCTAATTCCATTATTACGGTTAAAGCTTCAGACACTTTAGAAGCTTTTCAAGATAAGTCTGTAGATGACAGTACTACTTTATTGCTTCAGAAACAGGAGTGTGACCCGAATTTTGATGACCCCCGTCTTGAAGAGTCACGTATAAAATTGTGTACCTTTGATATTTTCTGTTGGGGAACGTCGGTATGAGAATATCTCTGTAAGCAAACTGCTGATGAAATTGGAATTCTCTCTTATCTTTGCGAATTTGATATAATACAGCGTATATCAGAAATGTGTGGTTATATTAAGCTAGTGGTAAAGACCGCGAAAGTGAAGTGAGTAACTTTGATGACGAACCTGAACTACTTTTAAACCGCGGGACCAACATCGTTATCATGAATAAATAATTAGCTGTACCATTCAAAACTTTAATACCAACTCGACCTAAATATATACGTTGTATATAATAGAGACATTGATGCACAAACTGTTAACATTAATTCCGTATTTGATTTTAGACCACACTGTGTGGAAACGGGTTTTAATTAAATGGCCGGCCTAACATCCGCCATTTTTTTTTTAACTTGGTGCCACTCTTAAAACCTATATTAATCGATAGCTGGTATCAATACAAACAAGTTTTGTACGAGACAAAATGTTCTAAAGTGCCATCAAAGTTAAAGTCCATTCATCTTCACCACAAATTTGATTAGGTTTTATGAGTTGCCGCTATTTTTTAAATAAAATAAAATGGCGGAAGTTAGGCCTGCCAGTCTTCATGCAAAAATGCAACCCCTTTGCGTAGGTCATAAAAATGGCTCTTTCTTAAAAATACACGGTCAAATATGTCACTCAACCACCCTGATTAGGTAATTCCTTTGTATGTATTATAGAATTCATCACTTGGTTGAACGCTTTTTGCAATCGTTCGACTTGAGTTCCATTCCTAATTATGTGGCTATGATTGTTCGTTACCCAGTCAAGCGGTGGATTGGTATCACTGAAATTTCATGCTCAAGTGACTCATAGCTCGGGCCACAGCACACAACATTGGAACAGAAGGACCACTCTATCCAACGTACGATACAGGCACACGCACACATACAAAGATGCGTACATTCGGCAAATCCAAAACAAATGACAGTCACGAGTGCACTTGCACTCGCTGCGTTTGAAGCTTAACTATGTGTGCCTTTGCGTTCGTTGCATGGAGTTGATCTTCTGTACCCATCTATTTTGTAACTCGAGGTTAAAGCGCTTTGATTCCGAGAAACACCTATCGATTTGAAATTGGGGAACCCCAGTAAGGATCATCGGTACCTACTATGGTAACCATTCATATATGGTGTGTCTTAATTACAGTAGCTTACTAAAACTGAGACAATACTATGTATAAGAGTTAAATAAATGTTTGCAACAGACTGATACAGTGAACAAGAATTTGTGTGGTATACTACAACTAAAAAACCCGACTACTGAATAAATAGTACCCTATGTTACCCGGGCCATAATAACAAATCGATTGACACCTTATTCATCAAAATCGGATGAATAGTTTAGGCGCTATGGAGGAACATACGTAAATAAAAACATACATACATAGACTGCTAAAATCATAACCCTTATAAAGTAGATAAGTGTAAAATCTGCCAGTTTTACAAAAAAAATATACTAACAAAGAATTTCTAAGTTCAGGAAAGTTCGGTTCAAGCTTCAGAGAAATAGACGCATGTGAAAGGCACAGAATACTGTTGACTGCTTTGTAATCCATTTACTATTTAAAATAAAGCTTCAATATCTTGAAACTTCACTTTGACCTTTTCGTCCAGAAACTTGCAGATTTAGAACTACTTTATTGGTTAAATATCAAAACAGTGCCAACAACAAACCGAGACCTTTGCACACACGTGAAAACATTTATTTCTGTGTACGAAGGCAATTTGGCAAGACTTGGGCTTCACATTAATTTTTATGTTCGTAGGTAAACGCGTTGGATTTGGCGCCAAACTATGCAGGCTCCCTCACTGCGATGATCAACGGGACTTCCACTATCTCTGGGATAATTACGCCATATTTGATTGGGCTGTTGACACCTGATGTAAGTATTTACTTGATTTTTATTGCTTTGTTCAGTAGGTCGTACTTCAGCGGAAACAATTCTTATTCTATTGAATCAATAGGTAATATATATCTGTTTAAACTTCGTATTATGCTCAGCTCAGGATAAAAATGCAAAAAAAGAATAGTCTTTATAGTTGAAAGACAGATTTCTTGTATCTAAATGGTTGCTAGCGAAAACTTCGAATCAAAATTATTTTGAACAAAACTAGGAAGGTCCAATAGTTTACTTAGTACTGGGCAATGTTAAATACCTATCGGCTATAGTTACCTTTAAATGGCGTGTACGAATCAAAATAAAGGGTTTAAATAGACCCTTAACGAAGCCGAAAGGCACTTGTTCTCCCCGTCTTTGCGATCATTTTATTGTTCTAGACCATACTTTTTTTTATGATTGGGGTAATGTCCCAATTTTTTCACAAGTTTTTTTTAAATACATGTTTTCAATGTTAGATTTTACAACCCTCGTACTGTTCAATCCATCCATCAGCACAATGCTTTGAGTGCTTTCCATCGAGTCTTACCGTAAAACGTGATTTTTCACCCAAAAAAAAAAGTCGTTTCTCAGCAATAATTTTTGCGTAAAGTTACTTAGTTTGATGTACAGAATGCTTTGTTGACGGCTTCGTGAAGGGCCTGTTTACACCCTGTATAGTCAAATATATTATGCTAATACACCAAATCATTACCTACGGTTTTGCAAATTATCCAACAACAATTTTTGTTCATGTCCAGCCCTTTTGTCATAGATTTCTATAAAAAAGAAACACTTACATTGTATAAAAGTACTTTATAAAGGCACTGAAAAAACCCTTTGTGAAGCAACTTGGATTAGCCTGAGAACATTCAAGATGAAGTTATTGCCGGGATCACCCGGGCAGACCTTTAGAATTTCGTTATAGAACCCCATTTTGGCTTAGATTTTTTTCTTTTGTGTTGTCGTACCCTATATGAAAAATACTTTTATCGTAGGGCTCTCAAAAGCAAAATCGTCGACCTATTCTAATATGGCGTAATTCAAAATTTGGCGAACCAACGAAAAGTGTTATTAACTAATAAAAGGTTAAAAATTAAAGGAAATTAAATAAGGTTTTATTTGGAAAATTTATTTTAAGTTTCCTACATTCAAAGGTTTTTCCGCATCCTGGACAATTATAACTTACTATATATGACTTTTATAATAATGGGCATATTAGAATTAGGTCGACGAAATGCAGCGTTAAGCTAGGCTAGGCATATTTTGTGGTTATGAATCCAAATTCCTAGCGTTTTCGGGTGAAGTTACAATCTTAGGTACTCTATAACTAAAACTTAACCTCCTTTTGCTCCGCACTGCAAATGATGTTTTAGACCCATGTTTCGTGGAGAATGTTTGGGGGTTTACGTAAATGCCTTTAACAGAATACCAGCGCTGCGACATTATTCTTACACGTCGTAGCAATATGCTGAGATATCTATTTAGCCTCGTGCAGGACTATCAACTATATTTTTTTGGGCTTTCGTGGCCAAATGGTAAAAAACGGAACCCTTATAGATTCGTCCTGTCCGTCCGTATGTTACAGCCATTTTTTTTTTACTCCTAAAAGTGCTGTGAAATTATGAAAAAAGGGGCGACCCTCAATATAATTAACGAAATGTGACAGAGGGTTGAACAAATATCTACGTGTATAACTATGTGGGGTGGCTCTTGAAAATGGTAACGAGGTTGTTAAAACACTCGTTTCTAAATCACTGGTTGATAAGATATTCGTTGCTAAAGCCGTAAAAATTGTGCGTACTTTCTAATTTTTAAAGTAAAAAGGGGAAAATTCTGAAAAATGTGGGTTTGCAGAACGTAAAAAGAACTTCTTGGGAATTTGTAGTGAATACTGATGCTTGAATTGAAGAAAGATTAATAATTAAATATCCATAGTTTTCTCAGTGTCTTGATGCCCCACATAAAGACTGACGAAAAAGAAAGAAGGAAGGACTGAAGCCGGGCCGGGCCGGGCCGAGCCGGGCCGGTGCCGGGCTGGGCTGGGCTGTCTGAAGGTTGACTGGTAGAAAATGCCTATGGCATTAAGTCCGCCTCTGTACTTTGTGCTTGAAGTGTTAATAAATAAATAAATAAATAAAGATTAAAAACGTTGTACGAGTGAAAAATATATTTATAAATAAAAACAACCAATCACGTACCTCTTCCCGAATTACAAACTTTGATAAAACCAAACAAATCATCTTCAAAGAAGCCTTGTCTCCCAAACTTAGTTTCGAACAATAAATGGGCTTTAATTATTAAAACATTTTCGATTCGACTCAGTGTCAAGTTTCGACAAGATGTCGAGTTTGTGGCTTTAATGCGAACTTCATGTCTCTAAAGTGGTCTCAATCTTGTTGACAGTGCTTTCGGTTCAATCTTTATTTATAGACGGAATCGATAGAGGTTCTAATCATGCATCGATTGGTGTATAGGCAAAATAATGCAATTAAAAAACTTGTTTCCATACTACGTTGGGAACCGTGTTTATATTAGCGCACTTAGGATGACCATCTGACTCTTAGATGTCCTTAGAAGTCTAGATTTTTGGCCCCGGTCTGGTTTTTGTCCGATCTTGGCCTATTGATCCGGAGATTTCGACATAAAAGGATTTTTTTTTGTCAGAAAATTAATGTAAAAGTCAAAAGAAAATATTGCAAATATTCGTCCTTATAGGACTGTCCAAATTACCAAATGGTAACCCTAAGCACAATTAGTGTTAGACACCTACCGTTTATTTATACCTTCTCCTTTGAAATTATTTTCCTAGCGGAGTTTTGTATTACAATTTTAAGTTATATGCTCATTTCCTACCTGAGGAGCTCTTGGCTAAATAATAACAGCCGCTTGAGTTGATTTTTAGGTTAAGCCGTGCTTGCCTAGGTTGGTCTGTGGATGGGTGACCACCCATTACATACCGAGTTTCCTCCATGCCTCGGAAAGCGCGTTTAGCAGGTGGTCCCGGCTGTCATTTGTATATCTTTGACAGTCGTTACAGGTAGTCAGTGGCCTAAAAAGTCTGACAACCAGTCTTATCAAGGGGTATCGTGTTACCCAGTACTAACTGGGTTGTGGAGGTATCTGACCTCCACAACCCGGTCAGTCGCTCCATGTAAAAAATACTGGTGTTCAGCTGCATCCGGTTAGACTGGAAGCTGACCCCAACATAGCTGGGAAAAAGCTAGGCAGATGATGATGCTCATTTCCCAACTGAATGTATAATTTCTTTTTATTTTCTATTTTTAACATCTATTTTACCTCTTTTCCAGTCAACATTGGCCCAATGGCGAGTAGCGTTCTGGGTATGCTTCTCAGTCCTAGTCGGCACGAACATTGTCTACATCTTCTGGGCGGATGGGACGCAGCAATGGTGGGACGACGTCCGACAGTACGGGTACCCTGAGGACTGGAAGCACGGGCAACTTAAGATGGCCAATTTAGACAAAGAGAAGAACAAAGAGAAAAAAAAAGCAATCGAAGCAAGGAACTCTTCGAAATAAGTTCAAATGTTGTGATTAGTACATTTTAAGACCGCAGGCTAGGAAGGTTAAGCTGGTAAAGCATGACCGTTTGTTTTTGTGAGAGATTGGTCCTATTCGAGTTTTTATGCAGACCAGATGAAACTGTTAGATAAGCTCTTCAAAACTTCGGTCAAACCACAGACCGGCTGCGAACACTTGTCTCCGACTTATACTATAATAGATATATAGTATACAGGGTGTAAGGGATAGCCCTCCTCCGACTGATGGGGTTAATTCAGTATATCATCCTAAGATGAACGGTACAAGAAATTATTTCAGGAACGTTATGGGAATCCAATAAATTTGTTTTCTTTTATTTCCTCATACGCAATGTATCGTTACCGTGGCAAAACGCACATAGCGAAAGGCAAGCGCGACGACGAGTTCGATGAACTCTAGCTATGCAGGAAGTGAGCACCTGATTTCACATGTCGTTCGTTAGAGTATTTGAACATCCATTGTTGGCTTTTGATTTTAGCCGTATTATTTAAATAAACGGAGTGCTGCGTACAGGGAATGTAATTTTACATTGAAATAAATAAATAGTAACTGAAAAATTAAATTTAAAAATATTAAATTTCCTGAGAAAAATTCCGGTGGAATATGATTCAAAATAAGAAGCTGAATGCACCCTGTCAGTTTGCGGAGGGCTGTCCCTTACACCCTCTATTTTTTGACAGTTTCCGTGTCGTATCCGCAATTTCAATCCTTCAGGATATTAGATTGTACATAATTTTGTCGACAAACTTATGAATGGCGCTGATAACATAAAATTTCATTTCTCTCAGTGATGAAATATGGTATAAATTCCTTCTGCGCTTTTTCTGATAATAGTACATTAATTGTTCAATCTGCGGCCTACGTCATCAAAATAGATATTTAATTATTTATAAGTAACTAATGTGATTAGCTAAGTATTATAGCAATGTAGGAGATATTAATTGAGAGAAAGAGTGGTCGTAGTTTA
The DNA here is from genome assembly GCA_905163415.1 of Noctua fimbriata. Taxonomy (NCBI): domain Eukaryota; kingdom Metazoa; phylum Arthropoda; class Insecta; order Lepidoptera; family Noctuidae; genus Noctua; species Noctua fimbriata. The sequence goes on from LR990926.1 coordinate 8,030,491, forward strand.
ATCAGGCCCGAAGGCTGGGAAACGAAACCATTTCAGGCCATAACTGAGGGACTTGGCCTAGAATTTTAATTCCGTTGCGACTTGTTCGGAATAAGGATTCATTTGAATTGAATGACGATTGGGTTTTCAAATGGGTTTTTTAAAGACGCATTTTAATTACCTCTGTTATACGTCATGATGATGAAATGTTTTTTGTGAAAATATAAGTAATACGATTTCCTTCAGTGTTTCTTTTTAAAGTGCAAGGTACAAAGCTCAATTAAGAAAAGAATAGTTCTGATTGATCCCGTCTAATTAATTCAAATTAATTACATAAATAAACTTGAACTACAGGGTGTTTGGTTAAACGTGGGCAATACTTTAAGGGAGTGGAGTACTTATAAATATGAGCAACTCTTACTATGGGGCTAACTATGACATATGATTTAAAAAATCTGCTGGATCCTACATTTTTTCGAGTTGTGCGACCTGGAGTCTGGAGCAGGTAATATTTTTTTCGCGATTACATGGTTGATTCCGCAGTAAAAGTTGCTTATTTTAATGAGTACTACACGCCCCTAAAGTATTGCCCACGTTTAAAAAAACACCCAATATATACAATCAATGAACTTATTGATGTGCCATCTTAAAATCAGTGTAGTTACATTAATTTACAAAATTTAAGTATATTTTATACGTAATTTTGTATATTTATTTTCATTTATTTGAATATGCATTCTTATCTATAAGCTTCACTCCAGTTATATTAATAGTTTGTAAGACTGTTTGTATTTCAATTTTATATCTTGGCTACAGTTTGATTAAATGTATTTTAGTTGTTTTTGGAAAACTATTATAGCATCTTCTTAGAGTTAAACTTTTCGTATGCCTTCCTATGTATTAATTTAATAAACAAAAACTAAGCTAGTTTGGTTACCAATATGCATTTAATGCATTAAGAAAACAATTACTATTGAGTTATCAAATAGCCATTTAAATGAATCTTAATCTAGTATTATAAAGTACACAAGTTACCTACCTATTTTAATAAATTTTCCTAACGTTATTTGCAGCGAATGTGATATTTTAAATATTTTAGCGTACATTGAATAGTCAACGAGATAATCATGAATTAACAAATGAAAGAAAATGTGTTATTTTTTAAATAGTATACAAATAAATATCGTTAAAACTATGCTTTCTTATTTTGTTACCCTCTTTTTAAAGTTAAGTAAAGAAGCATGTTCTTACTAAAACGCCTGATGAAATTATTATAGCAATAAAGTGGCGAGAGAGCTTTTGCTAAGACTTAATGACTCCTAACAGTCCTTTAAATACATATTATTACCCAACTGCCAATGCCAAGGAAGGGTTATATTTTTGCGACTATCTTTATTACCTCGTATGTTCCAAATGGCTGATTTCGACGATTAAGGTATCATTAGTTTTGTCTCAAAAACCCAAGTGTCCTTGTTTATAAAAAAAACAAAATGGCGGATTTTTGGCGCTAAATTGTAAGTCGTAATATTTTTTTTTCAACCGAACCTTTCGAGTAGGGTATCTAAATGAAGGAAATTAAAAGGAAATTACAAATATATATATGTAAGTAGATAATACAGTTTGTAGTCGGGTTTCTTGATACTTTTAATTAAATGTTACCTGTTTTGCCTAAATAACTTCTATTCTTGGAGCACCTTATTTTATGTCGTTATTATTTAACTACAGTAATACAGATGACCAAAAAGGTTTTTCGTTCATTATACCTTGTGGGACGTTTAAATATAAGCATAATCAGCCTATAATGTTCCCACTGCTGGGACGCAGGCCTCCTCTCTCTCTGGTAGATGTCCCGTATCTTCGAATTTTTGGTTCTAGGACGTGCCGGTTTCCTAACGATGTTTTCCATCACCGTTTTGAGAGCAGTGGTGATGAAATAAATTACACAAAATAATGCGCCTGCTTGGGTTCGAACCCACGACTTACTGCTCGTAAGTCGGGGCCACCACTGCCGGGCCACCGCTGCAAATAGGCTCGTCCCTGTTACATGGGACCTAAACACACCTGGTGAAATGTGGGTGTTCCATTAGATACACCTGTGCCTAATCTTTCGGGGGCTACAGGCTTAATGTTATGATACCTGGGAGGTTACTATGACGTCTTAAAGCAGGATTAATTCAGCGATCAATTCCAGTGTGGGAAAGAGACAGAGCTTTAGAGGTCGTCTAGCGCAATCTCTTTCCCACACTGAAATTACTTCTGCTTTAAGACGTCATGGTAGGCCAACTGCCCGTCATTATTCTGCTGCGTTTTTCATTTTTTTTTTTTAAATTAAGAAAGTTGAACACTGGGAATTTCTCCTGAATCGTGGGTGCGCTTACAAACATTTAAACTCACATACACAAAAAGCCAGACCCAGAACAACGACCATAAACAACCAAAACCTACCTACCTATTGTACCTAAATTAACCGTTTTACAACTATAATAACAAATTCATTGTAGATCCCTTTAGTTACAAGTTATCTATTTGTGTATTTAAATCGAATATCATGTATTCTGTACTGAGTGCTGAGTCTAGTCAAACGCTGTGTGTTGAATAGTAAATAATCACTTAGCCTTGTCAATAGTAAATTATGTAAATATACTTAGCCGTTGTAGTCAGGGTTACCGTTTCGAATTTTGAATGATACTGACAAAATCACAGACTCAAAAAAAAAAATCGGGCATAAAACTTTTTCTTCATCATTCGCCCATATCCCAATTTATTTGGGGTCGGCGCAGCAGCTTCTTCCATACTTCTCTATTACTCGTTATGTCAGCAGTTACGTCATTTCAAGCCATATCGTCTGTCACACAGTCCATCCATCGCTTCTTTGGTCTTCCTCTACTCTTATAGCCTCACATTCATACTCAACATTCTCCCCAGTACATTTTCCTCATTCCTCCGAATCACATGTCCATACCACAATAACCGATTACTACACAACTTTTCAGTCACCGGCGCCACTTTCAGACTCCCTCATAAGTACTCATTCCTTATTTTATCCATCCATTTGTGTATAACTTTTTATTTGACAGTATTTATTTAAGTTTTCATTTTGGTACTGGTATTAAACTGCATCCGGTTAGACTGGAAGCCGACCCCAACATAGTTAGAAAAAGGCTAGGCAGATGATGATTTATTTAAGTTTTAGTTTTATTTTCTAAAATTCCCATTTATCGAATTATCGTCATCAGCGTACTGCAATCCAGGGCTGGGCATAGGCTTCTCCTACCCCATTCACCTAGATTTTTAGCAGTTTTCATTCAGCCACTACAAGCCACCCTTCGAAGTCAAATAGGCGGCACAACAAATGCTGGACGGGGAGTAAAAAGCTGGATATGTCCTGACAAATATGGGGGGATGGTAACCCTAGTTGTGTCATGTATTGTAAAATATCTGTGATTGTAATGAATGAACGAGCAAGTTCGTGCATTAAATAATATTACGTTTCTATTATTAAATTGTGTAAATTCCTGTCTTGCAGTGCAGAATTTGATGAGTCGTATAAATAGACAACACTGTATACATAAATCTATACAAAGTGTTACCAACTGTCAATTGTATGCAATTGCTTTTAATAAGTCAGTGCAATACAATCGGTGTTGTCGTTCACTGGTTAATGCAATGGTCGATTCAAATTACAGTTGTTGGTACTAAATGTGGTTACCAACATATGTAGTAACCATCTCGTATCCCACGTGCAGAAAAGATATAAAAGCAAGATTCGAAGAGATAATATCCACACGTGTATCCGAACGCGATTTATCGGTTCGGCGCTTATCCAAAAGTGTTAAGCGTTAACTTGACAGAGTTTTTAGTGCATTTGTGTTAAAACTAAAGAATAAAACTTTTAGTAATTATAAATGTCTTTCTTTCCATAATATTTTAGTAACGAAATTAGCATTTGTAACTAAAAAAAATAAGAGGTCAAGGTAATTAACAATTTTGAACCTTGTATAAAAGACTCTAAACTCGACCGTCCACTGCTGCGTAGGATGTACATACCATACATACAAGGAGAGGTTTGCTACGTTTGTTGCGCAGCTGATTTATTTGCCAGCCACACATATGTATATTATGAGCGTAGATGATGATGCTGCTTACTTTTGCATGCAAGCTAAGTAGGCACGTGTGTGAATGCATAGCTTAGCTGTGAACTTCTGTGAAAGAACGCCTTAATATAGTGTACTGCAGTGACGAGCACCAATATGTATACACGTTCCTAAATTTAAAAGCAATTTTCGCCAGAAATAACGATTGTAACTTGGAGATAGGACTTTTCATAAAAATATGAGTACCAGAATACTATTTTCGTAACAACATCAACTTTAATCAGAACAGTAGGGTCAAAACCATTTTAAAAGTTATAAGTTTTTAAACTATCATGGTCACTAACATTATCATTAACACTAGAAACGGGATATATACCATGTTTACTGATTGTTTTGAGTTCTCGATATTTCGTTGCTGTTGCAAGCAGGCACCATCATCATGGATAAACGTTACAAAGTTGTACGTTTTAAAAGTTGTTAAGTGTTTACATATTGGTGCTCGTGACTGTAGTAACTAAATCATTAGCTGTTAGACAGGGGTCTCTTCTCAAATTCATCATGATAAACAGAGAAAGGTCTATTAACCAGTTCATTTAAAGATCTCCCTTCAACAAAAGAGCCTCCAGACACGAATGACAGTGCCTACGATGTATTCAACTAGAGTATAAGTTGAGAAGTATAAGTTGTTATTTGCTTCACTATTGCATTGGGTTGTGCCTGTAAAAATAGTTGGAAGTAACGATTAAATAAATAAATAAACTACTGCTCTCTCGTCGGTTATTCGCCACGACACTACATGTTGAGCTTATATTCTTATACAGCTGGTGCCGAGTGAAGAAAAGAAGCAGGCCTGATAATCTTCGCTTAAGCGTCAGAGCTCCCACTATGGTTGGTGTAGAATTAATCATATGTCTACCGTATCAGCAAGTGTTGCCAATTGTGTTGATATTTTCAACTGTTCACGCTAAAAGAATAATAAATTGCCAATCTCATAACCTGAATCAAGTTCATCGCCACGGTCCAAATCTTTTGCTTAACGACAGCAAATAATTCTACGAACCGACACAATACTAAAACCGTATGTATTATATTTTATCGCATATCCGTGACGAAATCCACTTTGACCTGTTGCGACACAATACGAGACTGCGAGTAGATATGAATGGTCTTGGAAGGCATTAATTATAAACACAAGCAAGCTGACATCGTCATGCAGTAAAACACTAAATGATTAAAATTACTGAGTTGCTCAACCAGACGGTTTGCATGTTTATTGATCATGAGAGTATTATACTATTAGTATCGTTGAATTGCTTGTGGCTAAATAGTCACATCCTAAGGATAAGCAGCCCTTGCCTAGGTTGGTCCGTAGATGGGTGACCGCCCATTACATACCGAGTTTCCTCCGTGCCTCGGAAAGCACGTCAAACCGTTGGTCCTGGCTGTCATTTGTAGATCTTTGACAGTCGTTACAGGTTCAGTGGCCCGGAAGTCTGACAAGCAGTCTTACCAAGGGGTATTGTAATACCCAGTACTAACTGGGTTGTGGAGGTCAGATAGTCAGTCTCTCCAAGTAAAATACTGGTATTCAGCTGCATCCGGTTAGACTGAAAGCCGACCCCAACATAGTTGGGAAAATCCTTGGCAGATGATGATGAGTATCTGTCTTGTCTAGGCCCTCTACGGTTGTTTTAAAACGTACAAGCCTTAATATTTTAAAAAAATCCAAAAAACATACTCAGCGTATCAAAAACGTCTGCAGAAAAAGTACACACATTTCTCGAATTGTGCGCACTTTTCAGTGCTTGTGACAGCCATTGTTTAGAATTAGAAAAGTGACAACAACTTTATGTGGTCGGTTTAAATTCGAATTTGTGTTTAGAAGTTGAGTTTTTTTTTCGTTTGATGTATCGACGACACTTTCTAATGTGGCATGTGCAAGGAACTGTGCGTCTTGGTTCTTGCATTTAATATGTCAATGCGTAAGTATCATTTAACCGTAGGGTGGTAAAGAGATTACGAGGTCTACTTTACGTACCCTAACAGTACTAACGTAAGTCAAACATGATGTGCCTTGTTTGATTTACGTTGGAATACACTCACATTATTTCCTTTTCTTATGTCTGGGGTTGATTACTTTATTTTGTGGTGTTTATTTAGGAACTATCCGTGTTAATCTTATTATTTTTTGGGTCGATCTGCCCGATAATGGTCGATAGTGCGAACCAAGTGTCAACTTAATCAAATAGAGCCCTACAAGTACAGGTATTGTCCCATCAGACAAATAAACTAAGTTGTTTTAGTTTTTCTTGTTTATCTCTCGTAACTTTTTATTTTTTGTGATAAGTATGTTCATATGTATTTATTCTTTTTGTTTTAGTCATAAATATTTTCTAGTCTTTTTTTCTGTTATTGCATCTACTGTATATTGTGTCTGCATCACCCTAAGGTAGACTGGTAGAAAATGCCTATGGCATTAAGTCCGCCTTTGTACAGTTTTTTTACTTGTGCACAAAGTTTTAATAAATAAATAAATCTATAATGATCGCGACATAATGGAAAACTAGCACTATCATGAAGTTAATTTGTTACCTAATGATATTCTTTTGTATTCTTCTCACCTAAATGCATCAACTCACATAGCTCATAAAGTGTTTCAGGTAGTAATAGTCAGTCAGTGTAATACCTTCTGTTAACATAGTGCAGAAAACCGGTAGGTAACTAATACTTGTTTTAGTTTAATGATTTTACAAATAGAAGCGTTCAACGGCTAGTTTAGTAATCTATAGATACTTGCTCATTTCAAAGCACATAATGTGCTGTGTGTAACTTATGATAATGGTTTAGCTATAGACGAGTTTTCTCTGGATAGATGGAAACAGCTTAGTAACCATCATAGAATAATCTTCGTTCGCAATTTAGTTTCTGAAAATGTACCTAAACACATATGAGTTTTTAGAAAAATAGCTTTAACACTTTAATACAAATAGAGCTCAGTTTTGCGCCTCAACTTCAACACAACTTAGGTATTTTTCACTACAAATGATTAAAAAAAAAAACAGTCGATGATTTTGATTTTACCCTTTTTAGTTATAGTATACCACATAAATTCTTGTCATGAAACTTTTTTACATTGTAACTAGAAGGCATCATCATGTCGACAACATAGGCCAAGAAGAAAAAAACCAAACTACTGAACCGATTTTGATGAAATTTCTATGGGACCAATTGGAAAGTATACCCTTGCACTCAAAAAGAATTGTTCATAAATGACGGAGTTACTGTTATGAGGTAACAAAAATTTAAAAAAATACAACCGAATCGAGAACCTCCTCATTATTTTGAAGTCGGTTAAAAACACGATTAATCAACTTAATTTTGTAGTAACAGAAAGTTGATATTTCTTTAAGAGTAAAGATATTAAATTTTCAATTGGAAACAAGGATTTAAAAATAGACCTTAGGTTCACAAGCACTCGATTTTAATTAAAAGTGTTTTACTGAACGTCAAAAAGTAAAAAAATACCGAACAAATTAACGAAATTCGTCATCAACATTTAAAGTTATTTTCGCGAAGCGACATAATAATATGTTGTTAGCTAGAGTCAATAAACTACGAACTAGTCACATACCTCATGTTGGCTTATAAATTATTCATAGGTAAGTATTTGTAGTTACTCCGGAAACAAGTATTTTTGACATAGTTGGTAACGTGTATCATTTGCAAATCCAAAATGAAGATACTACGAAAATCTATGGCTTTTATTATGTTTTAGAAACCATATTCAACAAATCACATAATATGTATATTGGCATAATATACTTATCTTACTTACCTTATCCTACTAATATTATAAATGCGAAAGTTTGTGAGGATGAATGGATGTTTGATCACGATGATCTCTTTCACGCAAAAACTACTGAACGGATTTGGATGAAATTTTGCACACAGATAGTTTATAACCTGGATTAGTACATAGGATACTTTTTATCCCGGTAATATGATCCCGTGGGACAATTATCGAACTTCACGCGGGCGAAGCCGCGGGCATGAGCTAGTAATATTGTAATATCAGTTTTGGTCCAAATACGTAATGGCAAACGTTCATAGATTAATGAAATCTTATGGACTTTTCAAAATAATGGAGGACCAAAATGACTGAAGGAACAGAAAATAGGATATTCCGCCACTGTAATAGTGACCTTCTAAAATAAGGAACTATTAAAAAAATTGCTCCAATACTAACAGGACTATCGTAAATCTACTTCAGCCGAATGTGACTTGAGAACAAAAAAAATGAAGAAAAAATCGATACATGCGACGTGCCTCAAAACGGAATCAATTAGGTGAGTAACAAATTCTATAAATAGCACCATGTGGCATTTTAATACTATGATAGTAGGTTACGTAGTTTTTTGTTTAACTTAAATTGAATGTAAAAAAATGTTGGCCATGGATAAGTAACTTAGTTAATATCCTCATTGCCTGATTCAAGGTTAAGGGGCTTCAGTAAGGTGGCCCTTCACGATTAGGTTCACGTCTACTACTGGCTTTAACATTCGTAACGAACAGTCATCAGAAGCCCGCAAGTTTAATAAATGACAACCAGTTTTACCAAAATATATCGTGCTGTTGACTCAGTAACTGTCCTTGGAGATCAGATTAATGATGTGCATTCAGATTTCAGTTGCATTCTGTTTTACTGGAAACAGAGTTTGGGAAAAAGCTAGGCTGATGCTGATGATGAACTTCAGGTTGCATAGGTCTCTGTTATGATAGTTTTTTTTTAACAATGGCTACTTAACAACTCTACAGTCGTCGGTTAAGCCGCGTTGACACGGTCCGAGTATGCTTAGACCGAGTGGACTCGGATATCTACTCGGACGCAACTCGGTATTGTGGCAACCCATACCAACCTATCACAGTGCGCTGGGATTTTGGGTAGCCACAAAAGGAGTTGCGTCCGAGTAGGCATCCGAGTCCACTCGGTCTAAGCATACTCGGACCGTGTCAACGCGACTTTAAAAAGTTTGGGCATTTGAATGAGAATGGCAATGAGTGGGTGACATGAAGTGCCAGCTAAAAATGAATAAATGTTACTTTTAGCAAACCTGTTCCGCCTACGTACATACGGAAACCAAAAATAAATATGTACATATTATGTTATTTTCTGTACTCGCAAAAATAAATCCAACTATCAAAATAGGCCAGACTTTTCCCAAAACGGAACATAAATAGACTCAAAGCCAGACAGATAATAAAGTCAATACAACGACCGATAAATCCGACAAGGAATTGTGTATCAATCATTTTTATACAAGCAGCGATAAAGTTGATTGATTAGGTTATACAGTCTAGGAGTATTGCCGCTATCAGTGTCGAAGTAACAACAAGGTTAGTGTATGAGTGTCCCGAAGCCGATGGTTATTAGAGAAGTGTTGATTATATATGGATAGATATATGAGAACATGATTTTTAGCATACCGATTGGTTTCAAGCCATCATACGCAAGAAAACGGCCTCGCTCCTGAGCAGAATAAGGGGTAGTCATAATAGCATCCTGAAGGAGGTGGCAGCCGATACTTCCACCACCATAATAAGGCAATTTGTGAGAAGACTCATACACTAGTATTTCGTTGACCTAGTTATTATGGCTATTAATAGCTATGGGTGGTCCTCTCATTAATTCATCTTTAGTTAAGTTACTAACAATAGTGTTTAAGTGCAAAACTGTAACTAAAAATTTATGGATGAATAAAATTATTTTATTTTTATTAAAAGTTAATCCAGTCAGATGACCAGTAGCGCAGTTGGCTATCTACGGTAGCATGGACGAACACTTACAGCAAATTGTAAGATATATTTTGACTGACTGCTGACTGGTTTTTTTAAGTAGCGTAGGAGTACCTACTAGTGATTAGCCAACGTTTGAGTCACACATCATTGACGTTGTATCCATGAAGACGTAAACTGTTATAGTGACACTATTATAATTATCATCATCTGCCTAGCCTTTTCCCAACTATGTTGGCTTATTTATGGTGACAGCTGGAATAGAGACAAGTGGTTACGGAGAGACGGTAGAAGTGTCGGCAGACCAACAGCCTGATCACTGGATGACATTCAGTAGATCACAGGTTGAGAGAACTCACGCAAACCACCGAAAAATGCCACAAAAGAGAGGAACCAGCACCAACCCCCGTAGCATGACCACCGTAGACAAGGATTTCTTTGACGTAAGAATCGACAAAATGACAGATTGTGTCGACACAATGACAGATAGATTTATTTGCACTATCTGTCATTTTTTCGATTCTTCCGTCAAAGAAAGCCTTGTATACGGTGGTCATGCTACGAGGCAGCAGTGAGTGGAAAAATTTAAGGCTGCCAATGACTATGATAGTGGTTATCAATACCAACAGACGAATCTCTAAGCATTGCTTGCGTTAACACAAAATACAAACCTGCTAATATTATAAGATACAGTCAAACAACAATCGTTCCTAAAGAAAATATTTTCACAAAACTTTCCTAGATTTTTCGACACTTCGTTTTGGCAACAACATGTTTCCGTCAACAACTCCTCGTATCGATATTTTGATAAATTTATTATCAACATAATAAACTTATGTACCTACTGTGTACTTCTGTATAATTTGAGATGGTTCTTCATGTACTACTAATGTTTAGATATAATTGAATAAATACATGAAGTTTATTAATATTTATTTATAAACTTCATGTACATTAGTGGTACATAGGCGGACTTAATGCCACAAGGCATTCTCAACAAAAGTTAACCTTTGGGTTAAATAGGACAACATTGTGATAGGGTATAATGTCTACATATAAAAATCTCGTGTCACGGTGTTTGTGGTCGCACTCCTCCGAAACGGCTCGACCGATTTTTATCATTTTTTTTATGTAGGTACATTTGGTATGTATGAGAATAGGTCGTTAAGTATATTTTACACCGCTCACGCTGGCGACGGTCGCGGGGCATATCTAGTAGTATCTATAAAAATAACTTCTTTTTACAAAAAAATATATATTTAAAAATAAACTAATAAATATTCTGATGTTCAGTCAGTTTAGTTCGGAATACACGTAAGAAACCCTATACTTACCGAAGGCCTGGTCTTTTCTCAACTATCTTGTATAACCATGATAATGCAACTGAATACCAATATAATAATATATATTTTTTTTAAATGTATCTGACCTCCGCAACCCAGTTTCTGGGGAATACGATGCCCTTTGGTAAGACTGGATGTCAGACTATCGGGCTTCTGAGTACCTGTCAAAGATTTACAAATGTCAGCCGGGACCACCGGCTGATTGTGCTATCTGAACCCTGTATGTAATGGATGGTCACACATCAACGGACCGACCTTAGCAACCTTGAAAATCGACGCATGCGGCTGTTATTATTTAGCCACCATCCCCTATGAGGTCTTAATAGTCACCACTCACGAACCACAGTAAAAATCTAAGCTCCGATCGGAACGTAACCGATACAGCCACGTTCCGGTTCGGATTATTCGTCCTTGGCCTTAAGATTTAAGCCTCCATGACAACGGCAGTCAAGTTGATTGGCCTCTATATGACGAACGTTTTTTGCGGTTGTTATGTCAAATAGTCGTAGGGTGAAACGACAAGTTGTTAGACGATCGTATTTAATATGCTGTTGACCTTTTGAACGCTAAGCACAATATAAAGACAAGCCATCAACTTAAATTATTTGTATTGTCAATGTTTGACAATTGTATCATAAAACAGGGCAAATTGACGTAGATGTTCAATTTGATTAACCATTGTTTTCCTGACTGTACAATGTTTTAACGCTTGTGTAGCAAGAATTTTTTTTTTTTATATATACACCTACCACTGTTTGTCTCTGCATCACCCAAAGGTTGACTGGTAGAAAATGCTTATGGCATTAAGTCCGCCTCTGTACTTTGTGCTTGATGTGTTAAATAAATAAATAACTATACTGAGTTGAAGGGACACCGACGCGAAAACGGTTACCACGTATTCAGTATACCATTATGGAAATTTTTCATCGGTGTACTGAATACGTGGCAACCGCTTTCGCGTCGGTATCACTTCCACCCCGTATAAAGTCTCCAGTAGTCTTCAAATCAAATCAAATAATTTATTCGCTTATGGGTCTAAATAGATGGTAAATAAATGTTACATTACACAATATAACATTAAGGATCCTCATATAAATCATTTCTGGTATACGAAACATAAAATAGAAGCTTATAATATAATAACAATAAAACGGATTGGGTGACATAACTATACATATAGGTACTCTTTTTCATTTTCGTTGAATAATAACTTAACTAGGTATTATTGCACTAGAATAGGAACTTAGTAAGGTTTTACAATAATTTTCTATTCTTATAACTAAGGTATTCCTGGGTCGAGTAAAAACATTTATTGACTAACCAGGCGTACAATTTTTTTCGGAATATAGTAATGGGTAGATCTTTCAGTTCACTAGGTAATTTGTTAAATAACTTAATTGACATGGGGTAACAGTTTCTTCTATATAGATCAGTTTTTATGTTTGGCAAGGGAAAGCTATTAGGATACCGGGTATTAAAATTACAATAGTCACCAAAGGATTTGTATAGTTACTGATGTGTTTTGATGAAAATACAAGACTCAAATATAAATATGGACGGTGCTGTTAGTAGATTTAGCTTTTGGAACAATGGTTTGCATGAAGTCAAAGAATCAACGTTACAAAGTGCGCGAATGCACTGTTTTTGAGCCAGGAATACTCTATTAAATTCTACTGAGCCACCCCATAATAGAATACCATATCGTAGGTTGGAGGCTACATATCCATGATAGGCTTGTAAAGCTGTCTTTTGGCTGGATATTCATGTAAGACGCCAGAGAGCGTAAACACACCTGTTTATTTTGTTACAGATTTTATTTATATGTAATTTCCAAGAGATCTGGCTATCTAATGACATCCCAAGGAAAACTATACTATCGGATTGAGCTATATTGTTGTTATCGTAATAATACTACGAAAGAGGTTCCTCTCTCTGGAGCCCTGACCACCACCTGCCTGGACCTCGTTCCTAATGCCGATGATCTACTACTTTTGATATTTTCGTTTATTTTTTACATAGGAATATTTAAAAATGTATAAACTATGTGTAAAAGATAGATAAAGGATTATGAATTATAACGAATTCCCTTCTTTGAATGAAAATTTCAGTGCTCGTACCAGGTACCTGTCCTCACCATACACGGATAGAATCGACCACAGCTCTTCCCTCCACACACTGTCATAGGCCTTCTCCAAGTCTACGAAAGCACAGTCGACCATCTTGTGCTTTGCCAGATGTTTCAGCAACATGACATGTATCCCACAACACAAAACATGTTGCTGAAACATTGGTGCGTAACTTTCTTTCGTAGTGAATACGTGGCATTAAGATTTAAATCATAGATTTGCCATACTGCGCCAAACAAATGTTTAGGTTTCTATTTTGTTGGCAGAGAGTTTGATAAGTGTCTCGCTCATACCAGTGTAAACACTTTCTCACGCGACCTAAGTACGATTAGCTCACATCTTTGATTTAAATCTATGGGCATAATAGTCTGCTTACCCTAATTCACCTACTGGCATTCTCATACGCACAATCCACAGCTCTGAAGGTCACAGTTGAATAAAATTTAAATTCAAGTTGAATGTTTAAAACATTGTGATAGCATTTGATTCATTGCATTGAATTCATTCACCAGCGGTACTGATACGATAAAATAGTACCAAATGAGGTTAATGTCGTTGCATGTTAACCTACATTTTAACTTGTACTGGTTTTAACTGAAGAGAATGATTTAATTAGGATAAATTATTACTCTTTCGATTTTTGTCATTTCTGTGGTTCTGGTTATCACAAAACTGTATGTAATTTGGCATTTCAATGCTAGTGGGCTGTGATTTTCACATTAATGTCAATGTAATGCATAATTAATTAATTATATTACCTATGTATATACGAGCAATGAAATTTATACACGCAGCCACTTTTAAGAGAAAAGACAGACTGAAAGACTCGGGACTTGAAAGTCTCGCGGCGCCGCGAGCAGGCGCGCGTCCGTCCCGAGTCTTTCAAATGATACTATGCATTTCCTAATGGAGATAAAGCATAAAATGGCTTGACAGTAAAACTGCGCTGCCGATCGCTGCCACTTCGGTGTGAATTGACCCTTAAAGTGATCTTCTCCTACTGTATCGATTCACGTTTTACGTTATTTCACGAGAAAATCGGCTTTGAATTTAGGTATGTGTATAAATTTCTTTGCTTATAACTGTACACTTAGGGAATTTAATATTTTATTCATAGCTGTTTCATAATTATAACTTTCAAATAATGACGGTTTTATGTCAATTTTCTTCACAAAACTCAAATTCTTGACTTGACCTCCAACAAACAAGTATGTCATACTTCGATTTAGTTTAAACAATGAAGATAACAATTATTAAATATTCATGAGAAAATACTGACCTTCGGCTGAGTAAATATTGTTTGTTCAAGTTTAGTAAGTGAGTTGAGTTAAATTTAGTAAAACTAGTTTTGAGAGCAAAAGAATGACGTCAAAGTGTCCAACATTCCTAATAAGATAGGCACGGCAGGTGTTATAAGAAGGTAACATAAAATATCTTCCAGCGCACAGATTTAGGTATAAAGGGTGTAACAAGACCCTTAACGAATCCGAAAGGCACTTGTTCTCCCCGTCATTGCAATCATTTTCTTGTTCTAGACCATACCTAGGAACCTTTTAGTTACGGAGATATTGGGGGTCAAAGTTCCAACTTTTTCACATGTTTTTTTTTTAATACATGTTTTTAATATATTTTTTTAGTTAAAATACCTCCACTACCCCCGTACTACTCAATCCATCTACCAGCACAATGTTTTGAGTGTGTTACATTGCGTGCTACCGTAAAACGTGATTTTTTATCCCAAAAAAAAGTCTATTTTCAGCAATAATTTTTGCGTAAAGTTACTTAGTTTGATGTACATAATGCATGGTGGACGGCTTCATTAAGGGTCTTGTTACACCCTGTTTATAGGATAAAAGAATAAAACAACTCGGTTGAATTCGAGATCCTCCTCTTTTTTTGAAGTCTGTTGAAAATTTTAGTAGAACGCACCTGGACGTAGAAGTGGCCCACCCCTTCGCACCTGGACGTAGAAGGGGTGGGCCCCTTCTACGTCCAGGTGCGTTCTACTAACGTGGTGAAATGTCTAAACTTATAGTTTTTCCAAATGGTATCAAAATCCATTCTGCAGTAAAGCTACTGTATTTTATAGAGAACTAGCGACCCATCTTCTTTACATAGTATAAAACAAAGTTGCTCCCGCTGTTTGTACGCTTAGATCTTTTAAACTACGTAACGCAGTATGTATGTATACACCACTATTTTTTAATTAGTACAAAAAAAAAATGGAGCTATCCGTACCCGTTACTGATCATATTTGTATAATCAAAAGTCAAAAAAACGAAATCCCAAAATTGTCCACGAAAATTTGTCATAACTGGTAAATTAAATTTAATTAATTGAATCAATCATTCATAACTACGCGCAGTGCTTTTCTATTCCTGTCGCCATTCATAGGTCCCGGCAAACTATATTTCCATAAATTGAGTGACATTTTGGTATATAAACAAACGTTTATAACTTTGCTGTTTATGAATATTATTTATTGAGACTTTACATATATAATAACAAGACCTTCTCTAATAAGCCCTTTAAGTATTTGTACTAATTAAAAAAAAGTGGTGTATATTGCACCCGTGCGAAGCCGGGGCGGGTCGCTAGTATACATATAAACCTTCCTCTTGAATCACTCAATCTATTGCTGAAAACTGCATTAAAATCAGTTGCGTAGTTTAAAGATCTAAGCGTAAAGACAGCGGGAGCGACTTTATTTTATACTATGTAAAGATAGGTAGATACAGAATTTAGAAGATAATCAATAATATGAATAAATGACGGCACGGTTGGCGCTGTGGCTGCTGAGCTGCGTGTCTCGGGTTCGATTCCTAAACTGAACAAATATTTGTATGGCCCACAGGTCTTTGTTCCGCGTCGGAGTGTTTGTGTTTGCGAGTTTAAATGTTTGTAAACCTACCCATGATACAGGACAAATTCGTAGTGTGGGGCAAAGTTTAAAAAAAAAAGGCTATAACACTTCTGAAAGACATCATGAAAAAACTGATGTACAAGAAATATATACATAGTATATATTTCTTCATCGTACCTAAGTATTTTACTAACGAATCAAAGGAGTACCACAGCCCGACATTATATTCTAATAAAATAAACCTAATATCATTGAAGAAAAAAATATTTATCGGTTCACATTTGAGTAACCATAGAGCTAATCGGGCTCTATCAGGAAACCAGACGAGTTTGGTTACTGCCTGCTTATGATAAGTAACTTATCTCATATACATGTCAAGACCACGACATAATTTCATATTCATATTAATTTTATTTTGCGTTCCATAAGTTTAAAAAGGTGTTACAAAAAAAAGGTGTTAAAAAAGTAAGAACGATAATGGTCCCTGTTAGGGCACAGCAATATACTATATTAAAATTAAATTTTAAGTAGTTAATAATAAACAACCATTTTTACTTTTTTACAAATGAAGGGTAAAACATATTGGGGTATTCCTCAAAACGCCACTATTTTTAAGCGCAACTAAATAATTCTTCGAAACGCAACCATTAGTTGCGCTCACAAATTCAAATTAAAAATATTATATGTTTGTTCCTCAAAGTGCAACCATGATTGAAAAAAAAATTATGAATCCATCATACCCCTCTCTCTTTTTCATCATGGTCAGGAATAATTTGGTTGCGCTTAAAAATAGTTGCGCTTTGAGAGGAATGGGGGTACCCATATAACAGAGTAACATACTAAGTACAACTATACGAAAACAATTATTGACATAGACCCATTCATTAGGTTCGTTCCCAGTTCCCACTAACTTTACTAAACAGTTTATCATCACCATCTGCCTAACCTTTTCACAATCTATGTTGGGGTCGGCTTCCAGTCTAACCGGATGCAGCTGAATAACAGAATTTTACATGGAGCGACTGCCTGTCTGACCTCCACAACCCAGTTAGTACTGGGTAATACAATACCCCTTGTCAGACTTTCGGGCCACAACTACCTGTAACGACTGTCAAAGATCTACTAACGACAGCTGGAACTCGGGTCACGGAGGAAACTCGGTATGTAATGGATGGCCACCCATCCACAGAACAACCTAGGCAAGCGCGACTTAACCTGCAGATTGATCCGAGTGGCTGTTATTATTAACCCACGAGCTCCTCACACTACTAAATAGTCAGTAGAACTAAGGGGATTTGTTTTCGTAGAAAAAGTGGGACAATTCCCATTTGATCTACTACTCTATTACAAAATTCTACTTCGCCTCGTCGCGAGAGCAAAAACCCCATCCCAATCGTTTTAAAGTAGAATTGTTTAATAGAACAGTAGAACAAATGGGAATTACTTCAAAATAAACTTTAAAACAAACAAAAATTTTAGGTCAGCAATTTATAACTAACTAGCGACTCGCCCCAGCTTCACACGGGTGCAATATACACGAAAACCTTTCTCTAGAATCACTATATTTATTGCTAAAAACTGCATTAATATCCGTTGCCTAGTTTAAAAGATCTAAGCGTACAGACAGCGGGAGCGACTTCGTTTTGTATTATGCAAAGAAGATTTGCTGACTTTTCCAACCATTTACGTACTCACAGCGGAAAAATGAAAAAAAAAAGCAAAAGTCTAATGCGTAAAAAAAACTTTTTTGCAAAAAAAAAAACGACCTCAAAAACACAAAAAAGTGAAAAATAACTTTAACTTCAGAAGTTGGTAACAGAAAAACCTAACCAAACTAACAAAAGTCACCAAGTTTTTTGTGTTTTTGAAGTCGGTTTTTTTTTGCAGACATGTTTTCTTATTTTTCCATTTTGAGTTGTAATATCCTATGCAATTAATATTTGCAATGCATTTATTTCACATTGTCAACAAAAACAAACAAATCTGGTTGTACTGTACACATCTGCGTACACCCTCAGAGCATACAGGCGTTATGTTATTCGTTTAGTTACGATATTGTGTAAACAATAAACATCTAAGCGATTGCAGCCATCACGGCAGATTTGCTGTCTATTATTGAAGAGTTCCATTGTATATCTCTGAAGATCAGCATCAGATCTTCACCAAATTTAAACGGAACCACCACCGAATAATATTATTCCAAATAAAAAAAATATTGAAATCGGTTCTCAATTGGCGAAAATATCGCTGAACGTACACACAATGTTGATTACCAGGCATAATGCCTACGAGTATGTGTGCCTATACAATTTGGCTCCAGGATCCCAACATCAGATCCTGACCTGATGACCGTGGGACCACATGGGAATTATACAGTTTGAAAAAAAAAAAACCCATAAAATTTGAGGGCTGCCTTTAATTTTCCTAGGATCCCATCATCAGATCCTGACTTATACCGTCCATCATTAGCTCAGCACCATAAGATGATGGTGTCCAGGCACAAATATCTGGATTGCGTTAGAAAGTACATGAATGAAAAACATTGTGTGTGCCTATATGAAGGTTGACAGGGGAGAATGGATGATCCTGTTGCGCCGACCCCAAGTAACATGGGACAAGGGCATCACTTCAGGCTTTCGAATATAAAATAGAATTTAGAAAATCGGTCGACAATCGGCGGAGAAATCGGTGAACATTTGTACATAAAAAATACATACAGTCGAACATAGATTGTCAAAGGAGGTTTGGTGAAACATTAGTGAACCGTTAACAATACACGTCATGGTAATAGGCTTATCCCCAATAAAATGGAATTTAACATGCCTAACTGTCAAAATGTGGGTGCACTGTACACATCTGCGTAAGGAATGATGTTATGTTATGGTATTGTGTAAACAATAAACATCCAAGCGATTGCAGCAATCACGACAGATTTGCTGTCTAATATTGAAGAGTTCCATTGATATCTCCGAAGATCAGCATCTTATCTTCACCAATAAGATTTTATTTTATTTAAACGGGACCACCGCGGAACAATATTCGTCCAAACAAAAGAAGAATCATCAAAATCGATTAACAATTGGCGAAGAAATCGCTGAACATACAAACAAAAAAAAAAAAACTGACGAATTGATAACCTCCTCCTTTTTTAAGTCGATTAACAAAACATAATTATGATGTCTCCATAACACGAGTTACTACTAGTACCATAAGGTATAAATAGTAAACAAAATTAAACGTAACAACGTATAAACATACTACAGGAAAAACTTCTTCACTCCTTGAGAAACGTTTCTGTTTTTACCCGACTGCGGCGAAGCTCAAAAAGAGGGTTATGTGTTTGACCTGTATGTATGTATGTATATCTGTTTCTATGTTCTCTCGTAACTCCTAAACGGACCAACGGATTTGGATAAATTATACGTCGTTAGGTTCGTCTTGGTGGCGCGAGTGTCACTGGTTACATTGAAATGAAAAACAAAGAAAAATCGCGGATTTAGGGTGCCATATCGTAGCGTTCGAATTTTTTTTTTCTTCCAATACCATCGAGTGGGGTATCAAAATAAATGGTTTTAAAGGGTGATTTAAAAAAATATATAAATAATGTGTAAGTAATTCGAAGTGATAAATAGTGTAATAAAAAAAGATAAATCGTCTGCGAGTACTTTCACGTTACACAACTAAAAAAAAGTAGTTGAAAAAAACCAAAAAACCCGACAGAAAAAACTGAAAAGTATAAAACAAGCACATTTTAAACAAAAGTTGGAGGCAGGCAGGGCCCATTTGAATAAAAAATTATGGAAATGGAATAGGCCCCGCCTGCTTTAAAATTTTGTTTGATTTAAAATGTTGTTTTGCTTGTTTTATACTTTTCAGTATTTTCAGTCGGGTTTTTTCAACTACTTTTTTTCAATTGAACACCCATAAAAAAACTATGAAGTAAGAGTTTATAACTGTGTGAATAAAATCGTAACGGATTCGCGATTCAAACTTAGCGGATCGGATAAGTGTAAAACTATACTTTACATTTTTCAATATCGCTGACCCCGCAACAGGTATATCGCGAGTGTATAAAATTGTTTATTCCATTCAAGGCCGACAACCTCGTGTTGGTTGCGCGGCTGTACAGTTGGTTGACAATATTCGCTATGCGCCGGCGTCTACCACGAGATCCGTAGGTTTCAATCTTGCGCACTAGCACAATTGATAAATAAATACTCGTATAATATATTTAATGATAAAGATTGCTAATTCAAGTCATTGTACTCGCGTTTGTTGTTCAGACCGCGTGTGCTTTATGTTTTTTTTTTACAATTAAAATAATGTAATGTGGCATTTTTTTCGCATGTGTGTGTAGTGTGTTTTTCTGGATTTTTTCTTGAATAAACTTTGTGTAAGTGGATTTTATCTATTACTTGGTGGGACAGAATGGAAAAATCCATTTTAGTTTCGAAACCATCTGGCAAATAATTACGCGATTTTTATTCATTTCATGAATAAATGTACCTATGGTATTTATTTATTTAGCTGTAATTGACGTGTCTGTTTTAGAGTTTTAGCACATTTTAGTTATTAGTTTTTACTTTAAGCCAGGTTTATTCAATAGAGTGTGTTAGAACACGCCAAGGCGTATGCTTTTGACATTTAGGTGACGATTTCGCAATAACGGCTTTAGAACAAACAAAGCAGAAATTAATTTAACTATTTCTATAGAACCGTTTCTTGTGTCTCTGACAGAGTTGTAATTGTCACTGTTAATTAGTCATGATTTAGCTAAGCAAAATAAGTACGTAGGTAGGTATTTATGTAGGTATTATGAACAGCAGCATGAATAAATGAACCTATATAATACAACCATTTTTTTGTCGAAATACATTTATTTAAAGAATTGAACTCAGTGAAGTCAACACATTACCTATTTATTTTACATGAAAAACTCACTTTTTTGCCTTAGTTTAATTCAAGTTGCAAAAAAAACTGGTGTTTACAAAAATCTTGAAAAATGTGTAATCAAAAAACAAAACAATAGCGTCTCAGTTACAACAAACGTTGTAATTATCAGCTTTACATTATAATTATTATATCGGACGCAACCTCGGCTCTTGAACTCCGCCAGAGGTCTAGGTTAGAAGATTTAAATCGCTCTGTCATGTATGCTTCAGATTTGGGTCAAACTATAATTTATTGACGGTAAAAATATCATAAACTAGAACTTTTAGTACCTATTCAGGTACTCAAAATTTTGCGATTTGGAACAGTTTAAAAAATATATATTTTCATAAAGGATACGGCATAAGGATTCTAATGTTTTTTTTATCAGCATCTAAATAATAGGTATCTCGAGAAAAAAGGATCTGTTTTTTTTTTCTATCTTCAAAAATGACTGAGATATTAAACGTTATAGTGCAGTCTCCGCGGCAAAATCTTCCTTACAAATCAAATTTTATGAACGTAAACACTCCGCATCACCCTCAATCGGACATGACACTCGCAGCTTGACGTCATCGTTCGAAAATTTAAAAAAGCGGTGAAACTTTACAACGCTATAACTTTGGAAATCCTTCCCCGATATTGATGAAGCGAAAACTATTGTTATTTTCACGAATACGCGCATTAAATGCAGTAACTTTAATAGTAATATTTAGATGTGCTGGTGTGACTCATTGACTGACACGTACAGCCACTAGCATAAATACCTCGTACTTAAGCAAAATCTTCTATGAAATCTGAGCATAAGACCAACAGAATTGAAATATATCTCAAATAGTAGCTTACATAAGACTGCAAAATTCGCAGAAGAGAAATAGAGCTACTTGAAATTTGACCTTATATTTAAACTAATAAGTAATATTAAACCTAGTAGAACAAGGGGATTTTGTTACACAGCCTTAACAATCCTTAGTCGATCCATTTTAACCAAGACCATTTGTATGATTACTAAAATACTACACCTACTACTAAATACTGTAGGAGCAAATCACTTTTGAATCTTGCGTCATAACAACGTATTGATGCTTGTTACTGTACCCACTACTTGTAATCAAAGCGTAAAAAAGCGGTTATCATTTCAGCTATCTATTAAAAAAAAAATCTTATCAGTAACCACCATAAAAGTAATCTACCTATTAAGCACACTTCATTCTATTTCAGGATATCATAAAGCTTCGTAATTAAAGCTTCATTATGGCTAATATGGAGGATACAGAAGCTCAGGTGCAGGCTCATAAGCTTCTCGGCCAGAAGACACGGGCCCCTAGACCACCGGACACTGCCCTTACAAGAGCATTGCGGTCATGTAAGTAAAGCTTTATTGAGATATAGAGTCTATTTTACTAAGTCAGTGAAAGTCGGGAGGGACTTCAACAAGGAAGGCTTGAATGAAAAAACATTCCACTGCTGGGCAAAGGCCAATGAAGTGAAAATGGAAGTTCTGGGAGACCAGAACTTCCATTTTCTTACCGATTAAAAATGGAGGAGGTTCTCAATTCAACGCATATATGTATATGACGTCTCAACTCCGCCACGAGCTGTAAACATTACGACTCTGTAGAAGCACGCTGTGGTGTGGGTAGACTGGTAAGTAGGTCGCGTGAAGTTACCACTGGCGCGCTTGCGATTCATTCCAAGTCCGTACTAATGACCGGATCCGATATATATGTGCATATATTTTTTTCGATGTATGGCTAATTTGGACAACTGATTAATGGAATAAGTAACGTTTCTTAAAATCGTATCAGAATATCAATCTTCAATAAGTTATCAGAATAGCATAATATAAAAAACGTCTTCTCGAAAATACGCTACATATTTTATACATTATGTCATCATCTGTCTAGCCTTTTCACAACTATGTGGGGGTCGACTTCCAGTCTAACCGGATGCAGCTGAACACCAGTTCTTTACATGGAGCGACTGCTTATCTGATCTCCACAATCCAGTTAGTACTGGATGATACGATACCCCTTGGTAAGACTGGTTTTCAGACTTTTGGGCTACTGACTACCTGTAAAGACTTATCAACAATCTACTAATGATAGCCGGGACCAACGGCTTAACGTACACGGAGGAAACTCGGTATCCAATGGGTAGTCAACCATCCACGGACCAACCTAGGCAAGCGCGGTTTAGCCTGAAGATCGACCCAAGCGGCTGTTATTATTTACCCATGAGCTCCTCCACTTAATAGACTATTTATGTAACAATAATAGTTATTATTTCGAACCCTGCAGAGAGACCAGTTGCATTCCTGCAGTGGCGGTCCTATAACCCAACCAAATAACATGAAGCTTGTTTACAAGAAAAAAAAAACCATAACATAAAATTATTCCACGATACCACGGAACAAGTTTTTTAAAGTTTAACGTTTCTAATTAATTATGATAGATAGTATTTTAGCATGAATTAAATAACGAGGTAGCTGAGGTATAAATAAGTACTCAGACTTGTATGACTACACATGCCTACTCAATCAATCGTCCTCTAATGCATGGCGGTTATGTATCTTCGAAGCCACACAGCGGAGCCTATTAGATAATAAGTAGATCGAAATAATGCAATTAAAGCAGTGGGTTTGCTGGCCGTTATCTACGAGTATATGACCATATTCTTTTGTATAGTATTGCTTTACTGAACCGTGAAGATAAGTCGATTTTCTGTGATTGAGCAGTTTTTATTTGTTTATTTTCGCCAGCTTTGTGATGCTGTCACTGTGCGGTAATGGTTTAGTCAGTAATTAATTTAGAAATAATTTGGTCGAGGCATTTACTTTGGAAACTCTTTATTTGAAGACGTTACTACCTACTTCTTTAACAGCATCACCTATTCAAGAAAAAAAACCTGCGACACTGTATGAAATATCAGCAAAATACACTATGAACGGATACACTGACATCAACGCTAAAGGGCTGTTTTTTTAGAGGCAGATAAGATAACTTTAAACTGAACTAAAACAGAAAAATGGTTTTTAAAACCATGAAATTGACTTCATTTGACAGCTTATTCGGTGGCCACATGCCCGAAATTACATTCATACATAAATAGCATAAAATGATCAGTAAAACAAAAAAAATTTCGTTGATATTAAACAAATAATTTGTGTAATTTAAAGATCTCAAAAAAAACACCTGTTACATCATAAAAGTTACTCGCATACTGGTCGAATACACAACTTAAAAACATTAATTCGTGTTTAAAAACTTGACTAAATGTTTTTTTTTAAGTAAGGAATGCATTTACCTTAAAATAACTCTACAGCGGCCTACATTTAAGCTACGCACTAGTAGGTTAGGCATTGTATAAAAATGTAGGCGGAATCGTCCAAACCGACACATGGCCACGTTACGCCTGAATGTCTGGCAAACAAATGAATAACGTGGCAAACCTCTCCGTGCATATTCAGCGTCGCTGTGGACGGTCGACTTTATGGTTTTCGTTCTCCACTGTTTGCAAATTGTTGTGACAGCAGAAAATTAACGCGATTGCAATACAAATTGAGCTTTCATAACATACCACAGTATGAATATTGGACAGCAGCCAAGAGATAGATAGGTAGACGATTAAATTATAACTACTATGTGAGCGACGCCGATGCATCGTTTAAAACTATGAGAGTTTTATGACAATCTATGTGCACTGGTACCAACTACATTTTAATAGTAGCTCGATCAATTCAGGTTAAGCTACTTTTGACGCACGCTTGGAGTTGGGCAAGACTCCTAGTAAGTTGCGGTGACGGCAGGCGCAGTGAAGCTGTGACCGAATGGCGTCCAAGTACTGGAAAGATGAATACTAGCCGTCCGGCGGCGAGAGAGACAGATGACATTGTAGCCATCGTAGATAATATCTGGATAAAATTGACACAGGAATGTAGATATTATAACAAGTAAAGAGAGGCCGAACACCAATACTGGTTACAGCAATAATGTAGTTGGGCTGTGGATGATGATGGCGATTGCCGCGATCGGTCCGTGGACGGGTGACTGGCCAAGCCGTTGGTTCTAACTGTGATAGTAGTAGGCCTTTGGGTGAATACTATGAAGCTAGAAAGTGTATCAACCAGTCGTTCAAGAGTTGTTCTGAACTCACTAACAGGGTCGAGGAAGTGAGGAAGTCAGATGGCAATCTCTATATGAAAATACTAGTAGATGTTACGAGCAATATAATGTAATCACGATGTAGTACGGTGTAGTCGGTTGACTCCGTTCCAGTATGAATATTTTGTAATTTATTACCGATAACTAGTATACCTACCTATATTTTTTGCTACAGGTTGATTTTATTATGAAGCATGCTTTTAGTGTGGATCAGTCCGTGTGAACATTATCCGCCGTTAGCGACAGTAGATGTGAATAAAACTTCTAATGGATACGCCATGTGTGGCCTTCAGCACTTTAGATAACACACTATCGGTAAAACCACTCGAATTGATTAATTATGCAGTAGTTCGTGTTACCGGTACTAATACACTATCTGTGTTGATACCTACTATGTGTACTGCTCTCATAAAACAAAAAAAGGCATTTAAAAAAAAATCGAAATGTTTATTTTTTTGACTGCTTTACACTTCTCCCGTCAGATGGAGTATTAGATATCGTACCTTTATTGGAAAAATTAAAAAAAAGGCTCGTCAAATAAATGATTATCTCATTTTTTAATGAATAGAGACACTCGAAATATTGATTTGTTGAGTCACCGCTTATTGGTTTACGGGGGCAGAGTTCTAGATTGGACTGTCCAAATTTGTACATTTACCGTTTTCTTATGCGGAACTACTATTGGAACGGCTTTATGATCATTTAATTCTCAAAAATAATAAATTAATTTAATTTCTTTATTTTAATTCTAATAGAGGAGCTCGTGGCTAAATAATAACAGCCGCTCGGGCCGATCCTTAGGTTAAGCCGTGCTTGCCTAGGTTGGTCTGTGGATGGGTGACCGCTCATTACATACCAAGTTTCTTCCGTGCCTCGGAAAACACGTTAAGCCGTTGGTCCCGGCTGTCAATTGTAGATCTTTGACAGTCGTTAGGTAGTCAGAGGCTCAAAAAGTCTGACAACCAGTCTTACCAAAGGGTATCGTATTACCCAGTACTAACTGGATTGTGGAAGTCAGATAGGTAGTCGCTCCATGTAAAATACTGGTATTCAGCTGCATCCCATGTTAGACTAGAAACCGACCCCAATATAGTTGGGAAAAGGCTAGGCAGATGATTTTAATTCTAATAGAGTAAATTTTTGTTTAGTTTCTTAGAACTATAATTTCCATTTCTACTCTACTCTCATCAATATTCAATATTTTAGTGCTAGTGCACAGTGACATTTCATAATTTCTTTAAGTGGATATTGACAAACCAGCCAAATATTTGACAGCGGTGTTGGTAACTTTCAGAATACTCCCTCTTACTGAAATTATTAGTAAGCATTCAAACAAAACACCTTTTAAAGAATCCACCTGAATCCTGTATATTATATTATTGACATTTCAAACTCTGTTTAAAAACCTAAACGCCAATGGCTAAAAATATCGCTACCTCGTTCATACATCTTTTCTATTCACACAGTATTCATTGTACGTACTCTGTACTTCCCAAGTAATTTTACTAACTTTCTCATACGTAAATGTACATAGCAAAAGTAATGCGGTAGTTACCTACCGCGTAGTCTGTAGACACATGAGAATAATAGACTTTTCCCAAGAACATTACCTACTCGTATAATTTGAAAGTTTGCACATTAGTTACAATAAAGTTTGCTATACTTACTTTAGTACTTCTCGTATACGGGTGGAAGGGACACCGACGCGAAAAAGGTTACCACAAATTCAGTGCATCATGTTGAACCCCTCCACATAAAAAAATTTCATTGGATATTAAAAAAAAAAACAGCTGTTTCCTACAAAAGTGCAATACCTACACGGTCAAAATGTATGGAACAGCTGTTTTTTTACAATTGCTCAGAATGATGTACTGAATACGTGGTAACCGTTTTCGCGTCTTTGCCACCCCGTATTTTCGATTTTAATTTTGATTACAGTGATAATGCGTTTAGTTTGAAGTAGTCGTTTGTGACCGCCTCGTTGGTCTTGTGATCACAAGCGCGACTCCTGAGCTCATGCACCTCATGTCATGTTTTCCATGAGGATTTTTTCAGTAGCAGCCACGAAGTCTTGATTTGTGCTCGGTTGATGGCAATAGGCTCTCCCACATGGCAATTAAATGGGACATAAACATAACTGGCGAAACGTGGGTATACTATTAGGTATATCTCTGCCTAAACCTTCGAGGATGATAATTATTTATGTTTGTAGTTACGAGTGAAGGAAGCGTCTCTGGTGATGGGTAAAGGGTGGTGATGATATGTGATAAATTATATTAATATTCAACCTCGATAACATATGTCTTCAATCGGTGTTCAAGGTATCAATATTTCAATTATGTAATGTAGTTAATATTTCTATGAACTAATATTTGCAAGTTATAAGTAAGTAGGTACATGTAAAAACAAGCGAGTGTGACTGTATTACTCAAATAAAATTAAATACTTACACTAACTATTCTTTATTACCTATTCAACTTTAAAAGTAAAAACTAATATTACATAATTATATATCTTACATAAACTATTATAAATGCGAAAGTCTGGATGGATGTTTGTTACTCAATCACGCAAGAACGGCTGAACAGATCTGGATGAAACTTGGCTCAGAGGTAGGTTATAGTCTGGTATAGTACATAGATTACTTAATATCCCAGAAGTAAGATCACGTGGGCAACTCGATGCGGGCGTAGCCGCCGGCATAAGCTAGTCTGTCATAAAAGTATAGGAAAACAAACGAAAGTAAAGTTGGTAAGTAATTAACTACTAAAATAGAACACTGATAAGTCTGATGTAACAATTATCTATCATCACTGTATCAGGTGATAGCATCATGCAGATAAGTTCACATAACATGTTAAATTAATTAAATATTGAAAGTATGTCATATTCGGTATCTTTAGCATTAAATTACTGTCTAAATATTTTCACATGACTTTAAATTTTAAATTCTCTCCTATTTTTACTGAAAATTTCTTTAAATTTAAATGATTAAGTCATGATTTGAAACTGTGAATTACAGAAATTAATATTTCACATTATGGACTTAATCTATCGCCCGACCGTTGACCAAGAACTAGAAATTCAAAAACATATGACATTCATCAACGGGCCCTGTTTGGGTCTCTCAGAGATCCCATGCCCCACCTGTGGGAACGGTCCAGGCTGATTATACTATAGCTTTTGTTAATTTTTTTGAAGGTTTGAACAAAACTATAGGAAATAACATAACATAACATCACGCCCTATTAGCCCCGAAGGGTTAGGTAGAGATGTACCTAACAGTACACCCACATTTCGCCAGTTATGTTTAAGTCCCATGTAATAAGGGGCGAGCCTATTTAACCTCCAACTTTCCCTTTAAAAGTGGTTGACGCTTGTCTATATCCTAAGGTCCTCATTGATAATGAGAATCATGTTTATTTAAGCCCTCCTGCTTATGCCAAGATATCCCACAATATACGATCTAGTAAGCGATTACAGATAAACGAATATGTACCTCAATCAGGATCTCCTCACTTGATCTCGATTAAGATACCTTTTGATGGAATGAACGTGTAATTTCACGCCTGAAGAGGTTTTGTTGAATGTTATCATCGAATTATCTAACAAAGGCACAAAATACTGATATGATTCGGAATATTTATAAGAAAGTACTATATAAAAAAAAATGTATTATAGACTTAAAAAGTATGGACATATTTAAATGTAATGTTAAAAAAAATGTTATTGGTAAAATCTTATTAATGAATATTTGTGTGACAAACTCTAAATAATGTTTATTACTTAAGTTTGACATAAATTGCGTATTTCACAATGATTAATTATTGACATTTTAGCATAATAGATTAACTTTGACATTATTTACTTTGACTTTAATTGACAATTTTATAGACATGTAATTTTGAACTTTAATGTATTTAAATTTTTAATTTAGGGACTAACCACGTTACGAACTAAATGTTGCATGCCTAGTGCAGAATATGGTGACACTAACAACTTTCCTGTTCTTAAAAAACCCACCAGTATAACTATCCATATTTGCAATTAATTCATTTGAATTTGAATAAGTACTTGTACTATACAACCTTGGTTTTCCAAATTTCAGAGTTGATCCCTTATCATAAGTTGTTTATATTATATTGACGAGCACAATGACTCAGGAAAAACTAAGGTCGAGTACCTCCCTTTAACTTCAAAATAAGAGTTTATCTCTAAAACTCATTTATTTAAAAAAAGAGAGACAGACAGGTTGAGGTTTTTTTGTTTACATAGATCTGAATCTGGAAGCTTAGATAGTGCTTACTGTAGAAATTGACTAAAAATAATTATGTACTGGAGAAATTGACTTAATGTTAAAACTTAAGATAAATTGACAAAAACTAACAGAGAAACAAAAGAAAGATAAGATTAAATAAAATAAAGGCATTAATGTGCGTGTTGTATAATTATCAAACGTCGTGAGAAAACCAGCATGCCTTAGAGATATTTCTCGACAGCCAAGTCAGATGCTCATGGGCGGCATAAAAATTCTGACACCAGGTTAGGCACTTACCACACTGCGAAAAAAAAAACATGTCAATTTAATGTAAAAAAAATGTAAGCGACAGTGATGGCTTTCGTAATCCGGGATCAGCTCGGGATTAGTGCATTTACTTCCCGATACCTCTCACGAGAGTGGCCTGACTGACCTAGAACTGGAAACGTTATAGCAAAAGGTTGCCTATCTCATTGGCCTGGTGATCATGTATACGATTCTGCTGTGCATGAGGTTCTGGGTTCGATTCCCGAGTCTGGAAAATATTAGTGTTTTTTCCATTGGATATTTCCCGATCGAATTTGTGCCCAGTTGATGGCAATAGGCTTGCTCCAATGCATGAGACTGTGAATTGGCGGTGTACTTATGTACTTTCATTACTCTTCTGCCTTGTACTTTTTGATTAATACAGGCCTGACGTTATTTTATGTTGGAAAATTATTTCTCAACTTTTACAAGTATTGAGTACATAGTCTGTTTTGCAATTAGAATTTGATACCACCACAGAGCATTGAACTTACGCTGTTAGAATCGTTGAAAGTAAAGGGCTTTAATCAGAGTGTGGGTGTAATATTGTGAAACTAGTCGCTTAATATACCGCCGTCCTCGATTTTGTAGTTATTACTAACTTACATTTTGTAATCTACGTTCCTTAAATGGATAACAGTGTTAAGTTAACATTAAACCTTGAAAAGTTGTCTTTTGTCAATAAACCAAAGTTTGTTTTGAATATTGCGTGTTTGTTTGGCCGTGATCTAGCAATAACATCACGCCTGTAATCTCCAAAAGGTTAGGCAGAGTACAGTCACGAGCACCAATATGTATACACTTTCCTAAATTTAAAAGTAATTTTCGCGAGAAATAACGATTCTAACTTGGAAATAGGATCTTTATCATAAAAATATGAGTTTCAGAATACTATTAACTAAACTTATACTTGTTCTGTATGGTGTCCGGACGTAAAGAATAGCACCATCCCATATCTTCCCGTGGGTGTCGTAAGAGGCGACTAAGGGACTTACCAGAGAATGGGCAGCAGCGTTCTCTGTGTTTTATAACAACCATACTGCGATCGCCAACCCGCCTGCCAAGCGTGGCGATTATGGCAAAACCCCCCTTCTTGGGGGAGGCCTATGTCCAGCAGTGGACGTCTTTCGGCTGAAATGATGATGATGAATGATGAAACTTATACTGAACAATCACGGAAGATATCCCGTAAGTGACAGTATAAGTTTAACATGAAATTTTAATCAGAACAGTAGGAAAAAAACACTTTTAAAAGTTGTTACGTGTTTACATATTGGTGCTCGTGACTATACACCCACTTTTCTCTAGTTATGTTTAAGTCCCATGTAATAGGGGGGAAGCCTATTGCCATCAACCGGGCACAAATCCAGACTCCATGGCAGCTACTGATAAACTCCTGTTGGAAAAACCCAATAACACTTTGCCTGACCTGGGAATCGAACCCAGGACCTCTTGCTCAGCAGTCGCGCTTGCGACCACTAAACCAACGAGGGAGCCGTAACTTAAGTGCCTACTAAGATTAGGATTTATAGCCTGTTTTCACCAACATTACAAAGATAACTGATTAAATAAAAGCCCCCTGAATTTTGATCGCTCGGCTAAGCACCGATAGCTGAAATTCCGTCAAGTTTAGATGTTACTAAGTGTTTACGAAAACCGTTACCTCGTATAAGTCTCAAGTTAGTCTAAGTACAGTAAACTATGTGTCTAGATTTTTTTGTAGGTGTGTAAATAGCCATGCATAACCGCTTGGGTCGATCTTAAGGTTAAACCGCGCTTGCCTAGGTTGGTCCATGGATGGGTGACCGCCCATTACACACCGAGTTTCCTCCGTGCCTCGAAAAGCACGTTAAGCCGTTGGTCGCGGTTGTAATTTGTAGATCTTTGACAGTGGTTACAGGTAGTCAGTGGCCAGAAGTTCTGACAACCTTCCATGGGGTAACGTATTACCCAGTACGAACTGGGTTGTTGGTGTGGAGGTCAGATAGGCCGTCGCTCCATGTAAAATACTGGTATTCAGCTGCATCCGGTTAGACTGGAAGCCGACCCCAACATAGTTGGGAAAAGGCTAGACAGATGATGATGAATTAAGATCAAATAAATGTTAGGCAGTAAAGTAACTTCAAGAAAGTCATCCTTGGAAGAAACATAAATATAAAATATTTCCACATTTTTTTGTTGACCAAGTTAGTTTATTTTCACTCATTTTCGTTTGTGCTCTTTATCAGAAGAGTCACTGAAAATCTTTAAGATAAATATTAACATAGCGTATACAGGGTGGCGCCGACAATACGACAATAAATTAAACTGCGTGTAACTTATGACGTTCCCAGTCTGCATACAAAAATTCAATCGAATATATCCAGTAGTTTAGTCTCAGGATATTATTTTCCATTTTCATAGCATCAAAAGGGAAAACGACCCTCGGGTCGGTATAAAAAATAAACACATGTTGCCATCTCGCTACTTCAAAAACTTTGCCAAATTTGTTCCTTACATATTTTTATTCCCAGATGCAAATTATACCTAAACCAATATTTATAAATGGTGCTCTATTTAAACAATGGTGTTTTCTTTTTTTTGGTGTTTATTATTTTGTGTTTTCCTTTTGGTGTTTTTTTTTGTGTTTTTATTATTAACAAATATAGAAGTGATTCTGAAATATTTGTTTATTTATTTCGTTTACAGTTTTATGCTATTTAATTTGTTTGATGTTTTTTTTTATTTCGATGTTAGGATTTATTTGATAGTTTAAAAATATTCGTGTCTTCATTTACTGTCGTATTGTCGTCGCCACCGTGTATTTACTTTGTGATATGATACCGTGCACTCTGAGTAGATATCCTATCGGGTGACATTGCCAGAGTAGGTACAGTCACTCAACTAAGTGAATCGATCAGTAAGCACCAGATTAACCCATTTCCCTTCATCAAGTACTATCGCAAGCGGGAAATTGAGACCGTAGGCTAGTTGTGTTTACTTTTAACGACTTTTTTACCCGACTACGGCGAATCCAAAAGGAAGGGTTATGATTTTAGCAGTCTATGTATGTTTGTATTTAAGTATGTTCCCCCGTAGAGCCTAAACTGTTCATCCGATTTAAAAAAAAAATTAAACTCCAATTATAGGTACACCAATGCGATGACGTGTTAAAATGTACAAAGCAGGTACTTTACAAAAACCACAAATTACCAGCTGTTCAGGTACTTGACCATTTATTATTTACGCATGTGCAAAAATGAGCTGGCATAGTAAAATACAATGTATCATGTACCCACCATTATTGACGTATGTTACCACAATTATAATGGGAAACAGTGTTAGTAATTAATTATGGTATCCTTTCAACAGGAATTTGCTGTCACTTATTCAATTATAAAATTAGGTAAAACACGGGAATTTCCGGCGCATTCAAAGCGGTAATTGACGTCAGCTACAATCATTGCGTTATGTACGTGATCGAGCTGGCGAATTTTTGACACATGAAACAATTAGGAATTTCTGTCAACATCCTTTCGATTGTAATGGATGGTGTGTTACGAAAGGGTTTGGGAGATTTTTGTTTGAAGCCTGTCCGTCCTAACTTCCGCCATTTTATTTTTTTCCAATGATGCGGCCACGTTTAAAACCTATATTAATCGATAGCTGGTTTCAATACAAACCAGTTTCGAATGAGACTAAATGTTGTAAAGTATTACGTTTCCGAGATATAAACTGTCAAAGTTGTTCTGAAGATGAAGTATTGTATTGGGGAATGAAGAACTTTACACTGTTTATCATACCCCTGAATTGTTTATCAATAATATCGCTTCTTTTCAGCACAAGTTGAACTAAGCTAGCTATCTGATTTATTCGTTTTCCGCATATCCGCACACATAGAAACATACACATAAACATGTAGCCACAACGGCGACGTCCATTTTATACTAATAATGTTTTTCATTTGTTTCATCCAGGTTGCGTGATCCCCCAGCGATACGTTCTCGGTGTGATGGGCCTGCTAGGCGTGTGCAATGCGTACACGATGCGGGTCTGCCTCAACCTCGCTATCACGCAGATGGTCAACCGCACTCGAAGTGACTCGGATTACGTTGACCCTGATGCCTGCCCAAGCGACGATTTTATTAATAACGTCACTACTGTTGTTGCTGCGAAACCTGTGAGTATCAATATAGTATAATATATAAGCTCACGTCTTTTATGCATGGGGGTAGGCAGAAGTTACAGCACGCCACCTACTACATACAATCCATAGCTGATACTTTTACTTCGTCTACATTCAGTAAAATCTTTCACAAAATCTTATCAAACACAGATAGGCAATTAGGTGATTTTAAAATCATAAATCATGAGTTTGAGGTCTCGGGGTCGATTCCCGGTTCTGGCAAAGTGTTTTTGAGTGTTTCCATCAGAAATTACTCAGTAGCAGCCACAGAGTCTGGATTTTGGCTCACCCCCTATTACATGGGACTTAAAACATAGCTGGCGAAATGTGGGTGTATTACCATTACGTACACCTTTGCCTAACCCTTTGGGGATTACATTAGGCGTCATTTTAATTATGTCAATACATGGGTTTTTTTACCCGACTGCTGCGAAGCCCAAAAAGAGGGTTATGTGTTTGACTTGTATGTATGTATGTCCGTTTCTATGTTCCCTCGTAACTCCTAAACGGATTTGGGTAAATTATAATTAACGACGTATAATTGTAAGTCGTTAATCTTTCGTCGTTATTCGTCGTAATGGCGCGAGTGTCACTGGCTACATGGAAATACGAAAAAAAAGGAAAATGGCGGATTTCGGATGCCATTTGGTGAAGTTCGAATTATTTTTTTCTTGCAATTCCATCGAGTGGGGTAACAAAATTAAGGGTTTTAAAGGATGACTACAATAATATATGCAACTTAAAAGTTTAAAAGTAATTCAAAGTGACATGTCATATAAAAAGGGAGACTGCGAAAACTTTCATGTTACTAAACAAAAAGCTAAAAATAAAAAAGTAGACGAATAAACTAAAAAACCCGACTGAAAAAACTGAAAAGCGTAAAACAAACACTGTCAACATAAAATCAAAGGAATTCACAACCTACTTAAATAAAAACTATCCGCCGATATACAGTCTTAACTGTGACATATAGGAAGACGATGTGAGTTCGAACCTACACCTACAAGAAGAAGACCTCCACCTTTATCCTAAAGTAAATACCACTAGAACAAATCAGGCTCTTACTAAAGTCGACAAGCGAGGCGGCTGTCGTTAATTATGTGTCAATTAAATACTTACTTCAGCTCGATACTTTGTATCTCAGCTACAGGTAACAAGACAAAACAACTATATTAATTTAGTCTTATTCTTAGTGTCGCACGACTGTCTTCTATAT
Organism: Noctua fimbriata; assembly: GCA_905163415.1. Taxonomy (NCBI): domain Eukaryota; kingdom Metazoa; phylum Arthropoda; class Insecta; order Lepidoptera; family Noctuidae; genus Noctua; species Noctua fimbriata. The sequence goes on from LR990926.1 coordinate 8,065,726, forward strand.
TTTGTTGGCCAACCACTTTGCCACCTTCACGGCGCGGCGTTTTCGGTGGGAGCATGTTACAGTGACTGCATGTTTTGGGGCTCAGAGGGTGGGATAGGAGGTGGAACAGTGTTTGTGACACAGCTTTACACTAGTGTCCGACCGAAACCGAAACCAAAGCCGAAGGTTTAATAAAAGTAATTGTAGTATCATTAGTAACAAAGACAGAGGAGTAAATGTATATTATTGTGTACAGTACCTATTCTAAGTACGACTGCTTCCAATCTTCCATCTGATTAATTCGCATGAGCTCAAAACGAGGTCCCATGGGAACTCCTGAAGGGTCAATAAATATGTCAGCTTCTGTGTCATTTTCATTTTAAGCTGTTCTTTGCGCAATTGTAGATGTTGTTTATTGTTGTTAATTATAAGTTAATGGTGGCTATTGTACACTAATGGATGATGGCCAGTTGATCTTTGCCACCACTTCCTTTTCTAAGAATTAAAAATGATTATGACGGTTTAGCATAGTATGGTCCCTTCGGCCTTGGTCCACTTCTGTATGATTAATAATAATATTATGTTTACTATGGGTAGGTATTTGCAACTAACTAAACCATTGAGCTACTGATAGTTGTAGACCACACTTCATTGACCTAAGAATAATGACTTTTCCATCTACGTATTTCAAGTAGCAATGTTCGTTAAAAAACACTTAAATTTATTTCAAACCCTAACTAGTAAACGTCACCGGGACAAAATTCACGCTATGCCTCATAAGACAGCATTATACGCAAAAAGCTTTGTGGGAATGGCTCCAAAAATCTATAATATGATACCCACGACTATAAGAGTTGAGAATGATGTTAACAAATTCAAAAGAATGCTAACAGACTTTATGGTTAAAAAAGCGTACTATTCCATTGGTGAATTCTTATCAGACAATATAAATAAATAATAATTAGGTATGTCGTTGTGTGAGTCAAATGTCCGATTTATTTAAGCTAAATTATATCTAAGGGTGTAATGTAATAGTATTTTATTTAATTTTAATGATTTATGGTATTTAATTTAATTCGAATAATAATTTGAATTTCATTATTATTTTTGTCTTTTTTAAATTAGTTTTATAAGTATCTAAAATTTGTATGGTTATTAGTTTAAACATAGCGATCCTTCAATTGGAATTAGATCTTATTATATTGTACCTATGTTTCACAAATAAATAATTTGAATTTCAATTTGAAACATACATGAATAACAGTAACAAAATATAGGTAATATTTTGGTTTTGTCATTTAGCTATGATGAGTATTGTCAACGGATAATTTTGTTCAAGTCAACACTAAGTTCTGAATGTCTTTGCTCTCTAAATAGAAACATTGGTTTATTGTGAACATTTCATTCTACACTTACCCTTGATATTCTAGTCAGTGACATGCATAAAGTGTAAAAAACAATAAAAAAAAAACAAAATGCTAAATGTGAGACGTTATGGAGACAAAAATAAATATCATCAGACGATACAAGTTACACCAACGTTTTTTTTTGTTGCGTTATTTATAATTTAACTCAGATCCATGAAAACTACACATAGGGACAAGATACATTCGTACATTGTGATTTATTATTCAAATACAAACAGACACGATGATATCATATTATACTCTGTCCTCATTCGAATGTCCTTTAGTGAGTGCAAAGAGACTTTATATTGCGAATTTGCATTTTAAAAGCATTTAACTTTTTGGCACGGAAGTTCGTACGTTCATTATGCTTGCACATGTTGGATAAATATTATCTTGTGTGGATGTATTAGTTCAGTTATGGTAATAATATATAGGTACTAGAAATTCTGTGTATACCGGTAAGGACAAATTGCGGACGCGGGTCCGGACACTGAGATCGAATGGTTAAATGTACGGAATATTACACTTTGATACAAGTGGGGAAATATTGTCATTGCAGCCGGAGCGGAATTCGGGACTGAGAACTGCAGTGACACGTAGGTAGCAAACGACGTTTTTCAATAAACTTACGAAGAAATACAATACAACAGAACGAAAAGTATTTTTGTTTGCTGTTGCAGGTCGATTACTATAAAACCTAGCATTTTGTTTGCATTTGATTATTACCTTAGTAGTATCGGGTAGCCTTTTGGTACCCCAGACGTCACACGAAAATCTTCAGATTGAGTCCCTTTCAAAACAACGTACGATATACGATCACTAAGGCATGACTGAAACCATAGCAATAGAGGACTGTGGATTCCGAAGTTCTCAAGTTTTTGCATTAACAGTTGCTGGTCTACTTTGTCGAAAGCTTTACTTAAATCAGAGTACACTGCGTCAACCTGAATCTGTTGGTCCATATGCTCTATCACATTTTCTGCGAAAGATATCAGATTTGAGTGAGTTGATCTTCATTGAAAAAAGCCATGCTGATTGCCTGCTATAATTCTGAATATTGTTTTTGCGACCTACAAATAGGGTTTTTGTTAACCCGTTTCCACGCGGTTGGAAAACGACCTGATTGAAGTGAGCGGTTAAAAAGATGATTAAGGGAGTAGCAAATGACTTCGCACACTTCGCAAGAAGAATTGTGGGAAGCTCATCAGGACCTGGTCCTTTGAGTACGTCTGGTCGTACGCAAAAGATCAGGTTCTTTTCAGTTTTCTGGTAACCATATCCTCTGTATGTGAAATGTGACTTAATTTAAAAAAAATCAGGCTGCAATGAACTGTTCGATGTATTAGTTTTCTGTTTACAGAGTTACTTAGTTTGATGTGCTTAGGATTGGTAGAAAACTTCGTGAAGGGTCCGTTTACACTTTGTATACTTAGAAAAAGTCCTTTGTTTGATTTGAATTAGATTTATTTTTGTCGCACTGAAGCAGGTAAATATATCTTCTTGAAAATAAGTAAGTAGATATAATTCAGCAGAGCCTTTTTATTGCTGGTGGCGGCTGCTCCCGTCCCGTTGTCCACTATAATACTAAAACGAACTACTTTAGTCACGTTGATTAACTTTCTGTCCAGATGTTACACTTGGAATGAAAAATGCGTAATAAAAGAGAATCATCAGAAGAGTGTGATTTTAACTTAATTTTGATTATTACTATATTCCCCTATAATACAAGTTAACACACTGTTGACACTAATTCACCTGGATGGCTCGGCAGTTATTGTAAACATAACTTAATAAAAAAAAAAAACGATATTTGTGTAAATAGTATAAAATAAGGTATGGTTTATTTTAAACTTTCAGCCTGCCATACACATTGTATGTTCATTTCGCCCTTTCTATGTGTACAGAATTCCGCTCCTAATTATAGTCGCCATAAACTTCGCGCTTAATTAGTAAGAAACCCGTGTAACTTGAAGTACGCAACACATGCATTACAATATAAGACTCGTTGGCGGTATATTATACCCAAGTCAGTGGTAAAAACCAGTATAAGGTTGCCTCCCATTCTAATGAAACTCTGTACCACGCTAGGCCAGCTCAAAGTCCATTGGCTCTTGGTTGACAGTACGTGGGCTAACTACAGTATAATAAATAAAGATAATTTACAAGTCAGTCATCCTACAATTAATAATCACCTCGAGTACCTTCAACAATACCGACATACCGACCTTAAATTATGCTAAAATGGCGGAACAGATTACTAGGTAGGTATTAAAAATAGATTAGATTTTCTTGACGACTGTGCACTTAGCAAGGAATGACGTCGGTTTAGGTACCTTCGCTTCGTCATGACAAACGAAGTTAGATCAGATGAATCAGACGTTCCTACATTTTTCTAATAAATAATCCATTTAAAACGTACTTATTCAGGGTCACGGTCAATTAGCTAGCAAAACTCCGCAGTCGAATCGATTAACAATGTTTTTAAACTAAGTAATTGCAGGGATATAACTAGATATGTGCCATCCTCCCGTATAATCACAGTTGTTTTTACTACATTCTATACTTTCTTTTCAGTACGCAACCTTCGATTGGGACGAAAAAACACAAGGATTAATTCTAAGCGGTTTTTACTACGGATATGCAGCTACTCAAGTACCTGGGGGATACTTAGCTGAAAAATTCGGAGGAAAATGGACCCTCGGCGTAGGGCTGCTGAGTACGGCACTATTCACCTTCTTAACACCAGTCGTGATCAGGGCTGGTGGGGCAACCTGGCTGTTTATATTGCGAATTTTGCAAGGAATGGGAGAGGTGAGTCTAATATTTTAACTAGAGAGAAAAGAGGCATAGTCTAGGCACGTTCCATTGTAGATCTCATTCATCGCTTTACATCTGGCGAGATTGAGATCAGGAGCATGCCTAACAAGCGAAAAAACATATAGTTATTTATGGTTACAAAGTATGTTGATAAGGAAAAGTATTAACTGTTAATCGTATTTATATATTGGTCGAATTCGAAAAAAAATCGTCTTCCTCTCGACCTATTATACGGATAAAGCATGGCTTCTACCCTGTCTTAAAGTTAACATTTTGATGGAGTTAATTAAATTCTTGAAGACGCTAGGCTTAGTACACACACACTAACTTTAGTCGCTGAGAATCAGCTTAGCGATTTCAAAATCTTACTTTTTTTTACAACTTCAGGGGGGTTTACAATGACGTCTTAAAGCAGGAGTCATTCCAGTGTGGGAAAGAGACAGAGCTATACAGATCGTATAGCGTCATCTCTTTCCCACACTGGAAGATTTTGATAGCCGATCTGTAGCTAGCGATATAAAAAAATATGTAATCGTGATAGTTTGCAGCAACTAAGGCACGTGTGAACCTAGCATTAGAAAACGAGAACGTAAAATCGAGTCTATCAATATTCAACGAACAAATTAATTTAACTGGCAATTCTAATTACATTTATGGACGTATTTATTCCTGTACCTTTCCTCTCAAGCTACAAATGGGTCAAGGTCATGATACTTTTATGCTCGGATACAACTTATCAGGAATGGCGCGCGAACAAAATATGCTAATTATTTATTCAAGATGAAACACAACAGCAATTTGTTTCCAACCGTAAAAAAATCCCTTGACCCACTTTCTGGACGTTATTGTTTTCACTGTAATTAAGCTTTTAACATTTATTTTTTGTCTTGAACAATATTGAGAGTCTTGAGATATTCTTACTACAAAAATAGACAAAAATTCTAAAAACTATACTACGTATTCTCGGCAGAATTTTAGAATCGTTGTCAGTTCGAAGCAATTTTTTTTTAAATATTCCGTAATTGCACAGTTTTGACTTCGCTACGATTTTATTATAGGTATATGTTTAGATGACTGTGAAGAACTAGATCTACAAGATTATTTTATGTTATAAGTAACTTAATAACCTAATAGTATGTACCTAATAATCTAACGATTCCTCGCAATGCCAGACTACATTATGTACAGACGCCAGCACATCAAGCAACTACAATCTGTCAAATTTCTTTAATAGATTTTAAACTTAATCGCTAAAGCGTTAGGTTCAAGGTTGATTGGAAAAGTTTGACAGTTTCGGGTAGCTTGATGTGTCTGTACCTACCTATCTACTCTACAAGGGTAGACTAAACTCTTAACTATAAATACGCCTCTCTATTACTTGGATGTAGTCAATAGAGTACCTAATGGAAAATCTCAGTTTTCTAATGCAACGGTGCATGAATGAAATCGATTCATAAGCGTCATGGGTGAGGTGTTCCATTCAACCTCGTATGCACTGGCCTTATGCACTGGTATGTATATTATGTACAGGCTAATCCATTTACAATATACAAAACATTTTTTAGAATCCTCTAATGATTGCTAACCGAAACACGTGTGTTCAGCGATTATGTATTGTTTAACTCAAAAAGAAAATAAATTGTTCGATATAATAAGTTCCTGATCCGTTTTAGTCCCAAAAACTTAAATATAGTGTAGCAAATACTTTGCAGTAAACATTGTTTTAAGCTTTCACGGTGCACAACTAAACTTATACTGTCACTTACGGGATATCTTACGTGATTGTTCATCAACCCGCGATCATACATCAGCGTCGAAATATCGGGAGCTCAAAATAATGAACAATCACGGAAGATATCCCGTAAGTGACAGTATAAGTTTACTTAGCAGTGGTTTTAAAAACTTTTATGGGCTCACCAAAATCACCACCATTACATATATTGTATATTGACTCATAAATCGCAAGGAGATATAGAAGCTCCCCGTCTACATAGCGCCTGTTGCTTAAACTTTAGCAATCAATAGGGATACGCCGATTATAACGAAAGTTAAAGTAAATCTGCATAACATTTTCCTTTGTAGCCATCATTGTGCAATAGTCACAGGAATCGTCATAGGTAGGTTAGTAACAACTGAGTTTTATAAAGCAGTTGGTGTTATTCCAAGTACCTAGAACTCATAGAATTATAATGATGTACCTACCTATTACTCCTGGCCAAAGTCTATTTGAGAGCGTTTATACGGAACTAGCGACCCGCCCCGGCTTCGCACGGGTGCAATATATACATATAAACCTTCCTCTTGAATCACTCTATCTATTAAAAAAAACCGCATCAAAATCCGTTGCGTAGTTTCAAAGATTTAAGCATACAAAGGGACATAGGGACAGAGAAAGCGACTTTGTTTTATACTATGTAGTGAAGTGGGCAACGTCGCAAATAGCTGTCTAATATTTCGCTGTTTTGATTAATCTGGCAATATTACTGTATAGAAATAAGAAATATGGCTAACTAGTGCACTAAAATATTGATTATGAAATGCAATAATTAATATTTAGATGTAAAAAAAGTATTTGAAAACTGTCCAAACGCCTTTTTTACACCTAAAACGGTTACAACATCAAATTCAGTGTTTTAATTGCAATCCATTATTAATATTCTAGTTCACTAGATATCCATATTTCTTATTTCCATACAGTAATATTGCAATATTAATTAAAACAGGTAAATATTTGACAGCAATTTGCGACGTTGCCAAGTTTTTGGATCAACGCTCTTAAACTATTCCCATATTTTCAAGTAGGTAAGTAATATTATGCCTTCGAACTAGCAGTTGAAAAGAGACAAAAACCATTATAATAAACACTATAAGTAATAATACTGCACTGCAATAGAACCGAGTTCTGTGTGTTTTAGCACTGGTCGACTTTTCTAGCCCTAATTAAACATTTGCCTGACCTCTCTCCTTTGTCTTCCATGGAATGAATTGAATTTCAATGGAAAAACAAGAGCATGTCGGTCACTAGCTGTACACAAAGGGAGATTCTTAAGCTTTTAGAAGGCAGGTACACTAATACGTTGCTGGCTTTGGATAACAGAGAGCTTGGAACAAAGAGATGAACGCAGGAAAAAATAAAATGTAATGTTTTTTAGACGGAAAATTCCGACTGAAGCTTGAATTTAGCAGAATTTCACGTTTTACTGTGAAAGTTATAGCTTGGTCCAGTGTAATCAACTAACTTATGCTTTTTACGGGGTATTCTTCAAAGCGCGACTATTTTTAAGCGCAACCAACTAAGCGCAATTAAATTATTCTTCAAAACACAACCATGTTTGAAAAAAAAAAAATGAATCCATCATACCCCTCTATATTTTTCATCATGATTGCGCTGCGCTTTGAAGAATAAACATATAATATTTTTAAAATTGAATTTGTGAGCGCAACCAATGGTTGCGCGTCGGGGAATAATTTAGTTGTGCTTAGTTGGTTGCGCTTAAAAAGAGTTGCGCTTTGAGGAATACCCCGTAAAAAGCTTAAGGGTTATTTTCCCGTTGGAAAGAGTACATATTTCAAAAAACAAATCTTTTAGTTTCTTGGTGACTTATTTATGCTTGTGTGTATTAAAACGTCATATTACTTTAACAGGGTCCTACGATGCCTGCGCTTATGATAATGTTGGCGAGATGGGTCCCTCCACATGAGCGGTCGTTCCAAGGAGCGCTTGTGTTCGGAGGTTCCCAAATAGGCAACATCTTCGGCTCCTTCATGTCAGGAGTGTTGTTGGCTGATGGCAGAGACTGGTCATATGTGTTCTACTTCTTTGGAGGGTTCGGTATTTTGTGGTTTTTGCTATGGGTAAGTTAATTTTCTCCAAGTAATTTATGTGACAAAAATATATTTTTATTTATTTATCGCGGGTTCGCGAGAAGTGGAAGGAGTGGAGGGAGGCCTTCGCCCAGGAGTGGGATGGAGTAGGATAGGAAAAAAATAAAATATAAAGTGATGTGACTATGCTGGCGGAAAATTTAATGTTCGTAAGAAAATTAAAAAGCCAAAGACTAAGTGGCACTAGGTAACTATTACATTTGTTCAAAAAACTCTGTTGTTATGTGGTACAAGTGTGTCCAATTAATATCCCAGCAATCCAAGCAGACTTTCGTAATTATGTAAATAGTTACCAAAATAAATGTTAGAGAAAGGTACACACGGCAGCATATTAAGCTACACTTTCAATATTTTCATCTTTATCGCTAAAGCATTAGGTTCAATGTTGATTGGGAAAATTGGACAGTTTCGGGTAGCTTGATGTGCTGGCGTCTGGACATCTTCAAATTGACTGTACAGTCTAGAAACGTAAAATACAAAAAAAAAACAAATCAATATAACAAATTACCAACATAAGTCCAAACAAACTGCGTCCAAAGGCAAATTAATCACCGTCGCCGGAGTGGCTAACCCCATACATAAAACAAGAAAGACTTTGTTAAAAATACAGGCACAAAAACCGTGCATAAAATTTGTGGACACGTAATCTGTACCAATAACGGCAAACTAGCGTGGAGGTACTTTTCTAAAGTCTGTTCCAAGAGTATGTGATGAAAATGTAAAAAAAAAAAAAATTTTTTTGGCTCGTTTGTTAAGTGAAAACTTAAACTATTTTAAATCACTTTAAAGGTGTTTTTCATTTGAATATTGAGTTTACTTTTTTAACCTTAATTTTTGTTGATGATTATTCAGTTGAAATTTTTTTTTTGTTTTTTATTTATGTAAAAACTTAAACCCAAAATACTATTTATTTTTTTAAATCACTTTGGAGATGTTTTTCATTTGACTATTGAGTTTACTTTTATAACCTTAATTTTTGCAGTTGCGATTTAATAAGGCTAATCAAACATTAAATGTTCTTATAAATACAGATAAATGTACTATAATTTTCAATGATTACGTGAGGATTAATTTAATTAATTTAGGGTAAACTTGCTCAAGTCGTACCTAACCTAACCTGAACAGAGTTTGTTTTTACTTTCATCAAATACTTTTGGAACAGAATATACGCGCGTAAATTGATGGGCCGCTTTACGGCCATTTTATGACCACTTGACGGATAATAACATAGATTAGTGTTGAGTGATTGGTGTTGACTGATGCTGGCTTGAAATCGGCGTTTATCGTTTGTTTTGATTTCTGGATAGTGCTTTTATTCCTTCTATATTTTAATATACTTACATAGTTTGAATATTTTGCTACATTTTATTGTGTTATGACTTATGACGTCTTGATGATTAACCCAGCCAGTCCGCTCAGTAGTTCCTAAACTAACAACGGGGTTAAATAAAGTGAAAAAGCTATGTTTTCTCGTTAATTATTTTTTTGTATCTTCTAACTTTAAAATGACTCGCGCTTACATAGCTGATACTCTTTGGCAATCAAAATTGGATTGACCTAAAATTTGCTATGAGTTTGGTACTCTCAGTAGCGTACTTCAGATCACCAACAGTCAACATGACATAGCTGATCTTCACAAAATAATATTCAATTTGTCAAAACCTCAATAAAATACCGACGTACTGCAGAAGGCTCCCTCCACGCAATAGGTGCCATATATGTAGTATAGGGTTTTCCAATAAGGGCGGGTAGATGTTGAAATGAAATAAAACAAGCTGTGTGTGAGGTGATAACAAAATTCTTTTTTTATTTGAAAGGCCCACATGTGCCATTACGTGTGGATTATGACATCGCTCAAATGCCCGCCTCGGCTTCTTACAGTGGCATGGATCCGAGTGGTCCAATTTTCAATGTCTATTCTGCATCGAATCAACTGCCTCGGGTTCTGCTGTACACTTTCACGAACCGCAACGATGTTCTCGGCCGATCTTGAGTTCCTTGAACGTACGGGTGTTGGCTGATTATTTACCGAACCGGTCGTCTCAAATTTGGCCACCAAATGTGAAGAGTCGACTGTGAAGAGCCACCACGTCTGCCGTAAAATGGGCGCAATGCGCGCATTTGCACTAACGAACACTCAATTTGATAATAAAGTTTTTACATTTGAACGTGCTGTGCAATCGTGTAACTTTCCATGGTAATTTGGCATAAGTAACTGAATAATAAACAAAAGATTTGATAGATATCACCAAAACAAATTGGCCGCCACGGGCCGCCAAAATCTACCCACGCCTATTGAAAAACCCTTTAGTTTCGTGAAGGCAGCATAAATTACTAATATATAAGGTCTATCTTTTCATACACGAAATATTTTAAGAGTAACTTCTATAAGTCGTAAAGTCGCCATAGCAAGGAAAAAAGAAATATCCGAGTGTTTTTTTTCCGAAATTATTATAATTCTAAATTTTAAAAATATACTCAGATAAAAAAAAATAATCCCTTGAAATGGCTTCGTTATAGCCGTTAGATGATTCCCTGAAAATATTTCGTGTATGAATAGTTAGATAGTTATATATGAAAATCCTTTTATTATTCTTTTTCAGAGTATGTTCTGCTTCAGCACACCAAACAGCCACCCGTACATATCTAAGAAGGAGCTCACGTACTTAAACAACAACGTGACTACTTCTGAGAGTATTGACAATAAAGACCCGGTGCCCTGGAAGGCGTTACTGCGGTCAGCGCCGGTGTGGGCGCTTGTTTGGGCTGCGGTAAGTCATGATCATCATTGGTAGCCAGAAATCTTCTTAAAAAAAATATCTTAAAATCTTAAGTGTCACATTACCGAAATTTATATTTCATTCATTCATTCATTCTCATTCCATATCATTTAATTTTTTCTCATTTATTTTTTCTTTAATTTTTTTTTTAAATTTATTGTTTCTTTAATATTTTTTTAAATTTTTGTTTTGTCGCATACAAAACTTGTTTGTGTTGATTCCAGCTATATTTTAATACAGGTTTTATGAGTGGCCGATATTTTGAAAATAAAGTGAAATGGCGGAAATTAGGCAGGCCAATATTCATACAAAAATCTTCCAACTCCTAAAAGCAACTAGTTGGCAAACCTCTTTTTGTTATGAGTGGAAAGATTCTACATGCTCCAAGTATTTTTCCTCATCTTTATCTGTCATTCGAGATACCTTCTGGCAACACATTTTTTATCTTGGTATATGACATATGTTTCTTAATATAAATCATAACAGGCGCGGTATAGTAGACTTATCTATTTAGTCAGTTATGTTGCGAGTTTTTGATTTCGATTGTTCTTTCCACGGAACAGAAAAAACATGTATTTTTGTTCTTTCTATTCCGTGATTCTTTCAGTTATAAAAATGTTGTACAATTATATGTCGCATCATGGTACATAGGACCCTAACCAGCCCCCGTAGCATGACCACCGTAGACAAGGTTTTCTTTGACGGAAAAATCAACAAAATGACAGATAGTGCAAAGAAATCTGTCATTGTATCGACACAATCTGTCATTTTGTCGATTCTCCCGTCAAAGAAATCCTTGTCTACGGTGGTCATGCTACGGGGGCTGGACATAGATAGTGTCAAATAGTTGTGGGCGCAGAATGGGATACGGGTAAACTAGAGAAATAGCTCAGTTCATTCGATTACTAACACTACTGTACTAACTAAATACTCTGAACTTAAAAGGAAACATAGAGCAGTTCCTAGACCAGTATGTATCGCGACCACGATCGAACGATCACTGTCGATACCGTGGGACTATAGTCCGACACCATACCTCTAGAGAGACCTGTAGAGCCGGCACAACGCCTAACAAAGGTGCTTGTGTTTAATTTTAAGTACAGACTCATCAGGATCTGACATATAGATCATTGTTCTACATCGTCAATTTGAATTCGATCAAACATTTTACAAACAAGGCACCAATTAAGCCATAATAATATCTAGTTGATTAATTTGTAATGGATATTATACATAATTTTCTTTAAAATTGTAGGTAGGTAGATATATTTTTATAAATCGATATTTCTAACCACCACACTATTCATAATAAACTTTAGAATTTATATTTTTATCTACTGACATAAATTCATTGAGGCTATTATTAAATTAGAATTAAAACAATGACGAATGCGCGAACTAAGTCACAATTAGTTACGTTAGAAAAGATAACAGACCACAATTACGTAGAAGTCTGTTAGTCACATTAACTATTCTACAACACCTAAGCTACAGCCACTTGCATACTTAAACCATGGCGTCAACTACAGCAGAAACACTTTGATTCGAAGCGAATAGAGTCGATCCGCATTTATGCCTTGTGCGTCCATCTCAGACGACTCGAATCGAATTGTTCATTCATTGCAACTCTTCATCAAAGTAGGTTGTTTTTGCATCATGGACAGCTCAGATGAAGAAATGTTTTTAATTTTTTGATGAAGAAGAGGAGAGTATAAGAAAAAGGAAACGGAAATATCAATACTTCTTCATTCATTTTTAAACTAAGACTTTGATGAGTTTTTAAAAGATACCTACATAAAAAATAATAAAAATACGTTGGCGCGCATCTGCTTCCCCGCGTCGACTGAGGCGCACCGAGTCGATTCAAACTGCATCGACGAAGAAATGCCCTTGTAGAGTAATGCGCACGGTCTATTCGATTTGGCGCGCCGCGGCTCGTCGCTAATGGACGAGTTTTCATAGTAAACATACTTTCTGCAATTTGAATCGACTCGGCTCAGCGAGCCTAGTGGGCGCGAGCCTTAAACACTCCATCTTCCTTTCCTTGTCCCATGTTACTTGGGGTCGGCGCACCACGTTCTGTTTCTTCCATTCTCTCCTGTCAACCGTCATGCAATAATTTATACCTTTTTCTTGCATATCTTTCCTCACACAATCCATCCATCGTTTCCTTGGCCTTGCTCTCCATTAATTATTCATCACTCTTTTAGTCACGGGCGATTCGTCCCTCCTCATCACATGTCCATGTAAAGACTGTAATAGATTTCCTTTCAACGTTTCTTGTAACTGGCGCAACTTTTAAACTTCCGCTAATATACCCATTCTTTACTTTAATCCATTCTTGTCACACCACACATCCACCTCAACAGTGTCATCTCTACTACATGCTATCTTTTCTCTATGCGTAACTAGCACACTCGCAATTTATGTCAACCTTCATTTCTACAATTATTCAACTTTAACAAATTTACTTTGAGCTGCCTAAAGATTTTCAGCACCTTTTTTATCGTTGATTGTAACCAAAACATGCAATGGATATAAATATTCTTCAAAATTAACGTGCAGATATCAAAATTTGGCAAATTATTATTTACAATAACAGTTTAAATAATCTCTGCTCAGAATAATTTCAAAACAATAATTTAAAGACTTACATAACTTTCCTCACGTGGGTACTTAATGAGATATTGTTTAATCGCCCCGTCATAACTGCGAGACCTTGACTGAATTATAAAACAGAAACACCGAATAGCAAACATACAAAAAAGATGGCAGTAAGTCCAATTACTACAACTCGCAATTATTTACGAAAAATAAATTTCACCACAATTTTTGTGCAGAAGACACGCGCAGGGTTGCAAAACGTATTGTTTAAAATAGTTTAAATGGTTCAAATCCGAAGGGGACGCATCGTGATCGCCATTAACAACCGCAGTGTCATTACTAGTTTCTAGGCAAATGATTCGGTGGGATGGATTGTAATGGGTGTCCAGAAGGGGAAAATGATAGGCACACTATGAAATTGTATTCTCACAAAAATAAGGAAGCCACCAACACAAACAGATCCCGTTCCGAATGAGTCACACCAAAAAAATTCCGTCACCAGCAGGAGGGTAAATCCACAATCCCCTTTTTACTGTTGCAAAATATTTGTAACACTTACATACTGACATAGTCATTACAAAAATAGCTAAAGGTTTATAAAGTAAACTTTTAAATTGAATATCATTTACAGTAATATTTCCAAGATAATAAATGAATGTTCAGGAAATAGGCGCGCTTGGTAACCACACCCGTCATTGCCACAGTCTAAGCTGTCAATTTTGACTTCTAAATCATTGGGAGCTTGCCTCGTTGATGTTGTGGTTGCAAGCGCGACTGCTGAGAATGAGGTCCCGGGTTCGGTTCTCAGGTCGGATAACATGTTATTGTGGGTGTTCCATAAGGAATTTCTCAGTTGCAGTCATGGAATCTGGATTTGTGCTCGATTGATCGAGTAGGGTCGCACATTGACTGGCGAAATGTGGTGGATATATTATTAGGATTAGATACACCTCTGATTAACTGGATTTCAGGCGTGACGACGTTATGGGAAACGTTGAGTTTGACTTCTGAATGAGTTTAATGTTGTACTCAGCGCCCACGGCCACGGGTTGTTGAAGGTCGCCTATGAGCGTTGTTTACTAAATGATGCCTATTGATGTTAATACTGCTTCGGATGTTGGCTTTGTCCTGTTATAAGTTTGGTACACTTACTTAAGTACGTGTACTTACCTACATCACCTAAATGTTTCATTTCTGTGTTAATATCGTTAAGGAGATGGGCTGCGATTTCTCCATACGAATTTTGATTTCCGAAATACGAAACGTCGATTTGGAAATCGACGTTTCGTATTTCCATTTTTTCTTATTGAATAATGCATCTAGAGCTATCATTTTTTTTTCTTAAAAACAAGGACTAGTGTAGACACGTCCCTGTCAGGGCAGGAATGGCAGGGGGTTGCTTATGCAAAGAAAATATGACTTACGGCCGTCATTAGAGGACTAACAGATAAATTCTAAAAATTTTAACATAAAAAAAAAATATTGAGGAACCTAGACATACTCTCTTTCTTAAAATTTTAATGTCAAAAATATTTGAATCGGCTCAGTTTTCGAGTAAAAAAAGGCTAATACGAAACGTCGATCTCGTCAATTTTTTTGTGAAATAGTCGGCCTGAGCTGCAGCGCATCGCACTCTACTAGGGCAGGCTTGACGCAGCGCGACGGCAATAGTTTTTTCAAATACTTACCTATTTTTAAATTCCTAGCTGGCCCTGTTTCCTCTTAAGGTGGAAGTGTCAGGGTAGCTCGCGAAATACGAATTTTCTTACGTTTTCTTGCAATTTTCTGGGGGGGGGTTACTATGACGTCTTAAAGCAGGAGTAATTCGAGAGTAGGAAAGAGACAAAGCTATACATGTCGTCTAGCCCACACTGGAATGACGTCATGGTAGGCCACTTGGTTAGTGTCCGCTTCCACCTTAAATGCGCGAAACTTATGATGGCCCTTTACGCCTCTCTCGGGTATGTTGCGGGTAAAAGGTAAAACATAAAGGCAGACGTATTTTCGCTTGCGACTACAACTTGTCGCATGACCGGCCGCTATCTTGAACAACACTGGTGGGACGCCCGGTCGTGAACTTACTTCCTGATCGAAACTTCTGCTTCCAGAAGTCGTCGTGGCCGCGTAGTGCGCGAGGTCCCTTATCATTTTCTCTATAACCTGTTGAAGGAGATTGGACCTACCCGCACCCTGCGTCCTAACCAAAGCGAAAGGTCTCGCGAATACGTGTTATCCTGCCTATATTACTGGTCATAAAAAATAAGAAAAAAGACGGTTTGGTTACGATTTACTCGAGCCCAAGCACAGCAGCTGTGGAATTGTGTCGGGTGACGCCATTGTTCTACGTTTATAGCTAGTTATGTTAATCCTAACCATTTACTACCTAGAACTATAAAATCTTTAAAGATATTCTCGTTACGGAGGCATGCATCGTTGTGATCACTACCAGACACATTAGTTTGATTCATTTACCCATTAGTTTGATTCATTTAAATCGTATGTAAAATAATATTATGTTGCCAAACGATAATAAAATATATAGGGTAAATGCGTGTTTTCGCTCAGGAAACGTACAAATAATAAGTCCCGTGTCAGTTAAAGAGTTAATTTTTAGTTACGAGATCAACTCGCTACTCACCGGTAATGGGACGGAATTATGGAATATGGATCCATACAGTAAAGCATCAAAAAATCAAAACAAGACGCGCTGTGCCTACGTACATTCAACACGTAGTTAATATCAGAGCGAATAGGTGAAATACGTGCAGTGATGGCCTAGTGGTAGGACCGTCGAACTACCAAGCCTATGTCTCGAGTTCGAACCTAAGACATGCCGCAAATCTGATTTTTCGGATTCATGTGCGTATTGTATTGTATAATTATTACTAGCTTCGTTGAAGGAAAACATCGAGAGGAAACCAGTATGCCTGATATATATACCTATATTCTCGACCGCATGTAAAGCTAAGTCAGCGGACCTTGTGCTGTACAAAAACTGACACCAGGTTATGTACTAGCAACACGGAAAAGAAAGACCAGTACACATGTCTGTCAAAAAGTGTTTATCAACACAAAGACACGAGAGAGGTAACACGTGACGATTCACTAGGGCCTCCTACGGAAGAAAAAAATGCATTCGTCGCAGAAGGCGTACAAAAATCGTTAACGATACGCCACAGTGACGTCATCCACCAGAACCGCTCCGTCATGTAGATTACTCAGCGATCGTACAGTCGCTGTGAGGCGGTCACCCGTGGACTCAGTCCCTTTTGGATAAGAATTACACGCTCAAGCGACAGTGACTGTGGAGAAAACCAATGCATATTGTTTGGTTAGGCACGGATAGACAAACGAACAACTGAACTCAAGCGAAGGGAACAAAGCGCCTGCGTATTGCTTGATGCAAGTCGCTACGTCCGAGGCTGGGAACAGGGCCTTAGGTCGAAACCACACAGTAGGAGCCCCTAAGACGACCAGAGCTATGCTACAGCGCACCCTGACGCTACATGACTAATAGAAGTCATATAGTTCGAGCTAAGCTACTCACCAACCGTAACAGCAAAACGCCTTCCTCCCATCGCCTCCCCGCTCCTGCTTGTGTGTCACCAGCCTAAGGACCACTTTCATATTCTAACAGCTAACCAATTTTAGTAAATCCTTTCCTGACACTTATTGGATATATCGGAATGTCTTATGAGGCAAATATTGCAATTCCTTCGATACGCATTTACTGACAGTGTCTCTGGGAAAACAAACTTCAATGTTGCCGAGTATTTGAACGCTGGAGAACCGTTCTACTGTAAATTGAAATCCTAAGTACATAATCAGAAAGAAAGAAAGAAAATATATTTATTTGCCGCAGGGACATGACGTGCATCACACAAAATAACAAAAAAAAAAAAATACAAAACACAAATAAAACAAATAAATTCAACAGGACGGAACAAAAAAGAAAAAAATTAACAGCGTGCACGTCGTGACTGCGACAAGCAGGTTACCACTCAGCATCATGCTGTGCTATGGGGAGCCCACAACACAACGCTGGTTTTCAGTGGTCACCCGTGAAAGAACGTACGGAAGCCAAGACAGCATAAATATTTTTACATAAATATGATAATAAAATAAACAGAACTTGGGTTATACTTATAATATAAAACAACTACCTCTAGGAAATATAATAAACACTACAAAAATATACAAGTTTGTGTGCAGGCTAACCAAAATAAACACAAATACAATATATTGAAGACATGTTCACAACAACAACATCAGCATAATATAACGTTCCTACTGATCGGACACAGTCATGCCCTCTCTGTGTGGCAGTGATACACCACGCGAGTCGAGTGCGTGTTAGTAAATATGACATATTCCGAATTATGTAAAGAGAAGTATTACAAATAAATACAACCAGCTTTTAGATTGTACGACTACGTATGTTTGCTCGTAGAATGTTGTTGTGACATTTCCTTTATAATGGTTGGCTTAACGAGCCAGGCCGGGCGACTAATGGAGCAAACTGAACAAATAGTTTATGTGCTTAGGGAAACGGTATCGAATGTCTTGTAACGTACTTACGAGCAAGGTGAATTATGTATACGAGTTCATTCTGAGCAAGACATACAACAACGATGGAACGTTGGAACAGGGTCCAACTAGCAATATTATCATATTATTCCTAATTAAATTTAAATGTATTATCTATACTAATTTTAGCTGAAGAGTTTGTTTGTTGAACGCGCTAATCTCAGGAACTACTGGTTCGATTTAAAAATGATTTTAGTGTTGGATAGCCCATTTATCGAGGAAGGTTATAAGCTATAAAATTTCACGCGGACGCAGGTCACGGGCAACAGCTAGTTCATATATATATATTTGTAATCACCACTTAATTTCCTACCCTACTTGGTATTTTTAGTTATTTTAGTATTGTTAACGTATTACTTTTTCCCGCCAAGGATCCGCCATTTTGTTTTATTTTTCAAACACTTATCTAAGGGCACTTGGGTTTTTAAGATGAATAACAAAAAAATATAACGATACATTAACTGTCGAAAACCATCCAGCCGTTTGGAAGATTTGAGGTAATAAAGAAATTTACAAACAAACATACAAGATACGCGCGAAAAACATAACCCTTCGTTGGCAGTCGGGTAAAAAGATATTCAAAACTAAAATTAACCATAGCAGCTAAGAGATGACCAGTCCCTAATGACGGCGCCCGTTCACGAATATGACGCATGTTCGTGAATCTTCTGTGTGCCGCCGGTGCCCCTTCCACCCTGTAAAGTGTATAGACAACAATAGAATATAGTCATAGAACGTCTTTGACGTAGACCATTAATAAAATTAGATTACAATAAAAAAAATAAAAAAAATGTTTTTTGTGCAATTTTTCTTAATGTGACTAAACGTAACTTGTTCGGTGACTGTTTAGTATCTAATCCTGCGGGGCGATGCCGGTAATATGCTTATGAGAGTGTGTTTTAGTATGAAGTTCCATAGAAACTATGCTTGGACTGAGGATATAAGTATAAGGTCAAGTTCCGTTTTCATAAGTAGGTACAATCACCATGTTACATGCTCTTGTCCTATCATCATCCTAAATAATATTTAAGGTCGGCCTAGCATGTCTTCCAAACCATTCCATTCATGTCTAGCAAACGTCATAAATCAGTATTCCTCGCTTTTCCAGGGCATTCCCTTACCCATACTAATGTTAATATACTCTCAACAACATGAATGTACCCTAGTTTCGAGAAGCAAATGGGAGCAAGCATTTATATGAAGAAAATCAAATGAATAAATAATTATGAGCGTCTTAATTTGATGGAATATTTAGATGAATATTATACGCTTCTTGGGAGCGTGTTGGCGTGCTGAGCTATGTTGAGCTGTCAATGCGTTGCCAAGGCGTTATTGATCGTCTCGTGTATACGACTACGTAATTTGGGGGATCATTATTATTGGTACTCCAATTACTATTATTATAACAGATGTAGGTATAGGGTACGATCTTCCGCACAATTTCCATTTATAATTAGCAACGAAATGCGTATGCTTCCCTCTGATACATTGAAACAAAAACTAAAGCTAGAATCTGGCTTATTAACGCTGACGATTTCATTGTGCATAGAATCACGGTTTTGTCTTGATTTGATTGACATGTAAATTTCGTAACTCAGCCGCAAAAAAGCAGCCCAAGTCTAATTAGTCTTCCCATATATTTGTTCACCTTTCATTGATCAAATTTGATGTTCTTCTTCCAGGTTGGCCACGACTGGGGTTACTATACAATGGTGACAGATCTTCCTAAATATTCTCACGACGTTCTGAAGTTTAATATCGCAACCACCGGCACACTCACCGCTTTGCCTTACATCGCTATGTGGGTGTCCTCCTTCCTCTTCGGTTTGGTCTGTGATATTTGTATCAAGAAAGGATGGCATACTATCAAGACTGGAAGAATTATTCACACAACTATTGGTAAGTAGCTTTAAACCCAGTTGCTGAATTGAGAATTTGATGTTGAGAACTTGTCAAACTCGACAATATCACAACATAAGGTCATTCCTTCAATATCAACGTTTTGCATAACTAAGTAATTCTGTGGTAGGTAGCCGTTTGGTGCAAATCATCCTTTATTCCTGTCACCGTCGCACAACAGCTGCTTAACTGTAGAATCACTTGAAACATGTAAATTTTATAACACTATTGTAACAGTATTTTCTGCAGAAATAAATTATTTGATGTGAATTTTAAATGCAAGACAAAGATGTGAAGATGTCTAAGCCTGGCCGAATACAATAAATGTAAATTAGTCGGTGCATTTTACTGGTAATTGACGTTAATAGATTTCGGCCTTTCAGGCTAGAGCTTACAAGAAAAAAAAACAATTGGAAGCATCTGAAAATTGACGTTTAGAAAAATCTGCCTTAGATTAGAAATTAAAAAAAAATACAAAAAAAGTTTTTTTTTTTTAAACTAATCCGTCATTTTTAAATTACAGCTGCCAGCGGTCCTGCCATTTGTATAATACTGGCATCCTACGCCGGTTGTGATAGAACTGCTGCGATGGTCTACTTTGTTCTATCTATGGCCCTCATGGGAGGTTTCTACAGCGGCATGAAGGTACGTGCCTCTATAACACCGTCTAAGTAATGGTGACGTTTTTAGAATTAATTATTCACTTGTAGGTCACACGGAAAACCCGCCAACACTTTTTGTTTAAGCTATTCAATTCGTTCTTTTGCAAATATTATTTAACTAGCTTAAGACCGCTGCTTCGCCCGCGTTGATATCGGTCGTACCACAGGGTCGTACCACCGGCATAAAAAGTAACCTATGTGTCAACCCAGGTGCAAAAATTTCATACAAATCCGTTCAGTAGTTTTTGTGTGAAAAAATAACAAACCATCTATCAACACAAACTTTCGCGTCTATAATAGTAGTAAGAATTAAGATTGCTTGTGTTGGGACTGAAAAAGCAGGAAAAAAAATCTAATGAAGACTACAAAAAGAAAGGAGATAGACAAAATGAGTCCCAAAAGTGTACAAACATAAGTGTATTACAGATTATAAGAATTTTGGAAAATGATAAACGTACTATAGCAGAATAAGTAACTAACTAACTCATAATAAAAATAAATTTTCTTTTTGATTTCACTCGAAAAGTCGAAATTACCCTTAACGTTGCCATATAATATTAAAAAAGAACAAAACGGGGAAAATAAACCCTACAGGGCCTAAATGTAAAATATTCATATTAGTCGTTTATTATATCAATACTACTTCTTTATTTGAATCGGATTTTGTTAACAATTTCATGGATTTTGATTTTTTGCATGGAACTCTAATCCATTTTCTAAAATAAAAATGGGTTACTCCCTATAACATTAGATATCCGCCAGTAAAATCATTCCAGCCATTTCGGAGATTAGAAGGAACAAACAGACAGACAAAACTTAAAAAAAAAAAATGTTATAATTACTCTATGTATATCTTTCATATGCATTTAGTAAAAAGCTGTTATTTTGAAATTACAAACAGACACTCACTTCAATTTATTGTATTTGTATAGATAGGAGAGAGTATTTTTTTTTAAAACGTACGTACCTTCGTTCGTTATTCAAAATTTTCCAGAATCTAGGAAGCGAGGAGCCTTACGTCTTATCCCAGGGGCCTACCACCACCTCTTATAGCAGTAATATTTTAATCTTACTTCAGTGTGTGAAAAAGACGAAACTGTACGTCCTACATAACTACATATCTATAAAAGGATCATCTGCTATGAGAGGCGGTGGGTCCCAAGAGTCGTGATACTTCAACCCTCAAAAAGGTTCTTGTGGTTTTCTTAGACCCGTATAACTGCACTTTCGGCAGTATATAGATGCTTAATGAGATAATAAGTTATGTTCCTTTGTTTACACAGTGTTGTTTGATAAAAGGGGGTGACCCTCTTTCTGGGTCGCCCCGGCTTCTTCCGGGGGATTATTGTTGTTAGACTGCGTAAATATTAATTAACGAACGTGTACTTCTCATTAATCTTTCCAAAGGATAAATATAGGAGAAATTATTTCTCATCTCGTCTAAAACTTGGAGAAAAATAGGTGTCGGCAATAATGAATTGTTTTCACTATTTCGCGCTAAAAAAGGCGAAGGAAAGAAGCTAAAAACATACTTAGTTTGAGCTTTCCAACTCCATTAAATATTGTATCGATACCCCTTGATATACATATTACTACGTTTATGCCAATAGTTTGAAGGGCGTCAGATTATTCTTAACTCTACTGAATATTGCTCCTAAATTATTATTTAGGTATTTTTTATTTTTCCTAATACATGCATCTCCTTGCTTAAAAGGTAACCTCCAATAATATGTATCGAAATGCCCATTGTGCCCATTGAAATAAACATTCTTGTTTATTCTTATTGCTAGCCGATCTAAAACACTACTAATACTACTTGCTAGCTTTTGCCTGCGGCTTCACCCGTGTGCAAGTCGGAAATTATTCCACGGGAACCCAACTACCTCCTACCAGGACAAAAAAAAACCTATGTCCTACTCCAGCGAGGTCATGGCGTATCTGTTTGTCTCACTCAAGTTTCTTCAAAGGCAACAGACTTAGAACGTAACCGTTTAAATTTTATATAATGCACACGCCCGAGCTACAAGATACAATGCGACACTTAATTTGTGGCTCGCCGAATATGACAACCGGACTGTTACTTTTGATTAATATTAATAAAACTATTATAACAAAACAAATACTTTCTCCAAATACAATAGTATTTGGAGAAAGTATTTGTTTTGTTATATATATAATTAACACTGAATACAATAAATAATTATATAATATATAATTAACACTGAATACAGTGTTAATTTAAAATACTCACTTTTTCAGGTAAACGCGTTGGACTTGGCTCCCAACTACGCGGGGACGCTGACGTCACTGGTAAATACGACATCAACCTTCGCTGGCATCATCACACCGTACCTAATCGGCCTACTGACGCCCGATGTAAGTCTATACAACTTCATCTAGGTTAAGTGCTTTCTACCTCGTAAAAACTCACGAGTGAATAGATTTAACTTCACTTAGCCTGGTTTACGATTGGATTTCGCATAACATTTTAAGGCGTTTATGTAGAGTGGCAATGTTTTTTGTATCCCTCTGAATAAACGGCTTATTTCCATCCTTTGTAAAGTGCAGATCTCCAAGCAAAATGAGCGTTCCGTTTGTATTCTTTTGGGTAAAAATAGAGGTCAATAAAAAAAATACTTAAGGTTTAAATTCTTAATCAGATATTTATTAATCAGGAATGGCTCAATCTATATCACGGTCGTGAATATTAGTAAAAATACGTGATAAAAAAGCGCGCAGCGCCGATTACTCAAAGACATTTGATATTTCTGAAGACCTTACTCTACACGAACGCCTCTAGCGACGAATTCATGCGCCCATTTCAAAAACTTGGTCATAACTTTTGAGTGACAAGACAGACGAACTAAAAGTGCAGTAGCGTAGGCAACCGGACAAAAAGAAAGTAACTTCACTTAAACACGCGATGTTTTGCACCAAACCATGTTTTTCGATTTTAGACTACTTAAAATAATAGAAGTCGAGGGCTTTCAAAAGCTCTAATAAATAAATGTTGAATAAAACTTTCCAAATTCAATTCTTAACAAGCTTTAACACTTATACAAATTGATATTGATTCAATCGATTTATATAGCCCATAAAATTTTACGTTGCTTTAAAAATAACATTTGGTTTTCCTTTTCATCTGGAATAAAGTGGATGATAATTATCTTAATGTTTCGATGTCAAAACACAAACACATAAATCATAAACAAGATTCTAAGTAAACAAAAGATCAACGTATTCTGGTTTATATATACTTTTGAGAAGCAAAAACTGTAATTACCAATTAACTTGACCTATTTTTGGTCCTGAATCGTGTGAATTTTTTTGTTGCTTTTGATTTTCAGTTTTGAAGGTCTGTTCGTTCTAGTAAAATAATGGATGACGAAGATTAATGTTTTAGATAAGTGAGTCACGTTACTGAGGCCAAGATTGAAAACTACAGTAAAGGAGAAAGTTGTTATAAATTTATGGTGGAATAATAGGGTTTCTTTTTTTTGGGAATTTGATTTCTTTCATTTGTACGTCATGTTAAGCGTAGGTAAACAAGGAGGCTAAGGACATGAAAGCTCGGTTGATTGTGTTGATCACACTGATAGTTTGGTTGATCACACGTATTTCGTCCACCAGGAGGCCTGACAGACACAGTGTGTACAGTGTAGAAAAAAGATATATGGTCTACGTCTAGTTCCATCTCTTTCCCACACTAAATTAAGATTGAAGTAATACCTACTGCTATAAGAGGTGGTGATACAGGCTCTGAACTAATTTAGACAGTAGATCGAATGAGAAACAAGCATCAAAAATAACTCATTCTTTTTGTTTATTTCCAGTCAACTTTGGCGCAATGGCGAGTGGCTTTCTGGGTATGCTTTGCAGTGTTGGTAGGCACAAACATCATCTACTGCATCTGGGCTGACGGCAAGCAGCAATGGTGGGACGACGTCCGTCAATTCGGCTACCCCGAAGGTTGGAAACACGGCCCTCTGACCAGAGACACGGTCGAACAACCAGAATCAGTCAGACTATCAGACCACAAAACAGGATCATCATGATTTTTGAAGTAAATAAAATAATGCAACCACCAGTGCAACTAGTCAGTGAAGAATAAACATAATGTAGTACAATAACAGTGCCTTATACTCTTAAGTTCTTATGGACATAATAATAGATTTAAACGAGTTATAATCGATTTTTTCTTAAATAAATCACCTTTTTAATGATTTATGTTTTGAATTCTATATTCCAATTTTCATTCATAAACAACATCACACTTGTAATCCCCGAAGGACCTAATACATCACACAAATTTCGCCAGTTTTATGTTTAAGTCCAATATACAACATTAGTTTTAGTATATGCGAAACCTGATACAAGGGTTTTAGTATTTTTACGTAAAGAATCTATGTACAAAATTTCAAAACTGTATCATGAAAAATCATAAAGTTATAAGCTTGTTCTGTTACCTAGTTGTCCGCACAAAAACGCGGTCACCACGCAGCGCGCGCCTCCAGCGTCGTCTTGAGCTCATTGATAATAATAATTTGGCAGTAGGTACCTAAATTATTGCGATAGGTACTCAAAGTCGCTCGGTATCCAACTATTAACTTTTTAAAATATTTTTGAGAAAAAATATAACATGGTTTAAAAATTACTGGAATCGATTCAGTTACTTATTCTGAACAAACTATATTCAGGTTTCGCATATACTAAAAATAATGTTGTATATTTTATGTATAATTTTAATTATATAGGGGCGAGTCTATTGCCCCACCAACCGGGCTGCTACTAAGAAACCGATGGAAAACCCAATAGCACTTTTCCCGAGCCGGAAAATCGAACTCAAGATTTCCAATCTAATTGAGTTTTTCCAGTAAGCTAGAATTTAGACAACAAGAAGATTTCAAATGACATACGATTTATACAAAATGTTAAAAAACCCCTGTCCGATCCGAAAAGGGCATATAGTTATACCAATGACATTGCCAAATAAAATAAGAAAAATAAAATATGCATGAGAGTAAAAATATTTATGAATTTTAAAATTGATTTTTCTCCTAAATAACCACCGTTTCCCTAAACTCTAACAAACTTTTAAAACGTGACAACACCATCTTAGGCATAAGTATGTTCGATCGTCAATTGTTTTTTTAAGACGTCCCTACACAAGAAGCGACTTCATGCGCCGGTGTGTTGCCATATAAGTATCCTCATTTTAGTACATTTCATTTAATTTTCATCGGGTTGTTTTGTTTGTTGCTCTCCAAAAAGCATTAAATAAATCCTACTTTCCATCCTATCCTACTAATTTAATAATATTATAAATGCGAAAGTTTGTGAGGATGGATGGATGGATGGATGGATGTGTGTTACTCTTTCAGGCAAGTTTATAACCTGGATTAACACATAGGATACTTGTAATGCCGGTAGTACGATACCAAGGGCCAATTACGGAACCCTACGCGGGTGAAGCCTCGGGTATAAGCTAGTAGAATCTTATCTTCATACCTAATAATACCCACACGGATCGGACAGGGTTTTTTTTAACATCATTATGAGGATAACTAAATGATCGTATTCAGGTTACAGAGTAATTTCTTATTCTATAAATAGGTACATAAAGTATTGTTCATTGCATAATATAGTAACTGAATTATACAAAAGCTCTTACTATAAATAATAGCGTTTGAAAAAAGAATTTTCACATAAACAGGTCGGCCGGAGTATGCAATTAAAATACGAACTCTAGTTGCAAAGTTCTTGATCTTCCATAATACCCACCGGCAAGCTCGTTAATGAATGAAGCTATGAAACGCGGTAACGCAAGGTGTTGCAAGGTAACATAATACGGTTCATTCCCATCTGCCCCCACCGGTCTGTCTCCACTGGTGGTTGTTGCAACTATTGGTCGCATCTACCACCACTGGTGTTGGTTGCGTCTGGTCAGTCACATTTTCACCTTTGTCCCCACAGGTGGTAGATGCGACAAATGGTTTCAACTACCACCAGTGGGGGACAGACCGGTGGGGGCAGATGGGAATAAACCACATAACACCACTATTATGTTTGTTATGTTAAAAATTTGTTAAAGATCCTTTGTTTCGGTTAGATAACGGTCTACTTATCGCCGCCAGTTTATGAAATGAGTTAAGTTAATAAGTTTTTTTTTTTTCGATTTTTGACAAACTTTACTAATGTTTAAATTTTGAATTGAAAGTTCTTCATTACATTGAAGAACTTTAGGTATAGTTTCACTAGATCTCGATTCAAATATTCACGTCAGAAACTGGGTGTTAGCAAGTATTAATTTGTAATTCACATAATTGTGATTCTATTCTTACATAAAGGTAAAGTGTGGCTTAACCTAAATAAGTGAGATTTTTCATTTACTACGAAACAAAACTTCTGTTACTCAAGATTATTTTAACATTAATGTAAGTACAAGATTAACACGGTTCCTGAAACGTAAACAAACAACCATATAAGATACTTTCAACTCATAGATGTAGTCGATAACTTCGAAGAAGGTTAATTAGTGTCGTCTCATCCATAACTTTTGATTGAAAGATGGAAATTAATGTTCCGTTACAATGTCGAAACTTACGATAAGACCCTTAACGAAACTTTGACAGACTTCGTGTTGTTTTTACAATAGAGGGTGTAAGGGACAACCCTCCGCAGACTGATGGGGTGAATTCAGTACCTGTATCATACTAACTTGACTTGATTTGTTTTATTTACTCATACGCAATGTATCGTTACCGTAGCAAAACGCAAGCAGCGAACGGCAAGCACGACGTGGAGTTCGATGAAGTCTGTAGGCTAGGTAGTAGCTAGGCAGGAAGCGAGGAAGTGAATAGCTGATGTCGTTCGTTAGAGTATTTCAACATCCATTGTTGGTTTTATTTTTATTTTAACCGTATTATTTACATTAATGGAGTGCTGCGTACAAAGAATGAAATTTTAAATTGAAATAAAAGTAACTAATAAAACGAAAAAAGAGAACATTTTCTTTAGAAATATTTCGGTGGAATATAATTCAAAATGAGGAGCTGAATGCACCCTGTCAGTTTGCGGAGGGCTGTCCCTTATACACTGTATGAGAGCTTCTATAAGTAATTTACTAATTATATTATTTATTTTGTGTAGGTATACACGCAGTAGACAACACAGAAACAAAACATTATAACAATTATTTATTAACTTTCATAAGAGTATTGAGCTAGCATTTTAACCGATGAAAGAATTTTTGTGTGAAACAATAATTGAAAGACGTTGAAAATAAAACAAAATAACTTTTAATACAATTTCAATAACGATTTTGAATAACAGTTAAAATTATTTCAAATATCCATTAAGGGAAATTTAAACAATGTGACATAAGATTAGAAGCATTTTGAAAAAGTAAACTTAGGGCGGACTCTGCTAAAACGGAGACGCGTGCGAAGCGGAGCGGAGAGGAGATGCTTAGGAGCTAGGGTGTAACTATCGAAGCTGTGTGGAGATGGGTACTGAATAGTCCAGAGCAGACATGTTTGTTCAGGCTACATTAGGCTACCGCCGCACGCCATTCACCGCACGCCGCTCACGTCTAGTCACGCTAGTCCGGAACCACACTTTTAAACACCAAACACAAATGCTTCAGACCTATTCAACAATTATACATTGTCGATTGTCTAATATCATCTTATGTACCTACACTGAAAGCGCAAAATTTAATACTCCAAAAGCTAAAAATCAAAAAATTTTATGAGGTAGACTAGGTAGCAGAAAATCATCTGTAATATCATACAACTATCCATTAATATCATACAACCTCCACATTCTTAATGTGCTTTGATTGTCACGATTTCAGAATATATCTTCAGGTGAGTTATCCTGATTCTGTTCATTCTTGCGAGCGTTCCTCAGCTGTTGGGAGGCTTTCAAGACTTGCGCTTCAAGGGTCTTCTTCTTCTGCTCTAAGATCACCACCTATTCAAATAGAGCTTTATACATATTTTCCAAAACCAAATGAGAAAAACATGAGGCAACAGAGAGTGCACCTATCTGCGCACAAACTTTTGGAGTTAACTGGTGGCTGTACACTCTTGCTGTGAAACTCCCGAGGTAGGGCGAAAAACAAGAGTACACAATGCATAATATATATTTATTTATTTTAGATTACCAACGAGTCACATTACAATTTACAAATAATGTAGTAGCGCTCGTCTAACCTTGGTGTTCCTCGCAAGACGCGAAACGAGACTAGATTACGAGACGTCTCGTGAGAGATAGACAGATTTTTCGGTCGAGAATGTACGTCACCGTAATATTTCCTGCGTCTTCACTAAATTGGTCGCCATGCCCAAAAACGGCCAGGACTATTATCTACTAAATAAATAGTATAAAATACAGTTTGTGACGATATCATTAAGCCCTACCTATGACTAAAATAGGTTTACTCAGATATTAATCATATTAAAGATGTTTATACTTAAACATGATTTTTTAACTTGGCATTTTTTAGAATTACAACCCAGCAAATCGAGTTTGTTAGCAGTGTTTGCAAACAAAGTTTGTTGTTTCAAATTTTTTTCGGCAAGCAGGTTATTATGATTTTTTTTATTAAAACCGCCACTATTATACAGACATAAACCAGACAGGAGCTTCTGTTTCTGGTCTCTTTTCTTTCAATTATTTCGTAACAAAATAAACTTTAAAGCTAGACAAAATATCTATTCTCTTTAACTTGTAGCCTGATGCAGTAATTTCCAATAAATACCGCTTACCTTGTCCAAAGAAGCTTGGAAGTCGCGTAGTAAATCTTTTCTTGTTAGAAGGCCAGCTTTCAGTATCTCATCCTCCACGGACCAACGCAGCTTATTGCGATGTGTCTGCTCATCAAAAAGAGCTCGTCAAAGAAATGTTATAATATAAAAGAGTGATATAAAACTGGGAACCAATTTCAGCAATTTTTTTGATTAACAGGTTTGACCATAGAAGAAAAAAACATGTTGCGCTGACTCCAAGTAACATGGAACAAGGGCAGGAAGATCATGATTTACACTACATCCCGTCCACTGTTTCAATTGTTCGGAGCATGAGTAAAATATGCAATGCTGAAATCCAACATTGTATTGGTCTATTGAATTAATTTTCACACATATTTTGTGTTTCGACGTTTTACTACAAGTGAGAAAAGCCGAATGACTGCCAAAAAAAACTGAAGCGTCTGATATCTGATCAGGCAAGTGCTGCTCTAAGGCGCGATTTATACAGAATCGGTGTAAGGTGAAAGCGCGGCGCAGGCGCAGCGCAGGCATGATGCCGCTTCAAACGTCTTCATACCAAATGTACGTAGGCGACGTGTCGTAACGACGTGTCGTCGTGTCGTGTCGTGTCGTGTTGTGACGGCGCGGCGCAGGCACGCCGTTCTTTAGTTTCCTTATAAATTCCACGCATGCGCTGTGCCTGCGCCGCGCCTTCACCTTACGCCGTCTATGTATAATTCGCGCCTTAGACTTTCCAATAAAATCAAAAAACTTAAGGCGTTCTTTCACCGTGAGCTGCTGCAATAGAACACAAAAATCGAGCATTGCATCAGTGAGTGAAGAAAACCGAGCACTGCGCTTGTAGCGATATAATTTGTATGTATAACATCGAATTTTGGATTGTGACATTACACACCTAGGCTAGCACCTTAAAAAGAAAAATAATTACCTTAACTTGTCCCAATTCTTCCCTGGCCCTGTAAAATTCAATTTCAGCGTCGCCAAGATCACATTCGGTGAAATCAATGACCTCATCAGTGTGATTCATCTTCTCTCTTATGTGGGCTAAGATTTGGTTATGCTCTGTGCATTTCGCGCGGTGTTTGATAAGCTCGTCTTCACGTTCTGTCAGAAACGTAATATATATTGATAAGCGCAATTTAAAACGGTGTCAGTCTCGTGAGAGGATCTTTAGAACATTATCATTTGGCAAGAGTAATAAGTTTTGTCGTTTTAATTTTCTTTGTAAAAAAATGTTTTTTTTTTTTTAAATCTCGTCCGTCAATCTTTTTAAATAACAACATCATTTCAGCTCGAAATCACCCCGCTGGGCATGGGCCTATCCTTTCTTATACTTCCCGGTTATGCACATCTTTCCTCCAGGTGTCTCCCGATCAACTTTCAAGATTTTGGGCGGCCCTGATTTCTTTAGCCTCACCTCAGCCTCTCCCTCATCTTAGCCTCATCAAAATCTATAAATGACTAGCTTTTGCCCGCGGCTTTGCTCGCGCCCTAATCACCTAACGGTGTGAAATATACTTTACGACCTATTTCATAAAAATTAGTTGAGCTGTTTCGGAGGAGTGCGACCACAAACACCGTATCAAAACGGCAGAAGTTTCAATTACCTTCAATTTTAGTATTGAAGTTCTGATTATCAATATTAAGTTGTTCGTATTGCCATACGTAAAGTCCTGGGCCCAGGGTTTCCAGTTTCTTTACAACGGCTTCAAGTTCGGCGACAGCATTTCTCGCGCGTATGTACCGCAGACAAAGTGCAGAAGATTGTTCGCTCTTGCGTCTTTGAAGAAGCAGGAACCGCTCCACAGTCTGAAAATAGGAAAATACTATTTCAAATTTCGCTAGTAACCCAAAAAAATTATTAGAAACAGGTGATAGATAGTACGTAAGAAAGATGTAATAAATATAATCGAGGGCGTAGTGTAGGTTCTCGCTTGGCAGTTTAACAATAGATGTCGCTACACGTCTTACGCTAAAGCATTTCCATAATTATTTTGATAAACAATCAATACGTATCAATGTCCCGAGCAGCCAATGGCCAATCTTCGTTAAAAACATTCAGCCCATCCCGCCATCTCCGTCTGGGCCTAAGATGACACTTGCCATTAAGAGCGTTACAGAAAGTGGGCAACGTCGCAAATAGCTGTCAAATATTTCGCTGATTTGATTAATTTGGCAATATTTCAGAATGGAAATAAGAAATATGGGTAACTAGTGAACTAAAATATTAATTATGAAATGCAATAATTAATATCGTAACACCAAATATTTAGTTTTAGATGTTAAAGTAAAAAGTATTTGGAAACTTTCCAAATACCTTTTTTACTCCAAAAACGGTTACAACATCAAATTCAGTGTTTTAATTGCAATTCATTATTAATATGCTAGTTCCATAGAGTAATATTGCCAAATTAATTAAAACAGGTAAATATTTGACAGCTATTTGCGACGTTGCCAACTTTTTGGATGAACGCTCTTAAGCAGGAACTACATAGACGTTTATAACCTCATATAACAAGCAACAATCAGCATTTGGCAGAGTTATGTCATTCCTTTCGCAATTCTTATGAAAAACAGTAATCTGTTTTTGTATTGTTTTTAATAAAAATTGTAAACTGTATGAAGTAATGATAATTATCTAGAAATAAACAAGTCAGTTTGTTGTAAAAGTTATAAATGGTATACATGTACCTACGCGTTTGTCAATTAATTAAAGTCAAGGGTACCTAAGGCAGTCAATAACAAGACTACAAATATTTAGTAGAAAATAACAAAACGAAATTTCGTATAGCTGTGATGATTAGAGTTCTGAGTGGATGTACGAAATTACAAATAGTGGAGTAAAATGGTGAAAGGAACCATGTTCGATTTAAAAAGAAACTGTATCATCACCAGCTTTCAGCAGGCCTCTGCTGCTCTATGTCTATTTGGAAAGACCTGTGCCTCTCCAATTGCAAGCCACTCAGCTCGATTCTCCGCAACTGTCATCCAGCTGCTATCAGACACGTTGCGGAGATTGTCGCTCTACCTTGCTGGTTCTTGCCCCCGTAGCATGACCGCCGTAGACAAGGATTTCTTTGACGGAAGAATCGACAAAATGACAGATAGTGCAAAGAAATTTGTCATTGTGTCACAATCTGTCATTTTGTCGATTCTTCTGTCAAATAAATCCTTATCTACGGTGGTCATGCTACGGGGGCTAGTCTCCACTTAAAAACACGAATACCCCAATATATCTACGGCTGGCAGACTACTTCAGCTTGCTCATTCTGTTAGCTGGTAGCTTGTACTCTTCTTTCCATGTTTGGCAGTACTCTGTTCTTAAGTGAATTTTTATATCAGCACCTATAGTCTTACCTTATCCGCGATGGGTTTTCCTTTTCTTGAGTAAATTAGTCCTGAACCGGTGGTCCGCTCAAGATTTTGCAATCCATCAAATTTCTTGTTAGCATGTTCCAATCGAATAGCATATTTCTCCTCAACTTCAGCAACTTTCTTTTTGATCTGTTTGAAAATAAGCTTTTTAAGTAAAGTAACGTTCATGATGTAAAAGAAAGAAATTTTCATTTTTTTTATAAACTTATTTATACGAGATAACATGTACATACAACGAAATTTAACAGACGTAAATCATACAATTGCACAGTTAAAAAATATTTACAATAAGAAATGATAAACTAGTTAAATAGAAGTCGGTTAAAATATTTTTAAAATAACTTCAAAAAGCCATCTTTCGTGCATCCTCTCACAGAAACTCAAATATCCACGACATATGTCTATAGACCCATCTCGAGGGAAATAAATCACACTGCGTTGTCAATGTCAGTAGAGCATTCAGCATTGCCAGGGCGCGAAACAAGGGAGAGTTAAGGATGATTTCCACCAAACGGCTCACATCATCGGATCGGATAGGATACGAACGGATGTGGCGACAAACGATTGCGTCCGGCAGGATGTCGACGCATACGATAGGCTCCGTACTGTCGCTTGCGTTCTATCTGTTTCTGCGCCTAGTCAAATAGTTCATTCCTACGAAAGGATCCGATCAGATGCGACAACAGGTGAACGAAGCCCATCGCGCGTCGCAACATACTTTTGGCTACGATCGCGTGTCCTGGAAGACGCCCTCGGTCAAGCTGCTGTACGCGGCTTGCTAATATGGACTTTAATTACTGTGTACAGGATTTAATATCGTTTAAAGATTGTAAAATCCGGTCTGATCCGATGCGATGCGAGCCGGTTGGTGAAAATCATCCTTTAGAATGAGAAACTGTGCGTGCAGGCGGAACATCCAACAATCTGTGTCCACGCGGTCTCAGGTATTTGGACATGGAAGGAACAAAAAGTTTCACAGCGCGAGCTACTAGTTTCGGGCAATCAGACTGTCCACCAAATGCAAGTTTATCTGTCGTATGATAATCAGTTATTCAATAGTTTTCAAATCTCTAAATGTTACAAACACATACAACAGCAACTTTTCGTACATCCTCTCATTATAAACATTAAATGCTTACCTCAGCGATTTCACTTTCTGCCTTCTTCTTCAATTCTTCGTAGGAATACAATTTCTGTTGATATTTTTCTTCCATATCTGTAGCCCCCTCTAGAGCTTTCAATACATGCTCACATTTACGTTTTCTGAAAAGGCAGGTGTTGCTTGAAGTAAATTGAATCACATCCAATAATAATAAATATGAAAGTTTGTATGTATGTGTATGTTACTGCTTCATGCTAAAACTACTAGACAGATTTTAATGAAATATTAGGCACAAATAGAATATGACCTGGAATAACACATTAAATTTAACGCATGCGAAGCCGTAGTATAAAGCAAGTAGATTCGCATCTAACCGTAGCGGGACTAGGGCTGCTACACTTGCTCGGGTCAGCATTATTCGGCATAGCCGAGTGGCTTGCTTATTTTGAGAAAAACCTGCCTACTCAGTTCGAAAGGTGCTGCACTGATCTAAAATGATCCAGCGAGGATAAAAAATCAAAATCAAAGCATTTATTTCAAATAGGCCCGTTACAGGCACTTTTGAATTGTCGAAACAAAGACAACAATGAAAAGTAGCTTCAGTCCCAGTCACAAGGCATAAAAACTGGGAAAGTACGGTAGTTGCCCATTCCCTAACGTAGATCTCTATGGAGAAGAACGGGCAAGAAACTCCATGGACACTCTATTAAATTTGAATACTTTTACAATAACTTGGTTACATCATTTATGTTGAGATGGTACATTATGTGAGAACGATGTAGCAAGATGTCTACGTTAAAAGTTTCCATAGTAAAAATAATTCAAGAATAAAATAATTAATTATTATATAATTGATAATAATATCAAACGGAGTTTGCATCGAGTCGGTTTGTTGTTCAACAAAATTACTGCCGAGCTGAATGTGACAATCCGAACAAATGTTTAGCACTCTTAAAATACCCTTTTTCACTAACACGACAAAATGAACACTTACAGTAATTCTTTATTTCGTTTAAATAGTAAATGGCTAGTAAATCAGACACAACATGTGTGGGTAGTTTTCTATTTTATCAAAATCATGCAATTTTGTAAGTAAAATAGTTTACATCTAGCTTCCTAACGAAAAATGTGAGTTAACTCATAATCTATTAAAACTCCGTACTCCAGGCCAGCTTATGGTCAAAGTGACACCATAGACGCTCAATCGACTGTACCCGTACCTAATTCTACCTTTATCCTATTTAATACATTTAATACATATATGCGAAACTTTGTGAGGATAGATGGATGTTTGTTACTTTTTCACGCAAAAACTACTGACTGGATTTGGATGAAATTTGGCACACAGATAGCTTATAACCTGGATTAACACATATGATATTTTTTTCCCGGTAGTATGCATAATCCAGTGGGACACTACCGATCTCCACGCTGGTGAAGCCGCGGGCATAAATATTTTAATTTTCAACAATTTGTTCACCGATACAATAAATTACAAAAATATCGGCATTCTGCCATAGACATGACAACACGTTCATTCTGTATGCCAAAGTGTTATACAACTTCTTGTTTTTCTCATATAGTTAGTTCAGTGGGCTAGTATTTTCTTTCAATACAAATGAGCGACTTAGATGTTTGCGCCACCTCGCGACGATGACTAGGTAAATAAATATTCAGACAGTTTTATTTTACGGCTGAAAAGTTTTATTCTTGCACGTCATGTTTTGTCTTGTTCTCGTTTATAATTTTATTGCTGCAAGCATTATGTCTGCTAGTGTATATTAATTAAGGCATCCTCTCAAAATGTTGTAATTCTACTGCGGTTGATATTTTTACTTTTTCTGGCTGTTTTTTTTTTCTGACGCGTACAAGTAAATCATATGGCAAAAATGGAATCCTTAATATAAATTTTATCGCATCGGTCTTTCTGGATGTCTCACACACCCATTTTGGTCGGGGACTATAATTGTCCTCCTGACCGTTTCCGGTCCATGGCCAATCTCAGAGGAGGTCATCGCCGCAGGAGGTATTATAGTGCACAAGTGTGTACGCTGGCACGGGTGCATTCTCTCATCCCTCACCCTCATAGTCCGATGGGACGGCAATCTGACACGACCGGAGAGAGATTAGGGGCAGAACCAACGGCTTAACGTGCTTTCCGAGGGTACGTAGGTATCATACCACTAACTTCCAAACATCGGACTGCTAATGAAAAATTCCTAATGGAAAAACCAAATACCTTTTGCCCGACCCGGAAATCGAACCTTCTTTGCCCTTTGTGTTCTCTTTCGAACAGTCCCGCAGCCCCGGTAGAATAAATATGCGATGTTTTCGGTTATAATTGCAAAAATTACTCTGAGTTTTCGAGAAATACTGTAACCTCGAACTTATTTTTGTCTCTGTTAAAAAACAATACGGAACAGGCGCAAATCGGTAGGTATTTATCGCCAGAACCCATCACTGTGCGTGGTCCGACATCAACTCGGCCGGTTTTTTATTCTTGTTTCAAACATGAACATTAAAATAGTTCATGCTGTAGTGTAGAGATCGGGTAAAGAAAATTAGTAATAAAGATCTATTCAAAAATAAGCTGTATTCGCTACCGTCTATAGAAAAAACCGAGTGGCTATGCGGTAATAATTATTACTGTTCACACCAAAGCGAATTTCGCTACCGTCTGTATGCACTTCTACCCACAGAGGCAGCGAATGTCGCTCAGGTCGCTCTAGCCGCGGTATTTGACACTAAATACCTGAGCGAAACCCGCGCGGTATGTACCTCTACCCACAGCGGCAGCGAATACCGCTTAGGTTTGAATAGGCCTTTAGGCGTGCTACACACTTATTCCATTCGGCACATTCGATTCGGCGGCATTTGTTGCACACAAAAGCCGACCCGAAAAATTACTACAACCATCATCATCATCTGCGTAGCCTTTTCCCAACTATGTTGGGGTTAGCTTCCAGTCTAAGCGGATGCAGCTGAATACCAGTATTAACATAGAGTTGCCAGCCTATCTGAACTCCATAAACCAGTTTGTACTGGGTAATACGATACCCCCTTGGTAAGACTAGTTGTCAGACTTAGGCTGGCTACTTGCAACGACTGTGAAAGATCTACAATTGATAGCCGGGGCCATTGGCTTACACATAGGCACAGGTTGGTTTTGGCGAACTTCGATCCGCATTCACCTTCGACAAATTGGCATGTCACTACTATTTTTTATCACCCGACTAGGCTTGGTAACTTGTTGTGTTAAGATTAAGATTATTGGATTTACCGACTTAAGGTACACACCAAAGCATGTCGGCGGCATGTCAACTGAACGCGTACGAAAATCACCGATACGCGCTGGGCTTTGATGTGTAGCGATAATGCCGACCCCATCAAGTGTGTAGGATGCCTTAAAAGTATGTACTACAAAAAGTAGGTATTACAGCAACATAGGACGAAAAGTACTACAGCGCCAAATATAAGAGAAATGAGGAACTAACTTGAAAATCCTAAATTACGCAGTTAACAGTTATCTGAGACTTAAGACTATAAAAAAACCCCGACAATGACTGGTCTGGTCGGAGAATCCTCCCATATCTATGGGTAATGAAGAACTTTACACCCTGTTCTTCATACCCCTAAAAGATAAAATACCCACTTGTAATATTCAGCCAGTCGTCTATGAAGTATGTTGTTGAGTAACTGTTGGTGGTTGCGCTCATTCGTGAGTTCTCTGTGAGCTTGCAAGTACTCCTCCCGGTCTATATGAATAGTAGTCAACGTAGCTATATTGTCTACATTATGTTCACTGTAAGCTCTCTCTTCGTCTTCGTCTTCTAGTTCCATGTGATGTACTGGAAAAATAATTGAATTCCTCGTAAATGTATCAGAATCATCCGTTAATATTCCCACGGCTACGACAGAGACCACCTCATAGGCCCAGAGCTGGTTGGTAGATGACACATGTCTTCGAAATTTTGGATCTAATGCATGCTGGTTTTTTCACGATGTTTTTACTTCACCGTTTTTCTCAAAACGCAGTGGTGATGAAATAAATTACACAAATTAATGCATAGGTTCGATCGGCCCACAACTTGTAAGTTGGGGCCGGTACCACTGTGACCCCACTGCTCTACCAAATAACTGTAATAGATGCAGAATTTTATGAGATCGACTATAACTACTGCCAAAAGTAATAGAAATAGTTTATTGAGTTACCGATGGATACAGTGGAAACAAAGCTTCCATCGCCCTCTTCACCGTCTGCCTCGGTCCTTACTTTCTTTTTTTCCTTTGGATGCTCTTTCGATGTATCCTAAACGTTAAATCGTAGGTTTAAAGCCCGCTTGCACCATAAAGCGCTAAATATGTTTAGCTCTTAAGGTATTCAAAACATCATTCTGTATGTGCCAATTTCCAACGAGTTGCATACTTACATTAATGCTACGTTAAATATGTCTAGCACTAAATTCATTATTTGTGGCTCAAGGAGGCCTAAATGTATTAATTATATTAGTGTTTCATTCATACATGGAAATAGAACATAATTTTTAGTTTTACGAATTTAGGATAATTCGATAAATAATTTATCCTAATGGATAATTAGGATAAATTATTTATCGAACTCACATTGAGCGCGGAAGCAGCTGACTAGATTTCTGCCATCACTATTTTTAAACTACCTATAACAGTTGGTTGTTTTTGATAGGTACCTTAATTGGGGCTAAAATATGAAATACCTGATAAAAATGATAAATGGTGTAAAATACCCTTAACGAAGCCAAAAGGCAGTTATCTTGCATTCTTTGCGGTATTTTTTGTACTGGACCATACGATATCAGTGCTATCCGGAAAGTTGGGAACCAAAATCAAAGCATTTATTTCAAATAGGCCAGTTACAGGCACTTTTGAATTGTCGAACCTTGCGGTTACGGAGATATCGTAGATCAAAAATCGAACTTGTTCACACGTTTTTTTTGTTATACAATTTTTAATTGTTAAACTTTACTTTTAATACCACCAAGACCACTGTACTACTCAATGCATCTATCAGCACAATGTTTGAGTGTGGTACATTGAGCGCTACCGCAAACCGTGATTTTACACACCAAAAAAAAAAGTTTTCAAGCAATAATTAGTTTGATGTACAGAATGCTTAGTTGACGGCTTCGTGAAGGGTCCCCTCCCTTTACACGTTTTATATAAAGGTAATGTATATGCAGTATAAGTAGATAACAAAATGCGTCATTACTTGCCCTAACTTAAAACACACTGAGTCAAAATCATTACTGATCAGGAAAGTTTTAACAACCGTCTTGAGCATACGTCCAAATTTAACAAAAAGTCCAAAACCAGCCAAATATTACAAAAAGGTAACTTATATTATTATTATTATAAGCCTATGTTGTCCCACTGCAGGGCAAAGGCCTCCCTTCCCTCCTTCCACATTTCGCGGTCTAGTGCGATTGTAGGCCAATCTTTTGCGAAAGAGTCCAGCTCATCCCGAAGGTAACTTATAAAGTGTCATTATTTAAAAACAACAACAATGGTATTCTAAAAACGTACAAAGAAAATACTGAGGCGAAAACGGACATGCAAAGCATTACAGGACTATAAAACTCGACTAGAATATTCCTGGGTAACGGAACGACATTTTTGGATCGTCGACATCGTAAAATAAATAATGAAAAGAACGTGCAAAGCAATGGCAGTTCGTCAGGCTAAACCCACGGACATTTATAAATGCTAATAATGAAGGCACAGGGGACAGGGTTCGTGCAAAGTTCTATGAAAACGGACATGGCGTAAGTAACAACTCGATTGCATGCAAATTCTATCACGTTAATTAAATTGAAAAAGACAAAAACGATGCGGCATACCTCGGTTCCGAGCATGATCGCGTGATTCGTTTGAATTACTCGACTTTTATTGATCTGCTTAAGGTACAACCCGAAATTATTTCACTCCATTATCTTCCCAGCGCAACATGCGAAGACTGTTGAATGGTTGTTATGGTAACTAATAAACGAGTATCGAACGGCTTTCGAAGTTTTGATGTCAGTTTGCAGATTCAAGCGGACATAAAAAATGAGGTTTTATTTTGAACAGGAAATGGCCATTATTTTATTCTTTATTAATATTATCTACTTCATAACATTTAAAACTTAACATTAGGCTGTTTAAAAATTAAATAACAGTCATGATCATCTTCCTGCCCTTGTCTCGTTCTAAATACTTGGGGCGCAACACGTTTACAAAAACCGGCCAAGTGCGAGTCGTACTCACTCGCACACAGAGTTCCGTAGCACCAAACAATATAATAAAAATATTTTGAAGGCTTATTCATGTTGCTCATTCATTCAACCGCAAAACTAAATTTGTTTTTCATAGTATGTTAATGGAAAACAAAGTTACTGCTGCAGTTTGATGAAAAAGACCCATATCTCAAAAACTAAACATCAAATCTTATTCAAACCAAGTTTCGTTTAAAGTTTTTTTTACGCTCTATAATCCTAAATATTTTTAGAATTTTCCTTTTCTAACTTTAGAAATGAGATGGGGAGGGGGGGGGCACACATTTTACCACTTTGGAAGAGTCTATCTTTCAGAAGATTGACTTAGACAAAAAATGGCTTTAGAAACCTCAATGTCATTTTAAAGACCTATAGACAAGGCACGTGTAGTTGTGATAACTTTTTTTTTTAGTTTCAGTTCCATGTACTTCCCCTCCCCTTAATCTATATATTTTATTTTTGTATAAAAACGTAAAGCGGTTCACAGAATACATCTACCTACCAAGTTTCTGTGTAGTCCTAATAGTTTCGGAATAAAGTGGTTGTGACATACGGATGGACAGACATACAGACAGACATGACGAATCTATAAGGGTTCCGTTTTGTTTTTTTTTCTTTAGTTCATCAAGTTTTATCTTAAGAATTTAAAGCACCACTAAGTATCACTCGAAAATTAGAATAGAGTAAAACTGAACGCTACGTGTTGAAGTGCTTGATGTGAAAAGTTGATTATTCTCGCTTATAGGTCATCCATTGTTACACTGATTTAAGCTAGCTATAATTCTTCAGAACACCCATCCGTGTATACAATATTTTTTGTGAAATCTAAAAAGGGTAAACGACATCCGAAACAAAACTACAAAAAAAAGTGAAAAATAACTTCAAAAAATAGCTTTCGGAACTCCGTGGCAAAAATTCAATAAAATATACAAAGTCGTCGGCTTCCGAAAGTAGAGTTATTTTACACTCTTTCAGTGTTTTTTTCGGAAGTCGGTTATGTTTTTTTGCAAAAAGTTTTTGATAGTTATACAAAATCAGAAATAAAACGAAATTACTGCAGTCAAAGTTCTGATTTTTTCTTAGCTTACGTTCATTTGTTTAGCTACTCTGTGAGTCAGAGCGCTCAGAGCGTATATCGGGTTAGGAATTCAAGAATGGATCCACGTGGCGACAAAAACATTCTTTCTCGACATGAGCGGAATGCCAGAAAGAGAGGCAGTTAGTAACACAAGACACCATCTCGTCTTGATACTTAAAATATAGGTGTATCTAACAGAACACGTGTTTATATATGTATGAGACGCTTTGCGAGCGTACGGCAAGATAACAGTCTTTAAGAAATAGTAATATCACTCCAGTATTTTTCAAAAGGGTCGACAGCAGGCAATGCACCTACCATCACCGTACATTTAACATAACATCATGCCTGCAATCCCCGAAGTGTTAGGCAGAGATGTACCTAAATAGTACACCTACATTTCGCCAGTTATGTTTAAGTTCCGTGTAATAGGGGGCGAACCTATTGCCATAAACCGGGCACTCCGTGGCTGCTTTTGAGAAATTCCTGATGGAAAAACTCAATAACACTTTGCCCTACTTGTGAATCGAATCCAGTACCTCATGCTCAGCAGTCGCGCTTGCGGTCACTAGACCAACGAGGCAGTACCATCCATTTAACACACAATAGTATCTTTCTTGTTTAAATTTAAGATTTTTGACTGTTTAATATTGTTTGTGCCAAATAAACGTATTCTGTTTCTTTCTAGGTTAAGACATTTTCAGATTTCATGCAAGGCCACAATATCTTCGAGAAGTTTTGCCTGTTTAAGCCGTTTTGATTCAAGCCCCGCACGAAGACAAGAAAATCAACATGCGACCCTGTTAAAAACTGAAAGTAAGCCCCTGCCCGGAGGTCTCCTGTTTAAAACTTTTCGTTATATGTTTAGCCTTCTCTTGAGGAGCTCGTGGCTAAATAAGAACAGCCGCTCGGGTCGATCTTTAGGTTAAACCGTACTTTCCTAAGTTGGTCTGTGGATGGGTGACCACTCATTACATACCGAGTTTCCTTTGTGCCTTGGAAAGCATGTTAAGCCGTTTGTCCCAGCCGTCATTTTTAGATCTTTGACAGTCGTTACAGGTAGTCAGTGGCCTTCAAGTCTGACAATCAGTCTTACCAAGAGGTATCGTATTACCCAGTCTGACTGGGTTATGGGAGTCAGATAGGCAGTGGCTCCATGTAAAATACTGGTATACAGCTGCATCCGGATAGTCTGGAAGCCATCCCCAACATGGTTGGGAATAGGTTAAGCTGATGATGAAGTATGGTTGGTTCCAGCTTGAGAGATGGGGTAGTTGTCAACCCAATAGGTGGTCCCTACTACTTATGTTAGTATTGTATGGTTCTTTTGCAGCATGAGTGACTTTGTCGTGAAGGCACTGTTGGTAAACATTTGTGAAATTGTCTACGGATATTGATTTAAAAAAAACAAGATGCCGCATTACAAGTATGGACTATGGCCATGCGCCAAAAATACCATTCAGCACTGTAATTTAAAGGTAAACGCACACTTATAAGATCCGAAAGAAGCAAAGGAGCTGTAAGAATCGAATTTTAGAATTATTTGT
This sequence comes from Noctua fimbriata, assembly GCA_905163415.1. NCBI lineage: Eukaryota > Metazoa > Arthropoda > Insecta > Lepidoptera > Noctuidae > Noctua > Noctua fimbriata. The sequence goes on from LR990926.1 coordinate 8,108,511, forward strand.
ATGAAATCTTATGATACCTCACAAACTTATCCGCGCCAAATCGGACGAATAGTACACGCACAGGTTACACGTATGATAGAACGTTCCGTTCAGCGCGGTCGATTCTTTCGGCGCGAACAAGTGTGCGTTTACCTTTTCTGACACAACGGAGATTTATTTTAGAATTCTTTTATGTAGGTAATCGACGGGCTACAATATAATTTTACGTTATTCTAAACCATGAGGGTCTTTAATATACTGGTGAAATCACTGCACAATTTTACGCAGAAGGTCAACCAGAGGCATAAAGTAGAAAGTTTTTGCCATCGGAACCCACCAGCAGTCCATCAGAAGTACTGGCCTTTTCCCTCACCCGTTTTTTTTAGGCTACTGACCTCTGTTGACGTTGGCAGTGTCACAGCTCAACTTTGGGCCGCTGCCAGACTTTCGACAATGCTCATCCCGAAATAACTACCGTCGAAAAGTTTATACGACATTTTTTTGTTGTAAAATGTTAAAGACTTGGACCGCAGTACATCAATCCAGGACATTACAGTCACGAAAACGTGCGATTTATTTTTTAATTTATTCATAACATTTTGTCACTTGATCGTAAACACATTTCAATTAAAGTTTAGAGTAGTTTCGTCTGTGCGAGTGTCGTAAGAGGCGACTAATGGATTAATTAGCATATTTACAATAAATCATAAAGATGTGCACTATAGCATTCTCAAGCAGTATAACAAAATAGTTCCATGTCCGTGTTTTCATCTTTTTGGGGCTGACTGTACCTCACAGGTGGCGCGCAAAGGCAGCACCCGTTCACTACGGAAAGTGGACAAGGTTTATAGCACCAGCCCCCGTAGCATTACCACCGTAGACAAGGATTTCTTTGACGGAAGAATCTACGGTGGTCATGCTACGGGGGTATAACGGGCGGGTGCGACGTAAGACGCAAGTTCGGAGAGTAAGAGAAGTAAGAATGAGATGTGCAAGTAATTACGATGACTGGAAGAGGAAGAGAGTTAGCAGAGGTTCTAAAAAGGCGAAGGATAAAAAAAGAGATAGGAAAAGGATATAAATTTTACTACTGGCGTGGAGTAGCGATGGCAAGCGGATGCTGTGGGTATAGTTTTAGATAGTGAGTTGAAAGAATGTGTGGTGGATGTTAAAAGAGTGAGCGATTGAGTGATAGCTGTGAAAGTGATTCTGAGCAATTTGGTGATAAATATAGTTAGTGTTTCGTAGTTGTTGTGTGTTGTAGTTAGTGTCCGCCGCGGAGGAGTTTGTTTTATAATATGTAGTGATTACATACGGAACCGAAACGTGGTCGCTCACAATGGGCCTTATCAGAAGGCTTAAAGTCACCTAAAGGGCAATGGAGAGGGCTATGCTCGGATTTTCCTTGCGTGATCAAATCAGAAATGAGGACATCCGCAAGAGAACCAAGGTAACCGACGTAGCCCGAAGAATAGCTAAACTGAAGTGTCAGTGGGCAGGGGACATTGCTCGCAGAACGGATGGCCGATGGGGCCGAAAAGTTCTGGAGTGGCGACCGCGAACCGGAAGACGTTGCGTTGGAAGGCCTCCCACTAGGTGGACCGATGACCTGGTGAAGGTTGCAGAGATCCGCTGGATGCGATTCGCACGGGACCGGTCAATGTGGCGACACTTGGGGGAGGCCTATGTCCAGCAATGGACGTCTTTCGGCTGAAATGATGATGATGATGATGATGTAGTGATTTAATCATTTTTCTTGTTCTTTGCGAGACGAATAAATACTTTTATTTTGTATTTATGTTTAAATTATTTTGATAAATGAGGGTGGGTGATTTAAAAAAAAAACATGATTAAGTTTTAATAGTTTATTCAATAAAAAAGAATTATATATAAGAAGAACGTACATAACATCAATACACACGATAATGCAAATATAATGAAATAAACAATACACTCTCTAGGACGCATTCCGTAACTGTTTTAACTACCCACTTTATTCCTAAGATAGCGTTTACTGCGCTCCTCGCTCTGAAATTTCTATAAATAAGTCTCCGATGTTTAGACAATAGTATTTTTATGTCGTGTTGGTCCCAACTCAATTTTTTCTTAAATGGATGAGGAATTCCTTTATTATAAATATAAGTTCCCCTTTTGTGTTTACAAAACTTATAAGAACATGTGAGTTCCATCATAAAATATTCAAACTAATTACGGAAGTCATCTATGCAAACATAATTATATGCATTAAGTATAATATACAAGTAAGTATGACTAGAATCAAGTTACACATAGTCTCATGGCAGCATAGTAATAGTACAACATATTTACACATTAAAGAAAAGATTACATTATTTTAATTAAAAAACCGCTATTTTATAAAAACACGATGCTTGACGTTAACTTCGTTAATCCTATAAGTCCGAGGCGAATCCATAAAGTTTACATACGTGTTTTTCACATTAAAATATTGCAAGCCGGTAATAAAAAATGTCGCAATAAAGATTATTTTTTCCGTCGCTTATAAGATTAACAAGGCGTACTAATAATATAAACGTCACGATTCACATTTAGGGTGTAATTAAATTCAAGGTAACAGTATCAGTCGAAATCGTCGAAGCTGAAACTGACGGTGTGTAATTATGCTAGTGATGCGACTCAAACAACTGTCGATCCAATCGGTAGAATATTGCAATTCGTGATTTCTTCGGAGAATTCCGTCGGTTTCGAAACCATTCGGGTTCAACGACAGAGTCCATCGAGTTTGATCGAAAGAAAACTTTACAAACCGATGCGCGAGGAATTTCCTAATTTCCGTCGACAACTTGTCTGAAATTCCTTATTTTATGGCTTAATTATGTTAACTAGAATAAATGGAGATTAGAATCAGCTAGTACGTTTAAGTAAATCACCGATTTTACTTTGAACAAAAGTCCATTCCGACGGATCGATCAATTTGAAATGGCAAAACGACCGGGCCGCATCACTTAGTCTTATTTTCGTAGAATACATTACATGGAAGACTTGAACATAGTTACAGCTATTGGTCATTTGAGCACTGTTCAGTAAAGATTTGAGGAAGCTTTCCCAGGACTGAAGATGTCGCGTGACAATGGTTTGCTGGAAGCGTCATCGGCCTATGATGGTGGGTTCATCAGCCATGGCCAGCTCGTCTGTTGCTGCTTTGTCACCTTTCCTCTTGCGGGAGTACCAGAGGAAAGAGGCAGCAGCGAAGAGATTGACGAGAACCACGAACCAGGCCAAGAAGAAACTGATGTTATAACTGTGGAAAAATAGTAATTAGTGTGACGCAAACCGATTACAGATTTATAAAAGTAAGAAATAGGAAAAAATGTGTGTACAAAATTCTACAATGGAATGCTTTCAACGTGAAATGATAATGCACGTATAAACAATGGACGATGTTAGCCGCACTTAACATGCATTGGTCCAATCGTATACAAACGTCTATCAAAGTAGTTAGTAGTACGTCAAAAACACATCATTGTAAACAGGAGCCAATACAATTTTCCAATAAACACACGAATGTTGTTCATTAGCCTATACGTATACAAAGTCATTATTAAACAGTTATTGTGAAACTAAACTTATGGACTGTGTGAAGGATGATGTGTGTCGGAAGTAGGTGACTGCTGAGATGACGAGTAGTAGAGAAGTGTGGAAATAAATTGGAAAAAGAGCAAGAAAAATGATATTTAAACAAGGTGGCGACGACAATACGACAATAAATGAAAACACTGCAGCACTGGTAATACTAGTTCATAGAAATATTTGTAAACTACCAAATAAATCCTAACAACGAAGTAAAAAAAAATGTTAACCCTTCGGTGCTAGCCTATAAAATAATTTCCTACGGCTATACATTCGATTGAATTTTCGTATGCAGATTGGGAACGCCGAGCGCCGTGAGGCATACGCAGTTTAATTTATTGTCGTATTGTCGGTGCCACCCTGTATAATGAAACTGTGGTCTATAACAATACGGGCTGAAAACTTCAATACTTACTAATGGTAGGCCTTGTCGGGGTAGACAAATTTCACGTTTTTCTTCATATGATCCACGGAAGACATCATAACTTGCACTACCACGAATGTACACGATGCTGCAACAAAGAATATCATGCTATGAAACTTTACCCAAATAAAATAAAAATATGAAACCAAAACAGTATAGTTAACATCGAGAATGTTGACGGCACGGTTGGTGTAGTGGCTGAGCGATTGGATATTACGCTGCGTGTTGCGGCTTCGACCCCGCATGGAACAAATTTTTGTATGACTTACAGGTAGCTATTCCGGGACTGGCTGTTTGTGTATGCGAGTTTAAATATTTGTAAAAGCACAACACGTTACAGGAAAAAATCCTAGAATGTAGGGCCAGGTTTAAAACAAAAATACAATATGTTAAAAAAACCCTGTCCGATCCGAAAGGAGCATTTATGTATTTATGCCAATAACATTGCCAAATATAAAAGAAACATAAATTATTCAGAAAAGTAAAAATATTAATGAATTATAAAATTCTTCAGCAGTCTTCTCTTTATTCTTTGAAACTATACTTTCATCTCATTGGTCAGATTGACCTATCTAGGGACAAGCCACCTGGAGAAAAAGCTTAAACCAACCTTCCCCATTAAATAATCAGAAATATTGTTAAATACTTACTGCTAATGAAGTGTATGCCCGCGGCAAGACGCTTGAACATATACCGAGGGTTGTGGAAAGTGTACACGGAGAAGCCACAACCCATCGCCATGACGAACAGGCTAATGATACCGAACGATATCATAGTCCGTACGTAATCTAAACAAAGGAAAATATTCATGTAAATGCATTTAAAGATATTTGTCGGATTGTCCGGATTTATTCCGTTAGGCTCGTACATTATGTGGGCAGAAGATGGGTTTCGTGCACTGGAAACACACTGGGTGCGATACACTGTTTTTTATTAAACTAACAAACTACATGAAATTACAATTTAACACGATATCACGTGGCACAATGATCAGACGCTCAATGTCCTCCTAGCTGCGAGCTCAAAACATCACGACTCTGTAGAAGCGCGCTATGGTGTGGGTAGACTTGTCACTACTGGCGCGCTTGTACCAATGACCGACCGACAGACAGACAAACATACAGACATGACGAATATAGAAGGGTTCCGTTTTCTGTCATTCGGCTACGGATCCCTAAAAAGGCGAATACGAAACGTCGATCTCCTCCAAATTTTTGTGATATAATCGGTCTGAGCTGCAGCCGTCCCTATCGCACTGTACGGGACCTGCTTGACGCAGCGCAACGGCAATAGTTTCTTCAAATATCTATTTTTCAAATTCCTCGTAGGCCCCGTCCCCTCTTAACACAAGTACAGTACTGATTCCATTCATCGATCATTCTTTGTCCAATGTCCAGTCTATTTATCTGTGGAATGCGCTTTCCCATCAAATCAGGATTGCAACCAATCGTTTATCTTTTAAAATTATTACAGTTCGCGAGTAGATTCGGAAAAAGCTGGCAGCATTGCCACAACATTAATATTTTCCCCATTGTTTGTCTCTTTATTTTAGTATATACGTGTTTAGGTTTATTTACATATACAAAATCTTAGTATTCAATTAAAATTATTTTCAGATTTAAATACCTACCTCTGCTTGTCTCGGCATCACCCAAAGATTGACTGGTAGAAAATGTCTAAGGCATTAAATCCGCCGCTGTACTATGTGCTTGAAGTGTTAAATAAATAAACACCATGGCATAGTGCGAAACAGCGGAATATGTACGATTTATATCTGGTACAAAAGACTTGACCTGCCTTTGTTACCTGATATTTGATTCGAAACAGAACGTTTTAACAGCGAATAATCTAACGGGGTTGCATCTTTTTGCAGTGTCGCAATGAGACCCGAAGCCTTTACACGCCTGCGGCACGGTAATAATATCTACAGTACTGTATCTTTATACAAATGGTCGAAACGCGAGTCATACCTACACGCCTCGAGTCTGGTACCCACTTAGTACCCAAGAAGTCACGAATGCGCCGTACTGACGAACGAACGTTGTGATGGTTTTGTAAGTAGTAAGCGTGCGATTTGTGAATATTTGATTGAAATAAGAATTTTTTATTTCGTAATTTGTTTATTTTTTAATAGGTAGGTATTTTGCTTTTTCCACTGAGTAAAATACCTGGATTGATTAATAAATAAGTGGATAGGGTGAAAAAAGTGACACACAAGTGATTTAGGTACCTACGCTCGCTTTAAAAAAAGTCTCGAATTTATATTTTTTATTAAATCTACTAATCAAAAGACACAACTTGTATTTTTTATTGATTTTTTATTTTAAAATCGTTCCAATTTTCGCTACGATAAGTAGTTATCACCCCGCACTATCGTACTGTATTGTGATTTTTACCGCCGATTACCGCGCATTTTATCAAAACTTTTGAAATAAATTGGTAATTAACGTTATTATACTAATTTTAATGTTATAATTATTATGTTTTAGTTTAATTTTTATGATGAATTCGATGCGAAAGGCAGAGAGCATTGTTGTACAGGCGCCAGCGCATCAAATTACTACAAACTGTCAAAGAAGATCGGCATACTGAGGCTCTCTTAATTTCAGAAGCGTCCATTAATGGAAGTATGTATAAGTACATTATATAAAGAAATTACGGGAATTTTGTTTCCATGTAATATCTTTTTTTATTAACCTGCACAAAGTAAAAAATAAAGATACAAATATTTGACTAAATCAGAACATCTAATGCAATTGTTTGCAATATCGAAAGGTAGAAACAGTGACGAAAGCAGTGGAGTTACCATATTCAATATTATATTTAATTTCTAATTCTATAATAATACTAAGTAGCAGGATTTTGGTGGTAGTAATAGTGAGTATCATGAGACCTTTGCTAACTAGTATTTAAGGCAACCCGATAAGTTTGCTGCGATAGCTCATCTGTTTAGTCCCATCAAATCTAAGCCATTTTGGCTAAGACTCCTCCTATCTTTGAAGAAAATTAAGGGATTAATTCTGAAGACCATCACCAATAGGGTCAGTACATTATCCTTATTCATTTTTTAGCAAATGATGAACAATTAAAAAAAAAATTATATACTTACTAGCTATATTTATATCATACGCCAGGTCACGTGAGCGCGTCGAAGGTTGTGCTAAATAATTGGTGCATTCTGTAAAGACAGAAACAAATTAATAACACTATCATAAGCAACAAATTAATATCGGGAGATAGGCTAAGTTAGGCACATCAATGCTCACATGGGGACACAGGTGACCCCAAATCTTAAGATATATTTTTAACATTTAATGAATATATAACTAAATAAAACTTTTTATTATTAAAGTGCTTTATTATTTTTATAAGATTTAAACAACATGAATTAAGTAACTAATCAACCATAAAGTTCGGTAGGGCCCCTTTGGGGGTCTGACACTCGAACCTCCGCTGGATTGGTACCGGCCCCGGAAGAGGTCTAGCGTTTAAGTCATCCTCATTATTTATGTAAATATTTAATATTCTGATTATCAAATTCTATGAGTGTGCGTTAATTAAGAGAGTTGGATAAAAAGTTCATATGTCTTCGCCATTAAAGCTTCTGTATGTAGCGCGCAAGTTTCTTAATTTACCCTTTAAAAATACAAATGCGATCGCCATTTTGCTGGCCGCGGCTAAAAATCATAAAAATTGTGGTTTTCGGACATCCAAGCTCCACTATGTTGAGAATGATTAACTCATTATTAAATTATGTGACGAATTAATCCACAGTTTTTGAATTTTGATATCTAAAGTCGAAGTTTCGCGCCAATCGTGCGTGTTTACACTTTTATTTTTCACATTACGTCACACAGACAGACCCGTATAGACTCGATAACAAATATGACAAATATCATTCCAAGAATTATAAACAACATGAAAATGCCCAGATCTTAGCGTAATTTACTAATACGGGACCAATAACTCGTAAATTTAAATTTCGATTTCGAAATTCGAATCGTAATTGACGACCATTTTTTTAAAAATTATTGTGATGTGTGGAAGCGATTATTTCAATCTATTCGTTTTTTGTAAATTTCGATAATCGAGAAATTAAATTATGGAATTGAAAAAATCGATAGATGGAAATTAAAATAATTTTATTTTAAGCGTAAATAGAATAAATAAATACAATAATATTTTTTTAGCCTTTTCTTTCTCATTGCGGGGCAAAGGCATTCCAATTTTATTTATCTTTTGGCTTCTCCGACTAATACCTTTAATAGTCAATATTATTTTATACTTAATAAGCTTGGTTTAGTAGCAACCAAACTATTTTTAAGAAAACTCTACAAATGCGAGTAGGGCTCTTGCCCTGAGGGTTCTGTCGCATAGCTATTCACGGCCTATGATGGATAACCTGAACTTTGCAGTTGTTAGAAGAGTTTTTAGAGTTGACAGTGAACCGTATTCAAAGAATAAACTAATGTTGCTTCAGGAAACGTCTTATGCATTGCCGCAATCGGCACCGACCAACACGACCGACAGTCTTTTGACATTAAGTATGTCGGTCGTTGTCACGAGGTCTTTGCTCAGCAGTGGGAAAACATAGACTAAACAAAAAAAAAGTTTGTTCTAATCTAACACATAACCGACAAAACACTACCAATCGATACACAATTTTGTAGGAATAAATATAATTTATCTTTGGCGGATCAAACCAATTTTTTTTTACTATGACTCCAAGATTCTATTTCCAACCTTCAGATATTACTAAACAAAATTCGCAATAAATGATAATACTTTAAAACACTTAAGTATAAATTTGAAATGCGAACGCATTCCTAATTTAAATTTTGAAACAAAAAAAACTCAAGCGTGCGTACTTATTATGTAATCAATCCATTACCAGATTTTGTATTTGATTGAATTGTGAAACTTTATTACATACTAAATCTCACGCTGCTAGAAACGGAAAGTTAGGAGACCATCTATAAGTTTTTAAAAGAAAGGTAATCATTAGAATGTTTACTTAGAAGCGGATTATATTTTTGGGATTACACATTTCAGTGTTTCTTATCATTTATAAGAAACACTGAAATTGTCATTATGTCATTCATTCATTTATAAATCTCCTTCTCTTGAAGTCAACCAAAAGCATCGAATAATAACTAAATAAAATTATTTAAAAAGATAGCATAAAAAGATTAATTTTAAAATTAAATAATTGTTTGAAATTATAACAAAGAGTTTTTATTCCGTTTCAACTCTTTTTTTCCAAACTCGATTTCATTGCGAGTATCGATTAGGCTTTATGCAACTTTATAATCGAATGATGAAACTTTGGATTAAGATCAGCATTAGAGTTTCTAGTAATATTTGTCAAGACTTTGATCGTGTTTTTTCATGAAATTATGTATAAACAATAGTAAAAATAAGAACGCAGATAGAAAGTTACTGTCTTTATTTTTCCCTTTCAAGTTTTTTTAGCAAACGAGAAAGTTCTCTAAATACATTATTTCTAGTGCATCTAAGTTACCTATTTTTTGGAAGGGTGTAGTGGTACGTAATTTACACATATTTAACAATTGACTGACGCCGTTTTACCGACATTAACACGTTATTGGAGATATTAACCACAAACTTATCGTATGTGACAGCTGCCGCGACATATTTTTCATAATAAAATCGAATGCTGAAAGTTCACGAAAATTCTTGAAATTCATGACAATTCGCATCACCCCGCCAATTCAGCTGATGTGTCATGTGTCAAAATCTTGTCGTGCTTAATGGTTAAACAAAAACAAACTAAATTAAAATAATCATCAAAAATTAACAATTTGTAGGTACTTATACTGAGATCAAAGTTAAAATTTATAAATATTTTAAGGAACTCTCCGAATCACTTTTATTACACTGTTGGCACTGGCTGTTGGCATTTCAGAGTGCTCATTACACACAAATTTGGTGCATTTTTTTATTGTTCGGTAAATGCTTCGATTTCACTAGCACTATCGTGATCACTTTGTGTTATCTCAGGCTCAAACTCAGAGTCAGAATCTGACCCTCTACTAAAATTCAAACTTCGACGCGAGTTATGAAGATAGCGGGGGCGCGGGGGAATTCGGACTTGCTTGCTTCTGTTTTTAATGCGAAAGTGCTTTGACCCCATGCGAGTAATTAAGGGTTGAGCAAATTTTTCTTGCTTTATCGTGTGGTTAGTGCCTAAACTGTAGTCAGCGTTTTTATGCCGCCCATGGGCGTCTGACTTGGCATAACAAACCGTCAAGAAATATCTCGCAGGCATGCTGGTTCCCTCCCGATGTTTTTCTTAAGCCAATTGCCTACCTACTTAAAATATATTATATTAACTCAATGTAAAAACTCTGAAAACCAGTCTTACCAAGGGTATCGTATAACCTAGCACTTACTGGGTTGTGGAAGTCAGATAGGCAGTCGCTCTGAGCTGCTGGACGCTAAATATGTCATATAAATCTATATTGTCTTGTAAGCCCGTAATTTTGTAATAATGCTAGCTATTAAAGTTCAGTAATCTCCACTTAAACATTTAATATGTTATGTGACATCTAAACCTATTTCGCTCGCTACAGTAGGTCATTGTGTGCTAGTGCCTATAAACCTATGGATGTTTTACGTCGCCTACTACCGGACATTTTCTGCTTAACGCCCCCCGGTTATGGGCGCCTGGTACTAGCTGCTGGATAAGAGGGGTTCGTATGCGATTTATTCCACTGCGGCAAGAATACCTCGGGAGCTTACAATGGCCGTAAATTGTGTATGGAACTGTGTATTGCGAAATTTTCTCGTTTTTAAGCTAACTACGTATAATCCTGCACTTGCGGCGTGTGGTTTATGAAACATCATGTAGTTTTAGTCAGAATTCCAACTTAGATTCCCAATACTTAATCAACCATTTACTTTTAAGGAATTATATATATATATATATATTATATATAGCTTAATTACTACATACAATTAGGAATTACTTGTTCTCCCTGTGATCATTTTTTTGTTCTAAACTACACCTGGGAACCTTCTAGTTACGGAGATCATCATCATCTGCCTAGCCTTAGACTGATGTCAGACTTTTTGGGCCACTGACTACCTAACGACTGTCAAAGATCTACAAATGACCGCCGGGACCAACGGCTTAACGTGCTTTCCGAGGCACGAAGAAAACTCGGTATGTAATGGATGGTCACCCATCCACAGACCAACCTAGGCAAGCACGGCTTAACCTAAAGATCGACCCGAGCGACTGTTATTATTTAGCCACGAGATCCTCTTCTAGTTACGGAGAAATTGGGGGTCAAAGTTCCAACTTTTTCAAAGTTTTTTTTTTAAATACGTGCATTTTACATTTAAATGTAAAATTTCATGTCTTTAAGAACAGCGGCTTAAGCTGTGCGTTGATATATGTCTGTCAGTCAGAACTTTGAATTTTATATTGGGGGATGATTTTGGAAAAACTGTGATACACATTTCTCATAATTATAATTGAAGAAAATTTTGAAGTCAATCGACCTCGAGAATGAAAAGTTTCACAGAAAATTCAACACCCCATTTCAGCCTCTTAGGGGTGGAATTTCAAAAAAACCTTTGTCTTAGTGGATAAATATTCTTCACAAAGAATACACCTTCAAAATTTCATGTCTCTAGGATCAGCGATTTGGGCTGTGCGTATATATATAAGTCAGTCAGTCATGACTTTGAATTTTCAACATACAACCTGAGACCGACCTGTAAAGAAAGTAAAAAAAAAAAAAATTTGCGGGCTACCCTTTTTTTTTTTTTTTTTTAGGGTGGGAAATCATCAAATGACCCCCCCCGCTCTGGGCGGAGCGGAAGGGAGTGTCAGACTTGTACTGACTAAAACCCATCCATGTTCCTTCTTTGCCCTTTGTGTTCCAGGGCCGCGGTATCTCTTTCGAACAGTCCCGCAGCCTGGCGTTTCCACCTTAAAGCGATCTTTTCAAGACAACTTTAGCCTAACCGCCTTAACCTTGAAATAGTATATCGTTGTAAACAATATTAATTTTATTTATTATCTACTTCTGGTTGCCTCGAGATCTTTTCAATAATTGAGTTCTGTTAAAACCGTACTACTCAGAGATTATTGTTTGCGACATTGGCAGTTTGTATATTCAATTGTGAGGGAGTGAGAGTGCTTATAATGTATGTTTCTGAAAAACTATAATTTATTTCTTGTAGGCCACGGGGGTGAAGCCGCGGGTCGAAGCTATACAAGTATTGGTATATTCAGGTGTTCTTCAAGTTCAGTTCACTTCTTCGTTTATTTTCGTTGGCTTATACTTCGCGACTTTAAAGACATATTGTGCAGTGCTTCAATTTAAGCCCACAGCGTGGGTTAGTTAGTTAGCTAACTGAATAATAAATCATGAAACCAAAATACATTCGATATATTTTTCACTCACAATCGGCATTAAATTTTATCGATACCAAGACAAGTTAATTTTAATCCAACAAACGATCGCTATTTATGTATCCGTTTGAGTTCTCTTGGTTACGAGAGAAGTAATAAATTTTAATGTCAAAAGATTAGATCACCGAGTTAAATATTGCGACTAAGGTTCCTGTGATTTATGTATTTTGAGATGGTCGCATAATACATATCAATCCGTCTTCAATTGTATTAATTAACGTTTTACGAGTTGCTTCTTCATTTAATAACCTCGTCTATTATATATACCCTGTTTTAAGCTTTCACGGTTTACAACTAAACTTATACTGTCAATTACGGGATATCTTCCGTGATTCTTCATTATTTTGAGCTCCCGATATTTGCAACAGCGTCGAAATATCGGGAGTTCAAAATAATGAACAATCACGGAAGATAGCCCGTAAGTGACAGTAAAAGTATCGTCTATTATTCCTATTTTTAATAGGTTACGGCATATTTTTCACCGTCGACGAGACAGCGAGGACCATTTTCTCGCTCAACAAATGTAAGTAAAACGGATGTAGGTCCTGTGTTAGTAAAAGAGATACATTGATTGTTGATTGTTAACTGTTCACACTGCCGACGACAACTCTCTAGTTTTTCACAATGACTAGAGCTTTCAAATTAATAAAAACATCGCTAAGCGTCCTTCGCTTGGCGATCACAACACTTGCTCAGAGACTCTCGCTTCGTTAGGCGCAAATTATACAGAAACAGTGTAAGGTGAAGGCGTGGCGCAGGCGCAGCTCAGGCGTGGAATTTAAAAGGAAACTAAAGAACGGCGTGCCTGCGCCGCGCCGCGCCTTCATCTTACACCGTTTCTGTATAAATCGCGCCTTAGGTAGGCATACCAGCAACTCATTGGGCGTTCATTTAGTGTCTCTTAGTGTGCGTCAAAACGTCCGTCTGTCACAAGTGGTGTTCAAATACTACTATCCAGATTACTAGAACTTGAGGATTGCCAGACATTTATGAGCGAATGGAAATGGATGGTGCTATTTAAATTTTATTTCAGTAACAGTATGTAGGTAGGTACTTCTGTATCTATGTGCTTAGCGTTTCGATCGACTGAGCAATATAAACAATTATCTAATGACTCAGTGAATTAGCCGAAGATTAATATCGACTAGTCATGCTTATTTTCGAAGAAAAATCTTCTAAATACTTTTTAAATTACAGATTGGACATGAAGTTTGTTGAATTGAACCCGTTGTCGACTATGCGATGTGAGTTAACATCGACAACGTCGGTCAACCTTATAAAACCCAGTACTCCAACAGCAAAACACACTTTCCATCACAATCTACCGTCCTGAGGGCATAAACAATCAATCATTACTTATTCTAAACATTGGCATTAGCGAAAATATGGAACAGCACTAGGTACTTAACAATAATAGAAAGTGCAATCTAAATCAAACTGGCAACGAACCATATATTATTCTTGAAGCTATAAGCATTTAGATACTTATAGATATAGCAGTTGTTAGCAATGTGTTGAATTACTAATGAAGGAGACTGATGCCAAGATATGTATGCTATTGTAGGGAGGGCCCAATTGGCGCTTTGTATAATAATACTTTTTCTTTTCAATAATTATAAATGGGTAAAATGATTTCTCTCTAGCTACAAGATGTGATTTTCTTGAAATTTCAAAAGAAATGTAAGCTTAGCTCAACCATAATTAACAACAAAAATCCAAAATGGTTCTAGTTAATGAGAAATGTCAAAATTAATATTTGAATTGAAATACAAGTGATGTGTTAGCTTGGATGCGCCAGACCCTACCTGAAGATGCCAGAGTAACAAGATAGTTTATATTTCTTAGATGAAATACACGCAAGAACGTTTAACGACTAGTGGAAGTCGGGCAACTCGTAAAGAAAGATAATTATGTTCCTCGCTACGCAACTGCACTCTGTTTTGTAGGTATGTTGGTATTACACGTACACCGTTCCCAGTTTCACAGTTTCTCTGCTTTACTTTATTTATCAGATTTTGCCCGCGGCTTTGCTCGCGTTAATTTAGAATTTGACAATCAATTCGGGGTCTGCTTGTAATAATATAATTTAATCATGGTTCGAAAAACACGTGGCGCCATCTATTATCATAAGAACGTTATTATTGTTTTCCTCGGGAACATTACATTTTTTCGGGATGAAAGTTACCCTATGTCCGTTTCTGTATACCTGACAACGCATATGCAAAATTTCAGGAAGATCGATTCAGTGGTTTAGGCGTGAAAGGGTAACAAACAAACATTTCGCATTTATAATATTAGTAAGGAAAGGATTACACAAGTTGGAGCCATCCAACTTATTGATATCCACGGATTTGGGCAGTTAGCGACTCGAAAGAACCAATCTGGTATTTTTATCGATGACTATAAATCTTATTGTGTGGGCAGTAACTGTTTACTCTTTGTGAACATTTTGACGGTTTCCGCTGCTATGCGAGATTCCTGGTAAGTTGTTTTTTCGGTCGTTATCGTGAACACCTGGTTTAATGATTTAATAATAACGCAGTTCATAGCTGTTAACGTTTACTAATTTATATGTAAAACATATACCAGTCAGCCACAAGAATAAACAGACTGAATTAAACAATGTTGGAAGCTGTAACATTACTTCGAGTAGGTAAGAAACTATGCTCGAAATAACGCGTAAACAAAGAAAGCGTATAATGAGTTCGTGACGTCACTTTATTATAGGATTATTATACTCCATTCATTATATGTAGACGTAACAACGATATTATTTACCCTAACGTTTTCACAAAGCAGTGGTAAAAATATTTTTATTGCAAACCAATGTGAGCTTTAATATTATGATCATCTTCAGCCGGGTTTAGCAGAGTGGTAATGATTTTTATTAGAGTCCTACTACTACTAAACTATCGGCCGATAGAAAGTCAGCAGTCTGCGAGAACTCTTACAATCAAAACGCGGCATGAGGTAACTACCCGCGGCGCGACTAAAGTATTGTCTGTGTTTGGCCCGGAATACAAAGAGCGCTTTTAATAAAACATGTTGACATCAAAACACAATTATGTGCTAAAATCTGGGTAGTTTTTCTTGAACAAAAAGCTCTTGTAATAGTTGGAAGCAGTAAATTAATTACCTATGGGTTTAAAAGGACGAGTAACGAAGCCGAGAGTCACACGTAATTGCGATATTTTTTTTTAGTTCTAGACTATACCTGGGAACCTTCTAGTGACGGATATATTTGCATTCCAATTTTTAAAAAGTTTTTTTTTATACAAGTTTATAATGTGTGTATTTAGGGTACGATGGGGCTGACATATGCATTGCAATTATAAATGTCACAAAATAAATAAAGAAAAAAAAAAGTTTACTTGAAACGCCTCCACGACCCTCGTACCATCGGCACAGTGTTTTGAGTGCATTACATTGAGTCCTACCGCAAAACGTGATCACCCAAAAAAAAAAGAGTCGTTTCCCGGGAAATTTGCGTAGAGTTACTTAGTTGATTTACAGAATACTTGGCCGGCGTTTTGAAGGGTCCGTTTAAACCTTGTATATTTAAATGTAGGAACTACCCATAATTAGTAGTGACCCGATTGTGTAGACTCAATACTGGAATATGTGGTAATACCCTTAAGAAGTGACTTGACGTTTACGGAAAAAAAAGAATTGCAATAAAAACGACCGACTTCTAAAAACTACTACTACTACTAAAAAAAAACACAACACACCACCACCGCCATCACTAAAAAAAGACTCAATGCATAAGATTTGCTTAACTGAATGATAAAAATAATAATGACTGTGATATATGCAGTATTGATTAAAGTGAAACTAGAATTCGTCGATAAAACGGTTTTCCTGAGGACTTACACTTGATTCAAGGCTACAATAGGGGTCTCATTTAACATCACTTGCGGGGCGTCTAAGTTCAGCAGCATATGTTGTTCTAAAAATACGTCAATTTACTGACGTAGACACCGCTAAATTGGTCTATTTTAGTTACTTTCATAGTATAATGTCTTATAGTATTTTGTTATGGGGACGGGCTGCAGACATTGAGTCTATTTTCATTCTGCAAAAAAGAGCCATTAGAGCCGTATACAGTGTGTTTGGTTAACGGTTACCGACATTTTATATTATACTCGTTTCTATCGACAAATACACGTTTATAAATACTCCTTTTTTATGATGAGAAATCATCAAATGACCCCCCCCCCCCGCTCTGGGCGGAGCGGAAGGGAGTGTCAGACTTGTACTGACTAAAACCCATACATGTTCCTTCTTTGCCCTTTGTGTTCCAGGGACGCGGTATCTCTTTCAAACAGTCCCGCAGCCCTTATAAATACTCCTAACCCAACACCCCGCGAATGGCAGCCATCTTGTACAATTTGTTTTTCTATTTGAATTTCTTTTAAACATATCAATAATTACAAAACACATAATAATTTTAAACATATTCGTCGGATCATTTAGTTCCCTTCAAATGGTTGAGTTGAATGGTGCTGATCCATGCGTCATGTTCGGGAACGGGCCCTGTCAGTTGTGACTGGTGATCTCTTAGTTGCCACGGCTTATTTAAATTAATTATTTTATTTTTTAATTTATTTTTTTGTCTTTACTATGGACACTTTTAACGTGCACGTCTTGCTACATCGTTCTCACATAATGTACCATCTCAAGATGAATGATGTAACCAAGATTTTGTAACAATATTCTGATTTATAAGAATGTCCATGGAGTTTCTTGCCCGTTCTTCTCCATAGAGATCATAGAGATCTGCTTTGGAATAGGCAAATACAGTACTTACACAGTTTTTATGCCTCGTGACTGGGACTGTAGCTACATTTCATTGTTGTTTTTGTTTCGACCATTCAAAAGTGCCTGTAACTGGCCTACTTGAAATAAATGCTTTGATTTTAATTTTGAATAAAGAATCTATTTAAGTGAAAAGATTGTTATAACTGCATAAAGTGCTAATATAATAAAGTAATAAAAACGACACAGTTGATATAAATAAACGTTTACGACCGCAAAATTTATAACTCTCATAAAATATAATACGGAAAAGTGTTACTCAAAGTCACATACCTAATATATCACCAGAAAAATATGCTGCATATAAATCGCATCAAGAAAGAAAAGAACATCGTGATAATAATCAGACAAAATTACTCGAAATTGATCTTTCGAGCTTAGTATTCTTCAACGCAAATTTTGTAGTTTAAACCCTCCGCGTGTTTGTTAGGGTCTGGCAGATTCCCCAACGGCATTTTATATATATCATTCAAAGATTTTTTTAAGGCGCAGCTCTAAATTGCTGGGCCTTATGAACCACTCAAAGACTCTCCCTAATACTGCAGTCCGATTCTGCTTCGTTGGTAGATTTGAGATTCTAAAGTTGATGTCAAAACTACAGCTCAAGCTACATCCACCAAACTGTTTCGGCGGATGTATCTACATTAATATGCGAGCGCTATGCTGGTGAGTAGGCTGCAACCTGTCCCGCTCCGCACCGGGGTGTTACCTCTTAAGCTGACCATTAAATAGTGTATAGCGACCTAGCCAATTTGATAGACGTGTGTCACTTCACTTCCACACCTACTATTGTACCTAACAATAACATTAAGCCTTTATTCCTGGGGGATGTGGACCCCCACATCCCCTTTAATATAGCCCGCGACATTCAAAATTCTTACATTTTCTGCGCATTGCTAAATTATCGTTTGACAAGTTTGAGGTGACATGAGGAAAATGTCATGAGGAAGGTTTTGAGCACGAATGTGGATGGCTATAAAAGTTGAGGAAGACCAAATAAACGATGGATGGACTGTGTGGAGGATGATATGGCAAGCAAGGAGGTGTGTGATGAGATGAAGAGTAGTATGGAAGAAGAACGCGCTGATCCTAAATAGATTGGGATACGGGCAGAGGAATGATGACGAAGAGAGTTTGACAAGTTCTCAACTTCAAATTCTCAATTTAAAAATCGGGTTCGAGTCGATCACATCACAATGATAAATCAATCCGTCAGACTTATGCACTTTACGAACATCTTTACTTCAAAAAACAGTGGTGTAAATCATTGGAATGTGGTTTTATCTCACTATTTTAAACAAAAGTTTGTATTTGAATGAAGAACCACAGACGTGCTCGTAGTCACGTATTTTAGCTATTAATGAAAATGCAAAAGTTTTTTTTACTGTGAATAAAATAGACGATATTGAAACATGTATATAAAGGTAAGCATTACCAGGAAGGTCTTTTATTGCCTAAACAAAATTAAAACAAACAATCAAAGCCGCTGCCATGTTAATCTACAAAATTCTGCCTGTAACAACTATTTCTTGCTGATTAAATAAAAAAATATATATAATAGTAAGACATTGTTGAAAACGGCCTATAGACCAACACGTGTGCAACCAATTCAGTAATTCCATTTATATTTGTGGTTTTTGCTATCAATTATAACTATCGAACGGACACTTCTGCATCTCGTAAACCATTTAAAGTGGTTTCACGACTTTATTCTCAATCGTATCCCGCAGCGCCATATTTGTTCATAACAAGTCTGCACTTTCAGCGCTAGATTTGTAGGTAACATGTTTTGTTCCAAATACATGTAGCGGTCAAACGCGCTGAGTGAATCAAGTTATGATTATGACGAAAGATATATCACATTGTTAATACTAGTTTGACAGTTATCAGTTGATGAATTATTGACATAGTCTTTAACGTTTGGAAACGTAGTGAATAAAGATAAAAACTTTATTCGCTACGTTTCCAAACGTAATTTTTTAAATTCCTGTACGCACGACGGCCAATCAAGCTATACAAAACCAGTTTATGCGGATCTCTCATCGTATAGAAAATCTATACAAAGCGAGGCCAAGTTATACTGGAAATTTACAGCTTCATGCGCCGCCGTGTGTACTTATTATAATTATATTTAATATTTTTTTCATCAATTTTTCATTTAAATGTAATAAATCAAAACTTTTTCGTTGTTCCTGGAAACCGGCGTATTAATGCTATGCTTTATTATAACCTAAAAAATCCGAAAGTATTTTGGATTTTTAATAATTATCAGAAGTGTCCGTTGATTTAATTTGATTTCAGTTGATTATAGTCATCGTATAGAACACGGAAAGAAATTTTGCATGGCTGTTGCTCCTTAGGCAAATACTGTATGGCTGCTGCACAATGCCCCCAAAAAAACTTGGTACCTACTTAGTAAATTACAATTAATTTGGCAATATTACGTCCTAACAGATGCATCGTGCATCTGTAACCGAACTAGACAATGCTTGTAATTGGCATATCAGCGGCAATCCCCTCGAAATATTTTAAAACAATAACAGCCAGCCAAATGCAGTTGATGAGCTGTACTACGTTACTGCATATTCTACAGCGTAATTAACAAAAGGGATGGTATGGGACACCTTGGCAAGAGCTCGATGGCTCGATTCAATTTTAAAATCGGCGGAAAATGAATGGACTGAAAAAGCGAGTGACAAAATAATATGTGGAGGAAAATGGACGAGAAATAAATAAAGATAATTATTAATGTCAATTAAATTAAATTTAGTACTGGATTTTTTACCTAGAAATTATTGAAAATAATTTTTATTTAATTTTGAATTTTATTGTCAATAATAAATTGCACGCTATCTAATCCTAATATAATTGTAAATTGAATTTTATTAATGAAATAAAAAGGCTTAATTGTTATTATTATGGGCACCTTATTAGCCATTTTACCCGACTACGACATAGAGTTATGTTTTCAGCCCGTATGTATGTTAATCTGCACGATTATTATTCATTATTCATCATGATCCTCCAAAGGTGTACTTAGTATTTACACCCACATTCTGCCAATTATGTTAAGTCCCATGTACAGTCGCCATCAGATATATCGTAGCGGTCGAGGTACTCAAATATTTCGGAGCAGAATTACTTTTCAATAAATTCGAATTACTTTTCAATATATTCATAAATATCGTCGCTGCTCTTATATTTATGACAAATTGCTTGTTCTGATGTTATTGACCATTTCTAGTGTAACGAATTTATTGAAAACTAATGCTGCTCCGAAATATTTGAGTACCTCGCCCGCTACGATATATCTGATGGCGACTGTAATAGGGGGTGAGCCTATTGCCATGGACCGGGCACAAATCCCAACTCTGTGACTGCTACTGAGAAATCACTAAGTGATATTGGTGGACCCAATATCACTTTGCCTAATCTGGAAATTAAAACCAGGACCTTACAATCATGGTCAGCAATGGCGCTTCGTCACACTAACCAACGAGAGAATCTAAGCGAATGAACTAACCTTAATGAATATTATTTATGGTCGCGCATACGTATAAATTATTTCGTAATAAATTATTTCTGATTCCTGGCTTCATATAACTATGTGGTATTAAATTCTTGTGTCCGTTGATATGCTATGACAGCAATATAAATGGTTTAGGACAAAGCTTAATGAAACCAGACTAATGCCTCGAAAGAATATTGATATCGTGACATAAATATTCCTGATGTTATTAAGAAAAGTGTAACTTAGAGCATTCTTTCACACTCAAAAATGTTTTTTTTTATTGCTAGTAAATAGAAATTTTTGTTTTGTGATACAGTACTAAAATTTAATATTTTCAACATTTTCACGTTTTGGGGCATTTTCAAAAGCTTTCTCGTAGCCGGCGGAAACCAATTAAGAAATATTGGCCTAGTTGCTTGCTACAGATAATACATCCGGTACTTAGAATGGTTTCAGACTAGCGTATTTTGTGGTGCGTATCGTTTTTCATGTGCACGTGCGTGACGCGTTTATTTCGACAAGTCCGAGCAAACATGCCCGGAGGTGTCTCAACAATTCGCGCTTAGATGGGTTTATAAGCGCGTCAACTCACTCGCTTCCAAAAAAGAGTTAATACGCGCCGAAAATACGCTGATCTGAACCCATAATTATCGATGTCAACAGTGAGTGACGCATGCTGCTACTATTGTAGTAGTGGCATGGCATGCTTTCAGTGTCACAGTATAAATCAACTGTGAAGAGACAACCGTAGAAATAACGACAGATTTGTCACAGTATAAATATATTACAGTATTGTGACTCGGCCGTGTCCTTGAAATAATAAACAAACAATAAAAAAATAATAACATATAAAACAAAAAAATTGTTTGTTACCTTTTCACGCCTAAACCACTGAACCGATCATCCTGAAATTTTGCAAATACGTTGTCAGATGTACAGAAATTTACATAGGGCAACTTTCATCCCGAAAAAAATGTACTGTTCCCGAGAAAAACTATAATAACAATCTTATGATAATAGATGGCGCCACGTGTCTTTCGAATCATGATTGAATTATATTATTACAAGCAGAGTACAATCTGAATTGATTGACAAATTCTAAACGAATGCGAGCGAAGCCACGGGCTAAAGCTAGTTATTCCTAAATAATAACCTCCATGTTGTACGCGGACTGCGGAAGGCAGCTATTACATGTCTCAAATAGGACGTCCAAGCTCGTACTATCAAGGAACTTGTCTATGTCTAAAAACATATGAGCAACAGAAGTGGAACTATAAACTTTAAGACAATGAGCCTGAAGGTATGCGCTATCTATGAACTTTTAGACAACACTTATGAAGTGTACTGAAATAAGGAATATACGAGTGATGCAGTTTAGCACTCCATCGAACTAAGGAATGCTTTTGAGCTTTGAAAATGCTATCTCTTTCACTACAATTGCCCCAAAATATTATGCGATTTTGACTAGTCGTGTAATACATAAGCAGTTGTGCTTATTTTTTTACAGATGTCCTCTACTTGCGCCTTCCAATTTAGTTGGCTGTCAATTAAAATTCCCGAGATAAGATAAGATAAGATTTTCTCTGTTCACAGTTTGTCCGTTATAGTTTATATTCATGTTTTCAGCATATAGTTGTTGGTGGTAGAAGTGCATTATTGTTGTTATAATATGGGAAGTGAGTATTGTTCTTTATAAGTAAATTATTATTATTTAGCCAACTATTTATTTTAACTTTATTTTGGGGTATTTCTCAAAGCGCAATTATTTTTAAGCGCAACCAACTAAGCGTAACTAAATTATTTCTCAAAGCGCAACCATTTATTTTGACTTGCAACAATATTGTAATTATATTAGGAAAGGTAAGAAATCAAAACCAATGAACTTAAATTGGTTACTAACTCCTCCGTCAGAAGAATCGAAACAACAAACAGAATCAACTATGCAGTCTACAAGGATGAGCCCCATTTTTATAATAGATTTGTTTATTTCAAACTCAGAGGTGAAAAAGATAAACTTCACAGTGAATGCTTAGTAGAAGGTGGATGGAGTACTAAATGGCTATGCTGTTAGAATAGAATAAACTGCTTTCAAGAAAACGAGCAGATATAAAGACTAGCGAGAACCAAAAACTGTACCTCTAAAAAAGTAATTGCACTGTAAGTAGTTGTTCGTACAAACGAAGTGCTCAAACACAAACTGTGAAGAGAAAACCGTAGAAATAACGACAGATTTGTAGGTGTTAATAATAGGTAAACACATTGTGAGCGATTAACTGCTTGCGTCTGGGCCAACGCGTTGAATTTACGAGGAACACTACAGCGCGCGTCATTTTAGTAAAATGTACGGTTTTGCACACTATTCAACTGTTGATATCTTGACGCAGAAAATTATTAGTTTGAGACCACATGGTGGCTGCAGAAATGCCATTCATTTCTTCAGCCACCATGTGATAGATACTTTGTATATCCCAATTGCATAACACATTATTACAATCCCATTTCAAAATATTGAAGGAAATTCTTAATCCATTGCTTCATAGGTTGCAAAATGTCGTCTTCTTAACATTGTAAATATTAAGTACAATGAATGAGGAGCTCGTGGCTTAACAATAACAGCCGTTCGGATCAATGTTCAGGTTAAGCCACGCTTGCCTAGGTTGGTCTGTGGATGGGTGACCACCCATTAAGTACAAGAGTTTCCTCCGTGCCTCGGCACAGCTCGTTAAGCCGTTATTCCCGGCTGTCATTTGGAGATCTTTGAAGTCGTTACATGTAGTGGCCCGAAAGTCTGATAACCAGTCTTACCATGGGGTACGGTATTACCCATTACCAACTGGGCTGCGGAGGTCAGAGAGGCAGTCGCTCCATGTAAAATACTGGTATTCTGACCCAAACATAGTTGGGAAAAGACTAGGCTGATGATGTTGCTGAATTTTGATGAACTGTCAAGATAAACGGTTATTTTTACTT
Source organism: Noctua fimbriata (assembly GCA_905163415.1). Classification (NCBI taxonomy): domain Eukaryota; kingdom Metazoa; phylum Arthropoda; class Insecta; order Lepidoptera; family Noctuidae; genus Noctua; species Noctua fimbriata. The sequence continues at coordinate 8,132,268 of LR990926.1, forward strand.
CTTTTTTTATTCTATACTAGCTTTTGCCTGCGGCTTCGCTCGCGTTAATTTAGAATTTGACAATCAATTTGGGTTGTACTTGTAGTGGGATGGCAGTACAATTATTTACAAGGACCGGTATCGATAAAGAGAGACTAGTGCCATCTACTGGCTTGTGTGTTAACTACTACTGAGATAGTTCGTGATTAAATCTTCGAGTGGCAACTGAAAGAGTAATTTATTAAACAAAAATCTTTGGCTAGAACTATAGTTAAATTAAGATAAGCAAATATATCATGACAATTGGGATTTTAACAATTGCTAATTTTGACACTAAGATCTGGAGTAATTGATCATTAAAATCGTCACTCCATTTATAATTTGAAACTACAACTAAATCAGTTTCTGTAACTAATTTTATTTCCATCTAATAAGTATCAAGATTATTTTATAGAGCAATTTATTAGTGGAAGACCTGGTCTTAATCAAGAAGTAACATTGTTTTAAAAAGTAATGAAACGAGTAATTAGCTGAAATTTAATAACGCTTTTGCATATGTGAATATTGGTATTGTTTAATAGTTAAAATAATTAATTGTGAAGTATTCTAGTATTGTTCGTAAGGTTTATTGAACTTACTATGTAATGAATTACTGTATTGGTATTTCCTCGGCACTAAGGCGTGTGAGCAACGAGAAGTCTCGTTAGCCCGCCATTAGTAAGTATTAAGTAATTAGAAGTGAGCAATATTAAGTAGTGTAAATGAGAACTGTAACACGACTTAAAAGAGTGTGTAAAGAGCGTGTAAAGAGCGTCTTTGCCCGTTCTCCTAATGGGTATTTCTCATTTTCAGTAAAATTATCTATGACAGAGATTTTTTTCTTTAATAACAAAGGGCACGTGGACTTGATATATTTATCAAGGTAGTACTACCATGTCTGGTGAAGACTACATGAAAATATACAAAATTTTATTGATCACATTATTTTAAATATTAAAAATAATCGTGAAAATGTCTTTTCCGTGGATGTGACTGAAGTAAATTTACAGATATAACAATTTTTTCCCAGTCTTTAGCATGATATTTCTAAAATATAAGGATATTAAACTCTAATAAATACTGACCCATATCAGCTTATAACTTAATATCCAATTGATAAAAAAGAGAAGAAAAAACCTAATTAAAATATGTGACTTAAATTTTGGTCACTTCCATGGACGAAGGTCACAAAAACTTTTTATGTGAGCATATATCAGAATTTATGTGAGCATTGACAAGCCGTCACTTGTCATAACCATAATCAGATGACAATTTCTTACTGGCTGCAATACGTTTGTCGTGAAAAAACAATAAGATTACCTAATTAAAACTCGTCAAGCATAAGTGGTCACTACTAACTGTGGTAGTTTTGCCAAGTAAGTATATAATGTTAAATTTACATTTGTTTTGCTGTTTTGTAGGTTTGATGGTCAAATTACGATTGCCGAAATTGGTTGCAAAGACGAGATTTTTTAAGTAAGTTTTCCGTAATTGAACCAAAAAATGTCCCTTCCATGGATGTCACTTCCATTGATTACGTAGATATTTTTCCTCCATGGAAGCGACCACAAGTCCAGGGATGTGAACTTTAACTTGGATCATTCCAATTATTTTGTTTGTTTATTACTGCCGTAAACATACACAAAACGCTTTTACATACAAAAAATACATGTTTTACTTTTTTTTTAGATGGCGAGAAATAAAAGACCAAAGACAGCAGAAGAAATTCGTAAACAAAAAAGAGAATGCGAACGAAAACGAATCGAACTGATTTCATTTCGCACATTTTCTGAGAATTTGCGCCATGATGCAAGTGCAATATGTGCTCACCTTCAAAAGATGTTAGATCTAATTGTATCGTCATGCACAATTCAGAAATTGCATATTTTAAGCGACGGTCCTAGTGCACAGTACAGAAACAGATACATGTTCTATCTGTATACTCAATACTTGGCAAAGAGATACAGTTTAAAAACTGCGACGTGGAACTTCTGTGAATCATGGCAAAGGGCCCATGGATGGAGTGGGCGCAGTAATAAAGCGTACTGCTGATCGTATTGTTGCTCAAGGGTCAGATATACCTGATTTTAATACACTTATGAAGTGTATTAGAGAGAACACTACCAATGTGATAATTTCAACCGTAATTACAAAAGAAATTGAAGAAATTAACAAGCTATTGCACCGAAAAATCAGTAGTGTTCCTGGAATCACAAAAGTCCATCAAATGACATGGGATTCGCGCATCACGCAAAAAATATTTTTAAGAAAGTTAACATGCCTCACATGCGCCCCTGGAGAACGGTGTCTACATTACTCGTTGCCCAACAGTTTTGTGGAATTTTCCAACCCATTGCTGCAGGAAAAAATATATGACAGAAATAGCGAAGAACAGGAGAATGTGGTACTTGACAGTGAGACGAAAGGACAGGAAGACGAGGATATGGATAGTGAGACTGCAGAACAGGAGGATAAGGAACTAGACAGTGAGATTGAAGAACTGGAGGATAGAGAACTTTATGATGAGACTGAAGAACAAGAAGATAAGGAACTATACAGTGAGATTGAAGAACTGGAAGATAGAGAACTTGATAATCAGACTGAATAACAAGAAGATAATGAGCTTGATAGTGAGACTGAAGAATGGGACGATAAGGAACGGGAGGATAAGGAACTAGACAGTGAGATTGTATAACTGGAGGATAGAGAACTTGATAATCAGACTGAAGAACAGAAAAATAACGAGCTTGATAGTGAGACTGAATAATGGGAGGATAAGGAACTAGACAGTGAGATTGTAGAACTGGAGGATAGAGAACTTGATAATCAGACTGAAGAACAGGAAAATAACGAGCTTGATAGTGAGACTGGAATAATGGGAGAATAAGGAACGGGAGGATAAGGAACTAGACAGTGAGATTGAAGAACTGGAGGATAGAGAACTTGATGATCAGTCTGAAGAACAGGAAGATAAGGAACGCGCTAGTAAGCCTGAAAAGAGGAGGATGAGGATCTTTGACAGTGAGAGCGATGATGACCTCGAAATATTTTAATTAAGAAATATTTCTAAAGTTATAATATAACTTATTAATATTAAGATTTTATTGAGACTGAAATTAGAAAGTGCCATAAGTACAATGTTTTGGATCTCTTTAGCAGTTACTTTTAAAAATATATAATATGTTTCATATTTTATTACAAAATAGTGTTGATATCCTAAGATAAAACGTATGATTTAGGTTAAAGTTAAAAATTCAAAGCAATTAAAGCTGATTTTCCAAACGTTTGTTTTATTTAATAAATCCAATATTTAAACACATCATAATTTCCTTGCATAAAATAAAATTTGTGACTTCATCTTTTATATAAAATATATAGAATGTCACGTTCATGATTTGAAGTCATTTCCATGATTAAAAAAACTGTATGGAAAGTCACTTCCTTGGATTCAGTGTCACTACCATGGACGTTCCAAATTTTATTAGATATTTCTAGTAAAACTAAAGAGTTGTAAGCTCGGTACATATTTTTTTATAGTAGATTATGACCTAAATTATTAATATTTACAGCTATTTCACGTAAAGTTGATCAAAACATTTTTTTTTGTTTTCATCATCAGAAGTAAAAAATACCCTAATAACCAACCAGATTTGCGAATGACTCAACTCATAGAAAGTTTATGAGTGCCTGTAAATGGTTTATGAGGAATAAACGTTTGGAGATTGACTCAAGTGTTGAGTGTGATTTCAACTATCCACCTTCCTATCTACCAACAATGAAGAATCATATTGTCGTGTAGTTAGAAACTGGAAGACAATATGGCAGATGACGTCGATATTTGGAGATAGTGTTCCTCCTACTGCTTTCCCTGTCGTAACTATACGTAACGTATTTATAATCTGTGGAAAGTTTTATTTCCCCACTAGTAGAGATAAATGAAAAAAATCCGCGAGTTTGAAATACATTGCATGTTGAACCTAATCGTAGTGCAAACAGAGCCTGTTTTCGAGAAAGTGTATTGAAAAAACTGTTTCCAAAGGAGAGTCGTGTTTCTTCTAGTTTGGACTTTAGCTTCAACCTTCTGTCTGTCAGACTGCGAGAATTAATTGAGGATTAAATGTTTAACGGTTCTTAACTAAAAAAAGAAAACAACGTGATGGTAAAATAAACCAGCGGGAACTAATGGACAAACTGAGTGAGTAAAACCAGAAGGTGTCTGTGAAAAAATAAACAAACACGTTTGCTTTAAAACGGTGTAGAAATTCACGTGAGACTTTCAAACATTTCAACTTTTTGTTCTACAGTCGGCTTTTTAAACGCTACTGAGCGCAACAGATATTCGTCGTGTTTTGTTTCCGAGTTTTCGACATTGCGTCGCATTGTTCAGTGATGGACCGCTATTTTTACATCAGCATCAGTAACGTAAAAGCCTCGAGTCTTCAAAGGAATGTGAAATGTAGATGCTAATATTGTTGTGGATAATATTCCTCTAGTAAAACGGACTTTTGTTTAATTTACTAATGCACATTCGAAATCTATAAGCATTTATTTCAAGTAGGCCAGTTACCAGAACTCTAATCCTTTTTTTTAAATAAAAATAACCTAAGTTACCAATAAGTCACGTCAAAATCGGTAGGTCGGTTTCTGAGATTAGCCGGAACAAACAGACGGCAATACAAAAATGTATCTTTTTTGTAGTCAATAAAAAACTGTTATTTGAAATTACAAAGACAATTTTTTTATTTTTTTATTTGTATAGTTATAATCCATGTTGTGTATTGATCATTTCATCTAGATAGCCAGGTTCTATCGACCTTACCACCTTACCTACTGACTACGATCATCACAGCAGTAGCGCGCGTTCCTAGCCGTTTCCCAGCTATGATAGGATGGGTCGGTTTCCAGTAGAATCGGATACAGTTGACTACTAGTATTTTACATGGAGCAACTGCTTGTCTGATCTTTTCAACCCAGTCACTCGGTAAGACTGGTCGTCAGACTTTTGACTTCGACTATCCGTAACGACTATCAAAGATCTACAAAATAATGATGGACGGCACCAACTATTTGATACGGTACAAACCTCTTTATAAAACTTATTTCAGATTTTGTATAGTTTACTAAGTTATCATTATTCATGAATTTTGTGCTAACCGTAACCTCCTCCTGTTCAACAAAACGGGCTAAATGCGATTTGTACTCGCACACAAAGGGTTCCGTAGCACCAAACAATATACTAACAATATTTTTAATGATTAAACAGAAAATAATAGTAGGTATATGAATTAAAGTAAACAACATTAAACTTCATTCATAATGTTAAGCACTGGACCGGTCAATGTGGCTACACTTGGAGGCCTATGTCCAGCAGTGGACGTCTTTCGGCTGAAATGATGATGATGACTATAATATGTTAATTTAAACTTAACGGCACAACTAAATATGTTTTTCATAGTCTGTTAATGAAAAACAAAGTTATTGCTGCATCCGATTTTTAGTGCACGGTCACAAGCACTAATTTGTATACACTTAGTAACTTTTAAAAGTGATTTTTTGTTACTGTGTTTATTGAAAATTCATGGTGTTACGAATATAGTGTTCTGGAATCCATACTATATACATGTTACAGGTCTTATCTCAAAGTTGCACTATTATTTCACCAGAAAATCGCTTTTGAATTTGGGCAACTGTATACATATTTGTGGTACTTATTGACAACCTTCTTTAGATATAGGTACTTTAAAAATCAACTTACTTGAAATGTAATTTCCCGTCAACCCGGTAATATTCATTGGTGGCGGTGTCAAAGTCTTATTAGTTGGCTCAAAGACATATCGGCACATCTCCCATACTCCAGTATTGCTTGACATGAAGTAGCGGCCAGTCGGCAAATAAATACCTGGAACCAAAGAGCATATTAAGAAGGGAACAATCGGTCGTGTTAATGACTCCACGCGAACGTTTGGCACTGCTCCAAGCAGTTAGCATTTAGTAATTAATATAGATCAAAAACAAAATCCCCTGTTTATAGGTGCCAAGTTGTTTCACGTCGACTTGTGAATTGGTTAGACATGTTGTAACGTGTAATTCGATGTAATTTTTTAAGCTGTCATCAATAAAATTAGTGCAACACTCTTTTTAAGATCCATAGACCTAGTTTATAGAATAAGTTCAGGGGATAGGAATATGCGATTCCGTGCTGATAGATGAGGTGATGAACCCTTATAGTAGCATTATTTAAGAAATAAAGAAAGAAAAAGTATTTTTTAGACTCACAAAGGACAAAACAAAACAAAATGGCTGAATTAACAATACAATATTAAAAAGTAAACAAGAAAAAGACAAAACAAATGAAATTGGTCCTGTGCGAGGCCAATCTCAGCATGATGCAGCAACATTTAAAAAAAAAGTCACAGCGCTGGTATTCTGATAGCCCAAAGTAATGCCACGGTCAGGTACGAATATAAATTATTTGAATCTTAATACAGTATGAGCAAGAGAGATTCCCTACACTGAAGTGAAATCGATTGCTCTAAGAGATAGAGCTAAACAGGCCCTGTGCGCACGGTTTGCGACCGCCGAAGGAATGGTCACAAACCGTGGAAGGGAGACGTCTTGATGCACGACATCGCATCGGCAGCTATTATTTGCGTTGCGAATTCACATCGGGCCGATTCCTTGTTTCGTATTATGGCCCTAATTAAAAAAAATACAATGCTTATAATTATCATGCTACAATCTTTGTGTTGTATAAACTTCGCCTAGCTGACGAGAACGGAAATAGATCAAAGGCCAACGACCGCATTGCCACGCACCTATGCATACATATAAACATGCAAGAAACGCGTTTTTTTTTAAAAGTCGCGGTGTTCTAAACCCCTTACGTTACACCATGGTTTGTCTACGTTCATACATGTTTGGAATCCAACGATTGGACAAATGTGAAAGTGAGTCTGTTTGTCAAGCCCGTGCCTTAACGGCTGAATGGTTTTTAATAAAATTTAATACACAGTTAAACCACTCACCATGACCTGGGTTCCCGTGGACAAATTCCTGATCACCACGCGGCATGTCTGACCTCCTTTTTGGTGAAATCAGTTAAAATACAAGTCTGACTGAACATTTGCCGGTGAATGAACACGGTACCTATTTTTTTGGAAATTTTCGAAAATCAATCACTAACTTAGAAAACGACGAATAATCAAGTTTTAGAGGAATTTTACTAAACGCTTCTATCAACTCTAAAATTGACACAATTAATTTTAAAGTAAAAACGCGCGAAACTTTTATTTTTTTAAATAAACCACTGTCGGTGTGAAAACGGGTAGTTTGTATGAACCATTTCATTATTTTGAAACTGGACTAAACTATTAATAAGGTAAATAAGAGCAGGGGAGAGTTGAACTTCATGGAAGCACGACATCCGCGCGGCGTGGTCCTAGTTAATTATAAACTGCCCGATGCATGTTATACGGCTTCCCCAATTTTAAAACAGCAGTTACGGACGGTGTTGACTATAAATAGGACGTCTCATCACTTCCTACGGACGTCGTAATAAATGAATGACGAAATGCTCTAAGATGATGAATAACAATTTCTAAAAATGAATTCATAATCTAGTCGTCTTCTAATTCTTTTTTTGGTATATTCCACTGATGACCTTCGCGTGTAAAATGTTTACTTCCTTGACTTGGACTTCATGCAGATAAGACCATTTTCAATACTACATAATATTTCAGTCTTCGTATTATTTAATACCACGGGAAAAATAGCACTAAGCAAACTATAACACTACGGTATACCATACTGTGCTCTTCCAGCTGTCATCGGTTTTGCTACACATCTGTGAGGTCGAAAGAAAAAAAGACATCGAAACTGTATGAAATACCTTGAGTTATTATTGGCTTTAGAAACAATAATCACTTGTTCAGAACGTCAATCGTCTGCTCAGATGAATGGTCAAAAAAATGGAATCATCATACAACATTATTTTTAGTATATACGAAACCTGAATATAGTTTGTTCAGAATAAGTAACTGAATCGATTCCAATAATTTTTAAACCATGTTATATTTTGTCCCAAAAATATTTAGAAAAGTTACAAGTTGGACACCGAGTGACACTAAGTACCTATCGCAATCATTTAGGTATCTACTGCCAAATTATTATTATCAATGAGCGCAAGACGACGCTGGAGGCGCGCGCGCAGCTGCGCCGCGTGACCACGTTTTTGTGCGGACAACCAGGTAACAGAACAAGCTTATAACTTTGTAATTATTCATGATACAGTTTTGAAACTTTGTACCATAGGTTATTTACATAAAAATACTAGACACGTGTTTCAGGTTTCGCATATACTAAAACTAATGTTGTATATTTTGCCAGCTAAGCGAAGTGTGAACGGTGTCTTTTAACCGTCGCGATAGCCTTAAGTACCAACGCAACTGACCACACTAGTTCCAAACCTCCGCAAATGTCTTAGGCGCTTGATTTCGGAAGTGAAGAATCGAGGTCAATGAAATTGTAACTCAAATGCGCCCAATTGTTCACAAAAAGCCACGTTGTATGTATGCAGGTCAAACCCTCCAAAACCGTTGTTTAAGATAAGTTACGGAAACAACCTTCTGCATTCGCAATGAACGAACAAAACAACAACTATCCTTTAGTTCATGAAACACCTTTCAAAGCGCTTCTTTGACTCTGCCATGAGACATCTCCTATGTTTCATCATTAACTGTAAATAGTTTAAGGAATCATAAACCTACCTACCTAATAAAAACTAAGTAGCTGAAGTAAATTATTGCTGAAATGATTTCCTAAGTTTCAAATATAAAAATGAAGTCTCAGGCTATAGGTAAATTCACATATTTTTATGTGCTTCGAAGTGCCTGGCAGAAATTTCTGTCAATCTGAAGCATCTGGCAGTGTTAATAATATTTTTTTAAAGTTCGAGTGCTGATTCGGGCTTAAAGAAAAAAAAACTATAATTTTTACGCGACTTTAGCACCTGGTATCTAAAAATTGGCCGTCGCCGCGTCGTCGGCCCAAGTAAGCAGTTATGCATACGATCGCAGTACATACTAACACTACTTGATAACACACGTTTTGTTAATGAGAAAATAAGTAAGGTCTGGCGGCCCTGGGACCTTGCTCTAATATGAGATATTTGGTATCCGTTAAGTGAGAATGGTTGCTAACCAACTTTAAATCGATATCTATATCCTTTTTATAGATCCTGAATGGTTCATTCGAAATTAATGAAAAATTATGAGAGAAACAAAAAGATGATTTACAAATACCTATCAATGACACCGTACTTAACATATTATGTAGTTCGTCGACTTTTATTTACACAATATGACATCTCGTTGTCGCTATATAGAATTTTTATTACTGTCATGTGTTTAACACTTAAGATTAAGACAAATAGATAGACTTAAGAATCATCAAATCGGCCCACGCGTTTGGTCACTAGAGCTTGTGTTCCGCAAAGTGTGTGCCGCGGCGCACACTGCTGTACCGTGGTCATTAGTTGGTGTGCCTCGGAAAAATCAGGTTATCTCTTAAGAGCGCTTGTACAAAAAGTGGGCAACGTCGCGAATAGCTGTCAAATATTTAATTAATTTGGCAAAATTACAGTATGATAATAAGAAATGGTCATGGTGGTCATGGCTGAGACCATGGAGGACCTCAGTACAATGCTCAATGACCTCAGTAGAGCTTCCGAAAGAGTGGGTCTTAAAATGAACATGGACAAAACCAAAGTCACGTTGAATGCCCATGTAACACCCACTCCTATCAAGATCGGAGACTCTACACTCGAAGTTGTAGACGATTATGTCGACCTGGGACAAACGATGTCTTGTCGGAGGCCTATGTCCAGCAGTGGACGTCTTTCGGCTGAAATGATGATGATGATGATGGTAATAAGAAATATGGCTAAATAGTTAACTAGAATATGAATAATGAAATGCAATTAAAACATTGTATTTGATGTTGTAAACGTTTTAGGTGTAAAAAGGCATTTGGAAAGTTTTCAAATACTTTTTTTACATCTAAAACTACATTTTCATAGGCTGCCGAGGTTTCTGCAGCCCTTTCGAACTATTGCGGACAGGAAAGGTTAAATATTCGGTGTTACAATAATATTTATTGCATTTCATAATCAATACGTTAGTTCACTAGTAAGCCATATTTCTGATTTCCATAGAGTAATATTGCCAAATTAATCAAAACTGCGAAATATTTGACAGCTATTTGCGGCGTTGCCCACTTTCTGTACAAGCGCTCTTAAAGTTAAATAGACAAACTGAAGAAAAATACCTACTTAAACAGCCGCCAAATTTTAATAATAAAATGTTGATTAATACAGGGTGTAAACATCAAACTAAGTAACTTTACGCAAAAATTATTGCTGAAAACAGACTTTTTTTTTGGGGTGAAATATCACGTTTTACGGTAGGACTCGATGGAACGCACTCAAAGCATTGTGCTGATGAATGGATCGAATAGTACGGGGGTCGTGGCGGTGTTTAAAGTAAAAATCTTACATTAAAAAAATGTATTTAAAAATAAACTTGTGAAAAAGTTGGAACTTTGAGCCCCAATATCTCCGTACCTAAAAGGTTTCCAGATATGGTCTAGAACAAAAAAATAATCAAAAAGACAGGGAAAACAAGAACCTTGGTCTATTTACACCCTTTATTATGTAAAAAATATTTTTATTTATATTTTTTCTTTATTATTATGGTGTACCGTTTCCGATTTTCTAGATGTACCTTGAACACAAAAAGTTTGCGGAACACTGCTCTAGACTGATAAACACATTACCCTCTTTTGCGTCGCGCAATCGGGAAACGACCAAGGTTACTAGATGGTAAACAATATTAATAAAAAAAATTGATAAAAACACGTACCTATTGATATTAATATGGTTTCTACTACTATGACAAACGATATTAAACAGACAGACCAGATCCAACGCACTGAAATACATGCGTGAATAAATATTTAGAATTACAGTGAATCATTCTTGATATTTATAAATATTGAATTATCAGAGTTCAATTTTGTTTTATGACTTTGTATGTGTTCACTTAGAGAATAGTCACCAAGTTTTTTAAGCAGCCGACAAGTTAGAAAAGCTATTAAAAAAAAAAACAGAATGCGACCATGCCGCCTTTCATTTCACATAGTCCTCTTACCATTTCCACCTTCTATGTGCACCCACTTCTCAGTGCATACGGCTGCAATCCAGAGAAAAGTGCACAGTCCTATAAAACATGTGCAGCCGAATAGGATACGTCTCTCAATGACCAGTGCCTGCAGCAGTGGCCGACGCTCTGCAGCGCCCACAGAAGATGCCGTTGACATTTTGTCAGTCTCCATGTTTGGTTTTCTGTAAAAAGTGAAATTTTTTTCATGAATTTTACTCAAATGTGTTATAGGAGATACTAGGGCTAATTTGCAACAATTTTGACTCCGATTAGTTGGGGCCAAAATTCGGTTATCTTATAGAAATCGAACTTTCAAAATTTTAGGGTTCCGTGCCTCATTGACAAAAACCCTTATAGGAATCGACAAAATGACAGATAGTGCAAAGAAATCTGTCATTTTGACGACCCTTCCGTCAAAAAAATCCTTGTCTACGGTGGTCATGCTACGGGGATAGGATTACTTTGTTGTCCGTCTGTCGGTCCATCTGTCAAGACCCTTTTTCTCAGAAACGCGTATAGGTAGCTGAAATTAATATCAAATACTCAAGTCTGCTACTCCTTAGAGCAGAGAAAAAAATCAAAATTGTAAATCAACACGATCAAAAAATATGACCGTTTATGTCATGCGACATAAACGGTCATATTTTTTGATCGTGTTTCGATTTCACAAGGGAATCAAAACCAATTGGGTACTTCCCGATGACCTAGAATCATGTTTGGCAAGAAGCAATATCTTACAGCACATGTAAAGGAAAAAATCTGAAAACCGTAAATATGTAGTTTAATAACAAAATACCTACAAGTTTATACGGAACCGTCGGTGCGCGAGTCCAACTCGCACTTGGCCGATTTTTATTAAATGTTACCACGTCTCCATGACCCGCTAATGTCATTTATAAACAGTGCATTTGTCATGAGATTTTATACTTGAAGATGTGGTGGTAGGCAGGCGCCTACAACCACCTCTCCAGCTATTAATCAATGTAATTACTAGACTAACACCTGGTTTCCGAACTGCGAATTACACTGGTCATCAAAAAAAACGAGCCACCATTTGCGTTTTAAGTGGTTATAACAAAAATCGCAGAGTTATAACTTAAAACTGATGATTTTTATTTAGTAACTAGCGACCCGCCCCGGCTTCGCACGTTGCAATATATACATATAAACCTTCTTCTTGAATCATTCTATCTATTAAAAAAAACGTATCGTTAAAAAATTTGCGTAGTTTTAAAGATCTAAGCATACACAGGGACAGACAGCGGAAAGCGACTTTGTTTTATACTATGTAGTGATAAACTCTTAAAAAGTGCCGTGGGTGCTGACTGATAACAGCTTAAGTGAGTAATTTTCTTTTTTCAATACATCGACTTAACCATGTTTTATGCAATTCGTGCTGACATTCAGTTTTGATTCGAATTTTACGCCAATTTACCTTCTCCTCATTATTTATAACTTTCGTAATCAATAGATTTGTCAATCAATTTCTGTGATGCATTTTTTGGTAGAATTACGTGTTTGTAGTCGGACGAATTTGCGGAATGCATCTTTAATAATAATCTTCAATTCAATAACTTCGATATAATTGGAATTCGTTTCTTACTGAATAAAGTTCGTGTATTCATCTTATAACACCAATGTCAAAATCATCAATCCATTTTCTTGCCAGGTGGGATTTTAGAATTAGTTTCTTCAGCTTGTTTTTCTTCATTGTCTAGTTATACAATACAATACAATGAAATTTTAAAGGGTTATCTTACTATGCACGACTAAACATAAAATATTGAAATCCGTTTTGGGAAATTATGATTTTCTTCGATAATTTAGGATTATTATAAATAAACACAATAAAAAAAATATATTTAGATGGCAATTTTATTTAGAGCTGTGCCCCGCGACCAAAATCAAAATGTCCGCGTGAAAAGGAATTAAGGTTGCGTTTAAAAAAACATAAAACCTTTGAAATTGTTAACAAAATTCGATTCAAATATGGAAGTACCTAATATTTTTTTATTCGCTAGTAAAAGATAAACAATTTAGAATTACTAGCCGTGCTTCACTTTTGACAGGTTCCGGCATTTTATTTACACTTTCCACAACTAAATCAAATAACCCGTTTATTTGATTATAGCACTGATACTAGACAGACACAGACAGTGGAATGACGTTCTCAAAATGGCGGCTGTACTTTGTCCACCTGAACAGCTAAGTTGGTGTCACTATACAACATTATTTTTAGTATATGCGAAACCTGAATATAGTTTGTTCAGAATAAGTAACTGAATCGATTCCAATAATTTTTAAACCATGTTATATTTTGTCCCAAAAATATTTAAAAAAAAGTTACAAGTTGGACATCGAGCGACACTAAGTACCTATCGCAATAATTTAGGTACCTACTGCCAAATTATGTTTATCAATGAGCTCAAGACGACGCTGGAAGCCCGCGCGCGGAGGCGTTGCGTGGTGACCACGCTTTTGTGCGGACAACCAGGTAAAAGAATAAGCTTAAAACTTTGTGATTTTTCATGATACAGTTTTGAAATTTTGTACATAGATTCTTTACATAAAAATACTCGACACGTGTTTCAGGTTTCGCATATACTAAAACTAATGTTATAGACATGTCATTGAAGATATTATGGAAGCACGCCAAAATAACCAGAATTGCAGCGATGTGTGACAATATCTCATCGCTGCATTAGTCACACTGTTTACCAGTTAGACATTTCAACTAGTTGCCGAGTCCAATTAGCCGGATAATACTTAAAAGGTGGAACGAAGTTTAGTAGTCAGATTTTCATGGGACTTTTTTTATTAAGTTCCTATAGGTGTGGAGAAGAAAGTAAAAAAGAAAACGCAACTAGCGACTTTTTTAAATTTAATTTCTTTTGTTTTTTTTTGTTTTTGAATAACTTGAAATTCGACAAAATTATATTGTATCACCCTTTATACATCCATTAAACGCCAATTTGGTTTGTTTTTTGGTTATTGTTGTCGATGAAATGCATACAAGTTTTTTTTTAATTTCCTATTTTCTTCAATTATTTCTAAAATACCGAATTTTAAGACAAAAATTTTTTTGCCATCTGTAACCGATACTTTTTCACCAATGACTAGATATGCAAATGTTCAAGAAAACCACATTCATGAGAGTAGTGATTAAAAATTCATTCGCAAATATCAAAAAATTGTGCACACAGCGAACAATGGTTATTTTGGCCAAATAATCCATTTGGTCCGTGCGTCCTAGCAATAAAAAGGATACACAACTGTTACCGGTCGCACCTAGGTTTAACCGGCTAGAACCAGGTGTAACCTTACTTCGGTTTTTAATCCCTGGTAGCTCATAAACGGTAATAATATGTGGATCTCTCTATCTCTATTCTCAATCTCATTTTTTCTCTCCTCTCGAATCAAATTTTTACAATAGTTTTCAAATTATTTATACATCTTTTGCTCAGAATAATTACAGCACTAAAAATATATGTGTCACTTGTTTAATTTAGTATTTTACAATATTTTTTTTTTACCTATAGATTCTTTTTTATCGATTGTTTGTGAATGTGTGAACATTGTAGGCTTTGTAGATTCCTAGCTGCTTGTTAACTTTTGTTAACTTTTTATTTTGTTCTACAGTTTTTGTGTAGTAAGCAACGACTTATTGTCGGGCCTACGCTGTCCCCCCCATACTTAAGTACAAATGCTGTATCCATGTTAATATTGTAATACCAAATGATTTGAAAAGAGTAACCATGGAGTTTCTTGCCGGTTCTTCTCCATAGGAAACGACCAACCCGAACCGTGCGCCTTTTTGTCGACGTTTTATAAGTGCCCATCTAGGCCTATGTGAAATAAAATATTTTGATTTTGATTTTGAATTTTGAAAAGCCGTAACATAAATATTAATCTTACTAATATTATAAATGCGAAAGTTTGTGAGGATGGATGTATGTTTCTTACTCTTTCACACAAAAACAACTGAATGGATTTGGATGAAATTTAGCACACAGATAGTTCATAACCTTTTTAGCCCGGTAGTATGCATGGGAGAATTATCGAACTCCACGCGGGCGAAGTCGCGGGTATAAGCTAGTACCATATAAATTTTCCAAACAACCATGATTCTAAACTCATTGAAAAGGTTTGAATATTTTAAGCGTGATTAGGAATGAAGTAAAATCAATTGGAATGAGCAGATTGGGTTGGAACAATCCGTAGATAAAGCATTAAATTCATTTGTAAAATAATTATTTTTGGCTCAATTAAATCTGATGTTCCACTAGTTAATTCAAAATCTCCGAAATCACCTACTAGTTTTCGACATCTCTGATACATTATGGGTGGCGCCAACAATACGACAAAAAATTAAACCGCGTGACGTTCCCAGTCTACATACAAAAAATCAATCGAATATATCCTAATAATATATACAACATTATTTTTAGTATATGCAAAACCTGAATATAGTTTGTTCAGAATAAATAACTGGATCGATTCCAATAATTTTTAAAGCATGTTATATTTTATCCCAAAAATATTTAAAAAAAGTTAAAGTTGGACACCGAGCGGCTTTAAGTACATAGGTACTTAAAGTCGCTCGCAATAATTTAGGTACCTACTGCCAAATTATTATTATCGATGAGCTCAAGACGACGCTGGAGGCGCGGGCTGCGTGGTGACCACGATTTTGTGCGGACAACTAGGTAACAGAACAAGCTTATAACTTTGTGATGTTTCATGATACCGTTTTAAAATTTTGTACATAGATTCTTTACATAACAATACTAGACACGTGTATCAGGTTTCGCATATACTAAAACTAATGCCTATGTGGGATCCACTCTATCTTATGGGATACTATATTGGGGATACTCGACTGATAAAGAAATTGCGTCCAAGGCACAAAAAAGGTGTATTAGATCAATATTTGGGATACACCAAACAGATTCATGTAAACCTCATTTCATAAACCTCAAGATATTAACCCTCCCTGCTTTATATATCTACGAGGCCTCAATTTTAGTTAAATCAGATATCAGTAGCTATGACACATTAAAAAGCAGTAGAGTCAGAAATACACTACGTATAGTATTTTTTGTATGGGCATAAAAATATATAATAAGTTACCCATAGACATTAAGAGCATTCATTTAATTGGTATTTTTAAAAGAAAGTTAAAAGACTTCTTGATTAAAAAGGCATTTTACTCTATAAAAGAATTCCTTGGAGAAAAGTAATTATTTAATATTAAAATAAGAAGAGAATGATTAACATAAAATGTTGGAATAATGTTAATTAATATAATATAATGTTATTTGTAATATTAAGTATGTATATTATTTTTAAAACGATTTAAATTGCAATGCCTTAACAAGCAACTAAGTTCTAAGAACCTATCTATTGTTACCATTGTCAAAATACTGTACACTTAGTTCGCAATAAAGAATTTGAATTTGAATTTGAATAATGTTGTATAGTAGTTTAGTCACAGGACATTATTTTTCATTTTATACACGGATGTAGATTAATACTAGCATCTACAGGTTAACGACCCGCCCCGCATCGGTATAAAAACAAAATACATGTTGCCAAATCGCTACTTCAAAATCCTTTGCCAAATTCGTTCCTTAATTAAATTTTATTTCCAGATGCAAATTAATTAGTCCAAATTATACTTAACGTTAGTAAACCAATATTTAATAATGGGGTTCTATTTCGTTAACAGTTTTATGCTAATTAGATTGTTTATTTTTTTATTTTTTGACGTCAATGTTAGGATTTATTTGATAGTTTAAAGAGAACTATGAACTAGTTTGAAGGCACGGTTGGCGCAGTGGTTAACTGCTGCGCTTCGTGTCGCGAGTTCGATTCCCGCACGGAACAAATATTTGTATGATCTACAGGTAGTTGTTCCGGGTCTGGCTGGTTGTGTATGTGAGTTTAAATGTTTGTAAACGCACCCAAGATACAGGAGAAATTCCTACTGTGTTTTTTACAATGTTATAAAAAAAAACGAAAAAAAAAAGTATTATCAGTATTTTCATTTATTGTCGTATTGTCGTCTCCACCTTGTAAATAAAAACAAGGTTTAAGCTTGCTTTGATTTTGCACTATTGTGAGCTCCCGATATTCCGACGCTGTTGCAAACGCCATGATCGCGGGATGTCATCCCTGTTCTCGACGTTTTATAAAATAAGCCCGTGTAGGCCTTTATAATAATAAAATTAAATAAATAATTATTAATCTTTAAATACACATACATTTCGACATTTCTCCATACAACACAAACATTTACTGTGATTTGATTTACCATTATATTTCGTACAATCAATCGAATCAGCTGCTACGTGTCACCAGATAATCATATTAGCTACGTGAAGAGCATAAGCTTTGTTATCGTTATCTACTTAATCCATTTGTCAATTGTGTAGGTATACAGCTTTTAGTGTCACTTGACTGTATTTTGTTCGCAGTGATGTTAACTTTGTAGGGTATATAGTTCTTATCACAAAAAAAAAAACACTTTTGAAAATAGAGTAAAAGAGCATGCAGTAAAATAGTGACTATTTTAAATCATCATCATCGTGTGATGATTTAAAATAGTCACTTTTTTACTGCATAAATATAATAAAAATTCAAATACTATTCTACTTTTCTATACTATTTTTTTTTTTAATTTAAATTCTTTTCCTGTTCTCACACACTACTACTGTCTACATTTATTTTATAATTATTCCTTTTGCAGGTCTACTGGTAGAAAATACTTTCAGAATAAGCAAAGTCTACTAACGAAATAGAAAGAAGAAAGAAAAAGTATAAGCAAAGCCTACTAACGAAGAAAAAAGAAAAGTATTTACTAGTCCGTACAGGCAAACCAAAAAAAATATAGTTAAGTTAACAGAATTATATAGAAAAGTAAACATAAAAAATATAAAATAAAATATAAAAGAAACGAAATTAGAATACCATAGCATAGTGCTGTAACATTTAAAAAAAAATCACAGCGCTGGTATTCTGATAGGGCCCAAAGTGATGCCACGGTCAGGTAAGAATATAAATTTATAATAAAAAATAAAGTGTACAACGAATGAATAAATATAAATATGTACCTGTGTGTGTAATGTATAATAAATACCAATTTAAGAAGAAAAAATAATAATTACATCTACACCCAACGTAACCACAATGTTGTCTATGTCATGAGTGTCAATGGCAACACTGACAAACAGAGACGTGAGCGCAGACAATATATCCGTTTTTGAGGAATATTATGTCGACGAAGAAAAACCTAAACAATAAATCAATACTGTTATCGTAACAGATAATGTGCAGTGATCGTGTAACATATTTATACTTTATCTGTCTACTATTTCTGTTTATCCTTTGTAACTCTTCATTCTTGTGCTGTGGACTTCAACCTGTGTACCTGCAGTCTAAATTCTTGCAATAAACTATAAACTTTACTGTGTTAGTGTATAATCAATCAAAAAGCATCGGGAATGGATGACTTGTTTATGGTTCCAAATTAAATTTTTTGTTATTTTTTTTTTCTTAGATTGGCACAACTGTTTTCCATTTTGGCGCGGAATTTGAGTTGCATCTGTTATTTAGATTAAATACAGTGCTGTTTTCAGTTAGATCATATCTAGTGTGTATTGAGAATTTCTTAGTGGACAAAAACATCGAACAAAGAGTCTGTCTTAAATTTTGCATCGACAATGGAAATTTGTGTCCCTGAAAATGTTACAGAAGGCTTACGGCGAATCGACTTTATTAATAGTACATGCTTATGGGTGGTACAAAGCGTTCAAAAGCGGTCGAGATGTGATGGAAGATTTGCCTCGCTCTGGTACGCCATCAACGTCTTCAACTGAAGATAACATCGCAAAAGTGAAGGATATAGTGATTGAAAATCCTCATTCAAGTTTGAGAGAGATAGCCGCTGAATTTTCTGTGTCTCACGAGTCGATCCGTACATTCCATAAATTCTTTTTTGCCCAAAAACTCAACAAATACCATCGAGCAACCTCCTTTTTCACCAGATATGGCTCCAGCCGGCTACTTTCTTTTTCCTAAACACAAATTACCACTTAGTGGCACACGTTTTCATTCGGTAGAAGACAAAGGAGAATTCGCGGCGAGAACTGAACTCAATTCCGGAAAAAGCGTTCAAAAATGTTTTGATGATTGGATTATTCGTTGGCGTAAGTGTAATGTTTCTGAAGGAGCATTCTTTGAAAGCGATAAAATAACTTTGGATGAATAACTAACATTTTGTGTAAAACTGATCGTTTACTGGTACTTTCTTGACAGAGTAGCATATTACCGGAAATGTATGAAACCTAGGAATTGTAGTACAATTCCATCATTTTACACATTTCCTAAGTAGGCTCGGAATTTTATATATTTCCTAGGAATTTAGTAAAATTCCTAGGAAATATATAAATTCAATTTTTCTCAATTTTCAAAGATTCTTTATTTAATACACACATTTCCAACGAAATGTCTGTATTTCCTAGCAATTGTATGGAATTCCGACAATCAATCACTCTTAAATTCCAGGTCCTAGCCGATTGTTTCAAACCATAGATTGCACGTTTCAATTTAATTACATAATTATTTTTACAGTCAGATAGTATATACATTTTCGTTTAAATAGCCAGTTAGAAATACTGTAGTGGGTAATTTGAAAGTTAAGTTTTACACTCGAAGCAATCGGCTGTGAAAAATCAAAATCTAGCAAGTGGTTCAAGGTAATATTAGACATAGTTATACAAAAACGTTCCAATCTGCAGTGACTACAATTTGAGATAAACGCAATTTAGTGTTTTAGTGGTACACTTTTTTCCCTTAACTTGTGAAGACTAATACTATTGGTTTTATCGAAGACAACGTAAACATTAGATAATCATGTAACAATTTTTTTAAATATTTGTAATTAAAACGGTAAGTAATTAGAAAAATTGATATTGGAACGTTTTGAAAAACAAAAATGTATTGTAAGAACGCTCATTCAATATTTTTTTGCAAAAACGTTCCACAAAGTATTTTAATGTGGTTCTGTAACTTTAACATGATATTAAGTTTGTAACTAAGTAAAAAAAATATTATAAAATAAAAAAAAGTAATAGGTATCAAGGTTTTATTTTGAAAACCGTAGTTAGGATCATCATCGTACATCATCATCTGCTCGTGTGTCAAAGTCTCAACCGAACTCATCGACATTATCAGTGTTGTGCTCCGAAATAGCTGTTCTAATGAACACTGTTTTAAGCTTTCACGGTTTAAAACTAAACTGTCACTTACGGGATATCTTCCGTAATTATTCATTATTTGAAGCTTTCGACATTTTGACGATGTTACAAGCTCCAAGATCGCAGGACGACTAGAGAAAATAAATTGTTGAGTGCAGACAAGTCTGCCTACCTGGCTGTCTTAAGGATAAGAGGAGGGACTGTTGGGACTGGTCATCTCTTAGCAAATTAATTGCTTTATTTTTTCATTGTTGTTTTTATCTTTTACTCTGGACGCTCTTAATGTGCACGTCTTTCTACATCGTTCTCACATATATGTATAATCTCAACATGAACGATGTAACCAAGATTTTGTAAGAATATTTTGATTTAAAAGAGTGTCCATGGAGTTTCTTGCCCATTCTTCTCCATAGAGATT
Source organism: Noctua fimbriata (assembly GCA_905163415.1). NCBI lineage: Eukaryota > Metazoa > Arthropoda > Insecta > Lepidoptera > Noctuidae > Noctua > Noctua fimbriata. Next base: position 8,153,177 of record LR990926.1, read on the forward strand.
TACGCTTTGGAATGTGCAACTACAGTTCTTTCTCAAGTTATTATGCCTTGTGACTGTAACTGTAGCTTCGCTTTTTTTTTTGTTTTATTTAACATTTTAAAGTGCCTGTGATGGTCTAATTGAAATAAATTCTTTGAGTTTGAGTTTGGAGGAGGAGACTCGAAAGCTCAAAATAATGAATAATCACAGAAGATATCCCGTAAGTGACAGTCTAAGTTTAATTGTTCTAATGACAGAGTCTATAACAAATTAATTAAAAGATGATAGGGTAATTAATTTACATTATATTACCAGCTGGCAACATTTCAATAATAACAATTACTTAAAAATTGGTATCTAATTGAATCATTTAATATTAATACTTACGTTTTGCTGGGATTCTGGTGTAAATATTAACACACTACACTACAATATGTTAAAATTCAATTTCAGAGATGCCTGTAATAGACAAAAGACGACACCTACGTTGTCGATTGTTATCGTACAAATTCAGAGACAGATAGAGATTTACGTATTAACACACTTTTAAATAATTGTATGGCTATTAAATATATTTTGTTTTATTTAAGTATATTGACTTACTTACTATTGATTTGAAAATGGTTTTCAAACCTTTTCCATTCTGTGGTAGGTACCCATCCTACTACGTAGGAGTAGTACAGCCGACTTACAAACAAAGGATTTAAAACGAATAAATCGAAATAAAGAAAATCTCCTTTTTCTTGTCTTGTCAAAGTCTTGACAAATATTACTTAAAACTATGTTGCAACATATCACTACTAAAAGTGCTGACCGTAAACAATGTAAATTAGTTTTGGCGAGTCTATCCGAAATATCATTAAAAATGTTTGATTTTGTCATCGATGAAAGATGTAAAACTTTCTTGTGCAAAAATGGGGCAATAATGCAATACATCAAATTTTTCTATAGTCAATTGTCTGTCAGTAATGTCAGAGAGGTAAATTTCGCACTTTTAGGGGTTAAGGTCTAGGCCAATAGATTTAAATAGGTGTTTGAGGAGTCGTAGGTCATACAAAACGGTGTCAACATCACCTCTTAGTTTTCCATCATCTAAATACCACACGTTAAGTTTTGAATTATGGGATGAATAGCCAAACTGAAAATGACAACCCCGAGAGGGTCACCTTGTTGGGAACCAACTGCTCATTCTAAAACGTCCTTGTAAAGTAATTTTGAAGGATGCCTAGAATATTGCCACATAAAGCCATAAATTTCGAGTAATACTTTTTGACTTCAGCCAACAAAGTTACACGGAGTTAAAAGCGTTTTTGACGTTAACCTTGGGATGACCTCACCTTTCTTTGCTTTAATAAAGAGGATAAGGCATGTACGGCAGCCTCACAGCCCCCTCTGGAACCAAAACCAAGTTGAAGGGGCTGGAACTTAGTTGCAAGCGATTCACTATAACCGGTAGACGTTGCGTTGGAAGGCCTTCCACTAGGTGGACCGATGACCTGGTAAAAGTTGCACGGATCCGCTGGATGCGAGACGCACGGGACCGGTCAATGTGGCGACACTTGAGGGAGGCCTATGTCCAGCAGTGGACGTCTTTCGACTGAAATGATGATGATGATTCACTATACAACTTGCAACATATTTTGGCTGCCATACATACGCCTGTAGGTGCAACCCACGGCAATGGGATGAATGTCGCCGTCTTTGTTGCGCAGGGCACACAGATTAGCCCCATCGACGACGGCATCGTTCACACCGTCGGGGAGCATTAAGTTGATCAGAACCGCAAACTCCTTCAAGAGCGACTCACCAGCGTCCCCAGCGCATGAACTCAACAAATCTTTCAAATGCTGTGGAGTCAGGTCGTCGAGGCCACCAGCAGAACCACTCCGGAAATGGCTGCGATCAACTGCAGGGCTGTAATTTGGAAAAAGGGGAATCCTGAACGGGGTGGACGGGCAGGCGATGGATGTTTACTCTCCAGAACTGAAAGAGTCTCTGGAGAATAAGGCACCACCACACCACTGCTGAACAGTATTCTGACTGCCCACCTAATGTCACCGTCGCTTAACTTGGAGTCTACATGATCAGAAATGCTTTTCAGTTTATTAAAAAAAGGTAATTTGGAATCTAAAATACGGGCCGAATTGTTGCAGTTTTCTTTAATTTGGTTTGTTAAAGATTTTGGAGTTGCCAAAATTGTTTTGGACATGCAGAATACTGTAAGAGAACATCTATTTATGAAATTATGTATGAATAACGGCAAAAATAAGAACGCAGATAGAATGTACTGTCTTTATTTTGCCCTTTCGAGTTTTTTGAGCAAACGAGAAACTTTTTACTATGTATGTTCATTATTTCCAGCGCATCTAAGTTACCGTCCTATTTTTTGGAAGCGTGTAGTAAAAATTATGTATTTTCCACATATTGGGCAATTGACTAACGCCGTTTCACCGACCTCAACACGTTATTGGAGATATTAACCACAAACCTATCGTATGAAACAGATGCCGTGACATATTTTTCATTATTAAATCGAATGCAGAAAAATCACGAACATTCTTGAATTTCATAACAATTCGCATTGCAACCGATTCAGCTGATGTGTCATGTCATGTGTCAAAATCTCGTCGTAAATATTGGTTAAAGAAGCAGGTGCCGACTGCACCTACCTGTTTTTTACTTGTTTTCAGAACCATCATTTGCTAGAGCGTGTTACCGACCGTGTTGCCTAGCGCATCGTCGAGGCTGCCGCGAGCGATAGCACTGCCGCGGCAGAGGCAACGGGATAGGAGCATAGAAAATTGCGATTCCGTTCTGATAAATGTGGCACAACCCTTAGGCAGAGGTGTGTCTACCGTCACACATTCGTAAGAAAGTTTAATCAAATTTTCGACGTAATAGGATGAACCTATTGCCATCAATGGGGCACAAATTCGAGTGCCGAGGAATGGAAACAATTCCAGATGGAAAACCCAATAACGCTGCCGGATTTTCAACGGTGCATAATGTACCTACTATTTATTGTTTTACCTGTTGAAATAATTTACATATATGTTTCTTAATATTCCACATATAATACTATAGTTATATATAAGTTCGGAATTGAATCAGTTTGTTCATGACGGCAAATAAAACCTATTATAAGAAGTTAGAGATCTCTTTGGTAAAAGTTTTCGTAGCTGAGGTTTCAAATTTTAAAGCATATTATAGACCAGCGGGTTATATTGAAATTCAGTACAATATTACCTATTGATCGGCTAGAACTTAAAAATAAATAAATAAATAATAAATAAATATTGCAATTAAAATTCACGGTTTAAAGTCAATTTTCAGAACATTCATAAAACTGATTATTTCATTTTGCAATTTTCAAACGTAATGGTAATGTAACAGCTATACGATATTGTTTCGTTATGAGAAGATACCTCTCTACTTTATTTTTTAATCATAAGATTGTTAAATAAGTTACACGCTAATAAATCAAACGATTGCTACAATAAAACGTACCTGTTGATACGGACGAGTAACTTTGCCAGATTCGATATCATGAATGACGTGATATCATGAATATTTTAATGACTCCAGTCATCTTTCATGGCGATTATGCTAAAGTTTAACAATACCACACCAATAAATTACATTTTCATTGCTATTAATTCCACAAGTGAACACATCAAATGTTATCGTATGTTTTTTTTTTATATTTCGTATCGCGTTTGTAGATTAGGTACACCGATTTATAGTACGGAATGCCCAAAGTACGGGCGGGAACTGAGTTCGTAAAAAGTGTGAGCACGCGGCCGGCGCGGTGACTCGTCAACTGATCAACTGAAGTGAGCTGCGCCAATCCGCCTGTTGCCGGGCTTTCGTACCTCGATCGTCCAATAATGGCACGCCGCCGTCACGCCGCCGCCGCCCGCCGCCCGCCGCCACCCGAGCGCCGATCTCCTCGCTTAACGTGTTTGTGTAAATTTTACGAAACAAGACGGTTTTGAACTTTGTAACAATTCATCAGTTTCTTCAATGAAGACTTCTGCACATATTGATCGGCTATAATATACACTCGCTAACTACCAAACCGACTCACCCTACAACCGCGCAAACATTACCTACGTTTTCTTCAAAAACTAGCTAGGTACTCAATTTACAAAACTCATATTATGTCCACTTAGAGCCTCATTAATAAGCTTCAAGTTAAAAGCGTTAAGTTTTCCTTTTAAATTCGTTTTTCGTTCGTTTCGTTTTTAACCTTGTTTTTCGTTTCGTCTAATGTTATAATAAATGAAGTATAATAGTACAGTCTACATTTTCATTGTGTGGTCACACTATTCTGTCCATTTTCTTAGGATTAAAAAAATAATATTACCTCAGCTAAGAGGTAAGAATTACACAATTTTAGATACCTATTATTTAATAGTAACTTTTTACTAAAAGTTAGGTACACTAGACTTTCTAATAGTCCTCTCGTCTAGCAGCTAGTGCATGCACTTATGTCAGTGGACGTGCGGATTGAGGGACCTGTTTTAAAAATCTCTATCTTCAAATTGCGTTGATATGTTTTTACAATATCTTTTTACAAAATGTCTTTAGTCTTTTACTAAAACTTTATGTAGAAAAAGAAAGATTTTATTTATTTGATTTGGTAATATTCACTTAAATATTTTTCTTTCTTGTGTGGTATGAGGGACCACAGTTTCTGCTAAGCTTGAGGTCCTGGGTTTGATTCCCCGGCCTGGCAAAGTGCTATTGGGTTTTTCCATCAAGAATTTCTCCACAGGTCAGGATATGTGCCCGGTTGATCGCAATATGCTCGCCCACTATTACATGGGACTTAAAACATAACTGGCGAAATGTGGGTGTACTATTAGGTACGCCTCTGCCCAACCCTTCACGAATTACAGGCGTGATGTTAAGATCTTTTTTATCTTTGAATCTTTTTGGTCTGTTATTAGGAACTATCTTTACAAATTCTCTGCTAAATATCTGTAGTCACAAAAGCTTAATTTTCCACATACTTCCCGAGATCTGGCTGATGGTCTGTAAAGACTGAGGGACCACACTTTAAGGGCTGTAGTTTTTAATATATTTGTTTATAAATTCCCAGATTTGTTCTACAATTGTTTTAAGTCTTCTACTAAATCTTACAATTTCTAGAAGACAAACAATTAGTTATTTAATATTTGTTTTTTAATCCAAAGAAAATAGACGGAGTAGTGTGACCACACAATGAAGCTAAATGTAGACAGTACTATTATACTTCATTTATTATAGTATTGGACGAAACGAAAAGAAAAAAACGAAACGAACGAAAAACTAATTTAAAAGGAAAACTATTACAGCTAAGTAGGCTTTACAAGTTTACGAGTAATAGTCGACCAACTTATAAAATGTATCAACATATTTTCAAATCAAATCAAATCATTTTATTTGCATAATATGGGTTTTTCAGGAGATGTTACATTGTTTGTTGTTTCACCATACTCAGCCTATATATAAGCATGCAAAATTTGGTTAATCTTACACTTATGTTAAAGTCCTTCAATTGCATTAGATTAGTCATAAGATTAAAATTAAATTAAAATTAAATTAAAATGAATTTAGATTATTAAGTATACATATTTAAAATAAAATGATGGTGAGTTTTACATTACATTACGTTTACATTAATCCTTTACATTTGTGTGTCTTTATCATTCATAAATTCGCTTAAAGTATAATATGCTTTATCTATGAGAAAACAGTATAGTTTCTTCTTGAATAGCCTAACCTGATTGATATTTCGGATGTTTAGGGGTATATTGTTATAAATTTTTGGTCCCATACAAACAAAACTTTTGTATAAGAGCGCTGTTTTGGAATGTAGAACGCACAGCTGGTCTGCATGACGACGCCTTGTACGGTACTCAAATAATTCTGGGTGTGATTTAATAAATGCTGCAGTTTCGTATATATAGATACAGGGCAGAGTCAGTATTTTTAGTTTTCTAAAATAAGGTTTGCATGAATCAGTTTGTATTAAGTTGCATATAGCCCTAATGCATCTCTTTTGCGCTCTAAACGCACGTTCCAATTCAGTGGAGTTTCCCCAAAAAATAACTCCATATCTGAGAGTAGACGATACATAACCATGGTAAGCTGTCATCACAGTTGTTATATCAACGATTTTTCTAAGATTACGCAGCGCAAAGGAATATCTATTTAGTTTATTACATAAGAACTCTATTTGCTGTTTCCATGTCATTTTGTTGTCTAGATATAATCCTAGAAACTTAGTTGATTCTACTACTTCTATTGATTGGTTATCATAATTTATGTTTAAATTTTCTAGCGGAAGTCTTTGTCTAAAGTTTATAGCTTTAGTTTTATTGACATTAATTTTTAAATTGTTTCTTGTTAGCCAGTCAATTACATTTTTTAAAGTCAAATTTATTTTGTCATTAATGTCATTCTTATTATAAGCGTCAAAAAGGATAGTACTGTCGTCAGCAAAAAGAGTCATAGGATTGTTAGTAACAGTTGGAAAGTCATTAATATATATTAGGAACATAGGTGCTCCAAGCACACTGCCCTGTGGCACGCCATATTTAACATATCTCATGTCCGATTTGTATGTTGTCAAGGTTTTTGTTTTAGGACAGATTTTGGATATCTCAGTTAGTTGTATTCTGTCAGTTAAATATGATTTAAGTAGTTTATGTACATTACCCCTAAGGCCAGTTGCATATAGTTTGTCCAAAAGAATTTCAATTTTTACGCGGTCAAAGGCTTTTGTCATGTCCATGAATAGGGCAACCGTTGGAAATCGCTTATCCATATTTATTAGTACCCGATTACAAAATTGATATATTGCTAAGTTAATTGATTTATTTTTTCTGAAACCCATTTGTTCTTTGGCAAAAAGATTATTATTCTCAAGGTAGTTGCATACGCGGTTATAGATAACTCTTTCAAAAATCTTAGAAAAAATAGATAGCAATGCAATTGGGCGATAATTGTTCATATTATCTTTCTCTCCTTTTTTATGTATAGGTTTAATTATTGCAGTTTTAAGTAACTTTGGAAATATACCTGTTTGAATAGATAAGTTTATTAGATGTGATAGTACGGGTGAGATTATATGAGCAACTCTTTTTATAATATTAGTATTAAATCCGTCATACCCTACACTCGAGGTATTTTTTAATGAGATGATGATCTTGTTTATTTCATTAGGGTCAGTAGGTGACATAAACATTGAGTTGTTGACGGATGGAGGGCATTTATGTGCAGGTGTGGTTTTCCTAAACATAATGTATGGGAGCACAGGTTTTTCAACTGCAAATGTAAGTTTGTTTTTATTATTTCCTTTATTTATTTTCCTAATTACATTTTTAAATATTTCTTAACAAAAACCATAAAAAAAAAACATTTAAAAATATAAAAAATAGTAGCCCACCGGTATCGGGAACAGGGTCCAAGCTACCGGCGGTCAGGGCTCCAGAGAGAGGAACCTCCTAACAATACGAGCCGTGTCTAGGAGTACCGCTTTCTGAATCAAGCCCTTGATCCAGCTGCCTAACGAGAGCCTCCTCAGGTATTGGTCGAGGCTCTTGGCAATTAAGCCATAGGCTGAGACGACTATCGGCACAATGATCGCTGAGTCCACATCCCACATGTCGACAACCTCGCGAGCCAAGTCAAGATACTTGATTTTCTTATCTTTCTCGGCTTTCACGAGGTTCTCATCATGCGGGACCGTTATGTCAATAATCATTGCGCGCCGCTCTGATCGATCCACCACCACTATATCAGGCTTATTGGCTACAATAGTCCTGTCAGTGATGATGGATTGATCCCAGTACAATGTGATACTGCCATTTTCGAGAAATGGTTCGGGCACATACTTATAGTACGGCACTTCCGATTCCACAAGGTTGTATTTTAGAGCAAGTTGCTGATGGATAATCCTGGCTACAAGGTTGTGTCTATGCAAGTACTCTCCGTTAGCCAGACGAGAACACCCGGAGATAATGTGACGGATTGATTCGCCTGGACGGTGGCATGCCCGACATATGTCAACCGTACCGTCCTTCACAATAAATCTCCGGTAGTTATTCGTCATCATAACTTCATCCATAATTGCACAGACAAAACCTTCGGTTTCTCCGAAGAGGTCCCCGGAACGTAGCCAGGCTACGGACGCTGATAGGTCTACATCGGGCCCATGCAGGGCCCGGAAAAAGCGTCCGTGAAGCTCCTTACTCTGCCATACCTCCATGCGGTCGTTAGTGTCAAACACTACAGGTTTGCGCCAGTTCTCTTTGGCCAAGGAGAGCGGGGTGAGGCCCTTGTCCACCGCGACCACATCTCGATGCATCCCCACGTCGGTTTCAAGAAAATATTCCCTGAGACTGCATATCTCGCGATTGTGGAGAGTCTTAGCGTTTAAAAAGCCTCGACCCCCACACTTCCGCGGGATATACAGTCTCATAACAGAAGAACGCGGGTGATGCATTCGATATGCCGTCAACAATGTACGGACCCTCCTATCCAGAGCGTCTAGTTCTGTTTGAGTCCATTTGAGTATGCCGAAAGAGTACATCAGAACCGGCATGACCCAACCGTTGAAGGCACGTACCTTATTGCCGCCTGATAAAAGACTATTAAATACTTTTATCAGGCGGCCAAAGAAGCGCTCCTTCAACGATTGCTTCATGTCAGCAACATTGATGCCCAGCGCTTCCGACATACCCAAATACTTATAGGTTTCGGTTGCTGAGAGGGATCTAAGATTTATGGAATCCGAGAGCTGGGTTCCCACAGATTTCACAATCTCACCTCGCTTTACATGCATGACCGCATATTTGTCCACACCAAATTCCATCCTGATGGCGCTACTGAAAGTTTCAGTTACCTTCAGTAGCTCCATCAGTTGCAAATCGTTGGGGGCAAAGAGTTTCAGATCATCCATGTAAAGGAGGTGAGACATAACTTGACTACCTTTCCTCAACCGATAACCTAGACCTGAATCCTCCAGCAGCGTGCTAAGAGGATTCAAAGCTAAGCAGAACCGAAGTGGACTCAAACTGTCGCCCTGAAATATACCTCGCTCTATCCTTATCGGCTCTCTATTCCTCTGGATTTGCCGACGTCCTGGATAGCGAAGGACTGTCCTCCATTGCCCCATACATGACATCAGGAAGGTGCGCAGAGTTGCATCAACTTTATACAACTCTAGCACCCTCATGAGCCATGTATGTGGCACCGAGTCATAGGCCTTCTTATAGTCTATCCAACATGTCGACAGATCCCTTCGGGAACGGCGAACCTGTTGACTAATGGCCTTATCAATGAGGAGTAGCTCCTTAGTACCGCGGGACCCGTTCCTACATCCATTTTGAGAAGCGGAAATGATAGAATTGTCATCAATGTGTTTGTTAATTTTTGCTCTCAAAATGGATGTAAGAACTTTATAGACCGTCGGAAGACAGGTAATCGGTCTATAATTTTTGGGCTCCGCAGTACTACCCGATTTATGGAGCAGGTGGGTTATACCTGTTGTCAGGAACTCTGGTAGCGACCCTGACTCTAAGGCTGCCTGGAACAGGATCGCCAGGCGAGCGTGCGATCTTGTGAACCATTTAATCCAAAAGTTGTGCAGCCCATCCGGGCCTGGAGATTTCCAGTTAGGCAACGGACGGACTGTACGAACTACGTCTTGGGGGCTGATAGTGATTGCCCCCATTTCTGGCACTAGATCGCACGCTCGCTCAACCTCCCGAGTCCATTCACCCTCGGTATGGCTAACAGGCACCGACCAGATGCTGCGCCAGAACGAACACATGGCATCATCATCCGGTATGCGCGTGTCAGCCACACCTTGGTCCGGTCGCTCCCAAGCCCTATATACCCACCTTTCATCTCTTTGGAAAGTGCGATTCTGAGTGTATCGGTCCACCCGCGGCTTATACCTACGAATACGGCTTGCCCATGCATACACTTTCTGCTTCAGGAAGTCGATGCGCTCTGTGATACGGGACATGTAGTCTCGAGGACTGATATCAGTCCCCGAGAATGCCCGCCTCACAAACGCATCACTCTAGGGCGAGTATTGCCCTCCCTGAAGCAGATCAGTTTGCCGATGAGTGCTCTGGCCCCACCAATACGTCGTTCAATCCTGTATTGCCATGGCGGCACGACTGGTTTAGGTCGTGTAGCTCTGTCATCAAAAAATTTGACATGAGCTACACGACATGCCGCTACAGCCGCACAATACAGGATTGAGTGAGCATCGGTGAGGTCTTCACAGTTGTCAAAATAGTTTGACAACTGCGAATCCAGAACAGCCACCAGCGCCCTATTTTTAGGGTATGCGTGGTCTAAGGTCGGATTGTATGAACCGATATTCTCGAATCGCACCCTCCAAAGCACTCCTCATTTCCTCATTGCACTGGGTACTTACATTAGTAACCATGTCATTACTCACGTCGTTATCGCGATTAGTTATTGTGCTAGACTGTGGTAGTACCACAGCCTGCGCCGACGGAGTAATGACATGGCAGCTGGCTCAAGCACCTGAAACAGAGAGAGCATCCGAACACGGTACGCGGTCAGGTTGTTTCCTCCCTCTGTAGCCCCATAGTATGAGCGCATGACGTTTTCATTGATGGATTGCGTCCATCGCATGCGCTGCACACTCCCGCCGGGAGCTGGGACCCTATCAGAGGCCGGTGGGCCTAGAGGTCCTAAACCGTCCGGCGGCCGGCGTCCTCCCCGTCGACGAACAGGTGGTGGTGTCGTCGGCGGAGAGAAATACTCATCGCTCGAGCTCGACGCAACTGCCACGGCCGGTGTCACAGCACTCACGATGGGGCTGGATTCCGGCGGCGGCGAGGCGGAGCTGAGCAACGGGTCCGGAGGCAATAGGCGTATTTTATTATTATGGGCAACTACGGAACAAATACATTTTGCGTGGACACGCACTTGGCTGGGTTTTTAATTCATATTTAATGTGTATCAGCTCAGCGGTTTTAACGTACGCACGGCACGTTTTTATGATAACAATTATGGAAAAAAATTGTATTTTTTTATTTGAGATGATTGTCAGTCTGCTTTGCTTGTCTGCACTGGTAGTGCAAAATAAATAAATAAAATAGATTTCGGAATTATTGAGAGCAATTTTATTAACTTAAAGTCCGGGTTCCCGAAGATCTTCCCTTTAAACCTGTGGAGAGCGAGGCCGAATAGCCTTGATAACAGCTTTCCCGTTTGCTGCCGTATATTTAGGAATTCTCTGTTTGTTATTTGGTACGTATAAATGAATTTTCTAATACTTTTTTAATTAAGTTCATATGACTCCAATCTATTTAAATCGCGAGTTAATAGGCTTCTTTTGGGTTAGCTCGTTCCATCGCCGACCTTATCTCAGGTAGTCCTGAGATAAGGTCGGCGATAGCTTACTCTTGACCTCAATCTAGTGATTGAGGTCAAGAGTAAGCCCATATAGAATAAAAAAAAAAACTTCCATACTTCAATGCTTTTTTTGTTATATTTGCCCTTAACTTAAGATTACCCTTGTCAGGACACTAGCACGAAAGACATTTGCGCGCAAGACACTTGCGTGAAAGAAATTTGCGCGCAAGACACTTGCGCGAAAGAAATTTGCGCGCAAGACACTTGCGCAAACAGAAATTTGCGCGCAAGACACTTGCGCAAACAGAAATTTGCACGCATGGGGTTTTGCGCGAACGAACATTTGGACACACTTTTTTTTTCTGGACATTTGCTTGCGCGACAGATGTTTGCGCTTAAGACACTTATGCGTATCCACTTGGGCGAACTCATTTCCGCGACTGAACACTTGCGCGACTTAATGGTCAGTGATCTTACAGACAAAACATAACATCATGCCTGTTATTACTAAAAAAAAACAGCGATCTTATATAACTATTTCCTCCTAGTCTGTCTGAAACCATACACAATCACAACTTTGCCTGCTGGAAATAATTAAGATCACTGGTTTTTTTTTCTTAATTTTAATGGGTGTAATTTTCAGTGTTTGTCAAAATAAAAATTCAAGATGGCGCCTAGAAAACTTTTCAGTTTTTCCTTCATAGGTGTCGTTTTCATGATTTCGGGGTCACTGGTAACGAAAATAAGGTCGAAATGAAAAATTAAAATAGGCTGAGGAAAATTTACAGTTTTTTCTTCATGGCTGTCGTAATTTTTTTTTTTTTTTGTATATATTCCTACTAATTTTCTTATGATTAAAAAAATAATATTATCTCAGCTAAGAGGTAAGAATTACACAATTTTAGATACCTATTATTTAGTATAAATAAAAAAAAAAAAAAAAAAAACTTTGTGATAGTCCTCCCATCTAGCAGCTCGTGCATGCACTTGTCAGTGGACGTGAGGATTGAGGGACCACTTTTAATAATCTCTATCTTCAAACTGCGTTTATATTCTTTTACAATTTTTACAAAAAAAAATAAAATAAAAAAATAATAATAATAATTTTTTTTTTTCTTGTGTGGTGCGAGGGACCACAGTTCAGTCTATATCTTTTTATCTTTCATTCTTTGTGGTCTGTTATTTAGTAACTATCTTTACAAATTCTCTGCTCTCTGTAGTTTTTATATATTTGTTTACAAATTCCCAGATTTGTTCTACAATAAATTCTTCAATAAGTCTTCTACTAAATCCTACAATTTCTATTTTGCGAAAAATGTGTGTGGTCCCTCAGTTCACACGCACATATAGAAACTGAGTAGTAGTAAAAAAAGTAGTAGTGTAGTAGTAGAAATAGTAGTGTAGTTTCAAATTTTAAATTTAGTTATTGACCATTATTAAAATCATATTCGGCGCCATCTTCCATTCACATTGTGGAATGTTGCCGCATAAATAAATCTTAATGTCAAATGATTGTTAAAATCCCAATTGTCATAAAACATTTGCTTATCTTAATTTTAACTATAGTTCTAGCTAGACTTGCGTTTAATAAATTAATCTTAAGATCTAGTCACGTAACACACTAGTTAATACAGAGACCAATAGATGGCACTTATCACTTCTGTCAATCGATACAGATTATTGCAATAACTGTACTTGCAATCCACAGATGGCATGATCAATATGATGGATGAGACATAAGTTGGTTAATTTGATTCACTAATATTATTAGCAGATACACTTGCGGAGACATGTATAATAAAAAAAAAACGAAGTGGTTAATAAGAAAAGCATTTATTTCACATAATCTTTTGGAAACTTATAAAATAAATCCGCAACACAACACGACATTTTCCATGTAGTTACACGACCGCAAATTCGAAACAGTGTTGCTGGAGAGTTTGTTCCTCCACAATGGATAAGCAGAAGCACATTATATCCACATCATTTAAAATATAGACGGAGCTGTATTGAAAGCCATCAGTCAGCCAGCTCACTGTTTGCATAATGTCGCCTTATGGTGTAGGTATGGACAATAAAAATTATCTTATTATACACGGTTAATTTTACTTCATTCTGGAGCCGAAACACAGTAACTCCAGTCGAGTAATAGTTACTATTGGCATTTTTATTTTAAGACATCAACGCCGTTTAAAAAAAAAAGAACAAACTTTTTGGTGTTGCCCAAGGAAGTATTCTGTTATTATTTTTTGATTTACATAAATGACCTTTGCAATCTAAAACTAGAGCATGGCACTATCATAACTTACGCTTATGACACTGTTTTACCTTTTTCGGCTGACTCATAAAATGAAGTCTACAATCTTGCGCAATACGGATTTAATATTCTAAATGAATGGCTTCAAAATAACTCACTAACTCAAAATGCAGAGAAGACAAATTATATCAAGTTTTCGATGCGCAAGCAAATATCGAATATCCCCTCAGGGCTGCATGCTCATTGTTGCCCAGTCTCTGCAGATATCCAGTGTCCCAATATTAAGAAGACTGATAAAATAAAATATCTAGGTATTATAGATGAAACCCTTTCCTTCAAACAACATATTATTATGGAAGCTCTAAATAATAGAATTGGTAAGCTGACATTCTTATTTAAGGAGCTACAATTTGTTACAGATCCAAAAATACTTATTTTGCTCTTTATTAGTCAATTTTGACTTACTGCATTACTTCTTGGGGTGGGGCGAGTAACACATATTATAATTCCTTTATTTTCTTACAGTAATTACATTTTTAAATATTTCTTAACAGAAACCATATAAAAAACATTTAAAAATATAAAAAAAATAGTGGTCCGCCGGTAGCGGGAGCAGGGTCCAAGATACCGGTGGTTAGGGCTCCAGAGACAGGAACCTCCTCACAATGCGAGCCGTATCGAGGAGTACTGCCTTCTGAATCAGGCCCTTGATCCAACCCCGCCTAAGGAGGGCCTCGAAAGATGGTCGTCAAGGCTCTTGGCTATAAGGCCATAAAGATAAAGACATAAAGAGCTTAAAGAGCTATTCTCAAGGTGGCTACTTGCCACCCTTTCCTATTCCCCACTGACCGCGTGTATAAATCTTGTGAAATATTAACAATTCGACAGTTATTTATTATGAGCACTGAATTAAAACAACACGCATCACACATGTAAATTCAGTGCTGTATGGAAATACAGCACTGAATTTACTAAAAAAACGCCGAAAGATTGCCCTCAAAAAAGTACAAAACATGCTTTCACAGCCAAATTTTATATGTACCTCGGACCGCTACTCTATAACAGGCTAAATGAAAAAGGACACCCCTACTCCTTAGATCATAGTAACTGCAAGAAAATCCTTAAAGACTCACTTCAAAATCTGTCCTAGTAAGATACAAGTACTATATTATTACTAGTATTTACTTGTGAGTAAATATTATTCGTATTTTTGTTATTTTCTAATAAGTTAGCTATATTATTATTATACTAATAACTTTTTACTAGGTAGTACACTACGATTAATACGATAATGTGATTATTTAATCAATTAATGTTACGTCAATCGCCTGAAACAGGATTACCTAGTTCAGGCCACAAATCATAGGTGAACTTGACATAGATTTAAGAAAAATTGTAAACGTATCTTATTTTTAAAGAAATTTTATTCTATTATTTACTTTACATAATAAAGAAGTTAGATTTTTTTTTATTTTTTTTCTGTCATTTAAGTTGTATCTTAGTAAGTAGCACTTCCACTATTTCATTCATAAACGTAAGATCGCTCAGTCTTTTGATACTGCGCTCGCGGTGGGTCAACGAACGTCGGAAGCTAGGTATTTCATTTCAGGTGCGATTTAGTAACGAACGAACTCACTAGTACTCGTAAGTCGTACCTATTAAACTAGACACGACGAGTACGCTCGGGAGTTGAATGAGTGTCGATCAATCGAGCTAGTAGGTACGTATAATAAGCATACCTACCCTACCTTAAGATTTATAAAATAATACTGCCTAAAACTATTTTTTCGCGGCATTGCTTGCGGCGGCTTCTACGAAGGCATGCAATTCGAACATAAAAATATTTGTTCTGTCGAATGGAGTTCATTATTAGGAAGTTTCCTTTTTTATGAACATATTGAACCTTATTTTTATAACGTTAACCCTGTAATTCGGTTGTGCATCCTTGTAAAAGTCGGACACGAGACAATAGGTTTAATTTTAGTAAACTGCGTACTTACCTAGTTTGGTAAAATTTCTAATTTTCACAGTTTACGGTTAAGAAATAATGTCTGAATTCGCTTTTCGTATTTTTATTTGTGTACCTATTGTGAACCTACCTGGCCGGGGTGTGACTTACCGATCATGCTGTCTGATCCTGACCGCAAAGAAGCGTTACTTTGAGTTCTCATTATTTTACAAAAAATAATTTAATTTATTTTAATTTTATGTGACCTTTTTTATTGATTCTTATTGAAAGTCCCAATCGTTTCGAGTACGATGATCGAGTTTATGGTTTTCGGTTCCAGAACGACCAAAAATTAACCGTGCAGCTGCACAAGAAAAAATCCTGGCTCAGGTTGTATTACTGGCACAAGCCAGGCAAACCAAACTGTTATGTGAACGTTTATGCAAAAATTTCATGGGCTTGACCTTTCGACGTATTTGCTGAAATCTTTTATATCACTCCATACAAGTGGTGCATAGAACATCATAACTAACCAAGTTATTAAGATGGTGCTCACGGTAGGCCCGACTCCGCAATAAATCTGAAAAAATAAATGTGATTAAGAGACATACCAGTAAGACAACAGTATAAAAAAGTAGACTGTCTTTTTAAAGTCGTTTGAAGATCGCATGACAAAACCAAGCATACAATCAAAATCAAAATAAAAATATTTTATTTCAGATAGGCCTAGATGGGCACTTATAAAGCGTCGACAAAAAGGTGCACGGTTCGGGTTGGTCGTTTCCTATGGAGAAGAACCGGCAAGAAACTCCATGGCTACTCTTTTCAAATCATTTGGTATTACAATATTAACATGGATACAGCAATGGGGGGGACAGCGTAGGCCCGACAATAAGTCGTTGCTTACTACACAAAAACTGTAGAACAAAATAAAAAGTTAACAAGCAGCTGGGAATCTACAAAGCCTATAATGTTCACACATTCACAAACAATCGGTAAAAAAGAATCTATACAAAGGTAAGAAAATATTGTAAAATACTAAATTAAACAAGTGACACAAATATTGTCATCAGTGCTGTAACTATTCTGAGCAAAAGATGTATAAATGATTTGAAAACTGTTGAAAAAATCTGATTCGAAAGAAGAGAAAAAATGAGAATAAGAATAGTTAGAGAGATCCACATATTTGTGCCGTTTAGGAGCTACCAGGGAAGCCGCATGCGCAGAAGGAACTAAAAAGCCAAACTTCTATCTTCAACGTAGTCTTTATTTTGTAATATGCTTTTTTAATAAGGACACGTTTGATGTAGTTTTTGAACTTACCATCGGTCAGATCTGTAACCGACTTTGGCAACTTGTTATAAAAGCGTACATACCTATAATGTTTAAAAGAAAACACTTGCTAGTTTTTGTTAAATATATGTATGCCAATCAATACGCTTTGTTTGATTTAAGTGCAGTTTCAAGACCATTACAATCTTCAAGATCTCGTGGTCAACTCTTTGTAGACAGATTTTTTGTGTTTGCATAACACTTAGGTAAGCTAAGCTGAAGTTTGTTGGATTAACAATATCGATTCTTACATGTATGTATAATGTATAGAGTGTAACGAGACTGATTTAAGCAAACACTAATTACATTAAAAACATGCATTTAGAAAAAAAAAACTTGTGAAAATGTTGGAACTTTGAACCCCAATACAAAAATATGATCGCAAAGACAGGGAAAACAATTGCCTTTTGGCTTAGTTAAGGGTCTATTTACACGCTTTATGTATACTGATAATACATGAAAATGAATTGAAAAAAATGTAAATTAATATTAAATATAAAAGCAGTTTTACGACACGTTTTTCGTTAATTAAGTCTTTTCTTTATTTTTTAAACGAATAACGAAATTGGTGTAAACGCAGCGTTGGCGAGAAAGAAAGAACGTAACGTACCATTTTACCTGTAGACACCTTTGCTTTACTTTGTACGATCAGGTTTCCGGGAGTTCCCACAGGTATCATGAAACAGAAAGAGGCAGCGAATCCGGAAGCAACACAATAGTACAATGGATGTACTTTTATATTTTCCGCCTGAAAAAAGAATAAACAAAATCAATTACGCCAGAACGGCTGGACAGGTCTGGATGAAACCTGGTACAGAGATAGATTATAGTCTGGTTTAGCACATAGATTAGATATTATCCCAGAAGTAAGATCCCGTGACAATACCCGAACTCCACGCGGGCGAAGCCGCGGGCATACACACAACTAGTAATTTATATAGCCTATGTCCTTTCCCAGGTTGAAATCTATCTCCTTGCTAAATTCTATTACGATCTGATCAGCCGTTTAGTCCTGAAAAGGTAGCAAACAAACAAGAGTTACTTTCGCATTTATAACAAATAATATTATTATAGATAATAATTAATTAATTAATCTAACAGCGCGATTTAACGGGTAATAGCTGAATTATATTCATTTTTTATTTTATTTTTGTTTTTATCTATCTGTAATTAGACCGATACTTAAACACGTGGTTGTACTTGTACAACTTTCCCAAAGAAACATTTTTTTTATACTCATTCAATGTTATCACAATAACACAACAGCCGTAAGAAATTCGCGCGCATGCGCCTTTGGCCTATCAGCTGTTAGCTGTCTGTTCTGTCTCATTACTATAGAACCGTGCAACAGAGGATAGGCAAAGTCACGCGGCTAACAGCTAATAGGTAAAAAGGCGGCAATGGTAGGGGCGGCGGCGATGGTGGTAGGCGCAAATTAAACTTAATTTAATTTAACTTATTGGGTATTAACCCTTGTAAACAACCGGTTCTTGTACTCGGTTCTTGTTATTTTAGAATTAAGTTAGGTAGGTATGTTTGGCAAAAAGTACTTTTGAAAAAAAGACTAAAACGAAAGAATTCGTAACCAAGACTGATCATCACGGTAGCAAAAGCCAAATTATTGCGTCATTTTTGTTCGAAATTACAGATTAAAGATACACGACTTACCATTTCCATTACTATCGGTGTAAACACAGTACACACAGCGACGTTAGAAGCAAAATTAGTAATTATAACCACACAGATGATAATGACTAGAAGAATCAGTTGCGGGGGTAAATTTTCTAAGCTTGTTTTCATAAAATTGCCGAGGCTTCCATTTAAACCTGAGGTGTCAGCTGCTTGCGATAGTGAGAAACCGCCACCTAAAACAAAATAAAAAAACAGGTGTACAGGGTTGATTTTTGGGACGGGGCAGTACAGTTACTGATTAGCCTGAAGACCGGATTGGACGTTAACCGCTGTAGCCATAATAGCCCAGTCATATTAGGGTTTCACCTCGGAATGAGAGATAATAAGCTGTAAACTCGTATACAACTTCATTTTTGTGTTCTAATAGTTGTCTCAAAAGTCTCATTAAATTAGTTATTATTATGCCGTGCTTCTCCGAGGCTATTAATGCCTGGAAACTCGCTTGCCCGAATTCTGAAGTACCCGACCATCCATTTTCCCAGAGACGTTGGGACGAGCCGCTCTGCAGAGTTGTTCAGAACAATTTACTGCTCACGTCTGCTACTACTGCTGAGCGTGCGCGTCTGCTGGCTGTGGGTGAGTGGGAGTCGGGTCTTTGGCTTCACGCACTACCGTCGTCGAGCATAGGCACTTTGCTCGACGACACTACTTTCCGCCTTGCTGCTGCTCTACGCCTAGGCGCCCCTTGTTTTTCTCCTCATCGCTGTCACTGTGGTGAAGCTGTCAACAGCCTTGGACACCACGGTCTTTCATGCAGCCGAAGTGCGGGCCGCTTTGCACGACACGCGAACTTAAATGATATCATCCGTCGAGCTCTTGTCACCGTCGGCGTTCCAGCTTTATTAGAACCAAATGGCTTGGCACGCGACGATGGCAAGAGACCGGACGGCATGTCTTTGTTTCCATGGAAGATGGGTAGGCCTTTAGTGTGGGATGCAACTTGTGTCGATACTCTTGCGCCATCCCATCTTCCTAGCTCATCGTGCTGTGCTGGGGCTGCGGCTGCGGCTGCAGAGCACCTCAAGCGGCGTAAATATAGTAACCTTATTGGTAACTGTATTTTCGAGCCGTTTGGGGTTGAAACTCTAGGTCCGTGGGGTCCGAGTGCTCACAGCCTTTTCAAGGACATTTCTAAACGTTTAGTTGACTCTTCCCGTGACCCAAGGGCTGGCTTTTACCTTGGCCAAAGGCTTAGCGTTGCCATACAACGTGGCAACGCCGCCAGTCTTTTGGGTACATTACCAGTTGACTACGTTGAGGAGGAGTTTTTTGACGCCATTTTTTAAGTTTATTTTTAAGTTAGTTAGTTAAAATAGGTTATTTTAATTTATTAATGTATATAATAAATATTTTATGTATTCCTATCGTAATATAATATTTACTATGAATATAATATACTATATGATCAAACGAACTTCGACAAGTGAAGTTCGATCGATATTATATTAATCGCTTCATTCGAAGATATAACATTCACAACGTAGTTCCTCTAACCTACAAGGCAACTTCGCACTTTTTTTATTAAATTAACCCCTTTTTTTTTTTTTTTTGCTGTCTGCGGTCAGTTTATCAAGTCTCATTCTTTTTTAGAGTAACTATAAAGTTATAGTTTAGCAAAAGCTTCGTTATAGGGAAATGGGGTGGGTGGGTGTTATATCTTCGAATGAAGCGATTAATATAATATCGATCGAACTTCACTTGTCGAAGTTCGTTTGATCATATATTATATTGCATCGCTTCATTCTTCAGATATAACATTCACAACGTAGATGTTTAGAGGTGAAGTTTTGCTAATAATAATACATAAGTTATTAATTTAATTTATTTAACATAAATCTTCGTTTCTTTAATAATTATTAATCGATAATCAATTGTAAACAATACATTGACATCTTAGTCTAGAATCAACTTCAATCTTAATAATATTATTTAGATTTATAACCTATACACCTACAATAATGTAGGCGCAATCAGTCTCTATTTAATTTGGATTTTGTGGAAAACAAACCGAACTTGCGAAAGAATTTTCTTCGCGTATGGCCCGACAATAATATTTAGCGAACGTTTGAGAAGCTATTGTCCAGCCAGCCGCCTTCCTGATGGCGTCTATGGACAGGCCAGCGCGGTGCGCCGAGGACGTGGCGGCATGGCGGGTGCTATGCGCGCTGAATGTCGTCACGTCCATGCCGCTCGCACACCACACTTGTTTTATCCAGCGGCTGATTGACTGCGCCGTGGCGCCTCTATAGGGCCGTTTAAACATCAGGAATAAATTAGGTACGTTCTCAGGTCTAATTTCATTAGTCATGTGAAGGTAATCTTTTAAAGTCGTAGCCGGGCAAATACTTGGTTTATCTAAAAAGTATGGTAGAAATAAAATTGGTTGATCTCGGCCGGGTGCCGATGTCTTAATGATGTCGGTTACGATTATTTCGATGCCTCTAGAATTTATTTTTATATTTGAGTTCTTGATAAGGGAAAATGTTTGAACTCTGTGAACTGTGCTAATAGCTAATAAAATTGCTAATTTCTTAGTGATCTTTTCTATTGTGAGATCTCCATTTGGGAACCAATTAGCGATAAAGTTGAGTACCATCTGGGGATCCCAAGTACTCGTGTACTTAGGTACACACGGTCTCAACTTGTATGCTCCTTTTAGTAACCTTTTTATACCGTCGTCTGTTCCTACACTGCTTCCTAGAAGTAGCGATAGGGCAGAGCGATGACTATTAAGTGAACCGTATGATGCTCCCTTATTAAATTGATCGGATAAAAAGGTTAAACCCATGGAATGGACGCCTCAAACACGCTAATATTATTAAATATACAGTATTCCCACCACAGTTTAAAGGTGACCTTTATTGCTGTACAGTGTTTTGAGACAAAGAAGCTAACATTAAGTCGAGAGTGGTTGAAGGCGTCCCTCGCTGCGTGAACGCAAGTAAGCGACTTGTAAAGTGGATGGTGTGTTCTGAAACGGGAAGATAAAATACCTTTACTTGCTTTCAGAATAACTATTTCGGTATCAAGCATACCCTTTAACTGGGGATACCAGGCTTGTGAGGGCCATATAGGGAAAACAAGTATACCTTCGGCTTGGTCTAAGACTATTTCTTGTAAGCATTTTAATATTACAGAAAATGGCGGGAAGGCATAAAAGTGTTTATCCCGCCAGCTTATTGTAAAGGCGTCAATTGCGATGGCATCTGGGTCTGGTCGCCAAGACACATAGTTTTCATATTTTGCATTAGTGCTAGAGGCGAATAAATCTATTTCTGGTTGGCCTAATTCTTGTGTTATCAATTGGAATGCTAAATTTGATAATTCCCATTCTGTGTCAATGTTAATTTTTCTAGACTGTTCGTCGGCTATAAAATTTTGTAAGATGCTACTAACCAGATATTTTTCCTCTAGCACCACTGCCAAATAGATCGAGATAAATCGTTCAAATGTGGGAATTGTATTCCCCCCATATGATTGACATAACTAATGGCTGTTGTGTTATCAATGCGTAATAATATAGTACAGTCAGAATAATTGCGAGCAAACCATTTTAATAGCATTAAAATGGTTTGCTAAATACCGCTAAGAGTTCGAGATAATTAATGTGAACCTTCAATTCTGAACTTTTCCAAGTTGCGTTAATGCGTTCGTTATTGCAACAAGCGCCCCAGCCGGTTCTGGACGCATCAGTACAAACTTCTAATGTGAATGCTTGAGCCTTTATGGAATTGAAAGTTGTGGAAATATTTTTTGACCGCCAATTCAGATCATCCAAAATTATATTAGATAATTTAATTTTCGTATCAAAATCATTGTTTATTATTAAGGCTAAGTATTTTTGTCGTTCTAAAATTTTGGTGTAAATCCATCCATATTTTGCTGCGGGGCAAGCAGCAGTAAGAATCCCAATTAATTGTGCAAATTCTCGTATTGTGCAACGTGGTAAGTGTAAAATTTATCTATTAAACTAGCTATGTGAATGCGTGTTTCGTCTGGTAAGGACATAATTAAACTTTTTGAATCATATATAAAACCTAAATATTTACAAGTTTGTTTTGGTTCTAATTTATTTTTATTGAAATTAATAACGAAACCAAGGGATTCTAATAATTTCAAAGTTTCTGTTAAGTTTTCACGACATTCAGAATAGGTATCACCGATACATAATACGTCGTCGAGGTATTGAACTGATTTATAGCCCCGGTTCCTAAGATGGGACATTACCTCTTTCATAATCTTGGTAAAGGTTCTAGGTGCTATAGATAAGCCATAAGGCATAGCATTAAACTCATACAAAAAGTTTTGTCCTTTATCATCCTCGAAATGAAAACGCAAGTATTTCCGGTGATATTTAGCAATAGGAATTAAAAGATGCTTCTTTCAGGTCTATGTTAGCCATGAAACCGTTTTGAGGTACCTATTAACTTAGTAACGGTCCTGTAATCTTCCATTTTAAAATGAAACTTAGAGATAAACTTGTTTAGTGGTTTTAAATTCAAAATAAATCGCTTGTCACCGTTTGGTTTAGAAGTAAGGAATATTTTTTAATATGAATTGATTCTCGATAGGTGAACATGTTGATATCGCACCTAAATCAATTAATTTTCTGATGGCCAAATTCATATCTTCTTTATCTGCCTTCGAAGGACAATTACGAGGTGAAAACCTTACAAGCCTTTTCACCTCGGAGTTTCAGGAAATGCTATGGAAAAACCCTTACGAATCCATTTGAGAACGATGTCATTGGAAGTTATGTCAAGCCAGTGAGAATAAAAGTGACATATTCGTCCAGAATATACCTGTTCTATTGTTGAGTTTGAGCACGCGTTTTGTTCGTGTTCGAGTACCTCGGTTGCGCCGCTGTCTGTGCCTTGCGTGTTGCAGGGGCTTGTCTCCTCTGGCCTCCGCGCCCCCCCCTGTTCGACAGGTAACGCGAAGGACCTGGCCAGTTTTCCTGGTAGCGAGGTCGTGCGACTGCCGATTGGCCTGTCTGTGGAGGTTTTTGAGGCACCGAGGTCTTTTTTATTTGCAGGCTCTGCCTTTCAATAGCTTTTGAAGCTTTGATTTTTTCGGATAGTTTTATACCGAAAAAAGTGCTATCCCTTTCGTTATCTTTGATAACATTTAAAAATGATTTTTCCAAGCCGGGTGTCACCAATTTGATACGTACTTCAGTATTCATATGGTGAAGATGGGTTAAGATGCGACAACTGTCACTTAGCATTTTTATGACTTGAATATTTTCTTCTTCAGTAATGAGAAAAGTCATAGCCCTATTCACCGCTGTGATCCCAGTGCCAAGAAGTTGTTGCGATAACTCCCTCTTCTTATCGCGATTTCTTGCCATATCTGTAATGGCTGCCGAAATTTCGGCATTAAGCTTTGGTGCTTGTAAAAGAACACAATTAGAGGGGACAAGATATTCTTTTAATAATTTGTCCTTGGCTTCCTTGGGAAGTCCTTTTAATATGGGCTGCCATCTTTGCGCCAAATTTTCGTGAATGTTTTCCCCATACTCGGGTGTGTCGTCAGATTGCTCCCCTAATACTAACAAAATTTCTGGGTCCAGTTCATGTGCCATCGAAGATGCTTCGGTTTCTGGTATTCCTGAACCGGGAACCGGTATCTTGGGAAACTCGGTTACCTCCATGGCTAGTTGATTGGCAGGTCCGTTGTTGTCCACTTTATCGGCATTTGAAAATATTTTATTTTATTTTATGTGTGGGTACTTTGACAAAAATACCTTCGTTCTATCTCTCGGATAGACCCCAGGCTATGTCTAATTTCACAAAGATGTTAAGCTATCTCATGTAAGATATGCTTATTTTTTGCTTTTATGCCCTCGTGTTGACTCACGGCCAACCCCCAGGCTTGCCACGTTCGATTTCGAATCAAGGCATCAAAGATTTTTGCGTTTAAAATACCACATTGAAGCACTTATTCACCAAAATTAGTTAATATAAATAGGTACTTACGTTTACCGGTGTCGTTATCAACGCTTGCATCAGAATCCGAAGATTCTAAAACTCGCACCACACGACGACTTTGTCGTTCCTTTTCTTCGAGTTTACGAATCTTTTTATTACAACGTTCAATTTTATCTTTAGCACTGCGCTTAGGCATAATTTATATCTATGTATGTATGAACTGACAAACAACTAAACTCAATATGAAAACTTTTTTAAATCGGGGACTGTAATCGCAGAACTCGTGTTATTGTTGCCTCGCACGGAAAAAGAATGAGACTTGATAAACTGACCGCAGACAGCAAAAAAAAAAAAAAAAGGGGTTAATTTAATAAAAAAAGTGCGAAGTTGCCTTGTAGGTTAGACGAACTATCTGAAGAATGAAGCGATGCAATATAATCTACGTTATTATTATTATTAGTCATTTGTTACTTTAATCATTAATCGTTTACGAAACGATTAATGATTTAATAACTTTATACAAGGTATTATTCACTGAGATTCACGGTTGACCTTGCATTACAGTGACTATGGCTGAGCGCTGCGGGGGTCCCTGCCTTCTATCTCAAAAACTATTGGACGTATAAAACTTTTTTAAATTCCATTTCAATTTCTTATCTGCGTCTTAAGTTATTCAAGGTTAAACGACCTTGAATAACTTACGCAGACACGAGATTTTATGAGACTTTTGAGACAACTTTTAGAACACCAAAATGAAGTTATGAGTTTACAGCTTATTATCTCTCATTCCGAGGTTGACCCCTTTGCTTAATTGATTGGACTATAAGACGACTTCAGCAGACTTTTAATTTTTTGGGATGTTCTGTTCGCTATTTTTGTTGTTATTTGTACCGATAAGCTGGCATCGATAGAAACAAGTATTGAAAGATACAAGTATTATATTATATATAAGGTGTAACTATTCGTACACGAAATATTTTCAGAAAACCATCTAACGGCTACAACGCAGCCATTTCAAGGGATTTTTTTTTTATCTGAGTATATTTTTATAAAAAATAAATAATTTAAAATTACTTGACCAACAAAATAAATAATAGCTCCTTATTTTTGAACATCCATTACGCTAGTTTACTACGTCGTATTTACCTAGTGTCATTGTTAGAATATGGGAGTAAAGATTTTATGCAAAAAGTCTCAAAAAATTTTAGAATTATAATTTCGTAAAAAAAAACAAAATTTTTTTTCGTTGCTATGGCGACTTTACGACTTATAGAAGTTACTCTTAAAATATTTCGTGTATGAATAGTTATACCTTATATACACGGCTTGCTATCAAAGTTCTAAATATTATTGTGATAGGTATCACGTTGGCCATTTCAACAAATCACTGTAACGAGAAGTGGTCGTCACTGTAGTTGCTGTGTCACTGATGTCGATGGTAATTAAATGTCGATGGTATTTAATCGGCAAATCGCCCGCCCGCCTATGTTTGCTAATGTAACCTTTCTTTGTAATGACTAAGGACGAACTTGTCTGTAGCGAGATAATGAAAACAAACCTAATAGAAAACTGAAAGCATAAGGAGTTTGCGCATTTAATATCTGCCAGCTCAAAACGCTTAGCGATCTTGACTTTGGTAACTGGTCTTTGTCTGAAAAATAACAAAATGTTAAATTAATGACTATACCTTGGGTCTACGGGAGCAGTTTTGGTTTTTCAGCAAACCAAACTGAAACTGATACTATAAAAAAATTTTTTTCTTCTAACCTAAACGTGTTTAAAAATGACATGAATGACAGGTTCCTAAAGGATTTTAAAGTAAATCGTTTGTAAGACAGATACTTCCCAAAGTGGTAAAATGTGTTTGTTAGTATTTTCTCAATATGCTCTACTCAGCTATACTACACTGATAGGCAGTCGCTCCGTGTAATATACTGGTCATTTAGCTGCATCTGGTTAGACTGGAACCCAACCCCAATATAGCAGGGCAAGGGATAGCCAGGAATGGCTTTAAAAGAAATGGAAACGTCAAAGTTAATGTATGTTAAGGTAGTTTACTTACATTTAACGGAAAAGTTTTTAAAAAATATTTTGTCCCGAGGTAAGAGAAACATAACGTACGAAACAAACATAGCCAGAGCAGAGTCACGAATGCTGTAAAAAAAAGTTGCTATACAGTTTATATACCACAAAAAACCATAGCGTTGTGTGTTTCAGTTTTAAGGAGCTTCAATCCAGACGTTTGTATTGAGGAGCCACAAAAAATATGCTTAAACTTAACTACAACTTATGTCTTTTAAACAGGGGCTCTGTTAACACGTGTGTCCGGCAGCATGGTAGGGTCAATAGTGGACCTTTCGTTCGCTACCCCTGCTGTCGGCACGGGTTCAGGGTTGGCGGGTACTAAGAGTGTGGAGACTATCGGATCACTTGTACATCTGTATGAATGTCTCCACCTCCTTGTGCCCCAACAGTGTCCCAACGACCTGACGCTCGGCAGTTCCCGCGGTGGGCGTTGAAGCGGTTTGACGGAGACCTCCTAGAGGAAGCAGCCATTGTCCGAGCTTGGCTGTCCTCGCCTCCTGCAGTAGAGGGACTCGACGTCGAGGCTGACCGCTAGCGCGACGTCATGACGGCTGTGTGCGATGCAGCTATGCCTCGCTCCCGAAGACAACCTACAAAGCGGGCAGTCGACTGGTGACAGCAGACCTCCGTGCGGCCTGTATAATTGCCGGGAGGACCTACTCACAGGTACGCCGCTGCGATGAAGAGCTGGAGATCCTTCAGTCCCAATAGTCATACCGCAATTCTCGGGAGGCTCAGCAGTTGACGAAAACAAAATTTCCGAAAGTTATTTTTAATTTTAGGGTTTTTTTTGGAAGTCGGATTATTTTATATATTTTTTTTTAATAAGCAAATTTTAAAATTGTAAATACTAACTTTCTCCTCACCGATGTCAGTGATGTCTAAAATAAGCTGAGTACATACTTATGAATAAAAAAAAGATATTGGTACTTGCTTGGATTTGAACTCACATCCTCCAATACCCGAGAGGCGAGGCGTTAACTAAAGGGCCATCACGCTATCAATTTAACTTGATGTCATTGTGGCGTCATTTCTAAGGCGACTATGTGTGAATGAAAGTAAAATCTATCCAAGTCTCTGTCTACCTAATCAAAATTAATAGGTAATACATATTAAGAGCAAACTCAGTACGCACAATCTGGCATCCTTCCCGAAAAATAAGCTTATATGGTCTCCCCAGCCCAAAAACATTTGCGGAGAACGGCTGAAGAATAAAAGCATTGCACCGCCGAATAATATGACAACCATCTGAAAATAAAACACTTTTAACCCTTAGTTCGATCAGTGGCCCACATTGGCTCCGGATCGAAGGATTTGGAAGTCATGGGGAGAAACCTTTGCCCAGCAGTGGGATGACACAGGCTAAGAGTAACAGTAACCCTTAGTTCACCACTCAAAAAGAAACTTTACTGTTCTTAACTAAAAAAATGGTATTCTTCTAAAAAAATGGTATTCTTCTAAAAAAATATAATATTATAAAGTATCACAAATGAAACTAACAAAGACGCTATATAAAATTTCAAAACGTGCAACCGTGTATGTTGTGTGTGTATGTTTCCCATATACTAAACTTGACATTGAAGTCATATGCAGCCAGCATTCCACCCCTCTCTATTGACGATTAGCCGACATCTGTTGGATTCCTCTTTTGGCGAAAAAATATAGGCAGGGGCGGTCAGTGAGTAGCGAAAAGAGATGATGATCATTATAATTCATCGACAATGCTGATCTTGAGGTCCTGGGTGCTTGATCTACTCTGCAGCAGATACTGTTGCAGTGTTTAACGTACTTACCGCCTCCCAATATGACAAAGATCCTTTTTTCTTGACATCTTTGTCAATAACTGCTGCTGCGGCCTCCTGTACGGGTAGTGGTATTACTGATTTTTTCGATGCTTTGCTATTTGGTCTGGAACATTGATTTTGTTTGTGTTTATATCGGAAACTTTTAGCCCTTAAACCCTAAGGAACTTAAGGTCAGGAAGACCCTTTCAGCTACATACAACATTAGTTTTAGTATATGCGAAACCTGATACACCTGTCTAGTATTTTTATGTAAATAATCTATGCACAAAATTTCAAAACTGTATCATGAAAAATCACAAAGTTATAAGCTTGTTCTGTTACCTAGTTGTCCGCACAAAAACGCGGTCACCACGCAGCGCGCGTCTCCAGCATCGTTTTGAGCTCATTGATAATAATAATTTGGCAGTAGGTACATAAATTATTGCGATAGGTACTCAAAGTCGCTTGGTATCCAACTTTCACCTTTTTTAATATTTTTGGGAGAAAATATAACATGGTTTAAAAATTATTAGAATCGATTCAGTTACTTATTCTGAACAAACTATATTCAGGTTTCGCATATACTAAAAATAATGTTGTATACTTAGGGTAAGTCAGTTCGCGAATACTAACCTATCTCACTCACATAGAGCTGAGGTGCGATTATGATTCATGTTAGTCTATCTGCCTTTTCGGAACCACATATCTACAGACGAAAACTTAGTTTTTTTTTTTTAATCAGTAATGTCTGCTCAGAGGAAAAAGTGATGAAGGTGAGATGGCAGAAAAAGCAAAGAATTAAGAGTACATTGTCAACAAATAAACAAAAACAAACAATTTTATAAGCCGGAGAAAATGTATCAAGCATTTTAACCTTGCGAGCCCCATGTTCCAGACAATGCACATAACACGGGAGCAACATGGCAGCCGATGGTTCTTCTGCCAATATGGCAGGTGCAATAATAATCCATAATAGCTTGTCGACCTTCCAACGCCATATAAATGCAGATATAAACATAATATGGATCGGATTCAACCTCAAGTATGCAGACAGAATAGATATTTTGTGGTTGAATAACATGTCTGAATTGGCTTACGGCTCAGGTGTAATATTCAAAAATGTTTATTATGTTAAGCTCTATTTAAATAAAGTTTATTACTGTTGGAAGGCAAAAAAAATAGCCCAATTTGAGTGATCTACTTTAATAAAATTAGATTTATAAAGAGGTTGAATACCAAATAAAAGATATTGGAGATTAAATTGAATATTCCTCCTACAAAATAAACTTACCTTAGTAATCCAAAAAATACAACCGCAAACCACAGGTACACAAAACTTTCTATTAAAATCATAAACGGCACACCAAAGGCGGAAAACAACGGAAAGGATAAGTACTCTATATCCGTCTTTCTGAAATAATAACGGATTACTCTAGTATGTATAGCCGAGGTGAAGTCAGGTTTTATGCAGCTGAATTATTATCAAAATTTTCTAATGACTATTTCATAGTCAACTTTATTGACATGTATAATAGAACAATCAAAGATGCAACTTTGTACAGAAATAAAAGCCGGGTGCATCATCAGCCTATAGCAATCCACTGTTGGACATAGGCCTCTTCAATCTCACGCCATTCAACTCGATTTTCACCAATTCTCATCCAGTTGCTACCCCAGCCACCCTGCGAAGATCGTCACTCCATTTTAAACATTAGATTTAAAATACTCAAAAGTTGAACGTAGTTTATAGTGGTCAGATTTTTCCTAAAGCGGTGAAGAAGTTTAAAAAAAATATATTTCGAATATTTCTATTTCGTTTATGAATAACTTCAAATTCGACGAATTTTTAACAGAACTTCATAATAAAACAACACACATAACATTCATATTGTGTGACCTGTGTGTATGTTTATTAGTTCATTGTTGTCGATGAAATGCATAACTTGAAATATTATTTCAATTTCTTTTTGAAAACTTTCTTCAACTATTTCTGGAATACCGAATTTTAAGACAATTTCTTTTGTCATTGTTAAATAATAATAATAATAAACTAGGAAGGGACCCCGGCTGCCTATACCGACGACTTGACCTGGCAACATACAACACGCGTACACTCCGGACCGATGAGAGAGAGAAGAGAGGGGGAGTATATGATAGTCCTGAAATCCGGCAACATGCTCTATTTCCGAGAGTGTGACCGACAGTCCCAGGGTGGTGTTGGGTTTATTGTCCACAAGTCCCTCGTGAATAACGTGTTGAAAAGATCGAGAGTGTAGAAGTCGAGAGCGGGACTAAAGTGCGCGAGTACCTTGTACTCGCGCACTTTAGTCCCGCCTGAAAGAAGGCTATTCAATACCTTGTGCAGGCGTCCAAAAAAGCGCTCCCTCAACGATTGTTGCATTTCAGTTATGTTAATGCTTAACTCTTCCGACATACCCAAATACTTATAGCTTTCGGATGAGGAGAGACATCTCAGGTGTATGGAAGCCAAGAGCTGAATTCCCCTTCCATAATCTCCCCTCGCTTTACGTACATACTTGTAAATATTAGAGATTTTGTAATTATGTAATATATTACTTACTGCGACATAAAACCTTTAAATACTAAATTTGTACCGGTACCAACAAGTGTCCCAATTCCACCTGCAACATATTTTATTAAATTCGTGTGGTGCCCGACTCACTGCCCCATTCTCTTCCATCGGATCTCATAAAAGGTGCACAACGTTTACATTCCCAGGGACAGATCAGGCTTAATTTAACCCAATATTTAATAATTCTAAATGAAGGTACGGCAACTGCGGAAAGTAGGCAAGGGTTCCCGTATACGGACGGGCGGGTGCGCATACGCAAGCTTGCAGAGTAATAGATGTAAGATTGAGAGCGAGCTAGAACGTAGGTACGATAACTGGAAGAGGAAGAGAGTAGGCAGATGTTCTAAAAAGGCGACGGATTAAGAGAGATAGAAGGATATAAGTTTTAATTATTGTGACTGCGAGACCACCTGGTAGTTATGGATAGGATTTGAAAGAATGTGTGGGATCTAAAAGAATGAGCAAGGATGTAAACCTGAGCGAAAATTTGAGAGAAACACAAAAAATACATTTTACTGTATTGCGCATTAGTGCATTGTGCTTATGGGTGCATTGCAACAGTACAGGGGTCTTGAGAATATTTGAAGCGCAGTTGTACTATTTCAAAAATTTGTTATAAAAATGACAGAAAACTTTTTGACTTTCGACCTTAAAACAAGCCAAAACATCCCAAAACTCATTCTGAACTACCCACAGCCGTACATAGGCGATTCCTAACTCCCCATAGGTTGAATATAGCTGGTCTAAAGGGTAAATAATGCAGGGGTCAAAATAATCACTTTCTCCGTAATCGGGAGGTTCCCAGGTGTGATCAGATACAAAAAAAAACAATGACGGGAAGAATGTGACTCTCGGCTTCGTTAAGAGTGTTCTTAGACCCAATATAGAGGGCTCATGGCTCGGCGCAACATGTCTTCTTCCATATTTGTCAAGAAATATGTATGTGGACTGATTTCAATTGCCATGTTGGAAGAATGAAGGGTATTGAGTAGTTGATTTCCATGCATCTATTGAAAATAAACTACTGAGAACTTTGCAAACATCATAATAAAACTTACTACTTTTACACTGTAAATGAATTTTTTAATTATAATATGAATAAGAAGCGGTGCCAGATATAAAACTTAATTATAGAATGAATTATTATTATTATTATTTTTTTACATTTATAATTTAACTTTTTGACATTTAATTTATATATTTTTTTTTATTGTTTGACATTTATGATTTAATTTAATGACATTTTAATTTTAATTTATTGACATTTTTATTTTAAATCTTTGACATTTTTATTTTAATTTATTGACATTTTCTTTTGTTTTGCATATAGATAAACTTAGTGACATTTGTAATTCAATTTAATTGACATTTGTAATTTAATTTATTGTTCATATTATTGGGTTCGATATTTGTAATTCATTTTATTGTTTTTGTTATTTAATTTAATTGATTTGCATTTATTTAATTGACATATAAAATGGGATTGTTTGTAAGAATTTGATTATATAAAAAAAAAGAAAATTAGTCCGAATTAAAATTTGCATGCTGTAAAATAAGGCGGAACATGAAGAACCTTGTACTTGTTGTATTTTAAGATCTGTACCACCATGTTTCAGGCAAATAAATGAATTATTTATTATTTATTTTATTTATTTATTTATTTATTTATTATTTACGATTACGAAACGATTTTATATTTTAATTAATATTATTTTTTATTTTTTTAATTAAGGACAAGAACGTACCATAACATTGTATAGATGTGTATACAAGGAAGCAGACTTAATACTGAGTGTAAAGGGACCCTTCACGAAGCCGTCGCTCAAGCATTCTGTCCATCAAACTAAGTTACACTAAAACATTTTTCTAATGATTCTAAAACGTGAAAAAGTTAGATCTTCGACCTTTAATATCTCCGTAACACTACACTCACGAGCACCCCAATTACCTCGCGCCATAATCGCACAAACATAGGTATTTTTTTCAAGAAATACGTAGTTTTTAATGGACTTACGAATTACATAAGTTAACTCATAAGTCTATTAAAAGCTTGATAAATAAGCCTTAAGTTGACACCAATATCATAGGAAATATTCAGTAAGTGCTCATATTCAGTAAATTATTTAATTTAAAAAGGCATTTGATTTGCATTACGAATCACCCATATAAACATCTGCTGGTTTACGTTATCAGTGGATTATAAGAAGTTGACCTGTACACGTCTCAAGAAATTGCCTTAACAATGTCCAAACCCAGTTGATAAGCTAACAATCAGGTAGACAAAATAGATCGACAAAATAGATCGACGGTTACACCTTATTTTGTAATATTAGTATAGGTGGAGCTACTGGGGAGTTGATGTAAGGTGGATTTATGCTATACCGTGTTTGAAAAGAGTCCTGCAACAAACATTTTCGTTACAAGAAGTTTGGGCCATTAGCATCGAGCAGCCAAAAACTAAAACCCGTGACGGTCTACCATCTATCATTCCCTGTCGATAATTCAGTGGATACTTCTGTTATAAATAAAACAAATTAAAATAAATACCGCAAGTTGCTGAAAATGTAACCGCACAAAAATAACTCGATGTTACATCACTTGCAGTCAGATCACCATCTGCTGTTTTGTCATATAAATTAATAACACCTTGCTGTAAATAAATAAGTAAAAATAAATTAGTGCGTAATTGCAAGGGTTACAATATTGCATTACAAAATGGTAAAAACATTGTGTTTTTAAAAGTAAAGTGTTTTTGTCTCTGTGCCGATCTTATAATAAATGTGCTTATGATTATATACCTGCTATAGTCGTGTTTTTTTTTAACAAACGAGTACTGTAAATTTTGACTGCGTTTCTATTAGTTCCACACAAACGCTGTAACTGTACCATGTACATTCAGTTGAGTCATCGCCTACCTGCGCGTCGCACGTCTGTTTTTTTTTCACAAGACATTATGGAATGGCTACGGTCGAAAAATATTCTCATAAATTACAGTTGCCGCAAGAACTGCTCAAATAAAGTCTACTAAATTCTCACCTACGCCAGTGACATTTCGATCACTTAGTGATAACGTGCTCACACGAAAAATAATTGAGTGGGGAAAACAGGGTAATAACACCAAAATCACTTTTCATCGGTAAGTTTTGTTAATTAACCCCTGTAGGGTTGCTGTTGGTGAAATTAAAGCCCCATTGACAACAATTAAAGCCCCATTGAACAATTTTATTGGCAACTTGCTTATTATACTTTTACAACAGTTACAATAATTTATATATCAGGTTGCAACCCTAAGTGGACGGATGAAAGGGACTGCGTGGCTGCCGCCTTTCAAACCTCCCCTAGCTATCTAGTTCCTGAAGACTGCTAGGCTATCGAAGCAGTAACTAGGTTTACTAAGGATCAGAGCTGGCTGCGTGGCTACCGCGCTCAGAACCTCTAGCTAGTGAATGACAATTTGTCTCATGTCTACTTGAACGAGTCCACCGAAAAAAAACATTTGTGTCGCACACCGATGAGATCGGGCCTTTATATAACCATAACGCTGGACAAACACAATAAAGAAAACACTCACGTCTTCAAATACTTTTAGCAGAGCGAAATTTATAGGAACCATCATGGTTGTTGCTGCAGTGTTTGTAATCCACATAGAGGCAAAGCAGGTAACGCAGCACATAGCCAAGAGTAATCTGAAAAAAAAACGTGACTACATAAATTCATACTTTTAAAATGGTTAATGAAATCAAAGTCCTAACCCGGTCTAATCTTTTTTACGAGGCGAACAAGGCCAGAGATCTAACAAGATAGAGGTTTGGCTGGAGTAAGGACACTTGATAGGCTAACAAACAATGCTGCTTATTGCCGTGTTGTTATAATATTTAGGGATGAGTTAAGCAAAATATTTCGTTTTAATTCTTCGAAAACGAATACAGGCATGGTTGCGCGTACAACAATGCGTGTCCATGTGTGTGGTTGCAATAATATTTTCTGTAGGCGCCCCGCACACACTATTAATTTCATCTGTATCGTGGGTGCATTTACAAACATTTAAACTCACATACACAAACAGCCAGACCCGGAACAACTACCTGTAGGCCATACAAATATTTGTTCCGTGCGGGAATCGAACCCGCGATACGCAGCGCAGCAGTCGCTCAGCCACTACGCCAACCGTGCCGTCAAAACTTTCGGCTACGATCGCGTGTCAACTACTTTCAGGAATTGCGTTTATCCTGTTACACGTTGTATTTATATTTGTAACCTCTTTTTAATTTCCTTGATTTTGATAGGTTTGGTTGAAAAAAAAAATATTAGTGACTTACAATTTAGCGCAAAAAATCCACCATTTTGTTTTTTAAACACCTACTTGGATTTTTGATACGAATCTAATGATACCTTAATCGTCAAAATCCATCCAGCCATTTGGAACATACCGAGGCAAAAAGAAATTTTCAAAAATCAAACGAACATACAAGATACGCGCGAAAAACATAACCCTTCCTTGGCAGTCGGGTAAATAATCAGAACACATGACAGTCTCTTTTGTCTATCTGCAGAAATTTCATTTAGTTTCCCCCTTACCAGTGTAAGAAAACACCAGAAATGGATGCCACATACGATAACATAATTGAAAACACATACCTATATAATATACTATATACTACAGGGTGTCCGGTATTCGAATTAAGATTTAAAAATGAAATAAAAACTACTAAATATATATAGTTCATTAAACTGGCTCTTTATAGATCATGAACGCGGATTTTAGTTCAAAAAATACATGTCTAAATTTTCCCCGTCACATCGTATCCACTCCTGGGATCTGTCGACCGTATTCCGCGCAACGCGCTGGAGAAATGATCACGGAATGTGTTTATTTCCCGAACGATATTTTCTTTCAGTTCAGCAATGTTTGCTGGATTTGTTGAATAAACTTTACTCTTGAGGTATTGCCATAGAAAAAAATCCATAGGGGTGAGATCTGGCGATCTTGGTGGCCAAGAGATGTCTCCAACGGCTGATAAGCCGTTTGTTTGGCAAAAAATCTCGTAACAAAGCCATGGCGTCTCTAGCAGTATGTGGCATGGCGCCATCTTGCTGAAACCATGTGTGTGAAGTCAAGGAAGGATGTTCTCTCAGTACTGGAAGAAAATAATCATTGATCATGCGCCGATAAGAAATTTCGCCCTCTTGCGCACAGACTGGCGCGGATTATCGCGCAAACTATTCGCGACGAGTACAATGTTGTCATCGCTTCTTGACGTTCGGCTGGGTCTTGACCGCATATTTTTTGCTGAACTGTTGCTCGGAACCTTCGCACCCACAACCAAATCAAATTCAAAAATCAGTGGGCGCGTCACATAACCGACGAATATTGTACTGTGAATAAAATCTATGACGAGTAACAACAAGAATCATTTGCCTTGAATACGCTTCGATTGCGAACGCCAGTGCACTGCGACATTGTGATTAAATAATCCTCATGAATGATAAATCAAAGGCGACCCCCCACCCGCCCCTCTGCTCTATGGTACAGTTCGAAATTTAAATCCTAACTCTGCCAGCGGACACCCTTTATAATGTATAGTGTACACTATACTGGCACCAAATTGGTGTCTCAGGCATGGGCTATTGAACCCGCGGTGGTTTGTGTTGTTAAGTTTGTTTTTTTCGAAATGGTTTTTAATAAAGTTTTTTTTCTGATTAATAACACAAAACAGGGCGATACAAGTGGCTATTATAGGTTTGGGTGCACAGAATGCTAATTATAATTATTGCTTTTCCTGCATGTGCATATTTTTGTGGGCGGTGCTGTTGTATTCTGCATCCAGGCCAGGATCTTTTCCGCAGAATTTAAACTAAATTTTTTGCATAACATATAATGTCATGGATTTCCTCAAAGTAACGTCTGATTCTATACTTATTTGACGTTTAATAGGTACCTACTTGTTAAAGCTCACTTTACCATTAACCAGTGAAGGTATTTCTTTCGAAATCATAAAATAGTAAGTTGAAAATTTGCGGTTCACGTTGAAAGTCAATAGGGTTTGAACTCCCGCGCACTTATCGTACTTAATGTCGATAGTCTATAATGAAATATTTAGGGTGACCCTGATCACATTCAGAGGTTTTTGCATGTTAGGCAAGTACCCCGTCCGTCCGGTTAAATAAGAAGGGAGTAGAGTTAGCAAAAAAAAAACGATTTGTCAAGTAACGAGCAGAATGTGAGCCATTGCTCGCTGGTATGCCATAATTGCGGTAAGCGGGGAAATTGTAAGAACAAAAATACATTACCTTAAGTGAGAGTAACCGATACTTTGTATAGCAAAATATGCCATGCGTCTATGTAAACACGACTGTTCCACTGAGTTCGATATGATCAAACTGCCCAAAAACATCATGACAGTATCCTGTAAAAAAATACTCGATACAATACCAGCTAAAGTACAGTCGAACAAACTATTTAGTTTACATGTTACATGAGTGGGTGAAGTTGATAGTTAAGGCAAATACCCAACGTGGCGCACGGATAGGCCACGCAAGTGTGTTTAACTTCGCTTTGCAAGGAGATGTATGTGATTGGTCCACTGCAAACCACGGACACGGTATGCATCAATTTACGTCATTAGTACATGCGTGGCTTGTCGCTTGCTGTCCAAGCCATGCACGCTGTGCATGCGGTACACATTATACACGAATATTAACCCACGACTATGCCGCGGTGTGCCACGCACGCTGGTTGTTCATAGTGGTGGGTCTGTAGTGTGTACTGCAGTGGAAACGTAAACCCACGTTGTCAAACAAATGAATCCACGCAGCTAAAATACGCCGCGTGCCCGTGCGCCGTGGTGGGCATGCGCATTTATATAAAAAAAAAAAAACAATTTATTGACACACAAGTTAGGAAACATACAAACAAGTGACAACAGTGATAGTTAAAAGAGTGTATAAGTGGAAGTAGCACTGGGCCCCAAACTAGGCATAGTCTCTAGGTGGCCCAGTATAGACAGAAAAAACAAATTGAGTTATTGACTGTTCAGCGTGACAGCACAGCAACACACAAGTACAATTAATTATGAAAATAGTAATTAAAACATTCAGAAATCAAAAATAATAATAATAAAATTAATATGTAATTATCGAGATGTGGTCACGGTGGACAAGGGCCTCACCCCGCTCTCCTTGGCTAAAGAGAACTGGCCGCAAACCTGTAGTGCTTGACACTAACGACCGCATATGGCAGAGTAAGGAGCTTTACGGACGCTTTTTCCGGGCCCTGCATGGGCCCGATGTAAGCCTATCAGCGTCCGTAGCCTGGCTACGTTCCAGGGACCTCTTCGGAGAAACTGAAAGTTTTGTCTGTGCAATTATGGATGAAGTTATGACACCTAAATATTTAGTGGAATTGACTCTGCCTATATCATTACAGCAGCAATTTGTGGCATGACAGTGGATGCTGTGTATTTTGATATGAACAATCGCGGTACGACAGGAACGACAGATGTAAAACTTTATAAAACTTTGTTTTTTCGACATTTAGGGTTAAAAGAATTCTATCGAGCCAGTCAGATATAGTACGCATGCCATTTTCTGCTGCGTCTGTGGCGTCCGCCCATGTGTCGCCGTAAAATATTATTACCGTGTCATCTGCGTAACAAATCATATCAGACCGCGGGATAGACAGCCTCAAAATGTCATCCATGTACATGGTGAATAATGTTGGCCCTAGAACACTGCCCTCTGGCACC
This sequence comes from Noctua fimbriata, assembly GCA_905163415.1. Lineage (NCBI taxonomy): Eukaryota > Metazoa > Arthropoda > Insecta > Lepidoptera > Noctuidae > Noctua > Noctua fimbriata. The sequence goes on from LR990926.1 coordinate 8,191,913, forward strand.
CCAAAAGTGACTGGAAGGTTTATGCTGACATTGTCCCCGATCACAAAATACTGCTGTCTATCCATTAAGTAGCTTCTAAACCAGTCCCGAGCGATGCCTCTTACGCCAAGGCAATCTAGCTTTTTTAATAGCATTTGAATAAAAACTGTGTCAAATGCCTTGGCCAGGACAAGAAAGATACCAATTGACCGTTTCCCCCCATCAAGCTTTGAAGAGAATGTCAGTTAAAAGCCCTACGGCTTGCCCTGTTGTCTCTCCGCGCCTAAAGCCATACTGGCGTCCAGACAAAAGGCTGTGTTTTTCAAGAAAGCTGATGAGACGGTTATTGACGAGATCTTTGATAGAACACAAAGTAGAGAGATAGGCGTGTAGTTGTAGGGACAGTCTTTTTCACCCTTCTTGTGAATCGGCGTTACAGTGGCCACCTTCCAGCAGTTAGCAAATATACCCGTTGACATTCTCAGGTTACAGATATGCGTTAGAGGGTTTAGTATAAATGGTTTAATGTGCTTGAGGAGGAGTGGATGGATCTCGCTTCAGGTTAAACTTCGAACGGCTAATTTTGATTTTTTTCGTATGTTTTTTTAAGGTGTCTGTTAAAATTTTGTTGAACATTAGCACCGCGACATTTACTTCTGTGCTAGACGTTACCTCGGTCCAGTCGACTTTACTAATCTCCTCGGTGATCTTAGAGTAATCTATTTTTATTTTAAAACTGTTGCGTGGCGGATTACTTACTTTTGACAGGTTTGTGCCTAAGATAACAAGGTTATGGTCTGATATAGATGATTTACAGACTACTCCCTGTGTTGATCCTTTAGTTCTAATAAACGCGTGATCTAAGCTAGCTTCTCCTCTAGTTGGTTTAGTGATAGCAGGGTAAGCCCGCATTCCGACAGGAGACACTGATATGCGATAAAGGTAGCATTGGGGTTGTTTTCATTTCCCCTGTAACAATCACGCATGGACTATTCAGACCGGTAAGCGAGTTTTCTAGTGGTAGATGTTGATGTGAAATGTAACATTTGTGATAATGTTGACAACCAGACAATTGGCTTCGTCAAACTCCGGTTCATTGACTGAAACTGGCAAGTATCTCTCACGTATACAGTCACTCCACCACTTTTATTGATCACTTTACGAGTGTGAAAACAGTTGTACCCTGGTTACTGATTGACTATCAAGTTATCGTTAAGCCAGCTCTGTTAGCACTATTGCATCGAATTGGCAGTCGAGGTGGTGGAGTACCATAGCAAGCTCAGGAAAGTTCTTCTATAAGCTCCTTATATTACAAGTTAGCACTTTAAAATCGTGGTCCACTAATAAATCGCGGCATAACTCTTGGTTTGTCAATACTGCGGCAAGATAACGTTAGCGTTTCGTCGATTTCGGTAGATAGATAGACTTTATCCATTATCTAACAATGTTGCAGAAGTGCTGAAATATAGTTCAAGGGGACTTATTACCGCTTTTGTGAAAAAGAGAAGGGATCGGTCGCGCTGACCAGTGAGTTTAGAGAAAAGTCTGCTGTGCGACTGATGTGAGTGAGTATTTGACTGGGTGTGTGATTTGTAGATATGCTGATTTTGAAACAGGAAGTATGAGATTTTGTCGTTTAAATGTAATATTTGATTTTTGGTGGTGAGTTTAATGATTTGATTTGTGAGTGTTGAGAGTTGTGAGTTAAAAGTATGGCAACATAAGTATTATCAACTAGAGTATATTCTAATATAATTATAGTAACCATTCCTGTTCATAAAGCGACTTATCAACTTATACCTATAGTAAACATTTTTTAAGAAAACAGGAATAAGCAAAATTCGGATAATTATAATATATAAGCATTGGGAGATTTTACAATAACAGAATTCAATTCGAGACCTCTGGAAAGGTAGGTGAAGCTGAGGGGATTGTGCCAAGAAAGTGGTCCAGGTCTCTTAGTGTTTTTTATTTGTATAGCTGTCCTCCCCTCTATTTGACGAACGAGTATTTGTCCTCTGCTCATCCAGTAAAATTTAAATCCAGCGTTCTTAGCTCGGAAACTGGCTTCACGAAATCAGATACGATTTTCTTTAATGAGGTGTTCGTTAGTGAAAATCTTCCTATTCGGGCCCTGAATTTCAATATCCTGGGATGATAGTTATGCACACAAACACTAAATAAAACGATCGAGCTCGGTTTTTATTAGTGTGCATATGGCACATCAATTACAATATTCCAATTTCTAGTAATCAGTCATTTATGTTACTGATGGAGATATAGTATACAGTCCATAGTGAAACATCATCCTTCGAGAAAGGCCTTGTGTAGAACATCAGACTATCAACCTTCAATCTACCTCAATTATGGTTGTGGGTATGCCCATCGTGCCCACAACCCAATCTTTATAACTTATAAAGACATATCTTTACTTTAGACGTTAGCTCTTAAAGTCGACTCTTGCGACATAAATTTACATTATAAAAAAATATTGATTTATGTGGTGGTGTATTGGTGGTATTGTGGTGGTATGTTGTAATTTAAATAATAAAACAGATAATGAAACAAATAATAATTGTTACACTACACAATACTTAGCGAGGGTCACTTTTCACCCCCAATACCAACCAAGTTACTTATTTTAGTTCACCTAGTTAAGATTAAATTACTAACATGCTGGATGAAAATTAAAAACAAAGTAAAAAATTGTTCTTACATTCATATATCTTGTACAGCACTGTCGGGTAGTCATGATGTCAAAAATAGGGAACAATGCCACTGGTATGATTGCTGTTATCGCCAATGGGAGACATTCTGTCACCCAGAAAGAGGCCATTACCAAAAGCAAGTAGCCAACGTATTGGGATTTCTGGAAAACGAGAAATTAATTAATTTAATACTTTATGCACATAATGCACAGAGGTGGACTTTTTGTACCAGTCAACTTTGGATGATGCACAGACAAACTGTGATAGGTGCAATTACAAATACCAATTATAATCTATAATTATACAGGAGATGTCGATGTAAGCGTGTAGGTATGTGCCCGACCCAGTTCTCGAAAATGGCAATATCACATTGTACTGGGATCAATAAATCATCACTGACAGGACTATTGTACAGCTCCGTACGGCCGCGTACACCTACGCACAGCTCCACACAGCTCCGCACATCTCCGCACAGCTCCGCACAGCTCCGCACAGCTCCGCACAGCTCCGCACAGCTCCGCACAGCTCCGCACTGCTCCGCACTGCTCCGCACAGCTCCGCACAGCTCGGCACAGCTCCGCACAGCTCCGCACAGCTCCGTACGGCCGCGTACAGCTGCGCACGGCTCCGTAAAGCCGCGTGCTGCTGCGTAAATCTCCGTACAGCCGCGTACAGCAACGCACAGCTGCGTAAAGCCGCGTACAGCCGCGTACAGCCGCGTACAGCCGCGTACAGCTGCGCACAGCTGCGTACAGCCGCGTACAGCTGCGCACAGCTGCGTACAGCCGCGTACAGCTGCGCACAGCTGCGTACAGCCGCGTACAGCTGCGCACAGCTGCGTACAGCCGCCATTCACTGGACACGGGTCCGAAAAAGACCCGACACTGACACTGCTCCGAGGTTGCATCATACAGGGCAAAATACTTCGGTACATGGATGGGTTGGTTGGTGACTAAGTAAGTACAAGTCTGACACTCTCTTCCGCTCCGCCCACAGCGGGAGGGTCATTTGATGATTACCCATCCTAAAAAAAAAACTAGCGCAGGAGTTTGGTGGTGTCTAGGGAAAGCCTTACAAAGATGATAGTGACGTGTCTGGCTCGCCGATTGATTGATTTAATTTATTGATTTAATGTCTTGTTATTAATTTTGTATGTCGATTATATTTACGTTTAGTATATGCGAAACCTGAATATAGTTTGTTCAGAATAAGTAACTGGATCGATTCCAATCATTTTTAAACCATGTTATATTTTTCCCCAAAAATATTTAAAAAAAAGTTACAAGTTGGATACCGAGCGACTTAAGTACTTATCGCAATAATTTAGGTACCTACTGCCAAATTATTATTATCAATGAGCTCAAGACGACGCTGGAGGCGCACGCTGCGTGGTGACCACGATTTTGAGCGGACAACTAGATAACAGAACAAGCTTATAACTTTGTATGATACAGATCATGAAAAATCAGCTTTTTCATTGAAATATTGTACATAGATTCTTTACATATAAATACTAGACACGTGTATCAGGTTTCGCGTATACTAAAACTAATGTTGTATAGATTATGAATATGATAATGATTAATAATTATGTAATTCGTTATGTGTCGTTGAATTGTAATTGCATTTTGATTTTTTATTATTTAATTAGGTATGTAAATTTGTGCTATGGATAATTTATAATCTGAAATAAACGTTTAATAATAATAGTTAATTATCATGTTTGTTAGAGATTTGATCCTTATGATAGACCCTATCGATTGATGCCATAATAGTACAGGGTTTATTTTTTGGAATTTAGCCGTTTCGATTCCCGCGAGTGGCAAGCGAATTTTCAAACATCTTTGAATGCAGATTTATTTCTTTTTTTTTTAAAGTAATGTTTCCATTGAGTTAAATTATCTATTTCCAGGATTAAGAGTACTTTAGCATTGAAATATTTCACCCTGTACAGGCGAAAGTTTGTATGTGTGTATGTTTGTTACTCCATCACGCTCAAAAGGCTTAACGGATTTGGATGAATGGATCTGGACAGAATTTGTAAAAAAAAAAAGATATTTAGAGAATTTGTAATTCTAATTCTTGTACTCTGGGTACATAAAGAGTATATTCAGGCATTTACAATATTTTTATAACCACGTAATAGTAGAAATATAAAGTTAAAAATAAATAGTTTAAAGAGGAGCTCATTTATTTCAGAACGAAACGGCAGAACTTAGTGTAAGACCCGCCATTGAGATAAATTCCCATGGAGATGGCATATAGAAAGCATATGGCGTATAGAAATAATTGTTATACAAATATCTACAATAAGACACACACATGTGAAAAAAAGTTTTGTTTATTTTTAATGAAGCAGTAGCTGCTGCATAGGAAAAGAGAATACAGTTCGTCAAATGCTTTTTTCGACAACACTTTCATGTGACATAAGCTCAACAATGCGGTGACCGCGTCGCCATATTTTGCGCAGAGTTTTCTGAAAGATCTGCTGTCAAACGGTTGTGCGCTAAAAGTTTTTATTGTTTTCTTGAATGATGATGGATGTAATTTCAGGGTTTTGAATCACGTTTTAAAACCTAATACCAAAAACACTCCACGCTGATCCGCTTTTGTGCAAACATATCTGTGACCCTACGCGGGTTTGACTATCAATTTATTACGAGTATGTATGGCAGGATGCCATAATGAGCTCTATGAATTGTGTGTGGACTAGAGTTTCATAATACAATAATGGGTTTAAGAAAGTAAGATTCTAGATAAAGAAATTTAAAAAATTCTTACCGCTACGGGTAGTGACGCCCAAAATACGATTGTCCATAAAACTGGGAGAAGTAATACTGCTACGCCTCGCCAATGAACAGCTGTAAACAGTTTTAGTCTATCGGTCATTTCCAGGTCTCGCTCTGGTGGTGCAGGAGTAGCAAAGGGATTAAAACTCCGCGTGGGCTCTTCTTTTCTGCAAAACAATGTTTTTCATAGTTAGTGATATCCACTAACTTGCAATCGAAGTGTGGTAGATTACGACTATTCCGTAAGAGAGGAAGCCGGCGCGAGTAGTAGGAACATTTATTGGAAACCCGGAGAATGCCGTGCACCGGAAAGAAACACAAACCCACACAAACAACAGTATGTTATTTTTACAAGCTTGTATAAATTATAGCTCAGATTTGATCTAAACAAACATACAAACATTGCAATGTTTCAAATCCTGGAACTGAATTTTAAAATCCCAACCGATTGTGCTGAAATTTTGGGCCAGGGTACAAATTTTACCAATAATTTCCTCTCAGGCGATAACTTGTAAAATACTTCAGACAGTTGTATCATGCAGCTCCATCAGCTGCGGTTCGGTGGGTGGGTAAGCAGCGGTAGCCTCAAAGCACGTTGAAAAAAAATGAATTTTAATCCATCCATCCATTCATCCATTTTTTTTTTTTTTTTTTCGTTTCCTCTCCCGATTGAAAATTTATCAATAAGGTGGTGGACGGTGGTGTTGGTGGTCGTCAGCTGGTCCACACGAACGTGATTAAAATAATATATGTTCAGTCATTTCTTATCAATTGAATAAATAAACATGTCAGCTGGCTATATATCGGCGGGAAGATTGTCAGCTGATGCTCTGAAAGCTGTAACGTAAGAGCCAGACAGGAGCGGTCTATTCGGTATTTGCCAACTTTCACTCTTTGCCGATCTTTTTCACACATATAATTTTAAATGCACTAACTGACAAGTTTTCTGCCGGCATATTACACATTACATTACATTACACGATCATATTAACTATCAGCTTACAAATTTGTATCCGAGAGAAAATTACTTTCAATACGTAGTTACATGTGTATTTTATTTAAGATCAAGTCGTTTGCAGCTAGGTATCTCTTTCTATCGTACTAAGGAATATATTTGATGAAAGAGTGCCTATGAAAAGGTTTCAAATTAAAGCGCTTTTTCCATGCTTGTTATTGCTGAGGCAACGCGTGTTAGGCGCGAATTTTACAGAAACGGCGTAAGGTGAAGGCGGGGCGCAGACGCAGAGCAGGCGTGGAATTTGTAAGAAAACGAAAGAGCGGCGTGCCTGCGCCGCGCCGCTTGAGTGTAATTCACGATACGTTGCTACGTACATTTTGTATGAAAACGTTTTGAAGCAACATCATGCCTGCGCCACGCCTTCACCTTACGCCGTTTCTGTTTAAATCGCGCCTTATATTATTTGTACCGGTTTGTGCACGTTTATCCTTACCTTGGATGGCGATAGATGTGCAGAAACCGGTAGTTAATTTGATTTAAGGATAAACAATGATTTAGTACTTTGTACTTACTTAGGCCCCATTTTAAAAAGAATCTTTTTAAGATTCGTAGAATTACAATTCTTTTTGTTAGAAACTCAGTAAGCTGCTCCAGAAACGGATGAAATATTACTACCGTTCTCTTTGACTTCTGTCATTTGAATAAACAGAAGAGTGCAATAAATACTTCAAATTTGAAATTCTAATCTAGCCAGTATTTTTGTTAATAAATTATTTTTAGGTTTTATAATGCCGCAACTACGTTGACGCGGATGTATACCAGGAGTCTTTTAACCAGGAGCAGAGAGTACAAACAACAAAAGTCTTAATTATACACAATTTTATCTGACATCAGGAAAGATACTCCCGTCCGACGTTGACAATAGGGAATATGCAATAAATACAAATTTATTTTTATTTCTTAAAAATGTCTTGTATTGGCTCCTAAAAACATTGTGGTACACTTATTTAATTTTCGAATACAACATTTATCTTCATCATCATCATCATCATCATCATTTCAGCCGAAAGACGTCCACTGCTGGACATAGGCCTCCCCAAGTGTCGCCACATTGACCGTTCCCGTGCGACTCGCATCCAGCGGATCCCTGCAACCTTCACCAGGTCATCGGTCCACCTAGTGGGAGGCCTTCCAACGCAGCGTCTTCCGGTTCGCGGTCGCCACTCCAGAACTTCTCGGCCCCATCGGCCATCCGTTCTGCGAGCAATGTGCCCTGCCCACTGCCACTTAAGTTTGGCTATTCTTCGGGCTACGTCGGTTACCTTGGTTCTCTTGCGGATGTCCTCATTTCTGATTTGATCACGCCAGGAAACTCCGAGCATAGCCCTCTCCATTGCCCTTTGGGTGACATTTATCTTACAATTTAATATTTTATGTAGCGTGTTTTTGGTGAAAAGGAACGCAAACTCAAAACGCATCGTCCTTCGATAGCGCCGGTTGTGACGTCAAAGTCTATGTGTCAAAGAAACACTTTATTTAAGTACTTAAAGTTTCAATAAGTTTTTATTATAATATTGTTATTGCAATGTTTGCTTGGATAAAGCACATACAATTAGTAAAATTATTATAGATAGAGGTAAATGAAGTAACATACCATGACATAAATGGCCGCGCCAGTGACGGACGTTTGAACCGTCGTAGAAAATTGTGGAATTTTAATTTTTTTTTTTTGAGCGACAAGCAATAGTTGAACTTAACTTTTAATCATTTTCTTGGGTTGATAGTACTATATTTTATTGATTTAAGTGAAGATAAAATTACATGCATATTCCTTATTTTGAACCCTATCCAGTGGCTGAGTAATATTACTTAATTTCGTCGGATAATTTATCAAATCGGGCAGGTAAAACTCGTTTTTTTTTCGTTTTACCTTAATGCGACAACATTTAGACACCTTATTTTCTTACTATATAATGATATTAATAATTTGTTACTGATCAACATTTTAGGAATTCAACATTACGGGTCGGGGTCAAGGATATTATAGACTATCCATATTCACATTTAAATAAAAAAAAAATTATTTGTAATTATTATTTGATTTACATTTTTCATTTTGTGCAATTATATTAAATTGCATGGTCAGCACATACAAACTCCAACTCAAAAATAACTTTAGTTTCGTAAAACATTGGTAGCATTTAAAAGTCGTCAATATTAAGCGAAGCGAAGCGTAGCTCGATTGCTCCCGTTAGTGTTGTTTGACTAACAAATTGACCTACAGATTATCATGGTCGGAAAATATTATAAAGGCGGCAAATTGAGATATAGTTGCACAGCACACACTTCCGAATAGGTGCGACCCAATTAGTGCGACTCTATAAGTCCGACTCTACAGGCACCAGTCTCCCACAGGTTAAAATTGTTTTTAGTTCTACTGAATTTAGTATGTACAAATATTGATATTTCATTTGTGGGAAGAAATAAATGAGTATTCTATTCTATTATATTCTAATCAGGCATAAACAGCAGGACCAATTTGCATGACATATGAACACGGGCTAATAGTTGAAATCGAATCCGCAAGCCAAGCGTGGAGTTTCTAACAATAACCTCCACTTTTTCTGGAAAGGCCCTCAGTATGGAATATGACCTCCACCGTTTTCCAATATACAAGTCATCCTGATTCGCATATCTTCCACCATGTTCCAGCACATTTCGCTGCCTCTTAACGATTCCCAAGTGGAATACACCAGATCTCGTAGATTGGTCTGATTACGCGCCTTAGTGGGATCCCAATTGAGAATCATTTGTACCCAAAGATTCTCAATGGGATCGGTCCTTTATGGCGACAATAGTCCTGTCAGTGACGATAGACCGATCCCAGTACAGCGTCACATGGTCTTTATCGAGAATTGGGGCGGGCAGATTCCACAAGTTTATATTTCAAGGCAAGTTTCTGGTGAATAATCCTGGCCACTTTGGTTGTACACAGACGAGAACAACCAGAAATAATATGTCTGATACCCCCGTAGCATGACCACCGTAGACAAGGATTTCTTTGACGGATGAATCGACAAAATGACAGATTGTGTCGACACAATGACAGATTTCTTTGCACTATCTCTCATTTTGTCGATTCTTCCGTCAAAGAAATCCTTGTCTACGGTGGCATGCCTGACACACGTCAACCATCCCGTTACCATTGAACACATTGTATGTGACGGAGTTATGCCCGATCTTACATAAAAAAAAACATAAACATCCGAATTGATAACCTCCTCCTTTTTGAAGTCGAATAAAAATTACTTATCTGTTTTTTAATACATATTTAAACAGATGAGTGTACATAAGTATCAGGTAATCTATTTATACCTTACAACCCTGAAGTAGGGACAAAAAGATAGACAACCCAACAGATTCAAGGCTCTTATGCTTTTTACGTTCATTCAATTTTGGATTTTGTTTGGTTTGGAAAAACATTAGTTCCGTTAATTTTAATAATAGGTAGCCTGGACTTTATTTTATCAGGCTTTTTTTTTCTTTATTTTATTATTATTATATTATCTGCCTAGCCTTTTCCCAACATGTTGGGGTCGGCTTCCAGTCTAACCGGATGCAGCTGAATACCAGTATTTTACTTGGAGCGACTGCCTATCTGACCTCCACAACCCAGTTAGTACTGGGTAATATGATACCCCTTGGTAAGACTGGTTGTCAGACTTTTGGGCCACTGACTACCTAACGACTGTCAAAGATATACAAATGACACCCGGGACCAACGGCTTAACGTGCTTTCCGAGGCACGGAGGAAACTCGGTATGTAATGGATGGTCACCCATCTACAGACCAACCTAGGCAAGCACGGCTTAACCTAAAGATCGACCCGAGCGGCTGTTATTATGTAGCCACGAGCTCCTCCTCTTATTTTATTAAGATTACTAAAAATATTCTTTTTTTTTTTAATAAAACGTTGCCCCACACTAGGTATTTCTCCTGTATCGTGGGTGCGTTTACAAACACTTAAATTCACATACACAAACAGCCGTTTGTATTGTTTTCGTTCGTTAGACAGGTGACTGAAGCTTAATCTTCCAGGCGAGATGTTATGTTAGTCCAACACTCCACCTTTAACACCCGAAGGATTAGGCTGAGGTGTACCTAGTAGTAAACCCTCATTTTGCCAGTTATGTTGAAGTCCCATGAAATATTAGGCGAGCCTATTGCCATCAACCGGGCACAAAACCAGACTTCGTAGTAGTACTCCCTACCCTAAAATGAATGATAAAATCATGCAGCGAGCAAGCGTGACGAATGATCAATACCAGTTTTTTTCATATCTAAGAACACCCTTGCGTCTTGACTATGTACAACGTTTTCCTGATGTGCAAAGTGTAAGGAGACTGCAGATTACCTGTTTTTAAGACGCGAATTATACAGAAACGGCGTAAGGCGAAGGCGCGGCGCAGGCGTTAAATTTATAAGGAAACTAATTTATCTACCCAATTTATCTACGACTCTCAATAGGAATGACCATTGAAATTGAGCTGATTTAGTGAGAGCAGTGTAGGCAGCTTGATAGCCAGTTTTTTTTTAATTTTCTTACAAAGTTTTCTTTTCCTTCGCTAATATGTATAACCACCAAGGAAGCGTGAGCCAGTTTATGATGGTTATATTAATCCTCTTGAATATTTGTAATCTCCATCAATTTTACCACTTTCTTCATCTCAACACTTGGATAATTAGAGCTTCATCAGTGGTGGTTTTCCTAGTGCGGCTGAATATAAAACCCTGCGTAGCTTTACTTGCTTGGTGCATAGCCATCTGGATTTGTTGCTTAGTGATATCTAAAAAACTAATCTGTATCATTAAGTCATATTAATATATACCCGTCTTATCATGGCTGAAGCTACGGAAGAGCCAACTGAGACACCTGGTGACGAGTAAGTATTCTTTGCTTTGATGATCTATACCAGTGCGCCCAGGTATAATAAAAGGCCTCTATTAGAATGTGAGAACGATCAATTTTCCAATATGCAACAAATTGGACTGCGTCGTTGGGCTAGTGGTCGCAACCGAGGCTGATGAGCTTGAGGGTTTGATTCCCAAGGCGTGTCAAGTGTAATTGGGTTTTGTATCAGAAAATTTTCAGTAGCAGCAACGGAGTTTGGATTTTTGATCTGTTGATGGGAAAAGGCCCGCCCCCTATTACATGGGACTTCAACATAATTGGAGAAATGTGGGTGTACACTGTGGTTACATACACTTTTGCCTAACCCTTTGGGAATTACAGGCGTGTTGTTATAATATGTTTTGTTGCGAAACTGAATGATACGACAACGAATAACTCTGAAAATTTCATTTCTTTAGCTCCTACATACCTATTATCTAAATGTAAATATGTTTTCTTTCTTTCTTTCTTTCTTTCTTATTATCCATACATCCTTTACACTGTCTGAAACTACATCTCATTTATACGCAGGCTTGATGAACCGAAAATCCCATGGTTGAAAAGAGTTACATGGTTCCTAAGCACTTACTGGCGCGGCCTGGTTTGCGTGATAACTCCTTGTATATTAATTTTTGTGCTTACACCTTTCCCTCCGATGGTTAGATATTATCACACATTCTTTAAAATGATAATAATTATTTCTAAGTATCCCACCAACCGCAGCAGTTATGACGGCCAATCGCAATGGAGACTAGCCGAGTACACACGAGACATAATGCAAAAGTGTTTACGCAAACACTGGTGTACGTACAGACGCCAGCACATCAAGCTACCCGAAACTGTAAAATTTTCCCAATCATCCTTAAACCTTATGTTTCAGCGATAAAGTAGAAAATCTATTGAAGAAATTTGATAGATTGTAGTAGCTTTATGGATTTGAATTTTAACCCTTTTTGACACTTCTGATAAGCCTCTCAAAAAAATCAATGATCTTTATTCTTGTGATGATTAGGTTGCTGTAGGATTGCAAAGGTAAAATATCTACGAAAAAACTATACCTATAAGAGTGTTTTCACACGTGTAATAATTTATTATTTTTCAGAAATATCAATGGTGTGCCTACACTCTTCTGTTAATGGCCATATTCTGGGTAACGGAATGTATTCCTTTGCCAGTTACGTCTTTGCTTCCTATCGTTATTTTCCCCCTGACTGATGTTATGGATACGCGGACTACGTGTAGATGTTATATGAATGTGAGTTGATTGGATAATAATCCATACTAATATTATAGGTGCTGCGATTCTCCAAACAAATGTATCCCCCTTTTTTCTTCCTGAATAATGCCTCTAGAGCAGGCCCGTCTAACATACGGCTATTTAATACTTTATAAGATATCAGTAATATAGCGCGAACATTGTTTAAAAAAATGTTGCGAAGTCCGTTATTTCCGCGCCATATTTACCTACCCACCCCACCTCACCTACCTGCGAATGCAGACCGCATCATCGCAGTCTAGACCGGCTAAGCTATTTTTTTAATGACTCATTGCATTTCTTTTGGTCCACTACGGTTATAAAAACACAAAACTTTGCCCTCCATAAAGTTATGTTGGACACTCCTGCTCTAGAGCAATTTTTTTTCATAAAATCAAGGTCTACTGTAGACACGTACCTGTCATTTCTTTTTTTTTTCAACAACTAATAAGTAAAGAAAATATGATATGATTTTGTCGTAATCTTGACTTGTCCTTTTATTCTTTTCTATTTTTACTTTGTGCTCACATAATACCTAACTTTGATTTGCAAAGAATGTCCATGGACTTTCTTTCTTTCTTTTCCATTGTTCTCCATGAGATCTATAATTTTAGAATGGGTAACTACAGTCGCAACTCTCACTCGGCTATTTTGGTAGCCATTACTCAGTTTTACAGCGCAGTTAGACATCCTCGTACCACCTTGATGTCTCGCACATCTGAGGTGGAAAACTCTCTCGTCGGCGACGTCTCGCCGCGACGGTTGCTATGCATAAAATGCACTGCAAAATGTTGGGTGTGAGCGCCATATTTACGATATTATAAAGTGTTTGCATGAAATTGCATGAGTTTTTATTAAAATAGTGTTCTTTATAAACTTAGGATACCATTATGATGTTCTTCGGAAGCATGGTGCTTGCCTGTGCTGTGGAGCAGTCAGGATTACACCAAAGGTTGGCTTTATTTGCCATCCGGATAATTGGCTACTCTCACTACAGGTTTATTTCTTTACACTAATTTTATTATAAATATTCACTAACATTATAATAATTAAACAAGGTGTAAAAAGACCCTTCACGAAGTCGCCAACCAGTCAACGAAGCATTCTGGTCATTAAACTAAGTTACTCTACACAAAAATATTGTAACCACTTCTTTTTGGGGTTAAAAACACGGTTTACGGTAGGACTCAAAACATTGTGGTGATGGATGCATTGAATAGTACAGAGTTCATGGAGGTATTTAAAGTAAAGTTATAACATTAAAGCCTTGAATTTCAAAAAAATGTGTAGTGTGGAAAAGAAAGTTGGAACTTTGACCTACCATGACATCTTAAAGCAGGAGTAATGCCAGTGTGGGAAAGAGACAGCGCTTTACAGGTCATCTATCGCCAATACTGGACATACAATAATCGCAATGAGAGGAAAAACAAGTGCCGTTCGGCTTCGTTAAGGGTTTTGTTTCACTCATTATTATTCTTAATTGAGATTGTTTTGATCTTGACAAAAAAATACAGATTGCTGTTTGCGATGTCAGCCACGACTATGTTTATTTCGATGTGGATTACTAACACCGCAGCGACCACCATGATGGTCCCTATAATATTTGCCCTGTTACGGATATTTGAAGATGTGGGTATTGTTGAAGATAACTTTTATTACTGTGATACGTCATGTTCATATAAATTAGAGAGAGTACTCAGTGGCGCTTCTAGTGTAGCGATTCAGTGCTCTGGGCATATCAAACTTTCCCAATTTCATTCGAAAGAATATCAATAGAGTTTTCTTTTAATACAATTTTTTGTCATCTTGAAAAACACTCTTTAACACATTGTGCACCTATCGAACTCATAGGCAGCTTGACTGCAATAATTTAAAATGTTCGTCCAATTCCAGCAAAACCTGTTAATCATATATGAGATGGACCATAACGATGAAATGATAGCATCCGATATAACAGCTTGTTATTTTTGTACTGTTTCTTTTTCAGCAACTGTTGGTGAGTTGGCTTCTAACTCTTAGCTTCTGTGTGTAGTTCGATATTTCAACTTCGACCTCATCACTTCATACCTAAGATTCTGATTTACCCATAAAGTCTAAGTTAAAAGAATCCTCTGTTATCACTAGATTTCTCTTTCTGTATTATTATTTGATTAAACACTGTTTTAAGCTTTCACGGTTTACAACTAAACTTGTACTGTCACTTACGGGATATCTTCCATGATTGTTCATTATTTTTTTTTATTTTTTTTTGTGCGATCATGGCGCTTGTAACAGCGCCGAAATATTGGGAGCTCAAAATAATGAACAATCACGGAAGATATCCCGTATGTGACAGTACAAGTTTATTTGATTAAAGTGTGTTTTAGGAGGTATCGGTACTTTAGTGGGAACTGCTACGAACTTAGTATTTAAAGGACTCTTCCAAAGGTAAATGGTAGTTACTAATTTTATTTCTTACATACGAGTACTTTGTAATTCTAGACTACTATATTTTGATAAAAAATATTTCATATTACCTAATCAATGAGGTTCCTAGTCGACATTCATTATTACTTCGATTCTGGCCGCACAGTGTTATTGAGTTTTTTCATCAAAAATTTCTCAGTTAGCAGGAATGCAAACGTTCACGGTACGTACTTACTTACATTACTCGATGCCACACATTTTGTTAATGAGAAAAGAATAAGTAAAGTCTGGCGGCCCTGGGATCTTACTCTATAATTTTAATACAACTGGGGTACCCAAATGCAGCCCTGATGCAGCCCACTGTACATTGGCGAAATGTGGGTGTACTTTGTAGGCATAGGTAGGTACACTACTGCCAAATCTTTCAGGGATTAGAGATAAGGTGCTGTATAGCGTGATAATACATAAAATGTTTTATTTCAGGATGTTTGTGACGGCACCGGAATATTTATCGTTTCCAAAATTTTCTGCATTTACAATTCCTTACATGTTTATGCTAGAAGCTGGAATTTACATTTACATGATAGTTGTTTATTTTGGATTTCTAAGGTGCGTTTAACGTTTATTTCGTAATTTTAGGATATTATTATGATTATTACGTTTTTTTCCCTGGTGTAAATAGATTTTAAAACAGCCTTTAGTGTTCCCACTGCTGGGTCACAGGCCTCCTATCTGGAAGCGAGCGGACCGAGGACACGGTTTCGTTGGGATCCATTTGTGCCTGTGATGTTTTTTGACATTTTCCTCACGACGTTTTCCTTCGCCATTTTGCGATAATTTTTTTTTCGTAATTTTAATCATAAATTGATGAACGGTGCAGCACAGCGGTGCGATACAGCTTTCCAATTTTCATCGATATGATATAATGAAATATCCAGACGGACAGATTGATGGAAGATGGTCAGATGGTCTGGGTCAGAAATTGCTAAAAAGTTTATTTTAAGCTTAATTTTTTGTTAGTCAAGCATGCGAAATACCGATTTATTTTAAGGCCGAAGAGTCAAGCTGCTAAAGATGCAAAAATAAGTGACAGCGGTGTTTTAGCTGCTAAGAACACGGTTGAAGAAAACTGGAAAAGAATAGGGAAAATCACTTTTTGGGAAATTGTAAGATATTTTGTAAATCTCAATTATTTTTCTATAGGTCTTACAAAAATATCCTATTACATCAAGAACAGGGTCCAACTAACAGCACTTAGAATTTGGTGCCCCACAGAATGATGTTCTGAATTATCAATAAATTAATATATAATTAATTAATTGGTAACCGTTTTTGTCCCTTCCACCTTGTATAGGGCCTGAGCTATTTATAAGCAAATCAGAAGAAAAAAATGGGGGCTGACCCTAAATATAATAGTGTCATCCACCTGCTCGAAATTTTCTATTTTAACGAATATTCACAGCGAGGTAAAACAACACTTTCCTAAAAAACTAAATAAGTAGTGTTTGTGTTACAGATGGTTGTAATATTATTTAGTGGCGCTATATTGCTGTTCTTCAGTCGTTCACCACAAATATTTTATGGATGGGGTGACTTTATTTCCGATTACTTCAAGTTGGATAATCCTAGATTGTACGTAAAAACATAAAACGATGTATATTAATAAAAATCTAATATAGCATGTAAGCCAAAGCAGCATTATCTCTTGGCCACGCC
Source organism: Noctua fimbriata (assembly GCA_905163415.1). Taxonomy (NCBI): domain Eukaryota; kingdom Metazoa; phylum Arthropoda; class Insecta; order Lepidoptera; family Noctuidae; genus Noctua; species Noctua fimbriata. The sequence goes on from LR990926.1 coordinate 8,208,675, forward strand.
TCAAGCTGGCTACTGGCTGCAGTACTCATGCGACTAGAGTCTTGCGACAGCAACGGCGGAGAAAAAAACATTGCTCAGAGCATATCATAAGCCACAGGGAATACGACAAGCGGAGCGACACGCGGTGGTCCTCACACGAGAGAAACAAGAGAAGCGCGCGCGTGTCGCTTGACGCAAGTAGCTCATTCAGTTTCACCGAACATGAACGCGTCGGTCGCATGATCACACGATGACCGCTTTGGATAGGACACGGCCTCATCCCGTGTCCATATAAGCGATCATCGCTTTCGTTATGTCACTCACATGTTCGTATCTCTGGAAGGCGCCCTCAGTCGGCAGCGCGATGACACGTTCGGGTTCGCCGAACAAAATAAATGCTACGATTACGTATTCGCTAAGCAATCGCTTTGGACGCCTTGTTAATAAAAATATACAGTGAATGTTTTTTTTTTTAATTTCAGCGTATTGGACTCTGCAGCGGCTTTGCTCGTTTGTTTCTTAATGCTTCTTTTGCCATCTACTTTGGATCTTTTCCGAAACTGCTCCGCAAACAGTAACGTTGACAAAGATAATAACAAATACTCATACAACACACGAGCACGCACGCACACACACACACATAACACACATACACACATTTGATATAATTACATTTAGTTCGAATGAAGGTATACAGGGTGTAAGAGACAGCCCTGCGCTAACTGAAACGGTGTCGGCCATAAATGGACCTGCAGCCTGACACAACTGTACTTGCCATATTATTCTATAAACAAGTTTTTTAATCGACGCTGGGTATTAATAAAGTTCAAAAATATATTAGCATATATTTATGAACATTCTTGTTTAAGACGATGTTTTAACCAGTGTGATCTAAGTGTCATTTTTACCAATACTGAGGTTAGGATACAATGGCTAGAAAAATCATAATCTTACACCTCTCCAAGTGCTCTTCAGGGCTTTCTTCCTTGAGGGATCACAACATGTCACTATAGAATTGGTGCGGTCTCTAAAGTGAAGACCATGTCACACTGGTCTAAGTACTGAGGTGCATCTGCATACTGTTGTGCCCTAGATCACTCTGGTTCCAACGTCGTCAATAATAACTTTTCAGTTGACGAACTACCAGAAGGACGAATTCCATCAATATTAAATTATGTATTGATGGATGAAGTTATGCCTTACAGTTTTATGTTCCTATTAGGTAAGATCTACATAAAATTCTTTTAGGTTATTGTTTAAAATAATTAATTATCATACAGATTCAGTTAATAATCAAAATAATTTCGAAAAGGTTTGGAAGAATTTTGTATGAAGGCCTGAATAACTTCCGCCATTTTAATTTAATCTTAAAAATAGAGGCCACACACTAAACATGTATGAATCAATTGCTTGTATTTTATACAAACAAGTAGGTATTGTCATCATCTGCTTAGCCTTTTCCCAACTATGTTGGGGTCGGCTTCCAGTCTAACCGGATGCAGCTGAATACTAGTATTTTACATGGAGCGACTGCCTATCTGACCTCCACAACCCAGTTAGTACTTAGTAATTTGGTAAGACTGGTTGTCAGACTTTTGGACCACTGACTACCTAACGACTGTCAATATCTACAAATGTCACCCGGGACCAACGGCTTATCGTGCTATCCGAGGCACGGAGGAAACTCGGTATGTAATGGGTGGTCACCCATCCACAGACCAACCTAGGCAAGCACGGCTTAACCTAAAGATCGACCCGGGCGGCTGTTATTATTAAGCCACGAGCTCTTCAAACAAGTAGGTATTGTATGAGATAATATTTTCTAAAGCGTCACGTTTCCGAGAAATAATCTATCAAAGTTAAAATCATTCACTGACGGCACATCAGTACACTCTGATTTCTTGATTGATGCATACATTTGAGGCCAGTTACTGAGTATGCGTGATTTTATGCGTGGCTAAAAAAATCAATGCTGTACTGATGTTGTCATCAGTGAACAGATTCTTCCTTTGATAGCTTATATACATTTATGCCTGTATCCATAAATAAAAATCAGAATCCTACCAATATCGCAAATATGTTTGTCAATTTAAATTTGCTAAACCACTCTTTGCGCCCACTACAACAAACAGCTGTTTGAATGGGGCACGCTTGGCCCATAGTGGCGTGGATACCCCGCTCCCCGCGCTGCCCTTGCCGCTGACCGCGCCGCCTGCGTCACCAACGGCGTCGTCCAACGAACTTAGCGAGTTACACTTTATTTCGGTGTGTTAAAGACATGAAGCGCGGTAAGTCTCCGGGTCCCGATGGCCTACGTGCTGTTTGGACCTGCATTGTTGTTTGATAAAATTGGGATCCTATAAAACCTTTGTATTGACCATAGCTACTTACCTGAAGACTTGATAAAAACCAACGCTGTACCCATCGTAAAGAACATAACCGGTTATGTGTCTAGCTTGTCTAACTACTGCCCAACATCCGCCCAAGCCCTAAAGACCCATCTTTCATCGCTTTGGAATGTGAGATTCTTAGTGTATCGGTTTACTCGCCGCTTTACCGACCAATACGGCTTGCTCATGCACAGATCTTCTGCTTCAGGAAGTCGATACGCTCTGTATCGCGGGTCAAATAATTACGAGAACTACTATCAGTTCCCGAGAACGCTCGCTTCTTAAAGAGCATCACTCTAGTGTGAGTATAAAGCAGATTAACTTGCCGATGTATGCTCTAGCTTCACCGAAACCCCGCTAAATTCTGCACTGCCAAGCTGGAACAGCTAATTTTGGTAGCGCTGTGATTGTAGGGGTCGTGAGCTACACGACATGTCACTTCAGCTTCAGCACAGTACAATATTGAGTGGGTATTGGCGAGGTCTTTGCTGCTGTCAAAGGAATTAGACTGCTGCTAATCCAGAGCACACACCAGTGCCTTTTTTTTCTTGGGCATAGGCAAACAAAGTAATTCTCGTCTAAGTTCAGGCAGTGTGTGAACGATACTCTTGGACGCACCCTTCAAAGCGCTCCTCAATTGTGCACTGGGTTTTTACGAATATAACTTCATTATCATCCTCTTCACCACCTCGGTCGGATCGCGGTGGAGTACCGGATACATTTTGCAGTTGCGCCTTGATAGTTGGCGAAGCGGGGGTAACTGGGTTACTCCGTGATTCGAGATGTAGTAGTATCAAGGAGGAGATCAAGTCGGGTGTCATCCAACATAATGATTAAGCTGGATGACATGCATCTAGGGCCTTACCATGACGTCTTAAAGCAGTCTTATTTTAATCTTACTTTGTGTTTTCGTACCATCAATTCCTGCTACGAATAACAGTTTTGATGATGTCAAACATTCCTGCCATTTGACGTAAAACATTCCTGCTTTTTGTCAAGAGGCCTGCCAAAACTTTTGGAAAAAAAATGATCGCAATGACGGGGAGAACCAGTGCCTTTCGGCTTCGTTAAGGGTATTGTTACACTCATTATAGTTAGTTTATGAAACTTGAATATAATACTTATCCATATATTACATAAATTTGTCACGCAGATGACATTTTCATTGATGAACTGAGTCCATCGCAAGCGCGACACATTTCCACCGCAGCGGGGGGAATTCTGTTTGGGGCCTGTTGGCTTTGAGGTCCCAAGGCCGTTGGTGGTCGCCTTTTCCACGTCATCGCGGTGTGGCGTCGACGGTGGCGGCGGCTGCGGGGAGAAAAACTTGTCGCTCGAGTTAGCCGCAACTGCAGCGACCAGCGACATGGCGCTCACGGTTGAGGCTCGTCGCGGACGGCTGCGAGACGAAGCTGAGCAACGAGTCCGGTGATAGTGTGAGTGCTCGTTGTCTAGCCCGGATTCTAGTCAGCATTCTGACTATAATAAAATTATGACGTGTGATATTTGTTTCTTTCTGCATTTGTCCTACATGTATATTTCGTAGTATTTTTCTATAATAATCCTAAACACATTTATTTCATTAAAATTTATCAAAACAAATATTATTATTATTTAAATGAAATTTGGTGCTTCAGAGGATTTTGTTTCATACAAAACTTGTTTTTATCGATACTAACTAGCTCTTGATTAGTTTAGGTTTAATGCGTGGATGCTATTTTGATAACAAAAAGAAAATGGCGGAAGTTAGACAAAAAATTCAAAATCCTTTACTTTAGTAATGATTTTTTTTAAAGTGTGTTTCAAATAGTCGCATGATACGTATGTCATGGCACACTTGCATCAAAATGTACTGTTTTATAAAATGTTTCCTTCACAGAAAAAGAAAGAATCTGACGGGCTGTCAATGTTTTCCTCCGTGTATTTTTATCTAAATAAAGGGTTTCTTTTCAAGTTAGGGAATATTGTACAATAAATGTGTCTAAAATGCGATTAAATTTATTTTAGGAGGTGGATTTGCGCTCTCAGAGGCAGCCAAGAAGGAACATTCAGATTTGAATGGAAAAATTGGTATTATGCTAAGAACTCTAAGCATCTTTCCAAACTTCTTTATCATCTTGTTAATAATTGTTTTCACTGTTTTCATAACAAACTTTGCCTCAAATGTGGCAATATGCAATGTTATCACACCAATAGTGATGACACTGGTAAGTTTTTTTTTATACACTTGTATAGTCTCCATGCGACTTTGCCCGCGAAATAAACGGAGCGCACAGTCCGAGTCTCATTGGAGTGGGTAGATAGAAATGTTAGAATTAAATATATGTTTCTTTACAGGCTACAGAAATTAATATACACCCATTATGGTACAATATTACCTCTGGTATTTCGGCTTCGTTTTGTTACTGCTTGCCAGTAGGTACTCCAGGGAATTTAGTTATTCAGAGCGCTGCTAATATACCCACAATGAAAATGGTGAGTTGATAAAAACTGAAAAGATGTCATTTTTCAAATAATATGAATCAGCGCATACAGTGACTGCTTATGCATGCTTGAGCATAGGAGGCATTTTTTTTTTGCTTAGACAATAGTCCCACCACATAAATTGTAGCGTATAATAATTAAACGTATATTGATTTCTTCCTTATAATCTCTAGATTACAATGGTAATATTTCCTAAGCTTTGTCTAACGGGCATATTGAGAAATACGAATATGAAAACGATTGTAACTTTTACTTATTTTATATAAGTGGGTTCTTTTTTTTCGTTTTAGTTTTGTTTTTTTGCACTTTTTGTCTAAAGTACTGTATCAGTGTATAACAAACTATGTGGTCTATAACCCTGTAGACGTAAGATTAAAATAATAAATACTTGAAAAGGATTACTTATTTTATTTTAAAAAAGATAAACAGATCAAACTTCTACAGGTTTGACATCCGTACGACAACCAAAAACTAAAACGTTTAGTTTGTTCGCGTGAAAAATTACTTAATTATTCATCCTGACCACAGAACCCTAAGCTGTAAGTGTTCTAAAACGCATTTGGTCTGTTTTTAGGGTTCCGTACCCAAAAGTTAACCAACGGGACCTTATTACTAAGCCTGCGCTGTCCGTCCGTCCGTCTGTCGGTCAGCGGGCTGTATCTCATGATCCGTAATAGGTAGACAGTTGAAAATTTTCACAGAATGTGGATTTTTGTTGCCGCTATAACAACAAATAATAAAAATAAATTAAAGGGGGCTCCCTTACTACGATGGTACGGTACCCTACATGCGCGAGTCCGACTCGCACGGTCAGTTTTTTGTTAATTAATTGAAATGGTCGTTGTGAAACACTGTTACATAGTTTTTATTTTAGTTTTCAGCCATTCGATTTGTCAATTTAATCTGCTTATTACTTACAGATTAAAGCGGGAGTTGGCCCAACAGTTTCAACAGTATTATTATCGTTTGTAAGTTTTTGTTTTTGGGCGCCCGTTGTATGGCCTGACCTCAATATGAAAGCGGGGGACTTGAGTTGGATAAATGAATCATCTCAGAAGTAAATATCTAATGTATCCAAATTTGAATTAAAATATTTTTATTAAATATCTAATAAAATTGCAAGATATTTTGCCAAAACCAAGTCTTGAAAATTTTGTGTAAAACATAACATCCGCTGACATTTTCCAAGGCGTCGCTCGCCGCTCCACCAGGGCGCCGCTCCACCAGGGCGCCGCTCCGAGCGCGAGGGAGTGATACAATAAATTAGCTTAAAGGAATTAGCCGCAGTGGCCACACACCCAAAATCATACTCAGACATACATGACATAAAATTATCGTTCAAATAAAGCCAATTTCATGGATATTAAAAACGTCTTTCTGTGTTTTATTTCAATTTAAAGTTCTCCAGCCTCTAAAACTAGATTAGCCTATTACAAGGCTTTTAACATTTTTTTCTACATTTTTAAGTTAATTATTAATATTAATCGCAATTTTTATCACACTCGGATATCAGTGTTGAACTGTAGGGTACAGATGTTTATCGGTTTTTGTATTGTGTCACTTCTATTATTATCACGATAGTTTGTTTTACAGAAGTACAATTTTGTCAAAGAACAAAGGCAGCTGACCAGGCAATCTGGGGACCACACTTAGAGCTCGCGTACATTCGTAAAAATACTCTCAAAAGATAGGTCTCGGTCAAATTAAGATAAAAGGGAATAGCAGCATATTTTTATAATATTGGATTTGGCTAGAATTACATAATTCATAAGCACACTTGTCGCGCGGGCAAAATCAGAACTAACGCCGCCAACTTATTTTATCAATACATTTCACAAATGTTTACCAACAGCGCTCTCCTTTCAACGGCAATAAAGCGTCAAAAGATCCATAAGACACTGTATAATAGGATAGACAACTACGTCAGACGTAAGATTTTAAACTATCATGGTCACTAACATTATTAGTTACACTAGAAACTGGATTTTTACCATGTTTACTGTTTTAGAATTTCACTATATTAAGGGACTGGTTAGAGAAGCTATTGAGATTACCAAATATAGGAACTTCAATCGGGATGAAGGGTTTCAACTGTCGAGAGCCTGGAATCCAATGGTCCAGCTGTATAAAAAGCGGAAAAGTGCCGAACAAAAGTTCGCGAGCGGACACAGTGAGTTTCGTGTGTCGGGAACAGAATCGAGTTGTGAGTGATAGCGGTACTGAGTGCAAAAAACGAACAAGAAAGAGGGTAGGCCGATTTGTCTGCTCATAAACACCCACCCGCAATAACTTCAGTTTATCCGTGATCATGGTGCTTGCAACAGCGCCGAAATATCGGGAAGTCAAAGAAAATAATAAATATGGTAAATATCCCGTTACTAGTGTAAATAATTAACGTCAGACATAATGTCATTCAAAAATATTTTCATTATTATACAATCCAATATTTAGCCTGCGGAGCCCGCACTTGCATAACCCATCACATTGCCTTATGATTTATCCGGCTTATTCTTTAATGGCGCAATTATACTAGCCATCGCAATGGAATATATACAAGCTTACAATAAAGCTGGACGAGTTTGAAGACGGGCGTACTCGACCGCGTTCATTTACACTTGGTCGTTTGACGAATGCAATAGTCAATCGAATTCGGGCGAACGACCATGTGTAATTGCGCCATGGACTAGCCAAAATTGAAACATTAATTACGAAGTTGAATAAAACATTTATTTTAAGCAGCATAACATTATTATCTTAGAAGAACTTCTTCAAATCACTGAGCGGCCGGCGCGGCGGCGCGGGCATGCCATCATCATCGGCATTACCATATTTACGCTCCTCACACATGCTAGCAGCAACTGTACTCAATGGCATTGTTGTGGCCCGTATTATCTCTGCATACCTTGACTGTACATTTCTCGTGTTGTATACTTCACCACAAAACAAATAAGACTGGTAAACAAATAAAATACACAACTATTTACAACAAAACCCCACATCAAGATTTTTATTGATGAGTGTGACAATTATGACATCTTCTGTTTTGATCATAGACGACATAGCTTTGAATGTTGCCATTTAAGCTAAATTCTCCAAAAAAACGTTACGTACGTACTTCACGTTTTTAATAACAGCAATCCCTTCGCTTTAATACCGAGCGTATTAAAGACGCTATTGAGCGGAATAAAGGCTCCAAGGTATTTTCAAGAGATCTGGCTATTGGGCAGAGCCAGCTCATGAAACTGAAGACCAAGAATGGCAGGATCGTATCCGCCAAACCGTGATTACACACGGGACCGAAACGTGGTCGCTCACAATGGGCCTCATTAGAAGGCTTAAAGTCACCTAAAGGGCAATGGAGAGGGCTATGCTCGGAGTTTCCTTGCGTGATCAAATCAGAAATGAACGCAAGAGAACCAAGGTTACCGATGTAGCCCGAAGAATAGTCAAACTTAAGTGGCAGTGGGCAGGGCACATTGCTCGCAAAACGGATGGCCGTTTGCCTCCGTCGCTGTTGCTAAGTTTCGATATTGCAAATGATTGCGTTTAGATGATCAGGTTTAGTAAAATATTTGTTTCTTCTTTTTTTACTTTGTTCAGTTTAATTTAAAAAAGATATGATATGGAAAGAAAAGCCCTTCGATTGCTTTATAAAATGTACATTTTTTCATTGATGAACGCTTCTGAAATTAAGAGTCAGCTCAGTACGGCCGATCTTCTTTCGGAACAGAACATTTAGTCCCGCTTTGGGGTGCGTAGGTCCAAATTTTAGGCAAATTTTTGCGCTTAGATTATGACAATATACTGTCAGAGTAACACAGGTTTTCATAATAAAACAATTTTTATAAATGTAAGCATGTTATGTTTATTCTTACAAAAACAAACCATACCTGGGGTGAGTTTAATAAATTTAATGAAATAGTCATGGACATATTATACGTCCATGGAAATGGTCTATTTGAGTGAGAAATTCAGCGCCCTCTTTGTCAGGTGAAGGGAGGCTACTGTCGCCTTCTGCCCCCCAAGCCACGCGTACTTCGCAGCGCCGGGCGCTTACGCTCCTCAGTCCATAAGCAAATAAGCATAATATTGTTAAATCTTAGTGGATCAAGCTTCGGCTGGCACCTGGTGTTATTTAGGTGTCCGAGTCTTCGCTTGAGCCAGAGGGAAAGAGCCTCACGTCCCAGCCACCGCGGGAGACGCTCCGGGCGTCGGGGGCCACGTGGTGGCTCCCGGCCATCGCAGGCGCTGGCCTGTGGGCGGCTAGTAATGGGCTAGCTTGCCCTCCGTCCATCTTATGACGACAGGCCATGTCGACGGCGCGTTCGTGTTCCACGTGCGCCTCAAACAGATGTCAGCACACACGAAGGGGTCCGCAAGGGCCGATGCCTGCCAGTGCGGGACTGTTCGAAAGTGATACCGTGGCGCTGGAACAAAAAGGGCAAAGAAGGAACATGGATGGGTTTTAGTCAGTAGAAGTCTGGCACTCCCTTCAACTCCGCCCAGCGCGGGAGTGGTCATTTGATGATAAACCAGCATAAAAAAAAACCACTGGTGAGAAGTGTTTATTTCCAGCTGGCCCTGCGATCGTGATGTACTGTGATCTCAGAGCTGGGTGTTCAGGAGCTGTGACGAATATCCCAAAAATTAAACCCATAGGGAACATTAATTAGTTTTTAATGTAGTGAAATGTATAGGTATCAAATTAATAACAAATCAAAATAGGTAAAAGACACAAAATGAACAACAGTTATTATAATTGAATGAGTGACAGAGCATTCAGAAAATAGCTCCGACACACGGACTTTGACTCCGAATTACTCGGTTAGTAGGTTTAGAACATAATTTATTATGATGCATTGGGTAATAATCAGAATACAATTAGTTAGGTCGATTAGTTTTTATAGTAAGTATTTGGATATAATAGTGAAAAAGAATCAGCAATATTAACCGTAGATAGCAGCGGTGGCCCAGTGGTGGCGGTCCCGAATAACGAGCAGCAAGTCGTGGGTTCGAACCCAGGCAGGCGCATTACTTTGTGTAATTTATTTCATCACCACTGCTCTCAAAACGGTGAAGGAAAACATCGTGAGGAAACCGGCATGTCTTAGAACCAAAAATTCGAAGACATGTGGCACTGGGCCCGCGTGGTGGATTATGGCCCATTCTCTTTCATAGAGAGGAGGCCTGTGTCCCAGCAGAGGGAACATTGTAGGCTGATTACGCTAACCGTAGATTGGTTGGTTTCGCCCCACAGCGGTATTCAAAAATGACAAGCCATGGCGCGCCCCTCCTAACTTTCTCCGGAATGGCAATAGCAAGTGCGACAACGTCCAGCCGTCCTACTCACGCGTTCGTTCTCGAACAGCGTTTTGGTCCAATGTAGAAGCTGAAAACATACAAACATTATAATTACTTAGTTTAAGCCGTATTTTAACTTAAAACACATGTGACCTGCTTTATTATCGGACTGTAGTTAAGGTGTTCGAACAGATTAGACCATGCTTTCCCATCGATGGTTAACATGCTACCACTGTCTATGGTTTGAACTCGATCAACGTTCACTATTATCAATCTAGTCGTGTATCACCACTAATACTACAACAGCGTTCACTACGAATGCCTGTTGCTGTTACTCACGTGCAGGATTGGTGGACTGCTGCGAGCTCCCGCCAGTTTATGCAATCCTATTTTATGACATGAATATTTTTGTCACTATTTTAAATTAAATTTTAAAAAGTAAATAATATTATGATCACTTAAAAGGCGTCTGAACTACTCAGATATCCGCAGGGAGGGGGAATATACCAGCTGCACAAGTATCACCAGCAGATGGAGTGGATGTCTTCGGAGTGGCTATCGCCAAACACGACGCATACTTTCTGCCTAAACAAAATAAGATCTATGATCATTACCTTTTTCGATTGATCAAACAACAGGTAAATGGAAAGTTTGAAAAATTCCTAGTACAGCTTATAAAACGAGCAGCCAAATATCAGTTTAAGGAAAGAAAGCAAAGATGATCAAATAATCGATCAAATTATAGAAAAGAGTCCTCTTAAGAGCTTAGAAAGAGAATTCTACAGACAGGAGACAATGACACTAACAAATATGATTTTTGAAGCTAGAAGCTGTAAGCCAATAGAAGAATTCGGAGGAAGCAATACATCAAATGAAAACATAAACAGAGTAAAGAACAAGAAAACAGAAATAAAGGGAAAAAAAATAATGATATGAAGTGGAAAAGAATGTTGAATAAGCTGGAGCGTCTGCAAAATGTTTGCATTCGTTTTGTGTTTGGTCTGAGGAAATATGACCATGTTCCTCGCTTCCGCAAGGAACTCAAGTGGCTCCCTATCCGTCTTCGCAGGAACACTCGAATATTATGTCTCCTCTACAACATTCTTTATAACCCTGCATATCCCAGTTACTTGCGAGATCGTTTTTCGTTTACCCGTCCTTCTGATGCACTGTGTAGATCCCACCTCAGGCATCATCTTAATTTCCCATCCCATAAAACTGAATTCTATTCTAACTCATTCTCTGTTCACGCAGTACGTTTGTGGAACTCACTTCCGCATAACATTCGTGATTCTAAAACTTTATATCGGTTTTAAAAGCAAGTCAAAGAGCATTACCTCTCCTCTATATTCTGGTTATATATTATAGGTATATATTTACAGTACTAGTATTTATTTTATACGTGTATATTGGTTATGTATGCTTATTTTATATAGGTATAATTTTGTTTTAAGTTCCAATTTAAATTTTCCTGTTTTGTCTTTTCTACATCCTACTTTCCGCTCGCAGGTCTGCTGGATGAGATTTCTCATGAAATAAGCAGTACCTTTGTGCTCTTCTATCTTAATGTAATGGTTTGTAAAGTATATGTATGTAAATAAATAAAGAAAAACAGGATATGGAAGATGTTCCGCTCAGGACACGCGTCTCAAGACAGCAAATGCCCAGCAAAAGAAAAAGATTGCCACAAATGTGGGTTAAAGGGACGTCGTAGACAATTCTGCGGGACATTGACATGAGACAGAACGAATAAAAGGAAATATGAGAGAAACAACAACAACAAAGAGAAGATTTAAACAAAAATGAAAAGAGATAAAAAAAGAAACGATACAAATCAGCACGCGTAGTATTACCACCGTGGAAACCAGTTTTGTCGACGGAAGGATCGACAGAATGACAGATTGTAGAAAGATTTATCTATCGAAGCATGACGATTTAAAAAATTTAGAAAAGATATGTTTCTATTCTTCGGTCGATAAAAGACTACAACTTAACGTAGTAGACTTTTGCGTGGCGACATTTATTTCTCTACTTTTGACACTTGGCTGTAGAAACATTTCTTCTCAACAAATGTCAAATAGTCTAACATCACATCGGACCTAGACAAGTACTATTTATTTTTTATTTTTATTACTATTTTTGTGTGTATTGACCTTTATTGATTTTAAAAACATTTCGGGGCCCTACCATCGCCGTCTCCTCAGTTTTTAGGCTGAGAATAGGCCGAGAAGAATGAATGAAGAATGATGAAGATGTTAGGGGTCTTGATCTCAATGCTGTGTACGGCAATGATTTTATCAGACAATGCCTAATGTTCCTTAGGACCTAATGCCCATTTTCACCAAGATTAAATGACACCTAACGCAATGACTAATGACCGTTTTCACTAACACTAAGAGTCTTTGTCTTCGTAGAAACTCGAGTCTACGGGTCGCCCCATGCTCGTGCAGAAGACATGTCCAGTTGTATAGAAATAGCTTTGTCTACTCTTAGTAGAGTAGAGATGGAATTGCGTATGCTACGCGTGCAGATAGATCAAATTAATAGAGCCCAAAGACATAATGTTCAAAATCGATGATGACAGTGTTTTAGATGCCATATTGGCGGAATGAAGGTTAAAATGCACCAAAAAACCCACCAGGATGGGTTCCATGCACTGAAGGTGTTAATAAACTGTTTTTATAAATAATAAAAAATAAATAGACAAAATGGCAGTGTTTATTTAAGGAATTATAACAATTAAAAATTTCATAACATAAGTCACGTATGCACCTATTATACGTTCATAAATTCGAAAGACACACCGATTGACTGTATCTGGCTAGGTACGAACATTGACTAATTAGTACGTAGCACGTGAATAAAATCGTCACTTATCACTTCTCGATATGCTTTATATTCGGGGTGGGAAACCCAAGTTCTTGGATCAGACGGGTGTCGTTCTGCGATAGGGGTCGGTGCCCACTGCACGGTCGTGGCGCGGCGGCGGCGGCTGGTCATCACCGCCTCTTGTGCCCGCACCAAAAGTCACCATTTCTTCTTCACGTGATGGTGGAGGCTCCACTGCCGAAGTGTCCAGAAAACGACCGCTCGCCACTGACGCCTGCGACTGAAATATCGATGCACTCCTTAATCCACTCAAGGTATTCGCACTTTGAGGCACCTCTTTGTATTCTTCAAAGTAATTGTCGCAGGCCGTCGGTCGCGGTGCCGCCGGAAACCCGTACAGTGTTGACGACGACAAATCCTTTAATGATGCTGAACTTAAATTTATTCTCCTATTTTTATTGTGTATTGAACAGTGTGGCATTTCATCGCCGTCGAACACGAAGCGCCTTCGCTCTCGTGGTGTTGCCGCTGAAGATCCTGAAGGTGGATATGTGTCCCGTTTCATCATTCGCCTTTCTAGTAGCGTGGAGTCTCGCTCTCTGAATTCTGTAAAGGCATACTCGCGATCCCACGCACGGCAATCAGCTTTGGCTTTTTCAGTTAGCTCTGTTATCCAATCTTTTTGGTACCACTGAAGAAATAGGAATATAGCCGAGGTGCCTGCTAGCTCGGCTGCCACGAAGCCACTGAGGTATAACCCAAATGAATACCCGTAACTATATGACATTCTGGGGGTTTCAAAATAAGTCATGTAGCGCAACTTGTGGCCTACTTGTGATTTGAAGACGGATATGTACATGACGATTCCGGTCAGCATTATTAAACCTGAAATCAAATAAAGTTTGTATTAGAATGAGTCACAATAAGCATGCTGCGGCGGGAAGCGCGCAGTTTCTGAATCACGTGGGAACCGCGCGCGCGGACTTATTTTTTTTTTTTACTAGCTGTGCCCGACGTTGCAATGCACCTTTTCAATGTAGTTTTCCTACCTACTACCTCCTTATACTTTTTACTACTCTACCCTACTTACCTACTCTACCTAACTACCTACCTACCTAACCTATCTACCTCGTTTGAATAAACAACACCTTGCAATTTATACTAGCCTAGATGATCGATGTTTAGGTCGCCAAAGTATATACAAGCATACACACATACAAACTTTCGCTTTTTTAATATTAGTGTGATTGATGAAGTGGAGAAATCTCCAGTGTAAGGATTATTCCATTGATGGTAATGTCATTTTCAAAATTAATTACTTAGTGATTGAAGAAACTAGTTAAAGCTGCTGACTGACCACTTTCATGCAACAGTCACTTTATTCCACTCAGGGGTCACAAGCGGGCCCCAAAGGACTTCGTTCACATAGAGATTGTAAGTGCGACGAATGCTCAATGACACTAGCAATAGTAAATACAGGTGGCCAGATTCAAGTCTATTATTTAGGAAAAAAATATGCAAAAATATGAGCTTGGAACACTCCTTTGTAATTATGTATTAGATTATTTTGATGATACTGTGTACTATATCATCTGCCTAGCTATTTCCCAACTATGTTGCGGTCAGATTCCAGTCTAACTGGATGCAGCTGAATACCAGTATTTTACATGGAGCAACTGCCTATCTGACCTCCACAACCGAGTTAGTACTGTATAATATGATATCCCTTGGTAAGACTGGTTGTCGGACTTTTTTGACCACTGACTACCTAACGACTGTCAAAGATCTACAAACGACACCAGGTACACACGGCTTAACGTGCTTTCCGAGGCACGGCGAAAACTCGGTATGTAATGGATGGTCACCCATCCACAGACCAACCTAGGCAAGCACGGCTTAACCTAAAGATCGTCCCGAGCAGTTGTTATTATTTAGCCATGAGCTTCTACTAAGCTCTTAATACTGGGTACTACATAACTTCGTTTTAAAGCCTTCCTTTTGGTGAGTTAAGCCCAACCAGTAGTTAATATTGTTTTTTAAGGAAACTGCTACCTACTTATTCGGACTAACATTATAAAGGGTGTAAATAGACCCTTAACATATCCGAAAGGCACTTGTTCTCCCCGTCTTTGCGATATTTTTTTTGTTCTAGATCATACCTGGGAACCTTCTAGTTACGGAGATATTGGGGGTCAAAGTTCCAACTTTAGCACGTTTTTTTTAAATACTTGTTTTTAATGTAAGATTTTTACTTTACACACCTGCACGACCCCCGGACTATTCAATCCATCCATCAGCACAACGCTTTGAGTAGTTTCCATCGAGTCCTACCGTAAAACGTGATTTTTAACCCAAAAAAAAAAAGTCGATTCCCAGCAATAATTTTTGAGTAAAGTTACTTAGTTTGATGTACAGAATGCTTGGTTGACGGCTATTTAAAGGGTCTGTTTACACCCCGAATACGTGTTTACTCACCAGATATAATAAAGAGGACGCCTGCAATGAATGTACAAAGCCGACGTCCTTTCACGCAATGCCCTAGGACACAACACAGTGCCCCAAGGGCTTGGGTGAACACAGCCAGGAGCAGTGGGGCTGCCGACCGGGTCACCACGTCTGAAACACGTGAAATACCTATTATTAATAGTACATATTGTTTGGTAGCCATTTTTTTTCTAATGTTTAAACCTTATTTTGAATTAAATAGCTAATTTATTTTGCATGAACACATCTAATACTACGTATCATCGATTGATGATATTTCAATCCACCCTAGCTCACAAAACGGCAAAGGAAATCGTGAGGAAACCGGCATGTCCTAGACCCAAAAAATTAAAGAAATTTGACATTTTTTTTTTTATTCTTTTTTTTTTTTTTTTCTCCAAACCCGCACTGAGACCGCTGAGTGGATTATATCCAAATTCCTCTCATACAGAGAAGTACTGTGTCTCAGCAATAGGAACATCTTAGGCTGATTACGCTTTTGCTGATGTATCGCACCCGAGCGAAGCAGGGGCGGGTCTCTAGTGGAAAATTGTATAAACAAAACTCACATGGTATCGCGTTTGTCGAGTCACTCGGGTCAGGCTGCCATTGAGATAATGGAAAATAGGGGATGTCGAGACACCGGAACACTGTGCTGCCAGCTGAAACATAAGGAGGAGAGCCATTGTAAGTTTTTTTTTACTATCAATACCGTATTATTCTGCTCATACCACCTTGAAGTGATTGATCTTTACATGAAATAAGTCCTATACTTTTTTTGATTCCGTGGATGTACTTTACAGGAGTTAAATATTTTTTATTTATGATATTTTTCATTAAGAAAGGGATACATTTGTGCCCTTGTTCCACCAACATTAATTTTTTTTTTTTAATTACGGCCGAATCTAAGCTTTATTTTTGAGCGATTTTGGGTTAAAAAAAAACACTTTTTAATTGATTATCTTATAAATTAAGGTATTTTTAGGAACTGTAAAAGAAACAGGCAAAGTACTCTTAATACTGGAGATAGAAGATTTTACTGAAATGAAACATACCTTTATTTTTTTAAAGAAATAAATCTGCATTCAAAGATTTTCGAAAATTCGCTTGCCACGCTTGGGAATCGAACCGAACTTTCCAAAAAAGTAACATCCTGTTGTCCATTTTTATGGTATCAATCAATAGGGTCAATCATATGGATCAAATCTCTCTAACAAACATTATAAATTAAATGAAATGAAAACCATGAAATGGGTGGAATTGTATCTGGACAGAAATAGATATTATCTGGTATTTGGGGTCTACCGGAATATAGAGATTTATAAAATGTTGTGCATATGTCTAGAATTTTGTCTCCATTGACTTGTATAATGCCGTTGCTGTCTGTTAGATTTTTAATCCACGATTTATTGTTTTGTATTCCTCGCTTTGCTGTTTTTAGAAGCGGTTCTTTTCTAATGCATTTTGTACTATCGTGCTGTTATAATTACTTAGACTAACATAATTATTCAAATTTAGTGCAATTCCAACACCATTACATTATTTATATACCAGTCCGCGTATTGCAATCAACGATTATTGAAAAACCCACTAAGGGTTAAACCTCATCTGGCAGCACGGAATCGCACTTTTCAATGCTACTATGCTTTTCTGTCGCTCAGAACGAGAAACAGAAAGAGCTGCCGATCGCATCGACGATGCTGCCGTATTCCCGTTCTGTTTCTCGCTCTAGCAAATGACGGTTCAGAAAAGGATAGCAGTGATAGCCTAGTGGTGTGACCGTCGGATTGCCAAGTCCATAGGTGACGAGTTCGGGCCCAAGACAAGCACCTCTGATTTTTAGGATTCATGTGCGTATTGTATAATTATAACTTTCTTCGGTGAAGGAAAACATCGTGAGGAAATCAGCATGCCTGAGAGATATTTGTCGACGGTAAGTAAAGCCAAGTCAGAGGCCCATGGGCGGCATAAAAACTCTAACACCAAGTTAGGCACTAACCACACGAAAAAGAAAGAAAGAAATGAAGGAAATGAAATGGACTGAAATGGGAGTTCCACAGTCACGGACGCATCAACGGACTTTGTAATAGAACGAAAGTGGGCCGGCTCGGACGGTGGGACAATGCATTTCCTACCAGCTGCGACGGAACCGGAACGCATTGTAGGACCGCGACACACGCGCAAGTTTCCTACCCTATTGTACTAAAAAGTATCTACTACGCTCTGTATTCCAGACCGATACGTTTTATGTGTGTTTATCAACGTTTTTATTCTAGAATTTAAGTCATGTAAAATTCCATTAGTGCATGAGAGAGCGTGTGGTATGTAAAGTTTTTGTTCCTTATAATGTAAAGTGTTTGTCACCCAAAGAAAAAAAGAAAACCAAAGGAGATGGCCAAAAATTTAATGAGCCTGTTCCCCAGAATGTACATGTCAGATCCGGTCATTAGTATGGACATAAAATTAATCGCAAGTGCGCCGTTGGTAACACCACGCGACTTACTTACAAGTCTATCCACACCACAGCGTGCTTCTACAGAGCCCTGATGGTCATCTCGAGGCGAGGGGGACATTCAATATCTGATCGCGGCGGAGTTGAGATATCTTGGAAATGTACCCGATTCATTGTGAATATTTGATATGTACATCCCATATTTGAATATGTGTCATAATTGTCTCTTTATTTTTATAATTTTAATTACTGTAATTGGTTCTTAATACAACCTTGTAATTAAATAAATAATAAATAAATGTGGTTTCAGTGGACAAGGGCCTCATCCCGCTCTCCCTGGCTAACGAGAACTGGCGAAACCCTATAGTTATAGATACTAATGATCGCAGGGAGGTATGGCAGGGCAAGGAACTTTATGGACGCTTTTACCTGGCCCTAACATAGGTCCGATGTAGACTATTTAGCGTCCGTATCCTGGTTGCATTTTGGTGACCTCTTCTGGGAAACCGAAGGTTTTGTCTGGCAATAATGGACCAAGTTATGATGATGAATAAGTACCGGAGATTTATTGTGAAGGACGGCACGGTTGGCGTAATGTCGGGCATGCCATCGTCCAGGCGAATCAATCCTTCACATTATATCCGGGTGTTCTCGTCTGGCTAACAGAGAGTTCTTGCATAGACACTACCTTGTAGCCAGGATTATCCATCAGCAACTTGCTCTAAAATACAGCCTTGTGGAATCGGAAGTGCCGTACTATAGCTATGTGCCCGACCCAGTTCTTGAAAATGGCAATTTCGCATTGTACTGGGATCAACACATCATCACTGACAGGACTGGACTCGTATTGTTAAGAGGTTCTTCTCTCTAGAGCCCTGACCGCCGGTAGCTTGGACCCTGTTCCTGATACGGTGGGCTACAATTTATTATATTTTATGTAATTTTTATTGTTCTTAAGGAAAAATGTATAAAACAGATAGGCAGTCAGGTAGTCAGTGGCCCGAAAGTCTGTCAGCCAGTCTTACTAAGGGGTTATCGTATTACCCAGTACTAACTTTGATGTGGAGGTCAGATAGGCTGTCGCTCCTTGTAAAATACTGGTATTCAGCTGAATCCTTTTAGACTGGAAGCCGACCCCAACATAGTTGGGAAAAGACTAAACAAATGATGATTTAAAAATGTATAAAATTTGTAAAGAAATAAATAAAGGAAATAATGGTTAAAAAGGTTAATTAAACACTTACGATCTGTGTGACATAATCTCCATAACCCGGACACGGTTTGCTTTGCAACTAGGTCATGCCTTCCCGTACCATTGTACGCAGGGTTCAGCATATTCTCCTGTGTGTGAAGCCAGTTGTTGGTCGATACTGCTACCAGAACTGCTACCACGGCTGTACCAGCTGACAAAGGCGTTAGTAACCAGAGGCACGCTACTGACGAGTCGATTTGAGCCACTAAAGTTGGTGACGGAGGAGACGGCCTGAAATGTACCAGAAATTGATGTGAACAGATTGTTTGATAATTTAGCAACAGATCTATAAAGTTTGTACACATATTATAGATCGGCCCTAATTATTTTTCTAAATAAAATTAGCCTATGTAATTTCCTGCCCAGCTCGAGAAGGCTTTATAAAAACAAAATGACTTTTCATTAATTTCTCTCTAAGAGAGACCGATGTAGCAAGGACACTAAAAAAAATACATTTTTATCATAGTAACGCAGTGTGCTTTGGAGCACGGAAGAAAAACCTACGGGCCATATTTGACAAGTATTTTTTAAATTAAACTAGTGACCCGCCCCGGCTACGAACGGCTGCATTTTACTAATGGAGAAAAAGTGAAATAAGCTACTAAACAATTTAATTAAAAATATATCATTTTTTTTTCATGCAATCCTTGTCCTGATAACATTTTCTTTCATGCAAATCAAAGCCAAAGCAAGCCGAAGCACTCGAACGGTTCTTAAGTGCGATTTGATCCTTCATGCATGCGGCAATTGATTTTTAGGTTATTTTTTGTTTAATATTAAGAGTAATAGAGAAGTATGGAAGAAGAACACATGCGGCGCGGACCCCAAATAAATTGCGATAAGAGCAGGAGAACGAAGATGATTTGTATAAATATTATGATTATATATGTTTCAAACACAAAATTTAATGTTATAGAGTTGCGTGTTACCTGGGCGGGCGGCGGCTGGCGATGGCGCCACTGAGCGTAGGCGCAGGCTGCGCACGTGCGCCGCGGGGTAGCGAGGCATGCACGCACTGCGCACCGCCTGCCCACATTCCTCCCTTCCGCTTCACTGGAATAACATAAGCATAAGTATGATCAGTCTATCATGTTCCCAATGCTTGGACACAGGAGCGTGGTATTAGCCACCACGCCAGTCCAGTGCGAGTTGGTAGATGTGAAATGTCTTCGAATTTATAGGTTCTAGGACATGCCGGTTTCCTCACGATGCTTTCCTTCTCCGTTTTGAGAGCAGTGGTGATGACATGAATTACACAAAGTAGCGCGCTCAGCTGAGTTCGAATCGAACCCACAATTTACGACTTTATCGTAAGCGCAGTCAAGTGGAGCCACAGCAGTAATGGCTCTCACTGCAATGCATTTCGAAAATACATGTTATTTTCAGTTATCTCTCTAGCTCTAATAAATGGAACGGATTGTCTGACATTTTTTACGTAATTTTTTTTATGTCAGCTTACTCAGTCCTACTGCTGGGCAAAGGCCTCCCCACTGGTTTTCCAATTTTGTTAACAATTTGCCTTCTCCGGCCATTGGGCCTGCCTTGGTTACGATGGCCATCTTCAGACACCCACTGTGTGACTATCTTCGCCCATCTGTCCGGCTTCATCCTAGAAATGTGACCCGCCCAGTCCCATTTTAACCTGGCAGACTTATCGCCAACATCGGAGACGCCTGTTTTAGACCGTATTACGGTGATGTGCATTCGATCGAAGTCTAATATTGAGAATGCTACGTTCTATCGCTCTTTGGCAAACGTTGAGTTTGGACTTCTGATCCTCAGTCAAAGACCAAGTCTGAGCGCCATAGGTTAGGACAGGCAGGATACACATTACAGAGAGGCTGCATGTCTTTCGACAGCGGGGGTAACACAGGTTGTCGCCCGAATCAGAATGCTTGGCTTAGAATTGGCTGTGAGGAAATCAAAGGCTATATGCTTTCATGGACCGCGTCAAGCTTTGCGACTGGATCTCACATTACCATCAGTGGGGTCCAACTCCAGATTCAAAAGACCATAAAATATCTGGGGCTCGTGCTCGACAGCCGTTGGCGATTTTGACGCGCATTTTATTTGCTTTGTGCCAAGGGTGATGGGTGCCGCAGGCGCACTGAGCCGGCTCCTACCAAATCTCGGGGGTCCTCATAATAGCTGCAGGCTGATATATATGGGGGTTATTAGAACAGTGGCTCTCTACGGAGCTCCTGTGTGGGCTTGCGACATCACAAATTGGGGTGCCGCTCTACTGTGCAAACCGCAACGGGTGATGGCGGTTCGCACTATACGTAGATATCGCACAATATCCGGCGAAGCAGCGTGTGCTCTAGCTGAGACTTCGATGTAAGGACACTAGCGTCGCTATATATTTGGCACGAGGAAGTGGGAACACAGATCCCAACAAGAGTTTTGAAGCACCAACAAAGCCTGCTCCGGGACGCAATGATGGCAGAGTGGAATTTCTCTGTGGCCCCCACGGAGTGTGCAATTGTGCCCAGTTGATGGCAACAGGCTCGTCGGCTCGTCTTCTATTATATGAGACTTAAATATAACTGGTGACATTTGGGTGGGCAGTAAGCATTCATAAGTGCAGTAGTAGCCTAAGAATTGTATTGCTGTGAACACACGGCAAAGACCGTACGTCTGGATGTGTGATGATGTCTCAACTCACGGAGCAGAAAAAACAGTGGATGTGCTAAGCGACAAAATTTGTATGGGGACCGTAGTCGCCACACTTACACAAATAAACCAGTATTCATATAACGCACTACAAATAAACAACTTGTTTGATTGGTTGTTTTAACTTTAGTCATAACTAGCTTAAGTCACAGAATCTACATTTTAAAATATACCTTCGCACTCTAAGGATAGGAATTATATTCCCATATCTCCACGCAATGCGACTTCAACTGCTAATTACACCTTTCATTCCGTGTTTCCCACCTTTGTAACATCTAACCTTATAGATTTCCTAACGGGTTGAGGTCAGGAAATCGTGCTAGCCATGCTATGACAGTAATCATTGGGTCTGTAGGTAGTAACCCATTCAAGCAAACTGGTCGCTTGGTGAATTGAACAATTATCCTGGACAAAATTTAACATCTACTAAATACACCCTTCGGAGCTGATTCCTTCACTGATTGACCTACTTAATTATTATTAATCAGTTTATTTAAGATAAAAATTAATCCATACAATTACAAATTATATCAATACAATTAAAAAATACAGGAAAATAAATTAAATTATAACAATTATAATACCTACCTATTGTGTTAGTAAAACCTTATGCACTATGTTAGTCAATATGCATCCACTTATTCTGGATAGGGCAATCCGCACGAGATACAACCATCTGCAGCCCCCGTAGCATCACTACCGTAGACAAGGATTTCTTTAACAGAAGAATCGACAAAATGACAGATTGTGTCGACACAATGACAGATTTCTTTGCACTATCTGTCATTTTGTCGATTCTTCCGTCAAAGAAATCGTTGTCTACGGTGTTCATGCTACGGGGGCAGGATACTGTTGCTACTACCTCGCACGCGCTGCAACAAGCAGACTACTTTCTTTCGTATAACCGCGTGAAAGCCGTTGGTTCGCGCCTCTGCAAACATTCCCGACGCACTACAATAGCGAGGCAGCCGCATCAGCATCCTGAAGACGTTGTTGTATTGGACACGCAGAGCACTAGCAGCCCGGCGAGTAAAGGTTACCCGCAGACTGCTCTAGTATAACGATTGGCAGTACAACTTGAAAATACTTAATGTTCAATCACTATAACCTGAATCTATAGCGGAATAGAGATGATTGACAATCCTCCAGACCCTTTGGTTGTTGTACATCTAAGCAGAATTCCAAAACATTGTCACAGGTGGATATTCAATGGTAGTTTCTGAAGATTTTAATTAGCGGCATCAGCTGAATTTGTTCGTAGACCAACCCTAAACCCGCAATGTAATAAGGTTAAGGACGACCATAATAAAATTCAATTATATCCTCTCTCTGTCTGAATTCGTGTTAGAATTTGGATCTATTGGATCGACCCTATTTCTTGCTATTACGACGTTTTACTGTTATGAGTTTCGGTTAATACATTTTCCTTAGTTTCCTGAGGGATATTTAAAAGTAAAATGCGGAATCATTTTCGTGTTATTTAATTGTTAAATATTATAAGATTAAATTACGAGATTTAATCTAAGGATTAAATTATTTAATAAAAACGTCTTAAAATCCTCATTTGCAAATTCACGCTTTGGTGTCTGTTCATTTTTCATACCAATTTTTAAAATTTTTAATTATCTATAAAATCGATATGGACAAAAACGGCCAAGTGCGAATCAGACCTGCGCATAAAGGGTTCCATAGATGCAAACAATATGATAACGATATTTTTAACGCTCATCCAAGGGTCAATTTACACTCAAGAGCAAAACTATTTAAATTTTCATAGTATGTAAATGATGGAAACGCAATTTTTTTATTGCAGAGTAGGCTAAGCCTAACATTACGAATTTGTTCGCGTTTTCCCGTAAATATATGTCTATTTAAAAAAAATCTTTGATTATCTATTATGTGGAGTTGGCAATCATGTACTTCGTATCAACAGGTATATACAATGTTTTTCGAACAAAATGTAATTTATGTATCAACGACCAAACTTCGGAGGCTATCAAGCTTCCCCACTCTCCGTTTGAGCGGAATAATACTTCAAAATAGTGTTTATAACGAAACATAAATAAGTGTTTCCAAATTTTAATATCAATCAATTAGCACTTCCAAAAATCTCAATCTTTTGTACCTCACAAGTTTCGGAATAATTTAATTTAAAGTAGCCAAGTTTATCTTACGAAAAAGTTAGGAAGAAGTTAATCTTTGTGGCTATTACCTTCCGGGGAGTTTCATACCTTTTTGTCCGACTTGTGGGATAGGGAGGGTAATGATTACACCTTCCACGCATTGTTTTGTTTGTTCTTGTACTTGTTACTCGGTAGATATTGTGGTTGCTGTGTCAGCGTTGTGGTGTAGGTACGGTTTACTTACGGCCCAGATTTAGGTCTCGATTCGCAAACTGTGCGGTTAGCTTGGTTTTGAGCTTTGACGTATTGTTTTTTGTAGTAAAATGAGCTTTACTGACTATAATCGTTTTAATATATCACATCAAAGTAATGATGTAGTAAACTTGAATAAAATATGCTTATTTTGTTTGTTACTTCTTTTAACGCAAACAGATAATATTACGGGAGGTAGCTCGCAATTTTTGTGAGTAATTTAATACTGAATGAAATTATTTTCAAGTAGTTGTTTCATATGCACTGATCATCCAAATCAAAGTCAGCTGCTGTACCCATTCAATCATTCATCCGGGTTCTTATTTAGCTAAACGTGCCACCGAAAATTCTATAATCATAGAATTTTTTTTTTTTTTTTTTTTTAAACTACTACTTGTTTCACTTAGGCAGCTGAGGTATATTCCCTCCACTTACATGCAGCTGACTGTTTTATTTTAGGTTGAAGGTGATCCCAAAAATCACACCGTAAGGTCGACGCGGTATGAAATACTTTTTTTTTACTTGCTGTAACTATGAAATCTCCCAGTTCTGGAGCAGCTAACGTGCAGATTCCCTGCTGTGCAATCGAAAACTATTATTTTATATGACTTTCAACCACTCCTGTCTTCTTCAGCCACAAAGATCCTACTACAGTATCCATATATTATAAGATCGTGACTGAAGAAGTGGAGAATAAGAGCTAGCCCTGCAAAATTGGTATAAATAACATTTGCATTAAAGAGAGGGGACTGTCCACCTGTGTCATTTGACGATGCCGTCCTGCCGCAAAACTCAACAATCAGATTTCTGTGTATGTATATGGATAGAAGGCTCACTTAGCGAGAGCACATAAAGGCCAAAAGAGATCAGGCAAATAAAAAGTTAAGTGAGTTTTATGGGATAATAGGTAGACAGTCGTGACTAAGCCAAGAACTGGCGCAAACCTGTAGTACTTACTACCGATGACCACAAGGAAGTATGGCAATGCAAGGAGCTTCACGGGCGCTTCTACCGGGCTCTTCATGGGCCTGATGTAGATTTTCTATCGTCGGTGTCCTGGCTACGTTTCGGCGACACCTTTGGGGAAACTGAAGGTATTGTCTGTGCGCTTCTGAACGAAGTTATGTTGACGAACAACCACCGGAAATATATTATGAAGGACGTCACCTAATAAACATCCACTCTTTATGTGTCATTCAATTATTTCTCGCACACGCGCTTTACACTACCACATCCATAATACACTACGAACACACACTCATTTCATTCACTCCACTCACGACAAGCACAAAACACTCCCACACACAAACACCAAATTTCGCTCTTCACTTTCTCACTCTCATATTGTGAAAGTTTACCACAAGATCAAAAATGTACACACTTGACACAGTCCACTGGCACGTCTGCCACAATAGAATTATATAAGCAGACTTTATAGCCGGACACTTCCCCCTTAAGATAGCCTAGCCTAGTTTAGGGGACAGGGTTCAACCTTTTGTACATATGTACCTCATGCTAAATTAAGAACAGATCACAACACAGAAACAGAACGTACCAACCGGAACAGATCTGTATACAGTGTAATATATAAATACTTACTTGAACTTAATGGTAATAAATGACTTATTTATACAACATTATTTTTAGTATATGCGAAACCTGAATGTAGTTTGTTCAGAATAAGTAACCGAATCGATTCCAATAATTTTTAAACCATGTTATATTTTTTCCCAAAAATATTTAAAAAAGTTAAAAGTTGGACACCGAGCGACTCTGAGTACCTATCGCAATAATTTAGGCACCTACTGCCAAATTATTATTATCAATGAGCTCAAGGCGACGCTGCAGGTGCGCGCTGCGTGGTGACCACGTTTTTGTGCGGACAACTAGGTTACAGAACAAGCTTATAACTTGGTGATTTTACATGACACAGTTTTGAACTTTACATAAAAATACTAGACACGTGTATCAGGTTATATACTAAAACTAATGTTGTATAGTTGTTAGTTTTAATCTAGAAAACAGGTGTAAGTTTTAAGAAACGATACGATTCGATTGGGAGTTCTAAAGACATATACAGTCACGTGCACTTATATGTTTATACGGACTGTATTACTGAACTTCGGAGTTTAAAATACCGATGAACTTAATACATAATTTGGAAAGTACGACTTACGTGAGTCGGAAGGTACTCTATGACGAATTTCATAATTGAGAATGTTCATCATCACAATGTACGGATCTCCGAAAGCTTGATATGACGAATTACTTAATTGAGAAAGTTCATCAACGTGTGATGTACGGAACTTTGAAAAGAAAAGTGTTAATTTCGTGTAATATTACCTCATGTTTGAAGGTGGGGAGGGTGAAACCAGGAATTCTGACTAGGAATATTGATTTTTCAAAAATGTAATGATACAGTTTTAGTTTTCATCAAAATCGGGCTCGAGAGTCCTTTGTATATTTTTCGCTATTCCTCATAGTTTCGGATTTGACCATCCACGCCCACTTGAAAAATTCACCCTGTATGACATAAAAGCGAAATACTCTCTCAGAATCTCTATCATGAACATTCTCAATGAAGTAATTCGTCACAGCAAGCTTTCGGAGTTCCGTACATCGCGATGATGTACATTCCCAATTAAGTAGGTAATTCGTCATAGCGTATCTTTTGATTCATGTAAGTCGTACTTTCAAACTTTATGTACGAGGTACATCGGTATTTTAAACTTCGGAGTTCAGTAATACAGTCTTTTACACAAAACACGTACCTAGATTTTTCCTATTGCATTAAAAGCAATTTTATGTTGCTACGAGCATAGTATTTTGGACCCCATACTATTTTAAAAAAGGTTCTATCTAAAATTTGCAATCAATATTCCACGAGGAAATCGGTTTTGAATTTTGCTGAGTGTAGCTGTATACATACAGGGTGTAAACGGACCCTTCTCGAAGCCGTCAACCAAGCATTATGTACATCAAACTAAGCAAAAATTATTGCTGGGAAACGATTTTTTTTTTGGGGGTGAAAAATCACGTTTTACGGTAAAACTCAACGTAACGCACTCAAAACTTGGTGCTGATGGATGCTTAGAATAGTAAAAGGGTCATGGAGGTAATTAAATAAATACATTCATTTAATTCAAATGTCACAAATTCCACATAACATGTACATGTTCACAAAATTAATGCCTAATGTTAGTAAAAATACAGAACTTACTTAACTATTAGTATTTAAACTTAAATGTAGGTTGCTCCAAAACTTACTCAATCGACTGTCCAGTCTGTCACTAAACATCGCCAGAATACCTTAAAAAACCGCCGAAAAAAAAAGTACCTAAAAACCCTAAAAAGTAGTATTTTAAAAAAAGCTTGTGAAAAAATTGGAACTTAGACCTCCAATATCTCCGTAACTAGAAGGTTCCCAGGTATGGTTCAGAACAAAAAAATAAGCGCAATGACGGAGAGAACAAGTGCCTTTCGGATTCGTTAAGGGTCTTTTTAAACCCTTTATTAGTGCTTGTGACTGTACAACTGTAAGTGTACAGAGGGTTGTGATGGGTTAGTTAAAACATTAAGAACAGATGGGTAACGTTCTATCAATCTACTATAATTGCGAGCCAACATAATCTCGGATCAAATACTGCAAAGCAGAAAAGAGAAAACGATATACCGAAACGTAGCCCCAAGGGTGTATGGGAAAGACTTTGATCGATGGTTGCATGAATTTAAGCTGTTTATGTTTTTACTCCAATCATTATTTTATAAAAAGGTTGCAAGCGTGATTACGTGATTATTCTGAACTTATAAATTCCATTCGCGCGATGATCGATAATTGTCCCACGAAATCGTGTTACTGGGATAAAGATCCTGTGTTAATGGGAAAAGTTTTTTGCAATTTCTGACTTTTTATGTACTCCAACCTGGGTTGGTCCCATAGAAGCATTTGTATTAGCATCAGTATTAGAAGCAGGATCGATTGTCATCAATAAAAAAATGAGGTAAAACGGCCATTTTCTTACTAATTGTATTTTTTTGTTTAAATCTGTGAACGGTGATCAAATTTCACGAAAAATTATAGATAGTCTCTTAAAACCATTTTCGTGTAGCTACAACGGTTAAGGTAGTTCCCCTTACTGCCCTGCTGAAAGTTTCCACCCTGTATTCCGATGACCGCAAGGAAATATGGCAAACCAAGGCGCTTCACGGGCGCTTCTACCGGGCACTTCATGGGCCCGATGTAAATTTTCAAGCGTCCATGTCTGGCTACGTTACAGCGACTTTTTTGGGGAAACTGAAGGTTTTTTTTGTCTGTGCATTTTGTATGTGTGTGGATGAACCATTACCGGAAACATATTCATAGACGAGACCTTTGTTAAAGAGAAGACGGATAAGGTATTTGCTAGTATTAATGATTACAGTTTAGAGGAAGTTTGGGATGTTATGAAGAATAGTATGGTACAAGTGGCGACCAACATAAATATGTGGTCTGGCGCAGAGGAAATGTGGTAGTAGTACCAATGATTCTTGGGAGGATGGTGAAGTGAAAGAACTTGTGAGAAAGAAGAAAGAGCCCAAAATAGGATGAAACAGGCAACGGATCCGACAGATGATTTTGAAAGAGTGAAGAAAAAGTACACCGAAATGAAAGTGAAAGACTTGGTAAAAAAGAAGCAGGATGAGAAGGAAGGAAAGTATAACAGGAAGTTCGTTGATTACTTCAGGGCCAATTTAAAACTGTTTTGGATTGGCTCGAGGAGTGACGGGAACATCAAATATGAACTCTGTAAGAGCAGAGCACGGATGCTTACTAATGTAAGGTAATGGAGGAATGTAAGGTTTTTCAACGCTGGAAGAGATATTTTGAAAGTTTGTTTAGTGTTCAGGATAGTGTGCAAGGAGTGTTTGACTGGGCGAAAGCTAGTTTTGAAGACCCAGACTCAGAAACAGCTGAAGAGAATGAATTAGCAATGGATATCCTTAAGTTTTCTCAAGAACAAAGTTCATCCCTAGCTAAACTATTCTCGGAAGTAGCTGAGCTGAAATCGCAAAACTTAGCCATTCAAAAAGCTAACATTGAAATTGAGAAGACGGTCAGTTTCATCAATAATCAATATGACGATCTGATGAAACAAATTGATTTATTACAAAAAGATAAACAAATGTACAGGGACTGTATACAAAATTTAGAGATGAAAATCGGAGATTTGCAACAATTATCACGCTCTTCCTGTGTCGAGATTCGCAATATACCACTCAAAGAAAATGAGTGTGCAAAAGATTTGTCTGCGATTGTTTCCCGTGTGTGTGCTGCCGTCAAAGTGCCTCTTAAAGTCAACGATATTCGTGACGTTTACCGATTGCCTGGCAAACCAGGTACCGTCAGGCCGGTTGTCGCCGAATTTACTACTATGGAGACTAAGAACGTGTTCCTAAGCTCGGTGCGCAACTACAACAACAAGCAACCCAAGGAGTCTCAACTCAATACTACAAACGTAGGAGGTCTTGGCGACCACCGTCCGATATATGTCAGTGAGTACCTCCCGGCCAGCTCAAGAAAACTATTTTTTGCTGCACGTGAGTTTGCAAAGCGTAAGGAGTATAAATTTTGTTGGACGGCCAATGGTAACATACTGTTGCGGAAGGAAGAGGGAGTCAAACCAATACTGGTCAAATCCGAACAGACGCTTCGGGATCTAGCACAAACCAACCAATGACTACTAAAACGTCATTCATTATTGTTTTTTTATACTAGTTTCGTAATAACTAATTTCTACCTTATTATAAGTTGTATTCCCCGCATGTTTAAGATTATTAACACTGTTTGTTTTGATTATGTATTAAGAATAACACACCACTACAATCATCCTTCACATACACATAATCCTCAATACACTCACTCTCCATCCACAAACTTCTGGACATCACTCACACTCTCGTACCGCACACACTCACTCTCGCCGTCAATACCATTCCAAACTTTTTGTATCCATTCCTACATCACAATTTTTTTAATGGAGGAAAAAAACTTCACCGTTTCGATTGACAACGAACGCCACTACACGATAAATGTACCTGATGCAGTTACAGTTTGCCTCATCTTCCCATGCCTAAATATGTGCACCACTTCATTTTGGAACATATTATTTACTTTCAATGGCTAACCACATTAATGCCTTTGAATTAGAATTAGATGCGTACCAAGTATCAAAATCTTATAAACTACCGTTAGGTGACTGTATATCTAAAATACCGAAGACACAAAGAAACTTATCTATACTACAACTCAATATTCGGAGTCTAAACAAGAACTTTGATAATTTTATAGCGTTCTTACATCTCCTTAAAATTGATTGTGATATCATTATACTGACCGAATGCTGGCTTAAATCTGCTGTAATTCCTAACATGAATGGTTACAATGTGCACTTCACAAAAAATATAAAAAACCAGAATGATGGGGTGGTTATGTATATTAAGTCTTCGCTGCACTGCACCGTTTCAGAACCTGATATAACTGACGCAAACTGTCTACTTTGCAAAATTGGCAATAATGTTGGGATCTTAGCCCTATATAGATCACCTTCCTTCATCCATGTTGATAATTTTTTAAACAGCTTGGATTCCATTTTAAAACCCCTATCAAAATTTCAACACGTTGCCTTAGTCGGCGATATCAACATTGATATTAAGCCGAGCAACACCGACAGACACTCGTACGAATACCTCACCTTCACTGCCTCCCATGGCTTATTACCGGCGCACCTATATCCTACTCGAGTAAATAACTGTTTAGATCACATTATTTTAAAAAGCAAACAACCAGGAACATCCATTGTCATAGACTCACCTATTACCGACCATTTACCTGTATTCCTGAGTGTCAACCTTGATGTTCCTAAGCCCAAGCTCACCTACACCGCCAAAGTTGTTGATATTTCAAACATCAAAAAAGATATTGAATGTACTGATTTCTCCCCAATCCTTTTTTCTCATGATGCTAATGAAGCAGCTGACACCTTAACAACTTTATTGACTCAAATTATTGACAAACACACTCGCTTCTCCAAAGTCTCACGAAAGAACCGTAACATCAAGCCCTGGATCACTCCAGGATTACTTCGCTGTATTAGAAACAGGGATAAAATGCATCTTACCTTAAAAACTCAACCAGATAACCCCATCCTCAAATTAACATATTCTCGCTATCGCAATCACTGTAATTCTTTGCTCCGGAAATTGAAGATAAACTACGAGAAAACTGAATTTATGAAAAGAAAAAATAACTCCAAAGCAACATGGGATTTAATCAAATCCATAACGCTCTCAAAATCCACACCCTCACCATTGAAAGAACTGCAACAACTCGAACCTGACAAACTTGCATCAGCTAACAGAGTCAACAATTATTTCATTAATGTAGGCAAAGACCTAGCTACAAATATACGTCAGTGTCGGAATATGCCAGCTCACCCATTAAGTTTATCTTCAACTTGTAGCTCAATGTGTGTCCTGGAAACCGATGATTCCGAAGTAG
The DNA here is from genome assembly GCA_905163415.1 of Noctua fimbriata. Lineage (NCBI taxonomy): Eukaryota > Metazoa > Arthropoda > Insecta > Lepidoptera > Noctuidae > Noctua > Noctua fimbriata. Next base: position 8,240,431 of record LR990926.1, read on the forward strand.
AAGGAGTTATAATCAACTTGAAATCAAGTTCTGTAGCTGGAATTGACGGTATTTCTGGACAAATATTGAAGCTCACGCGCAATATTTTAATCCCCTACATCACTCATATCTGCAATCTTGCGATATCTACCGGTGTCTTCCCAGACTGTTTCAAAACAGCTCTAGTCCACCCTATTTATAAGGGAGGGGACAGAGACAGTGTCAAAAATTATAGACCTATTTCTATTTTACCAACCATTTCGAAGATTCTGGAGAAGATACTGAACAATCGTTTGCTTAAATACATTAATGCTCATAAACTCCTATCCGAAAACCAATATGGCTTCAGAGCCGGAATTTCAACCGAGGATGCAGTCATTGCATTCTCTGAAAAAGTGACTCACCTCATGGATAAGAAGCAGAGGTGTATAGGTTTATTTTTAGATATTTCAAAAGCTTTTGACACTGTCTCTGCGCCCATACTTTTGTCGAAACTGGAACGCATGGGAATTCGTGGCCCTGCTCTTGACATTTTTTCAAGTTATTTGGAGAATCGTTTCCAACATGTTCAATTGGATGAGGTAATAAGCGATAAAGCTAGAATAGAATACGGCGTCCCACAAGGCAGCATTCTGGGTCCAACCTTGTTCCTCATCTACATTAATGATCTGTGTTCACTTCCACTAACTAACTGCTTCTTATTTACATATGCTGATGATACAGCCCTACTTGTTCATGGAAATGATTGGAGAGAAACAGAAAAATATGCTCAGATGGTGTTGGACATTGTCATGAACTGGTTTGGCAATAATTTGTTGACACTGAATGCAGAAAAATCGAAGCTTGTTTCTTTTTCTTTAAGTAATAAGACTCAGCCAAACACAACGCCGATTGTTAAAGTACACAGTTGTTCTCAAGACTCCTGCTGTACCTGTCCTACTCTGGCAACCACACCTTGTATAAAATACTTGGGCGTGCAAATTGACAAACACCTGAACTGGTATAGTCATATTGATAATCTAGTAAACCGAACGCGTAAACTAATTTCCATCTTTAAGAAACTCCGTTGTTCGGCTGACTCGGAAACACTTATGATGGTCTATTACTCACTCTGTCAGTCTCTTCTCCTATATTGTTTGCCGGTTTGGGGTGGCGCTTGCAAAACATACTTTCTGAAATTAGAGAGAGCCCAGAGAGCAGTTCTCAAAGTTATGTTCTGCAAGCCCTATAGATACCCTACTTTGGAACTTTTTAGGGAAAGCAGGTTTCTGACGGTGAGAGGTTTATATGTGCTACAATGTGTATTAAGGAAACATCGTCTGCCGTTTACAGCAAGTACTAAACGCCGCGCAGACATTGCCCTTCCACCAGTTAGACACAAAACCACTTTCGCACAACACCAATTCACCTACCTCAGCTATATTCTATATAATAAAATCAATAAATCTCTTCATATCCACAGTTTAAATTATCACCAATGCAAAATCACAGTTAAAGAATGGCTAATTGAGAAATCATATGACGAGACCGAAAAACTTCTCCTCCCACATGCATAAGACAGATCTCCGCTCCACTTTCACACTTACCCACACATTCACCATTACTACATCTACCAGGACACATTCACACCATACACGAACCGCACTTTCACATTACTTACACATACACAACATACCTACTACACCTACCACAACCAACTCACTCTAACTCAAATACTCACAAACATTTTTTATTACGAATTATTTTTACTTTTCTTTTCTTTTTCTAAACACAAAAATAATAATTAAATTTGTATTAACCATGTTACTGGTGAAAACAGTTTTACTGACATTTTTGATTTTCCACCTTATGGAATCACTGGTCCCCAAGTCACAGGCTATAAACCTAGTTTGGGTGCCAGGTGATAATACTTAATGCACTTTTATGTTGTACCATATTACTGTACTTGTAACCTCTGTGAACATTTTACTGGAAATAAACATTATTATTATTATTTCCTTTATTTATTTTCTAACATACTTGTTACATTTTTAAATATTTCTTAACAAAAACTATATAAAAAACATTTAAAAATATAAAAAATAGTGGTCCGCCGGTAGCGGGAGCAGGGTCCAAGCTACCGGTGGTTAGGGCTCCAGAGACAAGAACCTCCTCACAATACGAGCCGTATCGAGGAGTACTGCCTTCTGAATCAGGCCCTTGATCCAACCGCCTAAGGAGAGCTTCGAAAGATGGTCATCGAGGCTCTTGGCTATGAGGCCATTGGCCGTCACGACGATCGGCACAATGATAGCCGAGTTCACATTCCACATGTCGACAACCTCGTGTGCCAAGTCGAGATATTTTATTTGTTTCTCTTTCTCAGCTTTCACGAGGTTCTCGTCATGCGGGATGGTAACATCGACTATCATTACGCGGCGCGCTGATCGGTCTATCACTACTATGTCAGGCTTATTGGCGACAATAGTCCTGTCAGTAATGATAGACTGATCCCAGTACAGCGTAACATGGTCTTTCTCGAGAACTGGGTCGGGCACATACTTGTAGTACGGTACCTCAGATTCCACAAGTTTATATTTCAAGGCAAGTTGCTGGTGAATAATCCTGGCTACTTGGTTGTGCCTGTGCAAGTACTCGCCGTTAGCCAGACGAGAACAACCAGAAATAATATGTCTGATAGACTCACCCGGACGGTGGCATGCCCGACACACGTCAACCGTCCCGTCCTTCATAATATATTTCCGATAGTTGTTCGTCAACATAACTTCGTCCATAATCGCACAGACAAAACCTTCAGTTTCTCCAAAGAGATCGCCGAAACGTAACCAGGACACGGACGCTAGAAAATCTACATCGGGCCCATGAAGAGCTCGGTAGAAGCGCCCGTGAAGCTCCTTGCCTTGCCATACTTCCTTGCGGTCATCGGTAGTGAGTACTTCAGGTTTGCGCCAGTTCTCTTTAGCCATGGACAGCGGGGTGAGTCCCTTGTCCACTGCGACCACATCTCGGTGCATACCCACCTCGACTTTTAAAAAATATTCTCTGAGACTGCACATCTCGCGGTTGTGAAGGGACTTCGCGTTTAAAAACCCTCGACCCCCACACTTCCGCGGGATGTACAGCCTCATCACTGATGATCGTGGGTGATGCATCCGGTTTGCGGTAAGCAGTGTACGAACTCTCCTATCCAGGGCATCGAGTTCGGTCTGAGTCCATTTGAGTACGCCGAAAGAGTACATTAAAACCGGCATGACCCAACCGTTAAAGGCGCGCACCTTGTTTCCGCCTGAAAGAAGGCTATGTAATACCTTGTTCAGGCGTCCAAAGAAGCGCTCCTTCAACGATTGCTTCATGTCAGTTACGTTAATGCCTAACGCTTCCGACATACCCAAATACTTATAGCTTTCGGTTGAGGAAAGGGTTCTCAGGTGTATGGAATCCGAGAGCTGAATTCCCTCGGATTCCATAATCTCCCCTTGCTTTACATACATGACTGCACATTTGTCCACACCAAATTCCATCCTGATGGCGCTACTGAAAGTTTCAGTTACTTTCAGTAGCTCCATCAGTTGCAATTTTTTTTTTTTTTTATTTTTATTATAAGATTGTAAGAGAATGAGAGGTATGGAAGTTGGGAAAGCTGCAGAGTATGACAGAGTGTCGGTTGAAATGTTGAAGAGCGGTGACGGAGTGGTAGCAAGCCTGTTGTGGATCTTTAATATGTGTTGGAGATATGGCCGTGTACCGGATAACTGGTGCAAGGCTGTAATTACTAGCACTAAAATCTTTGTATTTCTAGTGCTTGTGTTAGGATAAATGCATTGACTGGTTCTGCATCTCAACAGGTGTTAGACAGGGCTGTGTAGCGTCTTCTTGGCTGTTCAATCTATACATAGATATTTGTTTGACAGATTTGAAAGAAAATGAGTGTGAATTGAGGATGAATGAGTTACCTACATGCCTTCTATACGCAGATTATTAAGTTCTTCTTGCATCGTCAGCGGAACAGTTGCAAGATATGGTAACTGTAAAGAGTGAAGCATTTAAGAGAAAAGGAGTGAATGAAAGTGTGAAAAAGATGATGATTATGGTGTTTGAAAGAGAAGAGGATGTATCGGCGTGTAATGTGAAAATAAATGATAAGAGTCTGGAGTAAGTGAATGAGTTTTGTAAACGGCGAATTTAGAAACTTCTTTGAATATTGCTCCAGGATACAAGCATCGAATCATAGATATTATTTTTAACGATTGTCGGATCAGGTGCGGGTCATCCAACGCAATCACATGTTGGACGACGCCGTACTTGATCGGCTGCGCTCAGAGGTACTGAGCAACCGAGTCATCTTAACTCCGGCACAAACCGCGGTGCAAGCGTCAGTTATTGACGCAACCCCACCGCGGTTCAACCAGGCTGTTGTAGAGGAAGATGATAGGGTTGCTGTGGTAAGTAGCCAGTGCAACGACCGATTGAGGAGCGCTCTGGAGGATGCGCTTCGTGAATATCGATCCACTCCTACCGAACTTAGGCCCCGATTACCACGGTTACCCATGCATAATAAAAATAGGGCGCTGGTGTGTGCCTTGGACTCGCAACTCAAGAATATATTCGAGAGTAGCGAGAACCTCGTTGATACACACTCGATCCTGTACTGTGGGGCTGTTGCGGCATGTCGTTTAGCTAACGTCAAGTTCCCAAATTGTGACGTAGCTACTCGACCAAAACCAGCCGTACCAGCTTGGCAGTGCAGGATCGAGCGCCGCATCGACGGGGCCAGGGTACTCATCGGCAAACTACACTGCTTCAGGGAGGGCAATACACGACCACGTGTGATGCGCTTTGTGAGGCGGGCATTCTCGGGGACTGGAATCAGTCCTCAAGAATACATGTCCCGTGTCACAGAGCGCATCGACTTCCTGAAGCAGAAAGTTTATGCATGGGCGAACCGTATTCGGAGGTATAAGCGGCGGGTTGATCGGTACTCACAGAATCGCATGTTCCAGAGCGATGAGAGGTGGGTATACAGAGCTTGGGAGCGACCCGAGCTAAATATGACAGACGTGTGCCGCCCGGATGATGCTGCCACGAGTTCTTTCTGGCGCAGCATCTGGTCGGTGCCCGTCTGTCATACTGAGGCTGACTGGATGCGTGATGTCGAACGAGTGTGTGAACCTATCCCAGAAATGGAGCCAATCTTGATAACACCTTTAGATATAGCGAGAGCAGTTCGTCCGTTACCGAACTGGAAGTCACCGGGACCGGACGGACTGCACAACTTCTGGCTCAAATGGCTTAGTAGTTCACACACTTGCCTGGCATCCCAATTCCAGTCATCCTTAGAGTCTGGGTCTTTACCGCAGTTTTTAACAACAGGCGTTACCCACCTGCTCCATAAGTCAGGTAGTCCCGCGGAACCCAAAAATTATAGACCGATCACGTGTTTGTCTACGATCTACAAACTTCTTACATCCATTTTGAGAGCTAAAATTAATACACACATTGACAAAAACTCCATTATGTCTGCCTCTCAAAATGGATGTAGGAATGGGTCCCGCGGTACTAAGGAGCTACTCCTCATCGACATGGCCATTAGCCAACAGGTTCGTCGATCCCGCAAGGATCTGTCTACATGCTGGATAGATTATAAGAAGGCCTACGACTCGGTGCCACATACATGGCTCATGAGGGTGCTGGAGTTGTACAAGATAGATGCAACTCTACGCGCCTTCCTTGAGTCGTGTATGGGGCAATGGAGGACGGTCCTTCGATATCCAGGATGTAGGCAGATCCAGGCGAACGATGAGCCTGTATGGATTAAACGGGGAATATTCCAGGGCGACAGTCTGAGCCCCCTTTGGTTCTGTCTAGCCCTGAATCCTCTGAGCACATTGCTGGAGGATTCAGGTCTAGGCTACCGGTTGAGGAGAGGTGGTCAGGTCATATCTCACCTTCTTTACATGGATGATCTGAAACTCTTTGCCCCCAACAAATTGCAACTGATGGAGCTACTGAAAGTAACTGAAAATTTCAGTAGCGCCATCAGGATGGAATTTGGTGTGGACAAATGTGCAGTCATGTATGTAAAGCAAGGGGAGATTATGGAATCCGAGGGAATTCAGCTCTCGGATTCCATACACCTGAGAACCCTTTCCTCAACCGAAAGCTATAAGTATTTGGGTATGTCGGAAGCGTTAGGCATTAACGTAACTGACATGAAGCAATCGTTGAAGGAGCGCTTCTTTGGACGCCTGAACAAGGTATTACATAGCCTTCTTTCAGGCGGAAACAAGGTGCGCGCCTTCAACGGTTGGGTCATGCCGGTTTTAATGTACTCTTTCGGCGTACTCAAATGGACTCAGACCGAACTCGATGCCCTGGATAGGAGAGTTCGTACACTGCTTACCGCAAACCGGATGCATCACCCACGATCATCAGTGATGAGGCTGTACATCCCGCGGAAGTGCGGGGGTCGAGGGTTTTTAAACGCGAAGTCCCTTCACAACCGCGAGATGTGCAGTCTCAGAGAATATTTTTTAAAAGTCGAGGTGGGTATGCACCGAGATGTGGTCGCAGTGGACAAGGGACTCACCCCGCTGTCCATGGCTAAAGAGAACTGGCGCAAACCTGAAGTACTTACTACCGATGACCGCAAGGAAGTATGGCAAGGCAAGGAGCTTCACGGGCGCTTCTACCGAGCTCTTCATGAGCCCGATGTAGATTTTCTAGCGTCCGTGTCCTGGTTACGTTTCGGCGATCTCTTTGGAGAAACTGAAGGTTTTGTCTGTGCGATTATGGACGAAGTTATGTTGACGAAAAACTACCGGAAATATATTATGAAGGACGGGACGGTTGACGTGTGTCGGGCATGCCACCGTCCGGGTGAGTCCATCAGACATATTATTTCTGGTTGTTCTCGTCTGGCTAACGGCGAGTACTTGCACAGGCACAACCAAGTAGCCAGGATTATTCACCAGCAACTTGCCTTGAAATATAAACTTGTGGAATCTGAGGTACCGTACTACAAGTATGTGCCCGACCCAGTTCTCGAGAAAGACCATGTAACGCTGTACTGGGATCAGTCTATCATTACTGACAGGACTATTGTCGCCAATAAGCCTGACATAGTAGTGATAGACCGATCAGCGCGCCGCGTAATGATAGTCGATGTTACCATCCCGCATGACGAGAACCTCGTGAAAGCTGAGAAAGAGAAACAAATAAAATATCTCGACTTGGCCCACGAGGTTGTCGACATGTGGAATGTGAACTCGGCTATCATTGTGCCGATCGTCGTGACGGCCAATGGCCTTATAGCCAAGAGCCTCGACGACCATCTTTCGAAGCTCTCCTTAGGCGGTTGGATCAAGGGCCTGATTCAGAAGGCAGTACTCCTCGATACGGCTCGTATTGTGAGGAGGTTCCTGTCTCTGGAGCCCTAACCACCGGTAGCTTGGACCCTGCTCCCGCTACCGGCGGACCACTATTTTTTATATTTTTAAATGTTTTTTATATGGTTTTTTTTTAAGAAATGTTTAAAAATATTTAAAATAAGGATAAAGATGAATAAAGGAAATAATAATAATAATATTCCACAACTATCACACAACGCCGTCTAGTCTCAAGCTAAGCAGAGCTTGTGTTATGAGTACTAGACAACTGATAAACATACTTATATATTTCTAAATACATACATATATAGATAATATAAAGATAATATTCAGTAAGTAAATAATTTCAAAATTTTCCTTCAGAGCTTGACTTCGGAACTTGGCTGTTAAGTAATATATAAACCGGGGCATTTAAAAGCTTCTGTCATAATGATGACGAGATTTCTCAGATTAATTAATTGCTTTGCTATGAGTGAAGTCTACTAGGAACTTAGGTAGTACACAAAAACAAAAAATGCAGGTACTTCTGGCAGGCAGACAGGCTACTGCAAACCACTAACTTTATTCAGCTTTATCATTTCAAAGGAAAAAAACAGAATATTTTTCTTGAATAACAACGCGGAAACAAACATTGAAATCACAACAGCGCTTGGGAAACCAAAATGGGGCATCATTGCCAGCGACAACCAAACGAGTTTCATAACTTTTATAAGTTTTGTCTCTGCTGAGACGACTTTAGACGTTTTCAGAGAGATCGTGTAATAATGTTGAATCATTAAGAGGGAACAGGGGATGCGATTCTCCATACAAATGTATTCCCCTTTTTTCTTCCTGATCAATGCTTCTACAGCAATCAAGCAATTTTATATTTTTCATAAAATCAAGGTCTACTGTAGACACGTCTCTGTCATTTCCTTTTTTCAGCAACTAATAAGTAAAGATAAAACAATGCTCCTAAAAAATAACAAAAAATTGCCCACCCCCTTTTTACGGCCGTGATTAGACTACCAGACAAATTCGAAAAGTTTTTAACATAAATATAAATGATAGGAACTTAAACATACATTTTCTTAACATTAAGTCTAGAAACGGGATATTTACCATGTTTACTGATTAAAAATCAAAAAAAAAAAATTTTTTTTTACTAATATCTCTTTTCTAGTGTTGATGATAATGTTAGTGACCATGATAGTCTAAAAACTTATGTACTCTTTCTTAAAATTTTAATGTCAAAAATAATTGAATAAGCTCAGTTTTCGAAGAGAAAAAAGGGAAATACGAAACACCGATTTCGTCAATTTTTTTGTGAAATAAATAATCTGTCTGAGCTGCAGCTGTCCCTTTCGCACTCTATAGGGCCAGTCTTGACGCAACGCGACGGCAATAGTTTCTTCAAATACCTATTTTTCAAATTCCTCGCAGAAACTGCGCTGGGCAAGAAGAAACTATAATCATTAAGATCTGATATTTTCACCTGTGACAAACAATAAATGAATTTGAATTTACTTACTTTAACCATCATTAACATGCATCAAACTATGTAACTCTACGCAAAAATGATTGCTGGGAAACTACTTGTTTTTGGGGTGAAAAATCACAATTTATGGTAGGACTCAATCCAACGCACTCAATGCATTGTGCTGATGGATACATAGAGTAGTTCGGGAGTAGTCGTGGAAGTATTTTAAGTAAAGTTATAACATTAAAAAGTTATATTAAAAAAAAAACTTGGAAAAAAGTTGGAAATTTGACCCCCAATATCTCCGTAATTAGAAGGTTTACAAGTATGATTTAGAACAAAAAAATATATGCATATCGCAATGACGGGGAGAACAAGTGCCTATCGCCTTCGTTAAGGGTACTTTTACACCCATGATGTGTGTGTTATTTTGCAATTCAGCATCTGGTAGAAATCGAAGACGATCTGAATCGAAGAAAACCGTAGCACATGGAACGTCATAACTGGTGACTTTAATGTTAAGATCAGGGTCAGACAGGACCTGGAAAACCCAGATTAAAACCCAGATATTCAAGGTCCACATGGCTTAAGAACCAGATATGATCTAGGAAAAGCACTCATGAAGTTTGCATTTCGAAAAGGGTTCAAAATAATGAACAGCTTTTTCCCGAAAAAGTCACAGCGTCGAAAAACATGGATTTCGGCAGACAGGAGAAGAAAAATGAAATTGATTTTGTGCTCTCCTCCAGTCATAATAACATTGTAAAAGATGTTAGTATTCTTAATAAACCTTAATTTAGTTCAGATCACAGACCATCCTTAATAGATCGTCCTTAGTGTAAAATTAACGCGTTACACGTTATTTCAAAAACCGAATAAAGAAGCTTGACAAAGACGTTCTTTTAATAATAATATGGAAACGATCAACATAGAGTTAAAAAATTCATCCGATTTACTGCCGATTGAACCTAACCAAAACTCTCAGTTACAATACAGCAACATCATAGACAGATTTCGCCGCAAGAGTGTCAATCAGCCCCCGTAGCATGACCACCGTAGACAAGGATTTCTTTGACGGAAGAATAGACAAAATGACAGATTGTGTCGACACAATGACAGATTTCTTTGCACTATCTGTCATTTTGTCGATTCTTCCGTCAAAGAAATGCTATGGTAAGATTATTATTTCATCTAAAATAAAAGTAAGTAGTAGTAGTAAGTTACTCCCTATTAAAGTCCCGTCGTTTCGTAGATTAACCGGAACAGACAGACAAAAATTAAAAAAATGTTTTTTTTGTTATAAACACCGTGTAGACTTTTATATGCATTTAATAAAAAGCTGTTATTTAGAAATTACAAAGAGACACTTAAATTTTATTTGACGTATTTATACGAGTGTGTATAGATTTATGGCGCGTACCTACCTATGTTTATTTGTATAGTCTCGGGGTTGTATCGGTTACACGTCGCCGTCAGTTCGGCTGGATTGTGTTAAATGTACCATTAGTTTAGTTACCTATTATGTACCTTTGACCTGTCTAGACAAATAAGCTGTCTCGATATTGGAAGGTTGCTAAAAGGTTATTTTAATAATTGCTTTTGTGCAAGACTTCGCTTGCGTTACATTAATCTATCTGAATATTAAATTTCATCGTGAAAGAGTCACAAGTGCGACTATCGGGACCAAACTATCAAGGTGAAACTAACTAAGTATAGAAAAGGTATACCTAGTACAATTATAAACGATAGCTATCGCTACCTATACTTATTGTCAAAAAGAAAAAACCTCTTTTGTTGGATTTTATGAAAACTAAGGTAGTTTTGATTTGACAAATGAAACTTTAAACTTAAACTGTCATTTACGGGATATTGTCTGTGATTATTCATAATCACGGAAGATATCCCGTAAGTGACAGTATAAGTTTAGTTTTAGACCGTGAAAGCTTAAAACAGTGTTTAAATGTTTTGATGCGAATTAGTATTTTTAATATTAATGTTTTGGTTCAAGACTATGACTTCAGAATACGATTCTGACCGCTTATTTGTGAGAGACAGCGCTATACAGTTCATATTGCTAATTGTTTTTCCCTGCTATAGCAAGAATAGACAAATCTTATAAATCGTTCGTTCTTTCCCCGCAATAAGCAGGAGTAAAACAATGTACATCATCATTTCAGCCGAAAAGTCCACTGCTGGACATAGGCCTCCCCCAAGAAGGGGGGTTTTGCCATAATCGCCACGCTTGGCAGGCGGGTTGGCGATCGCAGTATGGTTGTTGTAGAATCAGAGAACGCTGCTGCCCATTCTCTGGTAAGTCCCTTAGTCGCCTCTTACGACACCCACGGGAAGATATGGGATGGTGCTATTCTTTACGTCCGGACACCATACAGAACCAATACAAAACCAAAACAATGTACATATTATATATTCTAAATACGAAAGTAACTGTCTTTGTAACATAACAAACAAACAGAGCTACTTTCGCATTTCACGACTAAATGGCTGATCAGAACGTGATGAAATTTCATGCAAAAAAAATATCAATTGTCCCATACATTTGGGTCGAGTGGGTGTTGATATTTTGTATAGGATAGCTGATAATTTTTTCGCATTTACGATATTGGACCCATGAAGAAAGTTGTTCAGTTTGATGGTCTGCAGCATATCCTTTAATACGACTATACCCTTTCTGTTACACCCAGTATAGTAAAAAAATATGAATGATGTTATGTTAATATTATACCTACAGGACAATTTTGTATGATAAGCAGTGAACAATCTGGAATCTAGGCTATTCATTTTATACTAAAAGAGAAAACATACATTTACCTCTCGGTTGGATCTCCAAGTACCATTCTACCCATGAAAAATGTGAAAATACTGCTAGTAGCCATTCCTGTCCATCTCCATAGAATAATATCGTTGATTGCTCTTGGGCCTAAGAAAAGGACAATCGAGAACTCATATTATTTTGTTCGTACATACCAGTAAGGCGATGAAACGTTAAGTTTGATCGACGCTATATATACGCTGCCCTAAGCAAACGATACCCACCCTTTTAGGATATTATAGTTACTATTATTGCCCCTTTTATTTTGCTGGGTAAGACGCTGTTCATATAATGTGTGTGCTTTGCGATAATCGTCATGAAGGGTCGTGTAAGTTAATGTTCGATTGGACACGGTCCGCCCAATTATGATATTTTTGTTATGACAATTTTGCTTTGGAGTAAATCTTGATATAAGCGGGGAAACTTTGTTACTGCAGTCGAAGCGGAATTCACACCCGAGCCGCAGGCGATCATTGTTATGGAGCCGAGAACTGTAGTTGCAAATCCCCACGTGTATCAAACGACGACTTTCAATACACTTTCGAAGAAATAAAATAATAGAACGAGAATTAATTTGTCACGAATTGTTAGGAAACTATGATTTAATATGAATAATCATGTTTATGTACGATAGTTCATTTATAAACACAATTTAAATATTCAAAAAATATTTACGCCGTAAAAACGCATATCTCATTGCCGAGATTGAAAAAAAAACAATCACCGCCGACTACAGGAATGAACGAGGAACGAGTGAAAATCATAGTTGTGAAGTTCATTATCGCGATGAACGCTACTGCGAAAGTTTGCAACGTACGTTGTTGCGAAAGTTCTTTGACCAATAATCAATCCGAATCTGAACCAATTTGAACTTAGCATAAGATAGTTATTAGTTTTCTGTGGAAATTTTCATTTCCGCACTAGTTGTGATAAATAAAAAAAAATCCACGAATGTGAAATACATCGCATGTTGAACCTAATCGTAGTGCGATAAGAGCCAATTTTCGAGGAAATGTATTGAAAAAATATTATTGGATATTATGTTAAATAACAATAAACAACAACAGTAACAATTATTCTGAATAGGTACTTATAACATATTTAATACCCCTCATAATGTTTAATGTTATTTTACTGAATGTGTGAAAGCCTCCATGTTTACTAACCGTTGAAACATGAAATCCGAAGTCATCTTAGTACACTAACAGCAAAACATTCAAGAGAGATATAACTCTCAAGGCCTACCTTTGAATCGTAGAAGGTATTTAACAACTAAAATGACTGTTTTAAGAATATTTAAAGACCTCAGCTCGCTCCGCGCATTGGGTCATTAAAACGGACTGTAAAAGTAGAAAACAAAGACGTATTACGTAAATTTACTATACCGTTTCAATTTTGTTAAGTGGTGTCGAAAGTCTACAGTTTTGTAAGCAAAATAAAACTGTCGCTATAAAAAGACAGGGTCGAAGCTTTAGCTGCCATCTTGGTGAGAGATTAACAGCTATAATCAAGCAATTGGGTGAAGATTACAGCGATTTTTATGTCGCCATCGACAATAGAGCCGTGAGACGGACCCTTGAGCGCGTCATCAATCAACCTCGTACTCAAACCTGTGTAATAACAATGACGAGCATACTCGCGGAGAAATTCCCTCGGAAAATGTACGTGCGAGTAGGAAAGATGGTGCGTAATAAATGTAGATTTAATGCGTAAGCGATATCGACTCGAAATGACACCACACGTCGTACGCACATAATTATTCATCGCACAACGGTAGGCGAATTTCCGATCAAAGTTTTGTTTTTAAGGTTTTAAAGTATTTTATAATATTATTAGTATAAAGCTATCATAACCATAATAAGCCTTTATGTTGCCATTGGAACGCTCCTCTCTATGAGAGGGAATAGGTGATAATCCGCTATGCGTGCCCAGTGCGGGTTGTTAGATATTACTTGTCTTCGATTCTTTACTGCTAGGACATGCGGGTTTCCTCACGATGTTTTCCTTTACCGTTTTGAGAGCAGTGGAGATGAAATAAAACATACAAAGTAATGAGTCTGACTGGGTTGGAACACACGATCTGCAACTCGTTAGTCAGAGCAGTTACCGCTACTCTAAAAGTAAGATATTTTATTAACTTTATAATAAATATACTAGCAATAAGATATTGATATACGTATACTGGTCGTTGGAAGCAACAATACACACACAGTAACTTCGAACGTTGAGACTTTTTATGTATTTTTTGACTAGAAGGGACAAAAGACATCCTTTCTTATGAAATTGTTCCGTTCGGCAGAAGACAGTGTAAAATATAGGATTTTACTATAAAAATAGGCGTCCGCGACAATTAAGGCTAATAGCTCTACATTTTTTTTAACGGCTCATTGTGCGGAATATTTATTTGAAGTTTGATCATTTTAAAACGTAAAGTATTTGCATTTCACCCGTATAGAAGGCAGACCGATACGATGACCTGAGGGCTGAGACGAGTGGTAATCGCTTTCAATGAGTTCGGCATGTCTCCAATGATTTCACCGGAATTGATACGATAGTTTGTTATTTTTAATACATTCGAAAATTGGTTCTTATCGCTCTACAAATAGGTTTAACATGCAATGTATTTCACAAGCGTGGATTTTTAATATTATTCCGCACACGTGCGGAAATAAAAATTTCCACAGATAACTATACTTATACTTATAAGTCCAAATGGGTTCAATGACTATAGTCGGTGTCTTTACAGGACCGGTCAGTGAGGCGATGCGAGAGGAGGCCTTGACTGGACATAGACCGTATACGATTTTCACCTGAAATGGTAATAATAAAGCGTAATTTAATAACCTCGCCAGCAATCCCCTTTCTTTATGGATTTTTTATTTCACAAACCGGTATTTTTGGATTACCAGCTGATGCCCGCGGCTTCGCCCGCATGGTGTTCGGTTATTGTCCCACATGTTCGTATCACCGGGATGAAAGTATTTTACGTGTTAATCCAAGTTACAAACTATCTGTGTGCCAAATGGCATTAAAATCCGTTCCGTAGTTTTTGCGTAAAAGAGTAACAAACATCTACACAAACATCTATCTTCACTCCACACACACTTTCGCGTTAATAGATATTACATTATAGTTTTATTTTATTATAACATTATAGTTTTACTAGCTTTTGCCCGCGGCTTGACTCCCTTTAATTTAGAATTTGACAAATCAATTCGGGTTGTACTCTGCTTGTAATAATGTGATCCAACCATGACTCAAAGACACGTGGCGCCATCTATTATCATACGACGACGCCATCTATTGTTATTTTCCTCGGGAACTGTACTTTTTTTATGACGAAAGGTACCCTATGTCCGTTTCCGTCCACCTGACAACGTATATGCAAAATTTCAGGATGATCAGTTCAGTGGTCCATTTAGGCATGAAAAGGTAACAAACAAACAAACTTACTTTCGCATTTATAATATTAGTTAGGATTCTAATATAATTTTTTATTTTAATAATGAAAGTTTAATATTTATACATGATCATCATCATCATTTCAGCCGAAAGACGTGCACTGCTGGACATAGGCCTCTCCCAAGTGTCGCCACATTGACCGGCCACGTGCGACTCGCATACAGTAAATTTATAAACCAAATACTAAAAAAAATAATAATGATTTGCAAGAGTGAAATGATGTTGCTGATATTGACAATACATGTGCATTAATCTTTAAAAAGCTGTGTTTGGGGTCATGTGAATGGGGAGCAAAAAATATTGCAAAACAACGATTTAATAAGATTAAAACATTTAATTTCTAGTGTTATGAACATAGCAACTAGTTATGTTTTTTTGGTAATATTCCTATTTTTCACATTACGAATGTTTTTGCATGCGTACGTAATGACAAGACTACATACATATAGTTATATGCGATCCATGAACGCTAACTGCGGTTACAATTAAAATTCAATTAGGGGAAGAAGTCTGATTATCGTATACCGTACACGAGTTGATAACGTTCCACTTGAGAAGTATTGCCAAACGTTATGCATTGCAAGGGAAATTAGTTGTTAAGCAGATTGACACCCTGTATGATGGGTCAAATTGGTTAAAATTTAATTAAATAATGGAATTATTCAAATATTCAATTAAATGTACATTAATTATTCAATTAATTGAATAAAAAATTCCATTATTTACTTGAATTAACTATTATACTAATTAATTTACGGCAAATTGAAGCATCTGTTCCATTCCATTTTTAGGGTTCCGTTGGCAAATGGCAAAAAACGGAACCATTATAGATTCGTCCTGACCGTCTGTCTCTCCGTCAGTATGTCACAGTCACTTAACTCCGAGACTGTTGAACACACAGCTGAAATTTAGAGGGCATATTATGTACTTCTATGATACCCTAGACAAAAGTGAAATTACGAATTTAAAAAAATAGGGGAGCACTTCAATTCCATACATTTAACTGAAGGTTAAAAAAACAAAATTCAACGTATACAATAGTGTTGGGTGTCTGTCGACAACTCTTCAAAAATGATATCGAGATTCCTAAAATACATTTTTTCTTAATTCAACGGTAAACGACATATTCGCTTCCAAAGCCGTAAAAATTGTGTTACCCGCTCTAATTTTTAAAGTAAGAGGAAGAAAATCCTGAAAAAAAAAATTGGGAACGTATAAGAACTTTTAACGAAAAGAGTAAAGTCCTGACAAAATAAAATATCTTTTTAGAATCCCTCTCGTAGTGAGCACAATGATTGCGAACCACAACCTGTCCAACAAAGGTTTAATTAGGATACTTCCTTACACGCTACGTATGTAAGTGACATACTGTCCTAAACAAAAGGAGCTTATAACCCACTTCACTTGGAGTTTCCTTCATAAAGTTAATCCTGGCCAAACGTCCCTAGATGGTGCGGGTCGTTAGGAAAATTTTGTGCGCTTATAAAAAATGTTTTAATAAAGTCGGATCACACGAATAACAAGGTAGACGTGTCTTTGTGGTATGTGAAGAGCCAAGAAAGAGACAGAAAGCGAAACGCTTTGGTCTATTCCAAAATCGAACATCATCTGCCTAGCCTTTTCCCAACTATGTTAGGTTCGGCTTCCAGTCTAACCGGATGCAGCTGAATACCAGTATTTTACATGAAGCGACTGCCTATCTGACCTCCACAACCCAGTTAGTACTAGGTAATACGATACACCTTGGAAAGACTGGTTGTCAGATTTTTTGGGCCACTGACTACCTGTAACGACTGTCAAAGATCTATATATGACAGCTGGGACCAACGGATTAACGTGCTTTCCGAGGCACGGAGGAAACTCGGTATGTAATGGGCAGTCACCCATCCAACCTAGACAACCACGGCTTAACCTAAAGATCGATCCGACCGGCTGTTATTATTTAGCCACGAGCTCGTCTCAAAATCAAACAATAACTTTTAACATAATGTATGGCCTAGTAACCCGAGTTAGGATAACAGATACATAATTTTTCCAGGATTTGTATTGGTACCTAATTGAAATTGATATGTACGTTCTCGCTGAAAGTATTAAATGTACGCATAAACCTAACACACGACCACAACCGGATAAATCCGGATAAATCCGGTTGTGGTCGTGTTTTTAAACGATTTGGCATCGTGAACACCAATCATGATAATGGTAATTATTAATGTGAATTAATTTGACTTAGGAAAAACTAAATTGATTTATCCCTGTCGGCAAGATAGCCTATTGTAGAAACGTTACACATTCACAGAATGCAAAATACGTGGTTGGACGTGGAGTGGCAGACACCCGCCCGATACACAATACAATAAGAACAATACAGGCAGTAACGTTTCTAGCTTCAGAACCCCAATGTTATTTGATGATACTATCTAAAGGCTCTAGAACTTGCCGTCTTATGACGGCGGGCCGTGTCTACGGCGCGT
This sequence comes from Noctua fimbriata, assembly GCA_905163415.1. Lineage (NCBI taxonomy): Eukaryota > Metazoa > Arthropoda > Insecta > Lepidoptera > Noctuidae > Noctua > Noctua fimbriata. The sequence continues at coordinate 8,258,020 of LR990926.1, forward strand.
TCGTGTTCCCCGCGCGCCTCAAAGATATATCAGCAACCAGGAAGAAGGACCCTTTCCTGGTTGCTGGGGCCGATGCATGGCAAAGAATCAAATCAAATCATTTATTTGCCAATAATGTAGGTATACAGATATGATGGTAATTTTTATGAGAGTCCCGATACATTTTGCCATACGGCATGCAAAATTATTTAACATGCAAAATTATTTATTTAACTTTAAATATTCGGTAAACAAATAAAAAAAAAACAAAAAATAGACACATTAAAAAAAAGCCTTCCATTCACTAAGCAGCATTACTAACATTATTAAAAATACTCATATTAAGACATTCGGAATTAAGCACAATGCCAATATTACAAATTAACGAAATAAATAAAAAATGTCAATAACTTAAACTACAAAAATGTTAATGAATTTAATTAAAAATGGCAGAAAATAAAATTACAAATGTCAAATTTTTTTTTTTTTTTTTTTTTTTAAATAATACGAAATGTCAATAACTCAATCAATTAAACTACAAAATGTCAACAAATTAATTTTAAAATGTCAGAAATCTATTATTAAATTCAATTATAAATGTAAATAAAATGACAAAAAATAAATAACATTAGAATTGGAATATAGGAATGTCACTAAAATTAAATCACGCGGAAGCAGATTACACCCCTTTAACAGAAAGTTTTATCATTGACAAAATCCTTAATTGTGTAGTAACACTTGTCCAGTAGCAGTTTTGTTAACTTTTTTTTAAAAACTTTGAAGGGTAATTCTTTTAAATGTAGCGGCAGTCCCATATCTTCCCGTGGGTGTCGTAAGAGGCGACTAAGGGACTTACCAGTGAATGGGCAGCAGCGTTCTCTGTGATTTTTTATAACAAACATACTGCGATCGCCAACCCGCCTGCCAAGCGTGGCGATTATGGCAAAACCCCCCTTGGGGAGGCCTATGTCCAGCAGTGGGCGTCTTTCGGCTGAAATGATGTAGCGGCAGTTTATTGTATATAATGGGACCCATGGTTAAAATATTGTTTTTGAGTAAAGACGTTTGGTAACCACCTGTGTAAAGTTGATACTTATATTGTGACCTTATTGGTCCTGATCGTTGTCTTTTATCCACTACCGACGTAAACAGGTGCTTGTTCATTCTAACGAAAAGAGCAACTTCTAGTATATACAACGATGGCAACGTGAGTATCCTTAAAGATTTAAAAACAGGCTGACAGCTTTCTGTAGTTTTAAGACCTGTCATTGATCGAAGGCATCGTTTTTGGGCCCTAAATATCCTTTCTCTCTCACTGCAGTTTCCCCAAAATATGACACCAAATCTGAGTGAGGAAGCAACTAAACCATGATAAGCTGTTACCAATGTACTTATGTTAACTTTTTTTGAAAGGCTATATAGTAAATAAGCCGTTTTACTTAATTTATTACACACGTGTTCAGCTTGATGTTTCCATGTCAGTTTATTGTCGATGTGTATTCCTAGAAATTTCGTTACTGTAGTTGTATTTACGGTTTGGTCATTATACTTTACCAACCTATTTTCTGGCTCTAGCCGCTGGTAGAAATGTATGATTTGTGTTTTATTTAGAAGGAACATGGATGGGTTTTAGTCAGTACAAGTCTGACACTTCCTTCCACTCCGCTCAGAGCGAGAGTGGTTATTTGATGATTTCCCATCCTAAAACAGGAAAAAAGGGTTTTTCAACTTTCGGGCGAACGAAGTTCTGGGCAGAAGAAAGTGGGAGATAGGCTGTTGAATCAACCAGTCTGGTTGATACACAATGATATCTTAACTTTCCAGACAAAATTGATGATAAGACTTTTCCTGAAAAATATTCAAAAGAAGACTCCTAAACTTGTCGATGATAGGTAAGTAGCATTAAAAAAAAAAAGAAAGTGGTCTGTTTTAATAAAAGTAGTACTTGTCATCATAATCAGCTTCCTGACCTCGTCTCATGTAACTTGGGATCGCCGCAACACGAGTTTTCCTTCCATTTTCCCCTGTCAATCGTCCGTCACGCAATCATTTTTCTTTCATATAATTCCTCACACAATCCATCCATCGTTTCCTTGTTCTTCCTCTCCCTCTCCATCCATCAACATTTATATTCATCAGTACTTGTGTGAATAGTTTTTGTTTTTGCCGCAGTCTATTTACCCGACTGCGGCGGAGCCCAAAAGGAGGGTTATTTACCTATTTGTTTTTGTAAGGCACGCTACGGTAAAGGTCACGTTTTTGTTATACTTGTCACTATACCCAAACTTGACAAATTTCTAATATTTACACATAACATAACATCACGCCTATAATCCCCGAAGGGTTAGACAGAGGTGTACCTAATAGAATACCCACATTTCGCCAGTTATGTTTAAGTCCAATGTAATAGGGGGCGAGACTATTGCCATCAACCGGGCGCAAATCCTGACTCCGTGGTTGCTCTAAAACTCAATAACGCTTTGCCCGACCTGGGAATCGAACCCAGGACCTCATGCTCATCAGTCGCGCTTTCAGACCTCTAGACCACCGAAGCATTCAAACCAAAATTTCTTACATTTATATATTCAAATAGACTCGTATCTCTAACGATGTCTACTTCATACTTGTTTAGGTGTCTATCATCACCCCTACAGCGAGTTTGGCACAACTTTGACATCCCGAGATCGTTCCCAGCGGGAGGATTTGGAATCTTCTCAACGTTTTCGACAAAGAATCGTTGAAAACAAAAGAAACCACAAAATCGTTTAAGACATTACGCCGGATTTTTTCCAGTTCAACGTTCGGATCGCGCATAAAACTTTCATTTAACTGCCTCCCAGGGTTTACTTTGCTAGAAGAATAAACTTATGTTATCGCAGGGGTTTGACCTGATACATGTAAATATGGGTGATGTCATCACAATGTACAATTCAGATCTACGTAACCTATAAATGGGCGGTAATAATGAGAGTTGATACGAGGTGACGTAGTGATACGTCACCTAACCTAAAAGACCGGCGGTTGAAGGCTGAGGAGGAGTTGAATTGATCAAATCGATGAGACCATTGTGATGACCTGAAATTACTCTACTATCTCATATTATACATATGGCTGATGTGACCGGTTTTATATAATGAAGTTTGCATCGATGACAATACATAATAACACTGTTTTTGTTTGTTGATCTGCGAATCCACCTTGCGCAGGCAGGATTTTTTTAATGTAATCTACTTGAAGTTTACTTAATTCTAAACAAAGGTCAATTGGTTAATTAATGAAGATATTCAAGCGACAGCTTAATTTAATCGATGTGATTTTTTACCCGACTACGGCGAAGCCAAAAGGAAGGGTTATGATTTTAGCAGTCTACGTATGTATGTATGTTTGTATTTACGTATGTTCCTCCGTATCGCCTAAAATGTTATTTATTTATTTAAACTTCATGTACAAGAGTGGTACATAGGCGGACTTAATGCCACAAGGCATTCTCTACCAGTCAACCTTTGGGTCAAATAGGATAGCATTGTGATAGAGTACAAAAAAATAAATAAGGAAAATTCAATTTGTACACATACCAATACACATATATACAGTACAATGAAATAAACTAATATATATTATAATAGATACAAATAATCCAAATACAAGAAAAATTATGATAAAAAAAAAAAAAACATCCGGTTTTGATGAATAAGGTGTCAATCGATTCGTTATTATGACCCGGGTAACATAGGCTACATTTTATTCAGTAGTCGAGTTTTTTAGTTGTTGTATACCACACAAATTCTTGACGTACGTACCTAGATAATTGATTTGTGTTTATTGTCCATATTTATTACCATTCGTATCATTACACAAATAGGCAACTCTATTATAGAACCACCTCATCAAAATTACGAATTATTATTACTATTAACGCTGTCAAACCAAAACTATTTGCTAGATAAAGCAATACAAACTGAAAGTTCTTGTTTGCACGATTAACGAAATAAACTGTTGTCTAGTTAGTATTCATGGGGATACTCTCATTGTGTATTCAAGTAGCGGAGTAAAATGAAATATGGACTATTCTCCGTGAATTTTGAGCACAAGGTGTGTTAGCAATACCCTAATAGTGACTTGTTATTGGTGTTTTTCGTCTGCGTTCCCTTAATTTATGGTTTACTTTTTTTTCCTTATTATCATTTCTTCGTCTAGCTAAATCTGTTCGTCATCGTCTATATTTTTAACGCGTGAAAGAGGTTATGTATTTATTTTTAAGGTTTTTTCTGAACCTATATGATCGTTTGGTTCAGCGGGATTGTTAATAAGATATTTTTTTATACCTTTTTTGTCATTTGCCAATTCTAAGAAACAACGGTTCCAATTTTGTTGCGTATTTTGTTTTTAATAACTGATAATATCATAATATAATATCGTAATAAATAATCTTATTAGAAAATGGTAAAATTGGCATCTAAAAAAGCGTTTTCTAAACAAGTAATTTTTTTTACTAAAATTATATTCTATATATCAAAAAGCAGTTTAATTACTTCGACTTCGACGCAAACAAATATTTTAACAACTATGTTTGATGACTACTCAAAGAGAGAGCCATAAAGTTTCCTTCCAACCTCGCAAAGACAGCATGAAAAAAAAACGTTAATAAAACCGTAGCACCATAAAACTGGGCACACAAAGTATAACATTGCCCCGAACAGAATCCAATAACAAAATATCACACTTTCCGTAACATGAACAAGAAATGGCAGCCCTCTAACTCGATTCGCGAACTACTCTCAGAATCTTCTTAATGCGAAATGTTCCAAATGGATACCATTGTTTTCTTCCACAAAAAGCATCAAATAAGTAGGAGAACGAATACAAAACGAAGTATAGAGAGCACTCAGTATCGTAACAGTGAAGCGAGAATACGATATGTCTCCATCACATTACCATACATTCTTGAAATCGACGTGGGAATGGATACCTATTCTGCAGTGATGCGTAACTTAGGAAACACCTCTTTGCCGAGCCCGTTTTATTTTCGTTGAATTCGTTTTAGTGTTAATATATATTATGCGACGGCGATGTAAGTAGGGAAGGGGGGTAGAATTTTAAAAGAGGCATTTCATTCTATTTCCATCGCATTGCCCACAATTGTATGAATTCGACGTGTGTGATTTCTATGCACGTTGTCAGTTTTAAAATTCAACTCAATTCTACCTTAAATAGGAAAGTTTGAAAGAAAATGTTCTGTACAGTCACGAGCACCAATATGTATACACTTTCCTAAATTTAAAAGCAATTTTTGCGAGAAAAACGATTGTAACTTCGAGATAGGATCTTTTTCATAAAAATACGGGTTCCTGAATACTATGTTCGTAACAAAATTATATTTTAATAAGAACAGTAGGAGAAAAACAATTTTAAAAGTAGTTAAGTGTTTACATATTGGTGCTTATAACTGTACAGCAACCGCGACGTATCCACTGCACAAAAGTTAGGAAACTTGCTGCAATTTCAAGAATATTTTCTCGAACATTTCTGTCACAAAATTAACTGAGATGCTACATTGAGATCCTGGGCGCCCACAGTTAGTTCACGATGTCCCACAAGTGGCAATTTGGACGACGGAAAGTGCCCAACCCTTAGTTCTAGCAGAAAATGAGAAAACAAAACATTGCTGCGCTTGCACTACTTAATTAGGTACGTAGATACGGCTTTAGTTAGTACATACTAACTCTGTATATCTCTGCTTTGTGTTGGGTTCTGTTGTTTCAACAAAGGTTTTTTTCTATTCCTTAGTCCACCTGATCTAGAAAACGCGCGAATGTCACCTATTAAGAGGGTTAACGTCTTACGGCATTTCATACAAACTTTCAAGTGATTTTCTTTTGAAATAAGAAAACCGATTTTAATGAAACTTCGTACGCATAAGCAAGATACATAAGTCTAAAAACTTGAGAGAAAACATTTTCAAAAAATAGTGTTACAGCTAAATTATACCGATTTTAGATTTTCTTCCAATTATCTTTTTTTCAAAAAGACATTTCGAAAAGTTCTCTGTCAAGTTTTTAGACTTATGTATCTTGCTTATGCGTACGAAGTTTAATTAAAATCGGTTCAGTCATTTCGAAAAAAAATCACTTGAAAATTTGTATGAAATGCCATAAAACGGTAACGCTCTTAATTATTTCTAAGATGAAGATCTTCTTACAATCCTTGCGTTTTCTGTAATGGTAAACCTACCCCACACGCTCATAATCTACGGTAACTTCGTGCTTATTAAGAACTCATTTGGTTAATGAAAAGCGTTTTACTCAAAAAACTGATTGAAGTAACAAGAATATTCCGTTCTTCCCTACTGAGTCAGAAATTACTTTCTACACAACATGAATTTTCAGGAAAATTATTGAAGGGTTTTTATAAAAACAGTGTAATAAGTAACTTTGTAGTAACAACTTTTTAATGTGTTATTTATCAATTACATATATTTTTAAAGTTTTTTTTTTTTTGTATTAGCAAGAAGTACGCGGATTAAATCTTTTGCAAGTCTTGTATTGGTTCTGGACACACTCTTTGGTTTATGTTTTTTTATTAATCAGTAAGTGAAAGAAGAAAGAAAAAAACATATTTATTTGCAGCAGGGACATGACGTGCATTATACAAAATTACAAAAATATAAACAATAAACTATAAATTCAACAGGACGGAACAAAAAAAGGAAAAGTTAACAGCTTGCCCGTCGTGACTGTGACAAGCAGGTTACCACTCAGCATGATGCTGCGCTATGGGGGGCCCACAACACAACGCTGGTTTTCAGTGGTCACCCGTGAAAAAACGTACGGAAGCCAAGACAACATAAATATTTTTTACATCAATATGAAAATAAAATAAACAGTACTTGGGTTATAATATAAAACAACTACCTCTAGGAAATATAATAAACACGTGAAAGTATTTCTTCAAATACGTTTTTCGAAACCCAACTAATAAATCTTTACATTGTATAAAACAAAGTCGCTCCCGCTATTTGTACGCTTAGATCTTTAAAACTACGAAACGGATTTTAATGCAGTTTTCAGCAATCGAATAGTGATTCAAGAGGAAGGTTTATATGTATAAGTATATTATCTACATTGCACCCATGCGAAGCCGGGGTGAGTCACTAGTATAATAAAAATAAAGACACTTTTTCTAAAATCAAAAACGGTAGTAAGGTACACAAAATGTGTGTAAACATGAACCCTTGTTCTCTCGGTTTTTATGTTCTGAATTTACATACATTATACGAGGACATTTTAATTTATTTAACAATGTTATAAAGGATGTACTAGCGTTTAGTCTCCGCGTGGTTGTAAAGAAACTCGACACATTGCAAGGGAGAAAATATTACTCTCCCTCATAGTCTATTAATTATCTTATTCATAGCTGCTCCATGCGGTTGTAAAACTACGTTCTGCTACAGTGATATGAAATTTATTATTATGCGTTAGTATCTTATTGTGATTGTGTTAATTTTACTGTGAGCTTTGTGGTCTTTTAATGGCGCAAGTGTATTAACCTCATACTTTAATAATTTATTTACGAAAAGTTCCAAGTTTTCAATCATGCTGATTTCTCAATTTATCCGTATTGATTTAGATCCGTTCCATTCGTTTCCTTTTTGATTTACTTAAGTGGACCACTGGTATCGGCCACGACTTTCGGTTGTGGGTTCAAACCCAGGCCTGCGCATTACTTTGTGTAGTTTAATTCATCACCACTGCTCTCAAAATGGTGACGGAAAGCATCATGTGGCATGCATGTCCTTGAACCAAAAATTCGAAGACATGTACATCTACCAATCCGCCCTGGGCCTACTTGGTGGATCACAGCCCATTCTCTCGTATTGAAGGGAGGCCTGTTTTCCAGCATTAGGAAGATTATGGGTTGAAGCTGTTTTCTTATAGATCGTGCCTACTAAAGATAAGGCAAAAGAAACTGAACTTAAGTTAAAAACAAGCTAAACAAGCTAAAAATCTTTCGTACCACAAATACGCGACATCCTAGTTCATCTATACTAAAAGTAAGTAATTTTGTAAGTATACATGTAGGGGGTAATCTTCGAAACTACTGATCCGATTCCGAAAATCCTTTCACTTACGGGAAGCTACATTATCTCAGAGTGTCATAGGCTATATTTAAAACGTTGCCGTGTGTTGATTTCCACACATAATGGGAGCGAAGCCGCTAGGAATTTTTAATTTATTTATTTAACACTTCAAGCACAAAGCACAGAGGCGGACTCGAATGCCATAATCATTTTCTACCAATCAACCTTTGGTTGATGCAGAGACAAACAGTGGTTGTGGTGGTTTTCTTCTTGGTCTCTTTGGAACTGTGGATGATGATGATCTAGTCACAATGTAAAATTGATACTTGACAAGGATTTGTGTGAGATATAAAAAAGTTTTTATATGTTAGAAAGGAACGTCTCAATAATACTTAAGATACACTAGGCACACAGAAGCAAGTCGAAACCGCTTCAATCGCGCACCGCATATGTGAATTATGCGTGAGGGGGTTAAAATTCGGGACGTAAGACGTGTAATGCGATTTTCCCAGGCTTTGTCTCTCCCTTCATTGGCTAAAGTATCTGTTTTTACAGTCGTTGGTACGCGTTATATGTGTTAATGTTATTTTTTTAACTTTTAAATAGGGAATAAAAAGTCAAGCCACAGAACTTTTTTTAACACGGAACCCTACGTCTGATTTTATATGTAAGCAAAGAGAAAGTAAGAAAATTAATAAACGAATTCGTCTTATTTACAACGCCAAATAAATATATGAAAAAAAAAACTTAAATAAAGAACAACAATTATTTATTTTTTCTTGTCTTTTTGATCACTATCTAATTAACAGCTATTTATTATAGCTTCAAATAATAATGTTCTTTAAAAAAAATTAGAAGACGGAAGACAATTAAAATTCAAATTTTGCCCCCGCTTCCTCAGCCTATACCAATTTATTTGGGGTCATCACAGCATGTCTTCTTCTTCCATATTCTCTATTACTCGTCACCTCAGCAGTCACCTCCTTTCTAGCAACAAATCACCATTCATGCATCCATCCATCGTTTCTACGATGCTGAGGAGAATTTAAGAAAAAAAAAGTGTTATTTCGACCCCGAGTAACACGAGCCAAGGGCAGAAGATGATGATTGATTTGTTCCGATAGCACTTCAAGTTTTTTTGCACTGTATGGTTTTTAACGGCCTAGAATAAAATGAAACAAAATGTATGTACATATCAGGCCAGCTACATTTTAAATCGATTTGAAAACGTTTCAGTTTGTTAAAATAAGAATAACTAACCCACGCCTGTTGATTTTCAGTTTAAGATTCTTAACCAACTTATAATTATTATACTTCTAAAACAAATATTTAAGTAATTTTTTAAACGTTATAAATCTTGCATTTTTCTGCGGTTTTCCTAACCACCTGACCGAAAATCTAAAACTTCATTAAATTAAATGTAGTAAAAAGTATTCTAAAATTTGGTCGGAAAACGTGCCTCCTACTCGTTATCTAAAGCGGCCAACAATGCCCCAACGTGGTCCAGAGTATCTCTTCACAAAAATCTGTTAGTGACTTGACCTCTTTCTTACAGGTCATTGAACACAAGCTTCGAGACGACTTAAATATAGGTAGGTACCGTAAATTAAGAAAGAAATCGTGAAAGAACAATTAAAATCATTTTGGTTTTAAGTAACTTAATGGACGGGAGAAAAGACGGCGTTAATATTCTAAAAATCCATGTAGTTTGCCTTTTTAACCGACTGCGGCGAAGTCCAAGGGTTATGTGTTTGACCTATACGTATGTGGGTATGTATGTATGTCTGTTTCTTTGTTCTCTCGTAACTCCTAAACGGATAAACGGATTTGGATAAATTATACGTCGTTAGATTGGTCTTGGTGACGCGAGTGTCACTGATTATATAAAAAATAACAAAAAAAAAACAAAGAAAAGTGGCATATTGTGGAGTTCGAATTTTTTTTTCTTTAAATTCCTTCGATATCAAAATGGAGGCTTTTTAAAAGTTGATTACGAAAATGTAAATAACTTATATGTTTAAAAGTAATTAAAAGTGACAAATTGTATAAAAAAGGGAAAAACTCGTATAAGAGTATTTATTTCAAATAAAAAATACTTTTTGTCTATTGTGACGTCAAGTTCTGAAAATGCATAAACGAAGAGGATAGGAAACAAAAACCATTAAAGTGACTGTGAGTTCCTTGAAATAAAAATGGCAACCCATATTTAGCACGAAGTCTAGTGCAATTAGACGAACTTCTAAAACGCAATTTTAAGCGTAATTTTGTCAGACTTGTTGTAGTGTCGACATTCAATGTTAAACCAATTTATAGTATTTCCTTTGTTTGTACTAGATCCACTTTAAGGGGTTTTCATACTATATCGACAGTCATAAATATTACAGTAGTGTAGATTATCCTATAATTTTCTCCAACCAAACTACAAAACGTATCAGAATTCCTCTAACTTCAGCCGGGAACTATCAAACAAGCATACATGCCAACTTTCCTGTTGATAATGTTAGTGTAGAAGGGATGTAGGTTCCCTGCAGCACCTATTTATAAAGTGTGACAACTTTCGAGTTTACCCCTCGCTTCTTTTGTTTCATACAAGAGTGAATGTGTACCTTGGGAATCCAACGGCGATGTTGTTCAAAATTGTTCGCGTTGAGTGTGAAATATAAACTTGTTTATTTATTCAACTTGTGATTATAGAGTTCTGTACCGGAGACCTAGTACAAGGAGGAGGAGCTCGTGGCTAAATAACAGCCGCTCGGATCGAACTTTAGGTTAAGCCGTGCTTGCCTAGGTTGGTCTGTGGATGGGTGACCACCCATTACATAACGAGTTTCCTCCGTGCCTCAGTAAGCACGTTAAGCCGTTGGTCCCAGCTGTCATTTGTAGATCTTTGACAGTCGTTACAGGTAGTCAGTAGGCCAAAAAGTCTGACAATTGGTCTTACCAAGGGGTATCGTATTATCCAGTGCTAACTGGGTTGTGGAGGTCAGATAGGCAGTCGCTCCATGTAAAATACTGGTATTCAGCTGCATCCGGCTAGACTGGAAGCCGACCTTAACATCTATAGATCTAGTACCAGAGATTTTGTTTTCAGGTGAATACAAAAAAAATCAATCCCAATCAATCAATCAATCTCAATTCTTGTATTTGATCAGTTTGAGTCATGAGTGTCGTGAATTCACTTAATAAATCACTTAGTAACAGCTAAAACCTGTTTACCTCTTGGTGTTTAACTTGAATCCTCAATAGGTCTGAATAGTCAAGGAAATAAAACGCTATAATGAATGCTACTCTGTATCGTAGATCATGGATTGAAACTCCGGCAAGCGCTTCACTTTTAAACCGATTTCTGAAAAGGAAGAGGTTCTCAATTCGGTTGTCTTTTTTAATGTTTTTACCTCATAACTCCGTGATTACTGGTCGTTTATATGGTTGGCTAGTAGAGTGTAAATTGTTAATTAAACTAATTATTTAACTAATAAGTGATCTAATTAAATATCTAGTTTTAGAAAATTGACAAGTACATAATTATATTGCATAGACTATATCAGTAGATACATTAAAACTACAATAGATGGCGTTAAGGTTGCATGTAGATAATTTGCAATAAACCTATTTTAACATAAACGAATAGATACTAAGTGATAAAATATAACCTCTGTCATAATCAAGATAATATTCTCAACCCTATCATTATTAAAATAAAAATTAAGTAGTCTCTAAGGGTGTTTATCAGCTCACCTTCCTGAAAGTTTAACCCTCAGCTGAAAGAGATTAGCAAACTGTCACCACTTAACACTATAAAGTTTAAACCCGACACTTTGGGTGACACGGAGCGGGTCAAGAGGTGTTCGGTGCCATTTGCAGTTAACGAGGTGTTGCTAGTCGGAACCTTGCGTAAATCTTCTATACTAACGTTATAAATAGGAAAGTTTTAAGTTGTCACTTAAAAATCCGATTATAGACCTAGATCACCGAGTGGCGAGACAGATGATTGCCGGCGGATCATCATCATCTGCCTAGCCTTCTTCCAACTATATTAGGGTCGGCTTCCAGTCTAACCGGATGCAGCTGAATACCAGTATTTTACATGGAGCGACTGCCTATCTAACCTCCGCAACCCAGTTAGTACTAGGTATTGCAATACCCCTTGGTAAGACTGGTTGTCAGACTTTTTTGGGCCACTGACTACCTGTAACAACTGTCTATGATCTACAAATGACAGCCGGGACCAACGGCTTAACGCACTTTTCGAGGCACGGAGGAAACTCTGTGGGTAATGGGTGGGCACCCATCCACAGACCAACCTAGGCAAGCACCGCCTATGTAATGCGGATTTCTATAAAAAGGTAAATTACGTTTGAAAGCCCTAAAATTATAATTTGAACTAAATCGTTGAGTCGCAGTAAATTTCATACTGATACTCAGTTTTCTACTTCAACAATCACGTTTTGCATAAAAAAATCATACAATTTCATAGGCTGAAAAATTTACCAAAGTTGTAATTGAGACTTATCGACTCTGTTTCATGTAAGGATCATTTCATAGTATTGGAAGAAAATAACCTGTTTAGCACAAGTTGGTCAAATTTTAACAAATATACAAGGGCTAATTATTCATACACGAAATATTTTAAGAGTAACTTCTATACGACGTAGTAAACTAGCGTAATGGATGTTCAAAAATAAGGAGCTTTAATTTTGTGGGTCAAGTAATTTTAAATTATTTATTTTTTATAAAAATATACTCAGATAAAAACAAATATAATCCCTTGAAATGGCTTCGTTATAGCCGTTAGATGATTCCCTGAAAATATTTCGTGTATGAATAGTTAGACCTTATATTTATTACGTAAGTACGATGTAATCAATTTATTTGTTAACATTTGTACGTAAAATACGCGCTTTGGACGTGGAGTTGCGTATATACAATACATCTACTTACGATTATATGACTAAACATTTATTTAATTTTAGCCTACTTCTGTTGTCCAAATAATTTTCTCCCCAAACAATGAAATAATCTATAAATGAAACTGTTTTCTCCCGTCTGTCTGTCAGCGGACTGTATCACATATTCCGTAGTAACAGTTGAAATTTTCACAGAATGTGTATTTCCGTTGCCGCTTTAACAATAAAAAATAAATTAAAAAATTAAAGGGGACGCCCCCTACTACGCTGGCATGGAACCCTTCATGCGCGACTCCGACTCGCACTTGGCCGGTTTTTTATCATCAGATCATACGATCAGCAAAAAAAAAATTGTACATTTTCTGTTCATACAACTTAAGTATATGAATTTTTGTATGCAAAATTTGAACAACTTCCGCTGTCCCTATAATTTCGTTCCCATAATATAAAATAAATAAATAAAAATAAAAAAATTAAACATTTATTTCCTTTCTTTCCCATAGAAAAAAATAATCTTAACATGAAATTCAGTCGACGAGCATGAAAAAAAAAATTCGTATTGTAAGTTTTTCCTAAAAATAAATAAAAATCCGAGAGATTCAAACGAGAATATATAAAACGATTCCATTGTAAATTATGTGGCATATAAGTACTTGTACAGTAAAACTGTTCGAGAAGAAAATTATGTTTATTATAAATGAAGCTATACTCATAACTATGAATGAGAGACATCTGAATACAGAGCGGGAAACATGTGAATCTTAACACAGATGAACCCCGACTATGGAACAGTTATACGTGTTCGATTTATTGCAAATGTATCAGAAAGTTATCTCTTTATGGTTTTGTATGTGAGGCTTATCTAATGATAGTTGACTTCCCTCTCTTTCCCGTCTTTAACCATAATTCTATCCACGCAACGCTCACGATGGAAAAGCTTTATTAGAAAGTTATTTTAAAAATACAATACTATAGTGATATTAAGCGCCATGATCGCGGGTTGACTGCTCACTCAACCCGCGATCATGGCGCTTACAACAGCGTCGAAATATCGGGAGCTCAAATTAATGAATAATCACGGAAGATATCCCATAAGTGACAGTATAAGTTTATATCATCATATTTTATATCATTTCATTTAGTTTTAAGTAAATTTTATTATATATTGTATTCGAATTGTATTATTTTACTATTAAGATTTGAGAAATTATATGTTGTTGTCAAATTGTTAATGCTCCGTATACCTATAATAGGCATACATACCAGCACTTTTATGTTATTTTTAATGTTTCACATTACTTCTTAGTGTGTACCTACTGCTGTTGGTGTACTAAATAAATAAATAGCATTGTAACAAATAATCAGCTGTCCCATACAAAACTTTAATACCTACTCAATCTTGATTATTCTTTTGCGTTTTCGCTGTAGGTCCCATTGAGATTTTTTTCAGAATGATAGACTATGTAAGTACCACATCCTGTATAGATATGCACACTCCGAAAAATCGCGACAAATACGAAACAGCTTTTATTATTTGACCAACAGGACCATCCATCAAGGTTGTTACCCTGATGAAACTGCCCCCAAAAAACCTAACGATTTCTACGTTGAAAAATGTCACTAACGATGCGCAGATTGCAATACAAATACATGCATCGAAACGTGTTCGAAAACCAAAATAAAGGAAAAAAAGAAGGGATAAGTCTCGTTTCCTAGCATATTGAAGTTGTGATACGTTTTTTCGTGAATGATTAAGAGGACTACAAGAGCTAAGTGACCTTGAGTGACGCACGCACACATTTACACAATAAACGTGAACGCCATCTAACGACGACGCCCAAAACAATTAACTCTCAAGACTAATCTCTAGAGAGATTACGCCCGAGTATTCAATAGATGGCGCGAAAGTAAGAACAGACAAATAAAAATGAATATTAATAATGAATTGCAATTAAAACACTGCATTTGGGGTGGTAACCGTTATAAGTGTAAAACGCCTCATTTGGAAAGTATCCAAATACTTCTTTTATTCGGTGTTACGATATTAATTATTGCATTTCATAATCAATAGGTACTTTAGTTAATTATTTAGACATATTTCTTATTTCCATACAGTAATATTGACAAATTAATCAAAACAACGAAGTATTTGATTAGATGAATAAGTACTTTTATCAATAACTTCACAATCGTGATCGTCGTGTGAACCACTGTTTCCAATCTATAATAAAAACAGAAGATTTCAAATTACTAAGATATGTCAATTCTAAATATCCTAGTTCTATGGTACACAGCAGAAGGTAGTTTCGTTTGCGTTTCGTTTATTTTTTGTATAATAAGAGTTTGAAAAATTGTTAGCCTCAAGTAAAAGATTAGGTACGCGCGGTAATCAAGCTATAAAAAACCAGTTTATGCGGATCTCTCATTGTATAGAAAATGTATACAAAGCGAGGCCAAGTTATACTGGAAATGTATAGCTTCATGTGCCGCCGTGTCTACCTAACATTCTTACAATTTTATAATTCTTATTTATTAAAAACTATATCAATAAAATTAAACTCTTACTTGTGATAAGTAACATCGCAATTTTCAGATGAATCTGTTATTTCGCAATGCCCGTTACCAATAAGCTGCAGTCTTTCAACAAAAATATTAGGTAGGTATTTATCTGTTTTTTATTGTTTTTCTAGTCAAAGAATACAAAATAGTACAAGGATGAACACAGGGCGACACACCAAGCTATAAATTTCCAGTATAACATGGCCTCGCTCTGTATACATTTTCCTTACAAAGAGAGATCCGCAAAACTGGCGACGCGGCCGGCGCGGCTAGTCCTTAGTCCAGCAGACGGACCTGCCGCGTACTTGCAAATTCATACCTAAACTGCGCAGTGCGCCTGGCCTGTTATAGCTTAGAAAAAACGTAGGTACTTACGCATTGAAAATAATTTCAGTGTCGATATTTTCAACTTTCTCCAGTAAAAATTAATTACATTTCAAATGTTTTTTTTTTAGTTATTTATTTTTGAGTATTTAATTTTATATGAATATACTGCGTAGAATTTTAGTTCAAAAAGCAAAAACATAACATCACTATCCTGGAATCGAACCCGGATTCTCTGGATTGCAAATCCATACCTCGACCAAATGCACTGCAGTAACAGTTACACTACTGATCGAAATAACTGAATGTATGCGAACTATACATCCATCCGTCAAATGTCCAGAAATACGTTTCCAAAATTCATAGTTTTATATCGTTATAAAAATTAATATTTAGTAATACTAAAATGTTCTTACGTTTTAATATCGTTCATATGTTGGGCGTTTGATTTATATGAACTTTTTTTAGTTCTCGTAATGGGTTTCACTTTATTTCCCATACTTACAAATGACCAGAAGTACCTTATTTATTACGCTATTTTAACTTAAAATATTTTATATTTACACGAAACAAAAATATTTACGGAATAAAGACATAAAACAATGAATTTATGAATAAAATTATACAAAACAGTAAACAACCTTGGCGTAATAATGCGGCGAAAAATGCGGCAAAACGAGCGACACGTCCGTATAGCATCAGGCCTCGGCCGGCACTGTCGGTACACAGGCGTTTACGCACACATGCGCACGTATTTTGTTCAGAGATAAAAATATGTGATTTGCAAAAAATCTATTGATTGGATTAAAAAACTAAAACAGTATCACGTTACTTTGTTGCGTGAAGAATAATTTGACAAAAAATCAGAATGATTGCATGTATATTAGTATAGTTTTACTCGTTGACAGAAATGTTTAGAGGCATCTTTGCGATTTTTTTCTATCGTATCAAATTTGTAGTATTATGTTTTCAACACAGTATCGAACTAGCATATATACAGAAGAATATCATATATTTTTCTGTGTTTTTTTACTGCAGTGGTTCTATATGATCCACGTATTGTAAAACATGCTTTTAGCTCTTGTAGTCGCCTTAAGTCTTGTCAAAAACGTGATCTGCGTCCAACATGATTGTATTGTTGTTGTTTTAGCCGTGTATTGGCTGTTTTATTCGCGTTTTTCCACAATACTGATAACTTTCTATAAATGTCGTATACCTACAAGTAGTCTTTTACTAAAACTAAATACTTAGAAAAAAAACAATGATATTATAAATAAAAAGAGTTCGTATTGCACTTGCGCACGCAAACCAAACAAATGACAGACGCAGACAAATTCAGACAATTGTCCTAATTTAAGTACTTTAAGCGCAATAGCTATCTCTTTCTGTATTATCCATCGCAGTCATAACAACGCAACGATATTTGAACGCCGTTCAGTATGAACGGAGCGCATTTTTCTTTATAATATCATTGGGTGTCAACAATACCACGAAGACAGTGGACGGCATGTTTTATAATGTACCTACTAAAGATGTTTTCAATATTAATCACGAATGTTTTATACATAAGCGTGCATACACGCGGGTTTACAAACACATGTTCGAACAGAAAATTTCGAGAAAATAAATTGAAAACCGAACTCTCTAACCAGAAAATTCATTATGTAATAACAGAAAACGTAAAAGAAACCCGTGAAGCGTCGCAATATTACTTACTACCCTCGCTTTTCTAATTTAATTCAAAAGACGAAACTTGAGGTTCATAACAAGCTTTTTATTATTTTGGCGAAGCGAAACCCCTCCGGTGGAAAGAGTGAAAGCGTGTAGTGGTTAATACGAGCTTGTCTACATACTTATGATCATTGAAATTTATTAATTTTAAACATGTATTTTTGCTGCAGCTTTCATATTTTTGGAGAAGCTAGACATTTCTTTTAAAATATATATATATATATATATAAAGCTGTCCGTACATTGCAAAGTTGGTATATAAAAAGGTATTTTTTATTCTTATTTAATTTTATTAATGTAATTAATACGAGCTTGTCTACATACTTACGATCATTGAAATTTATTAATTTTAACATGTATTTTTGCTGCAGCTTTCATATTTTTGGAGAAGCTAGACGTTTCTTTTAAATATATATTTATATATATATAGCTTTCCGTACATTGCTAAGTACGTAAGTAAGTATATAAAAAGGGAATTTTTTATTCTTATTTAATTTTATTAATGTAATTTTTAATTTTTATTTCATATCATAAAATATTCTTCCGATTACAGTTTTCCCATGTTTTAAGGCCAATGATGGTGTTTTTTTTTTAACATGGGTCTATGTTTAAATAAATCCGGCCAAGTGCGAGTCGGAATCGCGCATGAAGGGTTCCGTAGGTACCATAGTAGGTACAAATTAAAGGGTGCTCCCCTTTAATTTGTTATTATTAATTTGTTTATTTTTATTAATTGTTGTAATAAGCAACAGAAATACACATTCTGTGAAAATTTCATCTGTTTACCTATTACGGATCATGAGATCAAGCCCGCTGACAGACAGACGGACGGACAGCGGAGGCCCACCATTGCAAAACATTATGCAGATACTGAAATACTGGAAACAGATATTGACTAGCGCCAGTGTTCGATACAAAAACAGTCAGCTGCGCTAATTGAAGTTGCGGCCTCAAACACTGAAATTGTACACTTACATTTTGAAAACAAATATCCGCCCGCGGCGGCCTGTCTGTCATGAATGTAACATGGAAAATCGAATATCGCACTCAAGGTACACATATTCTATATTTTTTACATAAACGAGAGCCCATGACCAAAATGTTTGTTTCATGACCATAACCATTATTATTCAGAAAAATACTTTTAGGAATTTTAATATTTATGAACAAACAGCGAATAAGTTTAGATGGTATTAGGTTGCCTGAGTATAATCGGTCAAGACTCACGGTTGTCCCATTTTATATATTCTCTTGACGTAATTTTATCAGACAACATGTATTAAGTTTGCAAAAATATATTTTTCAGTAAACAGATGAGTGAAGGCTTCTAGACTACTAAAATGAGTGCGCGAACAGCGAGTGCGTGTACGCTGATGCAAGTCCACCGCTTCTACGTGTGCGCGAAAATTTCGGCACATTTTGTTTCAGGTTCACTTGAGCAAGTCCACCGAAAGAAACATTCGTGCCGCACACTGGTGGAATCGTGACATTTCAAAATTGCCTGCGGAATTCAAAATGTCAACTTTCAAGTTACATTATATTATATCATATTATACTAGCTGACTAGACAGACGTTGTTTGGCCCAATGAAGGATTCGACGACAGCTTCAGCATTAGCACAGCTAAGAACCGTCCAGTTGAAACAAAAAGTAAAAAAAAAAAAACAAAATCGATCAAGATGTTTAGTTGAGAAGAATTGTAAACACCCACACCGGATTTTTATACAAATATAAAATAAATAAACTTACTACATTTTAAACTGAACTGTTCGGTATTTTGACTTTCGATATTCAAACACCTATTCCAAAAACCAGACGTTGTAAAGAGTCAATAACGAAACACAACACGTCTAGTTCCGATTGAAATCTGCTAACTCTATGACAAAAAGTTATTGATCGTAAATAGCCAGGCAACGTTTGACACATTACTTATATTACTCTGTCACGTAACGGAGACTCAAGGACGCTTTGAAAGGCTCCCGTCTGACGGCAAGGTATAGTTAGAAACGCTCAGTACATCCCAAAAATGTCTATGTTCTCGTTCCCGGAAATCGGAAATGAGACGCTGGCGCTGGTCGGCTGCTGACAATGTAAAGAGAATGGCTTAGATCTGACTATTTTAATTATCACTTGCAATAATCATCATGCTTTTCTCATCTTTTTGATTTTGAAGCATTTGCCGGGCCGGCCATTTGCTTTTTTATCGTCTATTGGATTTTGAAGCATTTGTCGGGATTTTGGAATTTAGTTCTTAAAAAACACGCCGCTTTATTTTCCTTAAATAGAAGTTACATAAAACGATTCTTCTTATGTGGGAAGTCAACCTACTAGGTGGACAGACCGATCTCATTAAAGTCGCCGGAAGAGACTGGATAGCCATGATACAAAACTGCCAAAAGTGGAGAGATTTGAAAGAAACCTACACTCAGCATTGGTTGGCCAAAGGTTGAAGAAGAGAGAAAACGCTTCTTGCATATTCTGTTCTCCACTATGTTAAAATAGGGTTAGTTTAGGTTAGGTTACATTAGGGTCAAGTTTTAGCCTAACTGGAACTGAATACCAGTATTTTACATGAAGAGACTGCCTATCTTAACTCCTTAAACCAGTTACTTGGTAAGACTGCTTGGCAAACTATCGGGTTTCTGACTACACATAACTACTGTCAAAGACCTACACACATACAAGGTGTAAACGGACCCTTCACGAAGCCGTCAACATAGCAATCTGTAAATCTGTACATCAAACTAAGTAACACTGCGCAAAAATTATTGCTGGGAAACGACTTTTGTTTTTGGGGTACATCACGTTTTACTGTAAAACTCAAAGTAACGTATTCAGAACATTATTCTGATGGATGTAGTCAATATTATCATAGGGCATGGAGGTTTTTAAAGCAAAGTTAAAAAAAAAAAAAAAAAAAAAAAAAAAAAAAAAAAAAAAAAAAAAAAAAAAAAAAAAAAAAAAAAAAAAAAAAAAAAGAAAAAAAAAAAAAAAAAAAAAAAAAAAAAAGTAGTACTTAATAAAAAACTTGTGAATAAATTGGAACTAATATCTCTGTAATTAGAAGGTCGACGAGAACAAGTGCCTTTCGGCTTCGTTAACGTTCGTTGCTTTTCGAGGCTTGAAAGAGTCTCAATATGTAAATAAGGCTGGTTACCCATCCACGGACGACCTCGGCCAGCGAACTTAACCTTCACTCGACGGCTTTTATTACTTAGCCACGAGCTCTTTCTCAGAAAACGTTCCTATTCATCTTAAACATTGTGACATCAAAATGATAAGACAAGCATCTTGAAAGGAGGAATCGATCACAGACGTCCTTCAAAAGTTCTGCCGAGACGTATCATCGCCGCGGTTGTCGCTTTCAAAATAAACAACTGCTTACAATGCTCAAATGGGGCTTTAAATGGCCTATTGTAACTTGAAACTTTCTTCTCCATTGTGCTTATGTGAAACTTTTGAAGACTTCTAAATAATTGCAGTCTTTTGGGGTGGCCATCTATACTTGTAATCGAAGGTTCTACGTATATAACTGTGTGGGGTGTCTATCGATATTTTTTTTCACCGATTACTACTTGATTACTCAGCTAATTTACGCGGTTATTTTTTCATTTGGTAGAAGCAAGCCTGCGCAGTGGTTTTAGTTAACTGATGTGGCTACAGCTAGGCTAGTGTACTATGCTTATTTCCACAGTATTATGTCTTATGGCATTCTGCTGTGGGGATCAGCAGCAGACGTTGACTCAATTTTCATTCTTCAAAAGAGGGCAGTCCGCGCGATATATAAAATGGGTCCTCGCGAGTCCCTCAGAGAAAAATTTAAAGAGATTGATATACTGACCCTGCCTTCACTTTATATCTTAGAATGTATTTTATATGTCCGCAAAAATCGAGGGCTTTTCAAAATAAGAAGCGACTTTCATAATATAAATACTCGCAGTAAACACGAAATTGTAATACCTAAGTTCAGACTAACAAAAACTAGCAAGTCTTTTCATATAAACAGTATACGCTTTTATAACAGGTTGCCAAAGTCAGTTATAGAACTGACCGATGGAAAATTTAAAAAACTACATCAAACGTGTCCTTATTAAAAGAGCATATTACAAAATCAAGGACTACGTTGAAGATAAAGAAGTTTGGCTTTAGTTCCTTCTGCGCATGCGGCTTCCCTGGTAGCTCATAAACGGCACAAATATGTGGATGTCTCTAACTATTCTCAATCTCTTTTTTTCTCCTCTTTCGAATCAGATTTTCACAATAGTTTTCAAATCATTTATACATCTTTTGCTCAGAATAGTTACAGCACTGATAACAATATTTGTGTCACTTGTTTAATTTAGTACTTTACAATTCTTTTTTTTACCTTTGTATAGATTCTTTTTTATCAATTGTTTGTAAATGTGTGAACATTGTAGGCTTTGTAGATTCCCAGCTGCTTGTTAACTTTTGTTAACTTTTTATTTTGTTCTACATTTTTTGTGTAGTAAGCAACGACTTATTGTCGGGCCTACGCTGTCCCCCCATACTTAAGTACAAATGCTGTATCCATGATATTAATGTTATTAAAGATTATTATAAAGATTAATATAAAGAATAAAAAAATTATTATAAAGAATAATAAAGATTATTATATATATTAAAGAGTAACCATGGAGTTTCTTGCCGGTTCTTCTCCATAGGAAACGACCAACCTGAACCGTGCACCTTTTTTTCGACGTTTTATAAGTGCCCATCTAGGCCTATGTAAAATAAAAAAAAATTGATTTTTTTTATTTTGATTTTCCATATTAATTTTCTTAACCTTGCTTGAGTAGTTAATGAGTAATCTCTTTCTATACGTATTTTTACTTCTTGGCCTATGTTGATGACATGATGGTCCAAACAAATAAGCCAACGAAATGAACGAAGTCACCGACTTCGGAAAGTGAAGTTATTTTTGACTTTGGTTTTTTTAGGAAGTCGTTTTTTTCTTTTTACAAAAATGTTTAATAACTACCGCGTAAAGGTTTGCACAGTGTTAATATCGCTTGAAGCTATTCGTTCAATGTATGAGAAAGGAAGGAGGATGTATAGCTGAATAATAAAACGGATTCTGGCAGCCTCGATGTAGCTCGATAGTTTGTTTGTTTGTTAAGATCAACTCAATCTCAAATCATTTTACATCACAAAAAGGCACCTTTTTGTGGCAAAAGACTGCAAACCTAATAATAGTATCTAGCAGTTCTAAATATAAAATAAAAGCACCACTGATAAATTTTGGCTCACGAATTAATTATCGTGTTGTAGTATAACAAAATTCCTTTTTTTTTTGCAGAACAAAAATTTGCATGGCTTATTTTCAGAGTAACAGTATTTCGCGATCCAAATTGGCAATTTTTTTGACGACATAGAAAATGGTATAATCAATAAACTTCTACACGTTCATTTTTTATTCCACCGTAACGCCAAATGTAGTAAGTTAAATGTGTGTTTGTTTTCATTCGGAAATATTGTGCACGGGTTCTTTTTTTTAATAAAAATCACAGTTTGCTTGTATGTTATTGAAATATTTGGAATTTCTCTGTGAATACAGCCTCGCCGACAGCCTTGTTGCTTTGTGCTCGGACAAACGCATATTTCATGGATATTACACGCCCTGGGGGGGGATTTTCTATACACCGGCAGCAAGCGAACGTACTACTGATATTTATTCATACATTTTCGCAAAATCATAACCTGCTTTCACAAGGGGAATTATTGTTTTATCTTTACGTCTTACTGATTTTTTAAAAAGTAAACACCAACTTTTTGTTTTTTACTAAAAGAATTTTCTTATATTAACTGTAATAAAACCACTGTACATGTTTGATATTAAAACAAGTTTACACTTCAACTGATTTTTTAATGAACCTGATATACATACAACATTAGTTTTAGTATATGCGAAACCTGAAACACGTGTTATGTTTATGTAAAGAATCTATGTACAAAATTTCAAAACTGTATCATGAAAAATCACAAAATTGTTTTTCTGTTACCTAGTTGTTCGCACAAAAACGTGGTCACCACGCGGCGCGCCTCCTGCGTTGTCTTGACCTCATTGATAATAATAATTTGGCCGTAGGTACCTAAATGATTGCGATAGTTACTTAGTGTCGCTCGGTGTCCAACTTGTAGCCTTTTTTAAATATTTTTGGGACAAAATATAACATGGTTTAAAAATTATTGGAATCGATTCAATTACTTATTCTGAACAAACTATATTCAGGTTTCGCATACACTAAAAATAATGTTGTATACAGGCTGAATATATTTTATCAAAAAAGAACTCTTTCTTTTAGATTGCCGTATGTCATTATTTCCTAGAACTTGATCCTTATTAGCGACACTATTGAATGGTGTAATAATACAGCATGTGTTTTTTTCTGATTAAAATCTAATGACGCAATTTTAGTTTTCATCAAAATCGGGCTCGAGACTCCTTTGAGTATTTTTCGCCATTCCTCATAGTTTCGGATTTGGCCATCCACGTACACTTGAAAAATTCACCCTGTATGTTTCAATAGTGCCCAATGAACGTCTTCTATTCTGGGTCAAATCATCAGGTCAGAATTACCTCAAAAAAGGTATGAGTCACACAAGACTACCAACATTTTGGTAGGAAGTTAACACGTGAAGTTTTCCATCAAAATGCTGCGCTACCATTATTAACATGCATTACAAGCTCTATAATGCTTAGACACAAAATATCTCCTGGAGAACAGCACTGAGGTGAACTAATGTGTGTTAGAAATTCCCAACTTTGTCTAATGTTTACTTAATTAATTAATAGCTTAAGGTTCGTTTAAGTATGCACAATATGAGCGTCTCTTACGTTGCCAAGTGTGTTATTTAAAACTAGCTCTGCTTCGCGGTTTTACCCGCTGCTCGACTCCTTAGGGTCGTAGTGTGATGTTAAATCGCCTATAACCATCCTCAAGAATTAGGCTAACAATAGCATCTCTTTAAATCTGTTTGATTTTACAAACAAACAAGCAAACTCGTCAGTTTTATGATATTAGTTTAGTTAGGCTTATAAGACGGCCACGTACAGATTGCCAGCTGCTGTAAAGCTTCACAAAATCCAACCAGGACGCTTTGAACGGTGCAAACAAATGTCGTCACGACACAAAGGAAACATTCACTTTGACTTCTCCACTTAAGAAAATAAATTCAAACTGTAGTATTTCAAAGAAGTGCAAGTTTTATTCAAATAACTGTGTCTCTATGCCACAAACGCCAAAACAGGCTTAGGGAAAAGAAAACTGAAGTTTGCACAGCATTTTATTTTAAGAAGAACGGAACAAAGTAAACTTACACAAGAAATGAATGATTATGATGTACGTACATTATGTCATGACGAGTTTTAAACTAACTAAGGCGACACTGCTCGTCCACACGATCGTCGGTGAAGCGGATCTCACGTTGCATTAGCGTATATGAAATCACGCCAATGCAAATGCGACGTGACACGTGCACCACCCGATCGCGCGGACAAGCGGCGTTCACGGCCTCTCCGCGCGGCCAGAAGAAAGGTGTCGTGTGAGAATCGCCAGATGTTGAAACCTCATCCTTGATGAAGCTTAGACCCCCAGTAGATAGTATGTACTTCTGATAAGATGCAAGATGTGTTAATAGGATAGGTAGCAAAGGTATTATCCTTAGTACTTTTTACCTTTTAAAGGAACACTAAAACACCAGTGTCAGCGATTTACACGGACTTAATCTGTTATCAAAAATGACAGCCAAAGAGAAAGTGAGGTTTAATCTGTAGAGCTAGCCATTTCACGCACATGCTGCTCAACTACTAGACCACAGCCAAGCTTTCCCAAATATGAAGCATGGTTTAAGTCAATACCAGATGCCGTTGATATCAGTATTTAGTACCTTTCTTATGCTTGGTTGGACATTATACTTATTTATAATACAAACGCGTTTATGTGTAGATATAACGTTCCCTGAGCAAATAATGGTCACCCATCCACAGACTGTTTGCTAAGCAATCGATTCATGCGGTTGTTATTAAACCACATCTACTTTCTACACGAAACTCCAATATTGTGGCTATCATTATTGAAACTAGCCTTAGCTTTCTGAACAATTGACCGAGTCTATGTTTAAATGTGTCTAAAAATAGGTTTTACTGGAATTAATGCTTAATGAATAAACGCTTAGGGTTTAGAACGTGTGGGTTAAATCGTTAGATTCGCCCGAACACGTCAAAAGATGGTCACATTTCTGTATCGTTGACAATGTCATTTGAAAAGTATTGTCTCGCTCACTCATATTGAAAATTGTATTTTTCGTTCCGTGCGGGATGCGTGAACTGAGACTTTTTCTCAGTTTGGACACTTTTTGCTCGACCTAACTATGGTAAGGGTACATCTAATCTAACGATAAATATCCTACGTTTATTATAAATCTTTAATCCTGCTAACAAGATAATGAGTTGCACAGTACCTGTGTATTATTTTCACGCAATAATAATGGGTCCGCGCCCACTCGACCCGCTTAGACTCGACCCGAAGAATAAAACCTGGATAATTTTGTTTTGATCGGCGTAAAAACGTCAGACAGAAAAGTGACAAAGGCCCTTGAAAAAAAGTGCATCGAAATGATCCGGTTACTATGTATTATTTAGGTAAAAATTGCGCATTAGAAATGTCTATAAGTACCAGATGTTGTTGATTTTTATTTTGGTACTTATGAAATTAGCAGCTTTTTGGGTTTACCGAAAACGTAACCCTTAAAGGATCACTTTGTTGTACGTCTGTCCGTATGTCTGTCCGCCTGTCAAAACCCTTTTTCTCAAACTTGTAAGTCAACGCGATCAAAAGATATGTCGATATGTTTTCAAAACTTATAGGGTGCAATTAAAATGGAATTCACTTAAACTTTTGTTCAATCATTTCACAAGCTTCAATAAAAAGCGCACCGAAATATTATTGTAGGTAAGTAGATGTAGGGGCGGCCTAACGTTATATTTCTATCAAGCGAACCAACTAGTTGCTTATCGTCCGGGCAAGCAGCAAGAGTCGAGGAAATGAGTTATACCTACTGTAATGTTATGCTGGCGTCGACCTAATAACCTAGTCGTAATGTTAGCTTACTCTTTTTATAGATTTGGGTGTACATTTTGTTAATTAATATTTTTCAATATGTCCCGTAACTGGATAGCTTCTTTGAAATGCACTGTTTTAAGCTTTCACGTTTAGTTTTTCTTTAGAATGAGCTGTGATATTTTTTACCATTTTTTTAGACAGCACCTTGTCTTTACAAAGGTTATTTTACCGGACACAGTTTCGAAAAGACTTTTTTTACCGAATTTTTGGTCGCTATACTAAAAGTTGCTATAAATGTACGTCATTACCGATCGCGTACCATGTGTTTATGGGCAACATGTTTTAGGTTTTTTGAGCCTCGCTCCTTTATCAATGTTTTGCATTTGAATCGCACCCATGATGGTCTTATAAGAAATTAGGAATCTAAAGTACCAACTGCTGAACAGAGTGTATCAGAAATGTGTGGTCATATTTAAGGGTGTGGTGCAGACCATCAAACTAAACACGTTCTCGATGGAAACACCGTCGTTATCGCGAAAAAATATCAGTTCTCCCATAGGTTCTACATCTAGGTCGAATAACTATACCTATAAGTTTTGTATGGGAAATTTAGTAGCCAGTAGATTTCTAATACACAAAATACCGTACAAAAACATACGCTCTTAGCCTTCACGAAATACGATTTGCTATACCAAAATTGCCTAGTGGTTTCTTGCGGACTCATTATATATTTTATCTTCCTCGAAAATGCATACGTAAGACAATTAAGGAGATAGGACGCAAAAGATTTATGTAGAACGCAGCGGGGTCAGTTAATTATCACTGATCACGTTGTAAGTAGATTCTGGACTCCTGGTACAAAAGCGTTGCTTTGGTTCGTTCCCACTTGTTCTACTAAAGAGTTCTACGGTAGAACTAATGAGATTTTTTTTTATTATTGGCCTGTAATTTAGTCCTACAATGTAAGGTGGTACAAAATCGTAGAACTTGTGGGACAAAATATTCCCGTTTGTTCTACCTGTTTCTGTTACACAATACAACTTTAAATTAATATGATTTTTGTCCTCAATAGTTCTGCGTGTTGGAGTAGGTCGTACCATTCTCAAATTTGTAAAAAACTGTTGCAGTTCATAAGCTGTCCGAATTCGTACACCATGTGGCCTTGAAGTTTTCAACATTGCCGTCACTATACATCTTTGAGGTGGCAGAGTTTATTAAGATCAATCCACAGTTTTTCGAAATAAGAGCCCCAACTGATCCACGGTTAAGAAAAAGGGAATCGAACATTCTTTGTGTTGATGACAGTGAAATAGCCCTCCTACGTAAAGGTATTTATCGAATGGCTCCAGTTATTTCCAATAAAATTCCACGACAAATAAAGAATCTTAGTAATTATATGTTAATTATTAAAAAGAAATGATGACAATTCTGTAATGTCCGCTTCTCAAAATGGATGTAGGAACGGGTCCACGGACCCGTTCACTGTACTAAGGAGTTGCCCCTCATTGATATAGCCAGTAGCCAACAGGTTCGAAAATCAGTATCATAGATTGGGACGTAAACAAAAGGGTAAAACTAGACCTATACTAATAGCCTTCGGGAATTCGAAGACACTGGGAACGAGAGAACAATCAACTTTAAAGAAACAACATTAACAAAAAACAAACAGATCCCTAATACGGCTGGTCACCGTGGGGATCAAGACCAATACCCTCAATAGAGAAGAGAAGAGAAGTTCAACATAGCGGTACCCCAAAAACAACACTCAGAATGTACAAAACAATGATTTATGAATAAATTCAATTACATTGAACACAAGATCCTTAAAGCCACAAGAAAACATATTAGAACTAAACATGCATTAGAATCTGTCAACTGGGATGTTGAAGGAGAAAACAGAGGAGCGTGACAAATATATATTTTATCACATCAATAAAAAGGCTGGGATGTATGATGTAGGGTTTATGGTGAAGAAATATTAGAAAAACGACATTTTAGAATTCCGAGGAATATCAGACAGGATAGCCATCTTGAAAATTAAACTCCCTGGCTATAAACAACTAACTTCAATTGTTCAAAATATATTCTCCACACTCTTCTCACACAAAGATACAAAAGACGAATTCTACAACAAACTTAACCAAGTGACGCCAAATTCGAGTGGAATAGTCATAATAATGGGTGACTTCAACAGTCAAATTGGAAAGAGAAATAAGAATAAGGACATTATTCTTGGACCATACTCAACTAGGAAAATAATGGATAATGGTCAAAGATTGATTAATTTTGCAATGGAAAATAGCCTTCACATAATGAATAGTTACTAAAATAGAAAACATAATAGAAAATGGACTTGGGTTGCACACAAAGACAAGAAATGAAATAGATTACATTCTCACAAATAAACCATAAGTGTTCTTGAATTTATATTGTTAATCAGCTCAACAACAGCACAGATCACAGAACGCGTCCAGGACAAATGTACATGTCAGAACCAAAAAAGCAGAGGAAAAGCCTCCAAAATATTGAATAACCAATACACCCTACCAATCGAAAAGAATATTATAGGTACATTGGAAAATAGTTTAAGAACAACGAATAAAGTCAAAGAAGTACAGGAGAAATACAACGCTATCGAAAAAGAACTAAAAAAAGTCGAAAACCAAATTAAGAATGAATCACGACAATAATGACAAAATATGCCCAGAAGCATGAATTCAAGTTAAGGAGAGAAAATGTTAAAACACGGACTGAAAAAGCAACAAAAAGAAGATAGCAACCCTAAGCAAAGAAATAAATATACATATCCGGGAACACAGACAGATAAGAAGAAACTATTTAATAAATCTTTACATAGTAAAATCAGGGGGAGTTAAGAAAAAATGGACCGAGCTAAGAGAAAGTACCAACTGGATACACAGTATGACACACCATAAAGACAAAAAAATCAAGACAAATAGAATTGAAATATTAGAAGTAGCCACGGATTATTACAGAGAGCTGTATAGTAACCACGAAATACTAGAGGAAACTAAACAACCAATAACAAACGATACAAATAGTTACGATGAAACCAAATACATTCTGAAGGAAGAAGTGGAAATGGCAATCAAATCACAAAAGAGAGATATATACCGGGAGAAGATAGATTATCCAACGAAATTCTAATAGGACCATCAGATTTGATACTAGATACTAATACGGAATTATTTAATCAACTTTTAGACACAGACTATATACCTCGACATTGGACAATTTCAACTATAATACTGCTTCATAAAAAAGGAAATAAAGATAATTTAGCCAACTAAAGATTCATCAGACTAATGTCGAACGTTTACGAAATCTTTTCTAAAGTACTGCTAAACCGTTTTACTAAAACTCTGGATGAAAATCAACCCCGAAAACAAGCGGGTTTTCGCAGCGATTTTTCAACAATTGACCACATACACACCATAAAACACGTCATCAAGAAATGTTAAGAAACAGTATCACCTACTATTTGGCATTTTTTGATTATAACAAAGCGTTTGACTCGTCAAAACACACAAAGATATGGCAAGCGCTAAAATCACAAGGAGCCGAAAATAGATACATAAGATTGATTCAAAACATATACAAGAAAATGAAAGCAAAATAAGAACTGAAAGAGTAGGTGAGTACTTCCCTATAGAAAGAGGAGTAAGACAGGGAGATCCTCTGTCTCCCAAACTCTTCTCGGTATTGTTTGAATATATTATATTTAGAAGTCTCGAGTGGAGTAAATACGGACTAAACATCAACGGTATGCAACTAACCTAAGATTTGTAGACAATTTAATTTTTAATTTCTCAAGACCCAAGAAGCCTGCAACAAATGTTAGAAAATCTTGTGTACGAAGAGTAGGGATCTCAATGAATGTTACAAAGACAAAGTTAATGACAAAAGATAACAAAACCCACATTACAGTCAAAGGCAACAAAATGGATTATGTCGAAGAATATATGTATCTTGGTCAGATTATATCACCACATGACCATACAACGGTGTCCCCTTGTTTCGCAGAAAGAAATCTCATAGAATTTCGTTTTGCCGAGAATGTTTCATATAATTTCATAAAATTTTTAATATTATTTTGTAAACACTACTCACTACATCAACATAAACAAGGCATTGCGGCAAGAAAAACTTAGGATGCAAGAGCGATTGAAGCGAGCTCAGGACTTGGGGCACACCGACTCCGGACAGGACAGTTGGGTTACTTTAAACCCTGCAGACAAATAGGAGCCCCGCGTAGCGGGGTTACCCGTCGACTACACCTTATTACAACATTTTGATATTTACCTTGACGTTGAAACGTTCAGTTTACTCCGATCAAATAGGTTAGGTTAGAACTGTGACCAACTATAGCTACTACGTCGAAATTGGTCGCAGTAATAAAATTAGGGCACTCCAACAATTTTATTATGAACCGCAAAATAAACACAGTATTTACATGTATATTAAAGTCACTATTAATGAGAAAAACAAGATTACCCGTATTATTTTTGTGAACACGGTGTTGATAATTTATAGGAGGGTATGCATTTTGTCAAAGGTATGAATTGAAACATTTAGAAACTGTCACTCAATGAAATATTTTTCTTGGTAATAAGTTTTAAATTAACTAAACAATATGAGTATAAAGAATATTTGATTTGTTATTCTATGATATGAATATCGAAACATTAAATTTTATTTGTAACAAAAATCTACGATTTAATTTTCTCGAAGTAAGTATTCTGCGTATTAGTATTGAATGAAATGTTAATATGAGAAAAATTTTATATGAAACGAAATTCTATAAAACTTTTGTCTATAAAACAGTGTACAACCCCTTACAACAAAATAAATATGCAACAGAGTACAACTGGCTTGGAAACGGTACTGGTCCCTAAAAGAAGTGGTCAAAAATCTCATTAAGCTTTAATAGGAACACTATTATTAATTTAATCTTGATTTTTTCACACTAGATTTTATCCTGCAGTATCGTGCTACCGGGATAAAGGAAACCTAACCCGGCTGATGGACTGTACGTCTTCAAAGTTCCAACTGAATCCGTTCAGCTATTAAGGTTTTGAAAACGTTACAGACGGACAGAGAAACTCGCACATTAATAGTAATACCATGGATTTGGTTCTTTCTAAAAAACAAAAAGCGATAGATTCCCAAATATTCGATATTCTTTAGATATCCTTATAAGAACAGTCCCCTTCTTTTGAGCCTCGCCGCAGTCGAATAAAAAATACTTCGATAAAAACACGAGCCAAAAAAAAGAAATGAGAATCACGTTTTATAAAGTGCTGTCAAATCCATACATGATTAAAAAACCGAAAGCTACGTTCAAACTTGAACTCTTTATCTTACAAACGTTCGATAAGAGAGAAAAGAAATAAGTACCTTGTCAAATGTCTCGGCGAAGTTAACAAACATTGACGTCACGAACAAATTACTTATCTCAAGGGGGAAATAAGATAAAAGAGGCTTCGAAACCAACGCACAATAGATCTTGTGAAGTGGAGATTGAAAATTGTAACGTGTAAAAAGTACATAGGAAGTGTTTGACAGTGTAAACGTAAATATAAAGTTTTATATATTCTCCTGGAGTTTGGCTTTACTTGTACTATTATGTATTCTGTGGTTTGAGGAGAGTGATACAATCTGGCCAAATCGTGTATCCTCGATTCATACTAAACACAATGCCAGTGTGGAAACACTTTGCAAGATATTCCCCACTTCTTTTCGTGCCCCTCCAACACAACCACCTGTACCTTTTACGAAACGAATCCAATGTGAGCTGTGCTTGGCTACATAGTACTTATCTGACAAAATTTGAGTGTAATCGACACGTAAAGAAGGAGATTCTCTTGGATGATGGGTCTCGTGACTAATATACAGTACCCGAACGAGTGGATGGGGTATCTCTAATATAAGGAGATCTTTCCGTACCTCGGGAAGCATGTCTGTCGTTCGTAGATCTTTGGACAGTCTTTATGAGTAAGAAATCGTATCGCAATACAAAGTATTAATTAGGCTGCGGAGCTGTAATACGCAGTCGCTTCATTATTAATACTAGTATTCAGCTGCATATGATTACAATGTAAGCCAACTCCATCATATTTGAGTGAAAATTAAGCAGATGTTGATGATCAAAAACGAAATCAAACCATTGCGTATTTATCTGCTTGAAGGCGAAGGAAATTTCAATTGGAAAATAATCTCAGAGTTCATCATCTGCCTAGCCTTTTCCCTACTATGTCGGGGTCGGCTGCCAACAGGATGCAGCTGAATAAAAGTATTTTACATGGAGCGACTGCCTATCTGACCTCCACAACCCAGTTAGTACTGGGTAATACGAAACTCCATGGTAAGTCTCTTTGTCAGACATTCGGGCCACTGACTACCTGTAATGACTGTCAAAGTTCTACAAATGACAGCCGGGACCAACGGCTTAACGTGTTCTCCGAGGCATCTAGGAAACTCTGTATGTAATGGGTTTTCACCCATCCACGGACCAACCTAGGCAAGCGCGGCTTAACCAAAAGATCGACCCGAGCGGCTGTTATCATTTAGCCACGAGCAGGGTTGTGACCTTTTAAAAAAAATGCTAAGTAGCTCGGAGCTCTAGGTATGAGGAAAAATCGTAACTAAAATAACACGCCCCTAGATAACATGTAGATTTACACTTGAAGTACTTCAAATGCAAGCACTTGCACTAAACTATGATCTATACTATGTTTGGGCAAGGTGTGTTTGGATAGTCCATCAGGAATTTCTCAGTATCAGCCACAGAGTCTGGATTTGTGCCCGGTTGATGGAAATAGGCTCGCCCCCTATTAGATGGG
Source organism: Noctua fimbriata (assembly GCA_905163415.1). Classification (NCBI taxonomy): domain Eukaryota; kingdom Metazoa; phylum Arthropoda; class Insecta; order Lepidoptera; family Noctuidae; genus Noctua; species Noctua fimbriata. Next base: position 8,291,542 of record LR990926.1, read on the forward strand.
ACTTAAAGATAACTGGCGAAATGTGGGTGTACTATTAGGTACACATCTGGCTAGCCCTTTGGGAATTACAGGCGTGTTGTTATGTTTTTTATTTAATCAAATGATTGATATAACAAGATAAATAATTATTTAATATTCAACAAAAATGTATTTTAAAACATATATTATTTGAACAGGTAAGATGATAATAAACAAGTATTTTTAGCTTTTTAAATAAAAATGTTTATTTTAAGAATTTAGGCATGTTCAAAATCATGTTTCTTTTTTAATTACATATTATAATCCTTCGCAAAAACCCGGAGTTTTGGTAAGCTTATGTGGGGAACGGGTCTAACATGCGGAGACCCTTTCATATTTAATGTAAATGCAAAAGACACTAACCATATAACTAGAGAATGATGCGCAGTTACCTAGTTATGATAGAAATAATAGGCAAATGGTCAAATAACTATTTAGATTAAAATACGTATTTAAGCTATGGTTATCACAAGATAATTGCATTTAAAATTGTTAAAAGATATAAATAATGAAATCTGATTTTCGGTCCAGAAGCAAAAGTTAAGTGAATCAAGATAAAATTTAAAATATTCAGTGTTTTTAATTCCGTGTCAGTTCTAATAGTTCAAAAACGAATTTTATAGAAACATTTAAATGTACGAGTGCCATAGGTTAAACGGCTCTTTTAATACCAACACTAAATTTCCACCGTGATCCTAACTATAAAATTGTTAAAAAGCTGTAACCATAAATTTTAATTAACGACCGTAAGCGCGTAAACGGTATACAACACACAAACACTTACCATGTAACAATCACAGATGTGAACCAAAACAACTCAGTGTTAATCCTTCAATTAACTCACAATTTCACGTACATACTCGTAATTTTCACTTGAAGCGTTCACCACAAAAGTTAAAGTCACTTCACAACGTAACCTCGATACACGTAGGCCGTAGTATGCTCGAACGTCCCGCTACGCTGCTACGCCGAGCTCTACGCCGGCACGTGCGATCCCCGTAGCTGAGTAGATAAACTGGAGTACAGCCGCTACGAACTAAAGTTCCGAAGTTTACCGAGCGCTGCCGAGCGCCACCGAGACTTTGTAAGCCGTGATTGATATCAAATGAAATGTGAAGAATGAGTAGTTCTAGAGAGCTCTTTGTTTTAAGGATTATGTTTTTTGCCGTAGCCGCGTGGTGTCGCTGCGATCGTATATCTTTTTAGAAAAAGTCTTTTTTCTGCACACAATATGATCTATATCACGCTAGATAAGAAAAACAATGTTTGTTTTATGAAAACACTACAGTTTTCATATGATAGTGTAGCTAATGCCTTATTAGCGTGAAACAGATCATATTGTAAGTATACTTTAACTATAGTTTATATACTGTCATAGTAAAGTTTAATAAAGCTAGACTACGTTACAATTTAATTAGCTCGGTAACATGTTTAAGTAATTTTATCCACGTGTTATATTGGATTACTTTAATGATTGTGGGTGTCGTAAGAGGCGACTAAGGGACTTACCAGAGAATGGGCAGCAGCGCTCTCTGTGTTTTTTTTTTTTAACAACCGTACTGCGATCGCCAACCCGCCTGCCAAGCGTGGCGATTATGGCAAAACCCCCCCTTTGGGGGAGGCCTGTGTCCAGCAGTGGACGTCTTCCGGCTGAAATGATGATGATGACTTTAATGATTTGCTCTCACCTGCTAGCGGTTTTATCATTTATCACGAAGTTTATTTTATAAAAGTGACATTCATAACATTTCCATACACCTTTAGCAGTGGGCAAAGAGGTTTGGACATTTTTCTGTGAAAGTGGACATACCCGGACATCCCTATTTTGCTTGGAGAAAGCAACGAGCAATGAAGAGTGGAAACCTTTGTCCCCGCTGGACAATTTTAGTATACAGGTAGATAAAAAAGAAAAGAGGAGCTCGTGGCTAAATAACAGCCGCTTCGATCGATCTTTAGGTTAAGCCGTGCTTGCCTAGGTTGGTCTGTGGATGCGTGACCACCCAGTACATACCAAGTTTCCTCCATGCCTCGGAAAGCACGTTGAGCCGTTGGTCCCGGCTGTCATTTGTAGATCTTTGACAGTCGTTACAGGTAGTCAGTGGCCCAAAAAGTCTGACAACCGGTCTTACCAGGGGGTATCGTATTACCTAGTACTAACTGGGTTGTGAAAGTCAGATAGGCAGTCGCTCCATGTAAAACACTGGTATTCAGCTGCATCCGGTTAGACTGGAAGCCGACCCTAACATAGTTGAGAAAAGGCTAAGCAGATGATGAGGTAGATAAAATATAAGAAAACACTGGGCAATTCGCCATGAAATATTTGTATTGTTTTACTTGTTACTTATTCATAACTTAAGTATACGTACTATTACGTACGTAAATTACATACAAATCGACTGTTTAAAAGTACTAAATTCAATAAAAACTTACTAAACATACATAATATTAAAAAAAGAAGATACTCAGGCATTAAAGTACTCCATCTGTAGACGTGCCCAGAAGACTGGCAGCATTGCCACGTTGAATGGCAAAGCATTATTCTTTGGCTGAAGAAAGACACCTTATTTTAGATTCAACGATGGTTCTATGGACAAAGTTGTTCAGTCTGATGATCTATTATAATACACCACACCCGTAAATATAACCACACTTTACTGATACAAGCTGTGATATATATAATTTTTTTTATTTTGTAAAATATAACAAATTGTGTGTGTGTTTTTACCCGACTACGGTGAAGCCAAAAGTAAGGGTTATGATTTTAGCAGTCTATGTATGTATGTATGTATTTACGAATGTTCCTCCGTAATGCCTAAACTATTCACCCGATTTTGATGAATAAGGTGTCAATTGATTCGTTATTATGGCCCGGATAACATAGACCGACTTCAACAATAGGAGGAGTCGATTTTACCTTGTAAACCCCGAATTTAATTAGAGCGTGATTTTTCAGTAGTCGGGTTTTTTAGTTGTAGTATACCACACAAATCCTTGTTAATACTAACGCACAATACTAACTACAGCCGGCGGCTATTTAAATATGTTTAAATGTCGGCCTGTTTATTTGTGCTCGCTGTAGCGGACAAAAATAAACTGTTAAAATTACATTCTTTGTTATTTAAATTAATTTAAGTATCATTCTGACACACAGAAAATAACTTGTTTAGATTTTGGATTCTTATTAGAGTTCCGTTGCCAAAAAGCACAAAACGGAACCATTATAGATTCATGCAGTCCGTCTTTTATTATTTATTTATCATGAAAAAGTTTATAAAAAACTTAACATTTACTATGCCCCACAAAACTGTTTTCACGGTTTATCTGTGGAAAAGTATAAAACAATGCTTACTAGTGCGGACACTTAATTTTGACTTATATTACTTTATAAGTAACTAACAATAAATACTTATCTTATATGTATTGATAATATGTCTGTCTGTTTGTCTGTCCGTCCATAATTATGTCTGACGGCACGGTTGGCGCAGTGGCTGAGCGATTGGCTGCTGCGCTACGTGTTGCGAGTTCGATCCCCGCACGGAACAAAAATTTGTATGATCTACAGGTAGTTGTTCCAGGTCTGGCTGTTTGTGTATGTGAGTTTAAATGTTTGTAAACGCACCCACGATACAGGAGAAATTCCTAGTGTGGGGCAAAGTTTTAAAAAAAAAAAAAAAAAGTTAAAAAAAAATGTCACAGCCATTTTACTCCGAGACTGTTGGTGCTCCAGTTGAAATTTGGAGAGTTGGTGTCCTCTATGAACCACTACACAAAATTGATGTGCAATTACGAATAACAAAAAATAGGAGTGGCTCTCCATATAATTATGTAACTGATCTTTTTTCACATATTTTTTCTATGAATTTTCTGTGTAGGGTCTATCAACAGCTCTTAAAAAATTACATCGAGGTTTCTTAAATACTTTTTTCTTAAGTCAATGGTGGATGACATTATTCGCTTCTAAAGCCGTAAAAATTGTGTCACCCGACCTCTAATTTTTAAAGTAAGGGTTGAAAAATCCAAAAAAAAAATGTTGATTTGTAGAACGTAAAAATAACTTTCATTAAAAATTGATTTGAATAAGATTTCGTTTTAAGTTTTTGAGATATCGGACTTTTTCGTAAAACTACAGCAGAAACTTTGTTTTTCATAAACATACTATGAAAACGGTTTGTTCTGTATGGTGTCCGGACGTAAAGAATAGCACCATCCCATATCTTCCCGTGGGTGTCGTAAGAGGCGACTAAGGGACTTACCAGAGAATGGGCAGCAGCGTTCTCTGTGTTTTATAACAACCATACTGCGATCGCCAACCCGCCTGCCAAGCGTGGCGATTATGGCAAAACCCCCCCTTCTTGGGGGAGGCCTATGTCCAGCAGTGGACGTCTTCCGGCTGAAATGATGATGACTATGAAAACAAATTCAGTTTTGCTGTTGAGTGTAAATTGACCTATGAATGAGCGTTAAAAATATTGTTATTATATTTTTTTTTTGCTAGGGAACCCTTCCGTGTTCAATTCCGACTCGCACTTGGCTGGATTTTTATCTTTTTTTTTCTGATACTGTTAAGTACTCAATAGTACCTACTTCTCTTATTTTTTACCGAATTAAAGAAAGCCGAAGAAAGGTCGTTTCTAAATACGGTAAAGCAAAGCAACGTCTAGTTTGTCCAAACGTAAGCAGATCCCCAACATAACAACTCCCGCTTTATTCGTTTCCTAGTAGACAACTTGTAAGCTTCGAAATCTCTACTCTTGATACTTTTCGAACTCTTGGCTAAATAAGAACAGCCACTTAGATCAATCTTTAGGCTGCACTTTCCGGAGTTGGTCCGTGGATGGGTACCACCTATAACAAACCGAGTTTCCTTTGTGCCTCGAAAAGCACATTAAGCCGTTGGTCCCGGCTGTCATTTGTAGATCTTTGACAGTCGTTACAGGTAGTCAGTGGCCCAAAAATTTTACCTAGGATATCGTATTACCCAGTATAATCTGGGTTGTGAAGGTCAGATAGGCAGTCGCTACGATGGCTGGGCCATTAGAAGTTTTTGATCAGTATTAGAAACAGGATGATAAACATCAAAAAAAAAAATTGGTTAAAACTTTCAAATAAAATGTATGGGAAAAGTTTTATGTAATTTCTGACTTTCTTAGTACTCCAACCTGGATTGGTCTTTTAGAAGTTTTTGATCAGTATTAGAAACAGGATCGATTGGCATCAAAAAAACTTTTTGTATAAAATGGCCATTTTCTTGCTAACTGTAGATTTGTTTGAAAATCTGTGAATGGTGATCAACATTTGACGAAATATTATGGATAGTCTCTTAAGACCATTTTCATGTAGCTGCAACGGTTAAGGTAGTTCCTCTTGAACGTATCCACTCCTTATTCATAGGTACTAAATCCAGCCTATACGATCTAAAAGTTAGAAGTTTTAACTCCATTCAACGCACTTATAAAGTTTGGGTAATGCACTCATATCTAACTTAGTTTGAACGAGTTTAGTAACTAATCTAGTTCAATAAAACAGTATGGTTTATGATTTCAACAAGTATACACCTTAGCCACACTGCCTGAACTATAAGGAAGCTTATTTAGCCTTCTTAGCTCATAATTAATATATCCGGTGCGATTAAATCTACACTTATAGGTCAGTGCACACATATGAACACGGTACCAATTGGCTTCACCTGAACTCGAGTCAGCATTATTTTTGTATCAACCCATGGTGTCCCACTGCTGGGTGAAGGCCTCTCTCTATTCTTTCGACTTCTCGCGACTGTTCCGGTCTTAAAAGAGTCTAACTTATTTTGCCATTTCTGCTTGAGTCTTCCATGACGAGTCAGTTATACACACAAGTTTGAATCTTCGTACTTCATTTATTGCGCCGTAACAGCATCATTTCACATGCCTTTACCGACATTGAGTAAAACCTGCTTATCGACTATCGATATTATCGATATCTACTACCGATACTTTTTTAATACAATCTATAGCGTAGCGTAGTGCTTTATTTATTTATTTTTCTCGTGTCATTAGTGCCTAACCTGGTGTCCGAGTGTATATAGTGCTTATTGTATCTTATTTTAATTACTTTTATTTTTTATCGTGCTTGTTAGTGATCCTAAGATTTCTACAACTTTTTCTGTTTTTACTCAATACGTCTGATCTAACGACTGTATCAAATAATGCGATTTTGATGAGCGTGGCGTGATATGTGAATTTCGATCCTTAAAATCTATAGCTTTCTTGAGTGTTTTTTTAGTGTTCGAGTTTGTATTTCCCTATGTTCATCTATGGGGCTTTCGTTCAATTAGTTTGAAGTTTTTAAAACAACAATAACGTACTTATGATAATAGATTGTGTCACGTGTCTTTCGAATCATGATTGAATTATTTATTACAAGCAGAGTACAACCTGAATTGATTGTCAAATTCCAAATTAAAGCGAGTGAAGCCGCGGTCAAAAGCTAGTCATCCATAGATATGAATTAATTATAAAAATAAAAAATGTGAAACGGGAACCTACTTTTAATTCAGAAACCGACGTATTAACGTTACGTTTACACGACGCGCTCGTGCTAGGGCCACTGATACGTAGTTTAATGACACGATAACATTGTATCAACGGAAAACCCAAACTCAGCAGCTGATATTTACCGACTACATTGCGTCTACCCAACGCAACAGCGGATCGAAACCAATTTACTGTTAAGGGGACGCATAAGAATGGCTTTGCATCAGCAAATAATTAGTATACGGACGGCGAACCAATGCCGCATTGAACCGAATGAACTCAAGTCGCTTAGGTAGGTACAACAAATAAAACAAGGAACACAAACTAAACTTCTTTTGAGAAAAATGTATCTAATAGAGTATCACACGTACGTAGTAATATTACAAACATACGAATAATTTTAAATTTTATGTTTTTTTCAAATTTTAGTTTATGTCAATATTTCCCAGAATTTGATCCTTATTAGCGACACTATCGAATCTTGTAATAATACAGTGATAATTTTTTTTCCGATATCAATGGGTTCAATTCCTGACTCGGAATATTTTTTTTTCAAAAATCTTAGTATGCAGTTTTAGTTTTTATCATAATCGGGCTCGAGACTTCTTTGAATGTTTTCTGCTATATTCCTCATAGTTTCGGATTTAGCCATCCACGCCCACTTGAAAAATTCAGCCTGTAGACCTGGTTTTTCACAACTTGTTCGAGTGCCTTGCAGTAAAAGTAAACTACATATACTAAAAAGCGCGTTTTCATGAATATATTTACAAAAAGCGGGTCGCTAGTCTTATCTAACAGATAGTTTATAACCTGGATTAACACACAAGATAAGCTAGTAAAGAAATAAGAATAAGAACACAATTCATTAACGAAAAAAAATGTTAGTCCTACAACAGAAGTGAACTTGTCTTTCCATACACGACACATATCCAATACAGTAAATATTTTAGCGCACGCTCATCTCAACAAGTGCTTGTAAATATAACAGCAAATTGCGTTAACCCAAGCTCATGATTTGCGGATATTGAATTTATTATCATTATGTTACCCACTCAGAAGGGTTAGGTGATTAAACCTTCTACCTACCTCCCCAAGACAATCGCTTCCCACTTAGGCAATTTGAGAAATTTCAGGAATATCTTCTTTGGGGCCCGGGGCGATGGGGAACTATTGATGTGGTATTACGGCGACAACATGAATAAACTTTTTGGTACTACTACTGAGGGTATTCAATGTTCTCCGTATTTTCACAATATATAAAAATAGTAGGATAAAATACGAGTAAGTTATTTCATTTTCTCTCCTCAATAGCTTTTGTTCTAGAAATGTATTACAAAATGCAGTTTCTATTCTTTTAATAATTTCATTTTAGATTCGCTATTTATGGCCCCGTTTGTCGCAACGAATGTGACAAGACACGACTTAATCAGTCGTCAGAGCTCCAAAATCTGGTAAAGGTTTCATCCGGAGGCTGAAGACATAGTGATGGTCCTTACGTAGAAAGTGACATGTCTAAACACATGGTTAGGAAAGTGTATGCCATTGCCGTTAGCCGTGAGCGTTACGACGTTAAGAGGGAACAGGGCCTGCGAGGTAGGTATTTGAAGAAACTATTGCCGTCGTAGGGTCAAGCCTGCCCCCGTAGAGTGCGATAGGGACAGCTGCAGCTCAGACCGATTATATCACAAAAATTTTGACTAGTTCGACGTTTCCTGCTCCCCTTTTTTCTCCTCGAACACTGAGATTCAATTATTTTTGACATTAAAGTTTTATGAAAGAGTATGGCTAGATTCCTATCAATTTCTTTTTTTCTTTTTCTTTTTTTTTTTCTTTTGTTTTGTTGTATGTTAAAAACTTTTAGAAACTTTTAGAATTTGTCTGGTAGTCCTCTAATCAAGATCGTAAAAATGGGGCATTTTTTGTCATTTACGGTGGGTCATATTGTCTTTAATTATTACTTGCGGAAATAAAGGAAATAACAGGGACGTGTTTACATTAGACGTTGATTTTATGAAAAAAAAAATGTTTGAAGAAAAAAAAAGGGGAATATATTTGTATATAGAATCACCGCCCCTGTATCTTAAAAACTCTCTTCGACTACTAAATAAGATTAATAAAAATAAAACATTTCTTCATAAAATGCATTTTAGAATCGTTTGAATCTTTATAACACTCTCCTGTAAACCATGTATTTAGACATGTCGCTTTGTACCTAGAGACCGTCGATAGGTTAACGTAGCATTTTTACTACCTACTTTTATGTCTTAGTTCTAGGATAAGATAGCACCTCCAAGGTCTTGGTGCTTAGCTGATTCTGAGGCGAGACGTAACCGTTACGAAGCTGATAAATGTGCTATGCAGTTATGAGTTTCATAGGAAGAATGCTAAACAGCTCGAATTGAGACACGCATTTACCTTTATCTACCAACTTGCACTGAAGAGAGGAGGCCTATTTCCCAGCAGTGGGAACATTATAGGCTGATTATGCATTAACCTTTACACATCTACACAATCTGTCTGGCTGTGTACAAAGATCTATCGTCCACATTAGCATTATTATTCATTAGTAGGTCATCAGTAGGTATAGCACGTTCATTATACTACATCTATCACAGGTCCTGTATCACGATCGTAATATCTAGTGATGTAATCAAAATGACTGATTAATACATTAACAGTTCCTATGCATGATAAATTGAGAAATTAGGTTATACGAGAACGTTGTGGTATAAAAGAAGATGTAGTGACAAAAATTGAAAGGAGTATGCTTAGACGGTTTTGGTTTGGCGACTAACAAAAGGTTTTACACGGCAGATGTGAGTGGGAACGCCTGGAGGGAAGGCCTAGATGGACGTACACTGAGCTTATTGGTGAGGTTCTTCAGAAAGGTCAGGTGCGTGGTACGTCGTGCGTGGACGAGGCCAAAGGAGTATGTAAGGATCGCAGCAGGTGCAGTTCTGTGGTTTCTGTCTACCTCCACTGGAAAAAGGCGTGAAATGAAATGAAAAAAAAAATGAAAAAATGAAAATAAAAAATTATAATGTGAATGTGTGTGTGGGTGTCATGATGATGTGTGATGAATTTATTTGCTAGAATTGTAGTATATTATAAATGGTCGAGTTTTATTACAGTTGCTCACGCAATTCGCTAAAACTAGCATTCAAAATTAATGAATACCATAATACAATAAGTGAATCTAATATAATTGGTATGTTATAATAATAAGAATGTCAATAATAGGAAGGTCAATAATAAGAATGTCAATAATAACAATGCCAATAATAAGAATGGCAATAATTTTTCAATAAATTAATTATAGGAAAATGTCAACGTGAGTTTATTTATGTACTCATATGTATATAATTTATACGTTGCCTCGCGACAAGATTCGGCTAACGTGAATATGGTTCGTGTTTAGCTTTCAAAATAAAAAATTTGTTCAGATACTCAATAAAATTGATACAGACGTAAAGAACTAGCTTTTTCCTGTGACTCTACTTGGTGAGTTTGTAATGCAGGGAAAAAAACTCTCGTCTTACTATTGTAATTGAATAATATTTGGGGGAAAACACAACAGAAGTCCTAGCACGAGAGCGCAGGTGTTAACGTAGCGAAAACACGTTGATTTTTACATCGTAAATACAAGTAAACCAAAGCAGTCTAGTTCAATTGCGACAAGCAAAATAAGCATCACCTATGAATATGACCACATTCTTAAAATTAAGCAAGTATTACATAAGCAACGAGTATTTTCAATTTTAAAATCATCTGTATTGACGTAACGTTGAAACATTGAACTCGCGCTAATGCCTCAGATCTTACTATTGTAATTCCTTTAAGTCACGTAGAATTTCAGTGGCTCCAGAATTAGTTTAAGGAATATACAATTCTTCATCTTGCCTAATGCATTATTCTCTTATGACAAAGAACACATGTGTTTAGGGCACTTCATTATAAATACAGACTCTGCAAGCGTTCGAATCGGCATGAAAATTATTAGGAAAAAGACTTTGACCACAATTACATCACAATATTTGGGAGACAAAGTATCTTCTTGACAAGCTACACATATCTACCTTAAACTGCTGTTTGAAAAACTCCTGCTCTTTTATACCAACTAAAATTATTTTAAAATTAATAAAATGAATAATAAATAAGTTTTTTATATGTTTTGTTGTTTTGAGATGGAAATATTTAAAAATGTTATATGTTTAAGAAATTAATAAAGGAAATATGTGAACGTAATACTTGTTTTTGTTTTAGTTTATTTTAAAAATTTAAATTGTGCATAATTATTATGCACAATTTTATTGAAATATTACACACTAATATCAACGATCAGCCTCTCGCATAATGCATGTAGATACGACCGCCATCTTTAACGGCAAATTCGGATCGTTTGTGTTCATTAGTTAGTGTCCACTAATGGAAATGGCTATGACCAAGCGAAATGGCCACCGGAATGGTCTCGCGCGGCATTTAACCTCTCGCCCCATGTACGTACGTTTTTAGACCATATTTTGAGTTCGAATTGCTATATGCAATTATATTTTAGGAGTCTTGTAATCGCAGTAATATTTGGAACTTTCGACTTGAGTTGGAGCTAGTAGTAGGTACCTGTTTATTTTAATTATAAACGTGCACAGACGCAGTTGTAAGCGTAAATGATGACATCTTTAAGTTTTTGTAAGTAGTTTTTAAGTTCAAGGAACTTAAAAACTACTTACAAAAACTTAAAGCCAGTAAATTGTAATTTACATTTTCCTTCTTGTCGATAGGAATTTTACTGTTGAAAAAGTTTGAAAATAACCAAGGAATATTTTTAGACACTGCACTTATCTTTAGTGTCGTACTTTACACACCGAGTACATAAGACCCTACCTTTATGTACTTGCCGGTTTTAATGTGCGAACAGTAGCCGAAGTCCTTCAATCAAGTCTGGGGTCGTCCTTGGAGTTATTGAACGCAATCAACATTATTACATTTCTCATGTACTTACAGCTCCAATAATAGATCGTTCAGCCAAGTGTCCGGAATGTGGTAGCGAATTCATAACCATAAAATTGTATTTCCTATTCAATGTGAGTTCATGCATTGTTGGGTATGTATTTCTTTCCTAAAATAATCGGCCTTGACTAACGGGTACGTAAAATAAAAATATGTTACAGATTTCTTCATCATGGAAAATATGGGAAGATTGTAAATATTACAATATTCTGTCACTACACATACTTGAAGTGGAAAAATTTGAGTAGAATTTAGACTTATCATTAAACCAAAAGTATGTTTCCATGAGCGTGTTGCTATGTGCGTGTTGCTATTATAAATCGATGTTATTACTTATTATCATTATTAAATAATTATTATTGACGAAGTCACAAATATCTAGATTTCAATCTTTGCGAGAAAAATGTTTGTCTTGAGGCAAAGACCTCAGATGAAGCAAATTAAGAAGTAAAATCCTACACTACGCTACCAGAGTTATCTACGACTAAAGCCTTTATACATCCTGACCACAATCGTTGGGCAGTAGCCTGCCACTCTGCTAGACACAATACCCATCTTGTCCGTGAATCCTTCCTTTACATTCGGAGATGAGGACCTCTGCTCCCTGTCCCCCATATGCCTAAAATAACAAAGTAAACCTAAACCAAGTAAGCAAACTTAAAAACTGCAAATCATAAATGGTGTACTTGCAAAATCAGCTTTTAAATCCAATCTGATTGATCCTTCACAAGACAAATTGTTTTGTACCATCATTGTACAATGTACAACATTAAACATGATTACTTGCCCACGTTTTAAGGGTACCCCATGAACCCTGTAATAAAGTCCATGGGTTTAATTCCCAACACCCATAATGTAAGGTAATCTAATTTATAACTTCATTGCTTTCAGGTGAAATACATTTACGAAGACAGTATTATGGCAGTGTTGTTTATTTTAACTTGCTTTAAATCAGGTAGGCTCGCCTCATTGATGCTTCTAGCTGTTCCTTCTACATTAATTCAGTCAATGCTTTGCAGTTTTTCGGCAAAGTGTTTCTACGGAGAAGATGGTATTTTTTGTTCAACTCAACAAGCTTTCGTAAGCATTGATGCGTTACCAGGTATATGAGCATATGTTTATAAACGCACCTATAGCAGTCATCGCTACACCGTCATTTAGATCGACAAACCCAATAGTTTAACCACAGCTGCCCGGCTTAGACGGCAATACCTACTTATGAAATTCGTAATGTCAAAAGTAAGTTGAGCGCACAACTTCTGCCATGGTCCGTCATTCGAAATTATACGTTTCTATTCGTTATTTTTGATGTAATGCAATTTAACAGTAACACGCTTTGTATATGTATGGAAAGTGTTGCAGTGGCCGCCGAAGTGTCTTCTGGATCTGTGCAGAGATGATTCCATGCTCTGTAGTTTGAATTTAAACTCCAAAACAAAAGACAGTCGCCTAATCAGAGCTACAGTAACAAATATAAGCTAACATAATTTTGTACTCCTTTATTTTTACTCATGACATGGCTCTTTCGCATATTTAAAGTTCAGCCAGCAAAAAAGGGATCATACAATAAAACGTTTCGTTTGGATTGGTCATGATACTCTGGAGCGCCCCTAACGGTATAAACCTGGGAACTGGGACCATGGATATGGCGACGTCGTTTCTGCACATCTAACTGTCGGTATGTGGCCAGAGAACCAGCGGGAGAAAAATATTATGTACGTTTATTTTTTCCTCTGCTTACTGCCCGCTTTGATGGTAAAGTGACTCTAGTGGTGGCTGCCGCCACTCCTGAACATGAGGCCCTAGCTTCGATTCCTCGGTCGAGCAGTGATATTCGGTTTTCACGTCAAGAATTTCTCAGTACCAGCCCAGAGTCAGGACTTTTGGACGTTTGATGGCAAATTAATGAGATAAAACGGCGTCACGCAGCTAACAGCTGATAGGCCACAGGCGCGCGAATTTCATACGGCTGTTGTGTTATTGTGATAAAAGTGAATAACTATAAAAAAAAATGTTTCTTTGGGAAAGTTGTTAGTTATCATAAGCACAATAACGTGTAGAAAGAAGAATCGGTTACTAATTACCAGTCACCCTATGACTTAAATGTAACTGGCGAAATATGGGTGTACACCAAGTCAAACATACCTAATCATGGTGTTTTGTGTATTATTTTAATGTTACCCACATTAGTATTATTTCTGTGTCGTGTCGTTGTCGCGTGCACTTGGCTCAAATCACAGAAACTTACGCAGACAACATTTCAGACAGACCCGAAGTAATAACTTGTAAACTATGTACACTATAATTTATAATATAGTATATTATAATAAAAAGAAGATATTTTTTTGTTTGTTTGTTTGTATTGTATCCGATTTTAACCATTTGAAAGCTAAATTATCAGACAGTAACATAGGTTATAATTTATTTAAAAAAAAAAAAACAGATCCTTAAGAAAATTGCAATAATGTAATCCAAAGTAGTATAATTTTGTCTATAAAATTCTTTATTTGGCGTGCGCTGAGAAAACTATTAATTATAAACTTGATAGGTACATAGCAAATCACCATAACCATCGCCCTGCGTTACCATTATAATTTTGTAATTTTAATTTATATTATTTAAATGATTATTTTTGTAAATACTGATTGTGATTGAAGTTTTAATTTTCTAATTGTTAATTTTTATTTCAAATGTATGCATATGATCTTAAATGGATTGAAATAAATGATTTTGAATTTGATTTTGATAGCTGTTATAGCTGTTACTTTTTATCCCGACATTCCCACGGAATCGAAACTTACGCGGATGAAACCGCGGGGCCCAGCTAGTACAGTATATAATGTTGTTCCTAAGCAGCAGAAACTGAACACGAAGACGTATATTTTTAACTTAATGTGTTATTAAACAAACGGCTGACGTCAATGAAGATGATGAAAAAATACCTCCAACGAAGGAAAACTCTTGAAAGTAATGGAAGTGGGCAGGGCTCGTGATAAGAGGCAAACAAAAAACTCATCTCAAAAAGGGGCTCTATTATCCCATTGATAAGTAACAATTAGAATTGGCTACTTTTGAAAAGGCTATTTCTCTTAACTTGTGAAGACGGAACATACTTCTTTTAAGTTTATTTTTGTTTCTTACTTCCAAAAAATAACAGTTGCGTCCATAGTTGAGCATAGTTCAAGATGTACAGTCACGAGCATCAGTACTAAACACTTAACAACCTTTAAAAGTGTTTTTCTTCTGATTAAATTTCATGTTGTTACGAATAAATACTGAAATATATGAATACATACAACTCATATTTTTCTGAAAAGGTCCTATCTCCAAGTTACAATCGTTATATCTCGCGAAAATTGCTTTTAGATTTTAGGAAAGTGATTACGTATGTGCTCGTGACTGTATCAACCCAAATCAACATTTGTCCCATTTTCCGAAGTAAAGTAATTATTAATCAATTTTTAACCTGGCTCTGAGTATACGTTTTGTATGTATCAGGATTGATTTTACTGCTTATCAAGGAATAAGACACAACGAAGTAGAGATATTTTCATTGCTACAATTTTTTTTTTTGTATGTTTGATCATGAAATTACCCACCTCGCTCTGGGCGGAGCGGAAGGGAGTGTCAGACTTGTACTGACTAAAACCCATCCATGTTCCTTCTTTGCCCTTTTTTTTTTCTTTATGTTCCAGGGCCGCGGTATTTCTTTCGAACAGTCCGGCAGCCCATTGCTGTAATACTTCAAGTCCACAAAACCTACGGAGGCGGACAAAGGCGGTTTCTACCAGTCCCTTCTTGGCTATGGTTTTAGTAATATTTTCTTTTTCCAGATTATTGAGAAGTGTAGCGAAATAAATTTCCAGGTGTTTCACCATTGAGTAAACACTTATAATTTGATGTAAAATAAAATAACAATTTTAATATAAAAAAAGAAAAAAAAATACAAAAGGTACAAAATAAGTTTTAGTCGTTAATATAAGTTAATTTAGTTGTGTATCTACGAATATAATTTAAAAGGAGCTCGTGGCTAAATAATAACACAGTGTAAGACGTGCTTGCCTAGGTTGGTCTGTGGATGGGTGACCACCCATTACATACCGAGCTTCCTCCGTGCCTCGGAAAGCACGTTAAGCCATTGGTCCCGGCTGTCATTTGTAGATCTTTGACAGTCGTTACAGGTAGTCAGTGGCCCAAAAAGTCTGACAACCAGTCTTACCAAGGGGTATCGTATTACCTAGTACTAACTGGGTTGTGGAGGTCAGATAGGCAGTCGCTCCATGTAAAATACTGGTATTCAGCTGCAACCGGTTAGACTAGAAGCCGACCCTAACATAGTCGCGAAAAAGTTAGGCAGATTCGCCATTGCAACTTTTTTTGGAGAAAGAATCCTGATTACGCCAAAACTCTCAATGAATTGAACAAAATAAAATTACCGAATTAACCGAGATTTCTGTGTAATGTACGTTTGTTTATTTGAATGGAACATAAATTAATTATAAGATTAAGAATCACAATAAGTTTAGTTGATCATTTGCGGTCTACGTTCTACGGTACTCTGTATTCGTCTGTCTGTATTCGTTTAGTACATGCGTCTGGTGTCACTCCGTGAAATGGCCATCGAACTGCACGCTGCACTGGATATTTAGGTAAAAACCTCAAACGAACGGAATTCTGGTAATCTCTGCACTCAACTTACTGGCTGGTTGTTGACTCAGAACATATCCTAACGAAAGTAGGTAGGAACGGTGGGTATGGGTAAGGGCCAAAAAGGAAAAAGCAGCCCTGTCAACTGGTTTTCTTATACCCATAGACAAATAGAAAAAACAGTTTCAGACCAGAGACAAGGGTAGCTCTTATGTTAAAGACAAATACGACAAAAACAGCATTGAAGTATGGAAATAATATTAGAAAATTCATAATTCATCTAGACGTACCAAATAACGAAGTGAGAATTCCGAAATAGCGGCAGGAAGCAGGAAAACTGATATTGAAGCTGCTATTTATCGTTGATAAAGCCACAACTGAAAATATTACATTATTGAAAACACCAGTGCATTTGCCGAAAACTGAAATTAATAAATGTCTTTTATGACTGAATAAAACTGGTTGATTTTTTAAAAAAGTTCTATCAACAATCTATCTCCAATCCACGACTGCCAGTCCGGATAAAAAAACTACTAGTTTTTACATTTCGAAATCAAATCTCAAAATAAGAAACACATAAGGTTTCAATCTACTATTGAATCGAAAGGTTTCAAGCATAGAGGCTTCCATGTAGGGAAATAGTGCCAATGAACCCAATGTTATATATTATTCGACAACTAATTCGACTGGTTACTATCCAAATCGACAAGCACTTTCATGTGTTTTATTGCGAATCTCCTGGAAGTGACAGACATGTCAAAAATCTAGTATTAAGTAATAAACCAATTCAAGACACATCGTGAATGTAACGTCCACAGTTTCATGCATACATTTAAATCCAAATAGCAACATTACCAAGTATCTTGTAGGAGCTACGAGTAACATTTGGGCATTTCGTTTTCCTCATCCTTGATTGAGATCGGGACGTGAGAGTGAGCGATGCCAAATCAAGATGGGGTAACACCCCGATTCTAATCAATTATAAGCGCTCTAACTTAGTCAATGAAAATGTTTGGGCGGAATTGGCTTGAAATATCTCACCAATCTGGAAGTAATTAACACTATAATGACGTCGCTGTGAATGTATACTATTGAAGATTTTCTTTAATTTATGCTATGTGGGAAGGTGACTAAGTTTTTGATCGTTGGTGTTGCTTTTGGTTGGTTATATAATACAACATTACTTTTCATCATCATCATCATCATTTCAGCCGAAAGACGTCCACTGCTGGACATAGGCCTCCCCCAAGAAGGGGGGTTTTGCCATAATCGCCACGCTTGGCAGGCGGGTTGGCGATCGCAGTATGGTGTTATAAAACACAGAGAACGCTGCTGCCCATTCTCTGGTAAGTCCCTTAGTCGCCTCTTACGACACCCACGGGAAGATATGGGATGGTGCTATTCTTTACGTCCGGACACCATACAGAACAAACATTACTTTTAGTATATGCGAAACCTGAATCACGTGTCTAGTATTTTTATGTAAAGAATCTATGTCCAAAATTTCAAAACTGTATCATGAAAAATCACAAAGTTATAAGCTTGTTCTTTTACCTGGTTATCCACACAAAAACGTGGTCACCAGGCGGCGTAGCCGCGCCCGCGCGCTTCCAGCGGCGTTGAGCTCATTAATAATAATAATTTGACAGTAGGTACCTAAATGATTGCGATAGGTACTTACTGTCGCTCGGTGTCCAACTTGTAACCTTTTTCAGTATTTTTGGGACAAAATACAACATGTTTTAAAAATTATTGGAATCGATTCAGTTACATATTCTGAACAAACTATATTCAGGTTTTGCATATACTAAAAATAATGTTGTATAATTTTAAATAAAAATTAAGTAAACCAATTTAGCTTAGGTATAGCACTTCTTGAATGTGTATGACATGTCCAAACACACGATACCTCTTGGTTAGACGGGTTGACAGACTTTGAGACGTTTGACTTCCGGTACCGACAAATGACAACTGGGGCCACCAACGGTTTCAAACAACACAACGAAGGCAGTATTATTATGGTTGTTAAAACACCAACCTTCTTTCTTCTTCTAAGAAACCGAAAGGCACTTGTTTTCCCCGTTTTTTGTTTTAAATCATACCTGGGAACTTTCTAGTTATGGAGATATTTGGGGTAAAACTTCCACCTTTTTTTCAAATACATGTATTTCATGTTATAACTTTACTAAATACCTCCACGACTCTAGTACTATTCAATACATCGGTCAGCACAATGTTTTGAGTGCGTTGTTGTATTGAGCCTTACCGCAAAACGTGATTTTTCACCCCAAATAAAGTCGATTTCCAGCAATAATTTTTGCGTAGTGTTACTTAGTTTGATGTACAGAATGCTTTCTTGACGGCTTCGTGAAGGGTCTGTTTACACCTTGGATTATTTAAAATTACTGTATTATAATTTTAGTTATTTCTCCACAAGCTGTTTCATCCTCCAGTTTGCTAGCCACACTCATATAGCTAGGAATACGATATGCCGCGGCTGTGCCACCAGGTATAACCCGTTTTATTACATCCAATTTTATTTTATGCCCCTCTCATACCCGTATTGATCGTTCGATAGATCTTTATGCATCTAAATCTTTATTTGAAGTCCCAAACGACGTTTTAATGTTCTGCCCGATATGGATGGACAGTCGGGGACAATCTTTCATTTGAGTTTGTTGAATATGACTGAGTATACTGGTCATAATGTTTTCATACTGCTGAAAATATGACTGGCTTTTTTATATGTTATTTTTGTTTGGTGATTTCGTCCTCAATCAAAAGAAATTTAACCTAAATCGATTTTATAAGCGTATAAAATCAGATTTAGTGACATCATGGCTTAATAATTCATAATTATGATTAAATAGCTAATATCACCTGATACTGAAGCAAAAAAAGAAACATATTTCATATTGTATTTTTATATTATCCAAGCTTTTAACTTTTGTAACAAACGAAAGTACCTGAATAATATTTTCAAAAGCATTTTACCACAGTCGTACTCGTAATTCTTTGTATTTCTGTCGCAGAATATTTCGTTAAGAATCTCCCAGACTGTATAAAATCAGACTTTTACTTAGAAGGATTTACGATTCTCCTCTCGAAAATATAAAGATGCAAGCAAAGCCACAGGTTTAAGTAGAGAATACCTGAGCGTTGTGAATGACGTGGGTCCTTTTACAGTTCCTGGCGCTGAAGAGTAATATATCCTTCCCATATTCGTCTTATTATGATTTCCACACCCGTTTCATATGATGTTACATATTGAAATTATACATTAGGTGCGACGATTTATGAAACTGTGACTGTCGAGTTTTGATTTTGAGTAGGGCTTTTATATGACATGAGTAATAGGTTTATACAGAACCAAGACATGCTTAAATTCGGGGATGCTTTGTTTGCTTTTGAATTAAAATATCTCACGAAATACTGGCTTACATTAAAAGGTAATGATATGTCTATTCCATTAATGAAATCATCCTATCGCGTTTCACTGCCTGGCCCGTATGAGTTGCGCCATAAAACTGATCTTGGCGTAAATGTAATCTTTGATTTTTATCTCTCTTTTCTGTAACAGAGCACCAATCTAGTCCAAAAAAGTTATTGAGAATTCCAATACCATAAAATGCTTCACATGGATGGATCGCCGAATAAACAAAAAAAAAACTATCAAGAAGTTCAGACACTTTAGTATATACATACTTCTAGAACATTGAATCTAATAACATTCTTTTGCTTTAGTTGTAGTATGAGAATCGTATACATAAGGTTGATTTATCTAAATAGAAAGCTTAAACTATATCAGCATTTTTCGCATAGTTTCACCCTTGAGACACTTGTTCCGAAAATACCATTTTACGATCTAGCTCTAGCTGACATAAAACAATACGCGAGTTCTAGCATATTATTCAACGTCCTGGCCGAATAACTCGACTAACTGTGGAATGTCTAATTAGGAAACAGGTGCTACACTACTCAAGTTCAAAACCTACGGAAGTTTCGGACACTTTGCAGTTCATGGCGGCACTCGCACACAATTTATAGATTAAAATTACTAAGAAACTCGCAATGAAGTGATAAGTTACAGAACAGAAATTTCATCGCAGTTTAAATGTTTTATGATTCCCATTCTTGCTCTTGGACGTTATTAAATTATAGTAAAGGCGTTAGTAAAAAAAATGGCTACATCCCGTCTCGTAACTTTCCCGATTCGCCAAATAACAAAATACTATCACAAAAGTGCCGTTTCGTAACCATTTTGATTTTTAATACATTAGAACGGAAAGTTGACCAAACGGGAATAATTACACGCAAACTCAATAGCTGGCGTAACGAGACTCAATGTATGAAGATCAAAAGAGTTACGAAAAGGCATATTTTTCAGTTGTTTCGCTCGTGTTTTGTTTAGTTGGCGAATCGGGAAAGTTGCGAAACGCCAAAAAAATCTCTTTCGTATTAAAGTCCTAAAACAATTGTTACAGGCCAAATATTAACTGAGGCGTTACCTTAGTTTAGGTAACAAACCTTATAACTATTAAGCGCAGGCCAGTTACCTACTCTGTAAGTATTTTAGCAGAGCATTTATTCAGGAAAAAAAATTAGAATAAGAAGAAAAAAAAAGAAGAAGAATGAAAGAAGAAGACAGAAGAAAAAGAAAAAAAGAGAAGATTTTTTACTTCTTAAAGTGATAATTTATATTTTTTTAATCAGGTAGAATTTATTAACAGCAGTTTTCTTATAAACATTATCTCGAAGTTGTCGCAGTGTGAATTCAACATGAGTTATTATTAGCAAACGCTTTCTAATAGTTATTGATTTCGGACTTTATAGAATAGATTCAGACTATCTATATTATAATTATTACTCACTACGCGTATCAATCAGTGTTCCGATTCTTGATTACCATATTCAAATCACTCCACATTGAAATACTCAAGTTATCGAGAGCTCTGCATCAATTATTACGTATCACAATTTGTACGCACATCTCTACTACGTGCAATCAACTGCGATTGGACGGTTTTCAATTAAAGTTAATGTGTGTTAAAGTCTCAGAATTTCTTTAATACGCTGTGTCGCATTGTGACTTTTATGGCACTGAAAATTTGGTATGTATTGCAATGAAAACGTGACGCGTTCTTGTGATTATAAACACGTATATATATATTAGTATAGAAAAAAAACCTTTGTTTTTTTTTTTAAATACGTGCCCCATACTAAGAATTTCTCCTGTATCGTGGGTTTACAAACATTTAAACTCACATACACAAACAGCAAGATCCGGTTTTTAAAAAACCACAACACTTACATACAACACACACACACACATTACATTGTATCTAACGTGAGTGATATTAAAACTATTTAAGTAACGCTTGTATGCATAGTGATCGCTTAAAACATCACGTTACTGCATTTAACACTTTCATAAAATATTACAAACAATGGAAGAAATCCAGATGGTAATCCAGATTTTTACATTAGGAATATTTTTTTGAATTTAAATACTGGCCAGTACTGGAACAACCTTTTCTAAATACACACATAATGACCTTCCTAAGGGATATCTACGACTGTTTCAATTTCACCTATTAAATAAAAATAGCCTTTATATACTCTGAACTTCTCAATGGTTCTTTATTGTGTTCATTTTTATCCATAATCTAAAGTGCCATATATGTTTTTTGTCCTAATCATCATTTGTTCGAATGATAACTTACCTAAACTTAATATCACATGGCACTAAATTGAAATCCCTAAATACAATGCCCTAAATCCGTTTGCCATAAATATTAACGACTATGAGACGCGCGCTTGCTACGCTCGCATTTTACATGTCGCCGGCCTTCAGCCTACGCTCCTCACGCCAGCTAGCAAGACTTTTAGGATATTTTTTAGGAAAATTGCTGACTACCCACGCGTTGCACCCACACATTATAATATAATACAATTCTTAAAACATTATGACCTTATTTCATACAAAATTAGGAGATTCAAGTACTCGATATTATCACAAAATAGTTTTAAAAGTAAAGATAATTATGTAAAACGAAATTTCGAATTTTTGAACATTATGATTACAAAATTTTATAGCAAAACGATTTTCGGACAAACAATTTTAGGAGAAGAGACGGAGTACCCTTCTCAATACACAAACAAGTAGTAACATAAACTTAAAACTAATTTTCTAATGGTTGTTAACCCTTCATTTCCATTAATAAGCTACCAGGTCAGACTGTCTTGCGATATAAGCCTCCTCTATTTCCCTCCACTTATTCCTGTCCAGAATGTTATTGTCATCGCTTACCCTATTTGTTCCTTTTTAGTATGAACGTAAATTTCTGTACCCTCATGAACGGTATCAGGACACTTGCGCGAACCCATTTGCACGAAAAGTCATATGTGCGAAAAGACATATGCGCGCATGGACTTTTGCGCGAATGGACATTTGCGCGAACGATATATTTTTTTTTTTTTACAGACACTAACGCGCAGCCACATGGGCGAGAGAAATTTGCTCGACTGGACACTTCCGCGACTTTCTGAACATCACACCTGATATTACTTGAAGGGTGGGCGGAGTTGTGATTGTGCATGGCAAGTCCGAGACAGATTGGAAGGAAATAGTTAAGATCGCTGTTTTTTTATTCTTCATTTTAACAGGTTGCAAATTCAGTCAAAATGAAATTCCAAAATGGCGCCAATGACAGTTTTCGGTTTTTCCTCATGGGTGTCGTTCACGTGGTTCATCAAAAATGACTCCCATTAAAATTAAGAATAAAAAACCACTATCATAACCTTGTGTGTCTGGGACTTACCGTTCACAGTTACAACTCAGCCCACACTTCAAGTAATTTCAGGCGTGATGTTATGTTTTGTTTGTGCGGAATCTGACGGACCTAAGTCGAAAAAGTGTCTTTCGCGCTACTATACGTCACGCAAAGGTCTATTCGCGCATGTGTCCGTTCACACAAGTGTCCATGCGCGCATAGGCGTAGGCATGTTGATAGATTTTTCAAAATATTTAGTTATTTAGTTTTACTAATATCAAGACATTCCCCAGCAAGATACCTTACCAAGTTAATTTATTCTTCTATCTCCGTATAAAAGTACCTTACTCATTGGTTACTGTTACTGTTAGCCTGTGTCATCCCACTGCTGGACAAAACCCTCTCCCCATGACTTCCAAATCCTTCGATTCAGGGCCAATGTGGACCACTGATTGGTACATGTATTCATTTCTTTCTCTCTCAGTTTTTCAAGGAGTATTTTTAGAACATTTACACACATTATTCAATTATTACCATATTGAACGCTAGGTTGTGATGTGCAAAAAGCAAGGAAACGGTGTAAAAAATGTAAAAACAAGAGAGATAATGAAGAAGTTACTAAGTTATGAATAAATATCACCCTCCCTTACACCCGTATCTATAAACAAGTCAAAGTGATTACTTGAGTAAATACCGTAGTTTATTAATTGCTTGAAGTTAGAACTGTCAAAAGTTAGAATTCTTAGCTTTGCTTTGTTTGACGGTTCTTACTTCGTTTAAATTCTTGTCTATTGCCTAAAAATGTTTGATACCAAGGTTAGTCATGATTGGAAAGTGACGTGAGGAATGTCAACAAAACTATTACTAAACTGACAATTGGAAAAAGTGACGTCATTCAAATAAATAATACATTATTCAAATTCAATATCTAACCGGTCACACCCCCATGTGTAAAGATTATATTCCTATATTCCTCGCAAAAATCTAAACGTTAAGCGAAAACTTTCGCGTCTCTGTGGACGGCGAATAATGGGGTAGATGGCCATCCAGCCGTCTTATGACGACAGGCCGTGTCGCAGCGCGTTCGTGTTCCACGTGCGCCTCAAAGAGATGTCAGCAACCAGGAAGGGGTCCGCAAGGGCCGATGCCTGCCGGGGCTGCGGGACTGTTCGAAAGAGATACCGCAGCCCTGGAACACAAAGGGCAAAAAAGGAACATGGATGGGTTTTAGTCAGTACAAGTCTGACACTCCCTTCCACTCCGCGCAAAGTGGGACGGGTCATTTGATGATTTCCCTTCCTAAAAAAAAGGGGAAATCCTTCATAGTCAATGATCACCCATTTTGATCCAACCTGCACTACCTGTAGGTACAAAATAATATCAAAAAAACAAACGAAAAGTAAATTTAAGTTTTTAAACTGACGTGGTTACTAACATTATCATTAACACTTGATACGGGATATTGACTCATACTTACTTATTCATACATACTTTATTTATTCATATTCCGATATTCAACAGTGCCGAAATATCGGGAACTCAATATAATGGTAAATATTTCGGTTCAAGTGTTAATGATAATGAAAAATAAATTACTCTGCACAATAATATTTAATACTACAAAACGTTGATACAGTACAGGATTGAATGCAGAACTTTCCTGCAACGTACAAAACTATGCACATACAGACGGCGCGATAATTATTTTGCAACACGCAACCCAAGCCTAAACTCGTTCATAAATAGAGTTCTACAGCAAAAATGTAAACCATCTCAGAAATAGAACCCTTGAATCTAAAACGGTTAAGGTGAAAGTGACAGGGTAGACCATGAAATTCAAATTTTCAGTAGTCAGTGTCAGGCTGTTTGACTATTTCATGAAAAAACATTCAAGTATGGGATTGATGGTAATGGGTTTCAAAGAACTTTGAGGGTTATGTTGATGATGTTAATGATTATAACTGAGTAAAGCCATATTTTTTACGGTCGCGAATCATATTTTAATCAACATACAACCAGACACTGGCCAGCAAATTGCAAAAGAAGTCAGATAATTTGATTTTCGCGGGCTACCGACTGGCGTTTCGACCATAAGTCAATCTCAAAATCGATAAGACAGTAAACTTATACGACCTTGATCGTCTCGCACGTAACGCGCAAACTCTCCACTTGTTTTTTTTATCTCGGAGTCATACTTTACTTAAAATTCCTAAGCACCGACGTTCTTAAAACACCTTAACCTCAAGGAAAAACGTGCGGCCCCAATAATGATGTCAAAAAAGTTTCAGATACCCGCAAGCGAAACAAAAATGTCGTTAGTAATGAGCGAATAAAAGCTTTACGTACGAAAAATGTGGACGAGCGACGTTTCATTATGTTGAGAGGTACAATACATTGTTTGTTTGTAAAATAAAATGGTCTGAACCGCATTTTTAGAAATTTTATTAAGTGGAGAGTGAGATACAGATGTACTGATTCTATTATCTGAATTTCTTATTTTTAAATATATTTTTACGTAAAATCTCAGCAGACTATAATGTGGTTTTATTTACTCTTTGCTTCATTTTTTAGTACCTGCGGAAAATGAAACTGTATTTTAGTAATTTTAAGTTAAAATCTATAGTGTAAATGTGTTGGTAGTTTGATTTTAAATTATGGACTAAAACACATAATATGTTTTGATTAATTTATCAGGCGGAACATTGCTGTCCATTACGAACCTTTATATTACAGTGGTGTACGGTTACAACGCCCCTAACCGGAAAAGGTGGAAACGGAGCCTCGTTTCCACCAATCGGAAAAATTCTAACCATTTTTTAATGTTGCTGAATAAAAGACTGTATCAGTATTCCCTTTAAGAGGGAACAGGGGCTGCGATTCTCCATTCAAATGTATTCCTCTTTTTCTTCCTCTTATTTTTTCATAAAATTAAGGTCTACTGTAGACACGTCCCTGTTATTTCCTTTTTTTCAACAACTAATTAGTAAAGAAAATATGACTCTTCATTTTTATGGCCGTGATGAGAGGACTACCAGATAAATTCGAAAAGTTTTTAACATGAAATAAATGATAGGAACCTAAGCGTACTCTTTCTTAAAATTTAAATGTCAAAAATAGTTTAATCGTCTCAGGTTTGGAGGAGAAAAAAAAGGGAAAATCTGAAAAGTACTCGTCAAAATTTTTGTGATTCTCTACGGGGGCAGGCTTGCCGCGGCGCGACGGCAATAGTTTCTTCAAATTCCTCGCAGGCCCTATTCCCTCTTAAGCATAAAATTCCACGCAGACGAAGCCTCTCCTCGCGCGTGCTCGGGAATGCGCGAGCGCCCGCCTCCCGCTCTGTTTCTGGCTCTAGCAAATTACGGTTCTCAGCTACATGTGATAGAAAAATAGAACAATGCAATTTCGTGCTGATAGGTATTGTTCAACCTTAAGACGACCCTCTAACCACAATTTGTTTTTTTCCGGCGCCCGCGCCGTTGTAGACTTTATGGCGTGAAATTATCGATCGGGCATCGGCTTAATGGTGACGATAGCTCCACAATAACACAAGAAAAATTGAAAAGTGTGTGTAGTGTGTGGAGCTGGTGACAGTAAAAAAAAAGCAAGTACGGAATCCGCGCGAATGAAGTCGCGGGCGGAGTGCTAGTTAATAAATGTATAATAGCATGGATTACCAGTTCAAATCATTATAAACAAAATAATACTAACGAATGATTAGTCAAACTAAAAAGAAAATATTAACCGGCCAAGTGCGAATCGGACGGCTTATGTTGGTGCTCATTCTTAAGGGCATTACATGGCTCAAATCCCAAAAACAGCGTATGTTTAAAGAAATTTGTTGATGAATCCCTTCGTGCGTTTTCCGTGTAAAAAAAAGTATGTTATAGTTAAGTTCATCACAAATAAATTGTATTGTTTAAAATTTTAATAAACCTTCTCAATTTTTTTTGGTTAATCGTAGAAAATAGGTCCTTTTTCAACCTTAATTGTAAATTATCTCTGTAACGGCTGAATAGATCGGCATGAATTTTGTAACAACAAATACGAAATGATATACTTAACAATCTGTATTGTTTTTTTTCTGTTATTTCTTTTAATATTTTTAAATAATAAATAAAAACCGAAATTTTGCGAAATGTGCGGGGCAAGTCAACAAAAACCAGTACAGGGATCAAATCATCAAGGTCATCGAGCAATGTAATGCCCTTAAGTCAGTTTACTTCTTTATTTGACAAATCAATATAACAATCTGGCACAGTTCAGTAAGTAACAAATAAGCAGTACATGTAGTTACACTTTTTGTTTGTTAGGTGTCTGTACCTACTTATTGTGGTTGTAAACACAGAACTGATTCGCTCTGTTCCCCGTACTAGTTTATACTGTATTACGGTGGAACAGTTTTCCCCGTTCTCTGTGATTTTAATTATGGTAGCACACTTGTGACAAAATAATATTTTAATAGAATAAAGAGTTTTAGGAAACAAAAGCAAAGCAAAATACAATATAACAGTCTCGGAGTAAAATGGCTGTGACAAACGGGCGGACAAACAGACGGACAGGATTTACTTATTAGGACCCTAAAAAACAGTACAAAAATCTAACCATCGAAACAGAATCAAAACAAAGAACCAACGTAAATTCATGAAATTACTAGTAATAACTAAGCACTAAGAGGTAAATTAAAATGGAGGTATGAGTGGATGATGCATGACCATACCAGATTGGAAATATGTCATCCGCCCTGCATTACGAATGATAAATGCAGTTCATTCAACCAACTGAATTTCATTCCCAGCGGGGCGTACTAGTTCCCGTTCATTCCATGGCTTTGACGAGTTAATAGGGGAAATGGCATAGCATTTGCTTGCTACCGTATATGGTTCAAAATGGTATAACTATTTATTTCTTACGTTGTTATGGGTACCTTTCGATATGCCAGTTTAACAGATAAGGACTGACTTTTTAAAAGATTTGAAACCTTGTCTATTCTGCTGTTTGTTTATTCCAGTGAACATAGTGGTTTTCAACATAGGTACGTGTTGTGCTCAGTACGATTTGAACTTGTAGCTTTTACCTTACATTTTCTCTATCTTGCGACTGCTGAACATGAGGTCCTGGGTTTGATTCCCAGGTCGGGCAAATCGTTAATGGGTTTTTCCTCTGTTGAGTTTTTCCTCTAGTCTGGATCTAGGCCGATTGATGGACATAGGCTCGCCCCCTATTAGCTGGGTCTTAATATGACTGGCAAAAGGAGGGTGTTTTATTAGGTACACCCCTGCCTAACCCTTCAGGGATTACAGGCGTGATGTTGAGTTATGTAATGTTTCTCTATCTTATATTTTTAAACAAACACGACCCTCAATTATTTTTTTGTAACCAGTTACCAGCTAGGCTATAATCTCCACAATCTGTCCAATAAAAGTTGTGAAAAGCAAACATTTTTATTGTCAAGGCGAGTTAAAAGGGTACAATAAGGTATTGTAGATAAAACGGCTTTGAAGAATCTCTTCGCGCCCCCAAGTAACGATTGCAGTCCTATCTGCCAAACAAACTGTAATAACAAGCACACCTTAGCACGCCTGTGATAAATCCTTAGTGTATGGTGTAAGGAATAAGCTTTAAGGTGTCTCCCTACTACACCATGATCGCGCTATGAACCTATCAGGCATGGAAATAAACATGTCACGGACTACCATGCCCACTAACGTAATAACAGCGTTTCAAACCCATTTAGAACGCATTTAGAACAGTCTTCACACGCGGTTATAACGGGTGTAGAACAGTCTTCACACACCGTTATAACGGGTTTAGAAGTCTTCACACGCGGTTAGAACGGGTTTAGAACAGTTTTCACACGCGGTTATAACGGGTTTAGAACAGTCTTCACTCGCGGTTATAACGGGTTTAGAACAGTCTTCACACGCCGTTATAACAGATTTAGAACAGTCTTCACACGCGGTTAGAACGGGTTTAGAACAGTCTTCACACCCAGTTATATCGGGTTTAGAACAGTCTTCACACCCGTTTATAACTTCGTCTGTGACCATTTTAATAATTTTAACGCGATTCATATTATTATTATATTATGAATCTGCTAAAACGGTCATTTTAGGCCCCCTGGTCGAAATTCATTTAACTAAAATATTAATAAAAAATCATATACACGGTGAAGAAGAAGAAGCCGACACCGCCTTAGCTGATAGAGGTACCCGCATGACAGGCCATAAAGGCCCATCATATAAAAATCTGAAAATAAAATGTTTCCGGTTTTTTTTTCTGACAACGTCGTCAAATTATTACAACGGAATGAATGTTTAGTAAAAAGTGCTCATCAATGAAAAAAAAATATAGTACTTAGTCAAAATAAGATTTTGGCCCAATTTTACAAGTCTTTTTTTTTATTTTCCCTTCCATTGACTACATGTGTCTGTGTCATAAAATTAAAATAATGGTTATCTATTTGTATACAATCACTTTTGATTCTAAATAACAACACATCTGCCAAGCGTGATGCTTACCCACATTACATCCGTAATACTATTTTACGTAGCCAAAAACAAGATCTCCAATTAAGTTTAAACCTACATTAAAACTAAACAATAGATAATTC
The DNA here is from genome assembly GCA_905163415.1 of Noctua fimbriata. Lineage (NCBI taxonomy): Eukaryota > Metazoa > Arthropoda > Insecta > Lepidoptera > Noctuidae > Noctua > Noctua fimbriata. The sequence continues at coordinate 8,321,109 of LR990926.1, forward strand.
AAACGGTAAACAGTGAAAGATCCTAAACCAACACAACTATTCTGTTAGAGGACTACAAAATTCAGGTAACCTTATCTAATCAGATCGTTGATGAGACTAACAACTGTTAACTTATATTTAAATTCCTTCGAATCGTCCTAAATAAACTTGATAAATAATTACTTTATTATTGTAAGTTTGTTTAGAGAATCTACATTTTTGAACGTAGATTCTCTAAACAAACTTTTGTTTCCATCTTTGTTTTTCCGATCAGTACCTACCTAAAAAATTTTGTTTGTAAGATTTTGTTTTAGTTTAAGGTTGTTGTTAATAAATTGATTTAAATATCATACTATATTTTTCTCTCTAACTGTACTTTTTGACACGCAAATTTATACTGATGAACCAGGAACATCAAAATTAAATAGATTTTTTTTTTCTAATGGTGACGAATCGGAACTTCTTGTATGGAAAAATAAATGGTGACCAATCGGAACAGTGACGAGTTGGGCATAAGTCCCTATTAATAATACTGATGGTAGACGTTTCACAATGGTTCACTCGAGTGACTTATCAGTTTGATTTCAGTCCACGTTCACAAGACACCAAAAAAAAATTAAAAGGAATAGACGTTCATCCTCCTCCTCGCTCCTTTCATTCCGCTTTTGGATCATTCGGTAGACGAGTGAAATATGCCGAGTAGATACTGATATCCAACATCGTTGGAACGGTTCACTAATGAATTGATTTTTATACAGGGTGAAATTGAATTCATGGGCATCCTTTTAAGGGGTCATTGTACTCATTATTATGAACAACTTTTACTATGGGACCAAACCCGTAGTCGCGAAAAAAATCAGCTGTTCCCTACATTTATGTTCGCATAACTCGTCAAAATGTATGGAACGGCTGATTTTTTTTTCGCAATTTCAGGTTTGGTCCCATAGTAAGAGTTTTTCATAATGATGAGTACAATGACCTCTTAAAAGAATGCCCATGAATTTAATTGCATCCTGTATAAGATTCAATTTGTGTTCAAACGTTGAGTAAAAGACAAAAATTAATTAAAATAGAAACGTCTGATAAATGCGAAACCGGCCTAAAAGGTAAAGGTCACACGTGGCGCTTTCCTATGTACATTGTTTTTTGCGATATTTACAAAAAAAGTTTTGACAAGGAAATATCGATATTTAATCCAGACTATTAGTCAAACGAGCGAAGACAAATACCGAAACCGCCCAATTACAATGTTCCCATAACTTGCGCCTTAACCTCAGGTTAGAAGACAATTGCAATCTTATACAAAGTATACCCAGTTCTTCGCAATAAGAAGCATTGAGTGAAAGGGTAGGTACACGATAAGATTCCGTTCTGCCGCGACGACTGTTTTAAGACAACCGCTTTCAGCCGACAACAATATTGCCTGAATGAACCACGTCATCAAATGGCTGGAGATAATACGCTGGAGTCAAAAAAGACAATAGGTATATTATCTTGAATGAGTTCTAAGAACTTTCATGGTTTCGGAGTTTGTTCCAGAATACGATATTTTTACTTGATTTTCTTTTCGCAGCGTTTGCTTTCTTTTGTCTTAGATTTGCTCAATTGCCACACAGGGTAGTGTTGATGGCTCAAATTATGCACAGACTGTTCTTCAGTGGTAAACCAGTAGACGCTGACCTCGTATTCCACTGAAACTTCATACTAAGCTCGGCTACCTCAAGGCCAAGGAGTTGACCAGTGAGCATATAAATTATTTCTATGTTAAGATTATCAAAGTTAAGTTACCAACGATAAGTATAAGAATTGCAAAATAGTTTTAATATCTCAGATTCGTATAATGAATACCCATCGCGTTCATCTAAAACGTGATTTCCTTCATTTGATGTCTGTCAGAACCATTATTGCAGGCTTAGCAAGGTATTATAATGAAACGAGAAAGGTAGGTCAAAAAGTTAACCATCTACTTACCAAGGAAAACAAAACCCCGCCAAGCCAGATTGGCATCGCTTAAAAATGGCCTCTGTTAGTGAACCCCCAGTACATCATATGTGAAGTTTTAGTTCAGTATGCACGGCCATATCTCAGTGTCTGCGTAAGTAAGGGATGCAGGAAAACAACGGCTATAGACTATAATAATGTAAGTTGGCAAGCCAGAGAATTTTGCTTCTCCATCCAAAGCTTATATAGGAGCTCCGTATATTGTTGTGGCTTGTTGTTTCATAGTTTACTAAACTTGGGTTAAAAATAAGCCAGCAGTATAACCTTCGTGGGTTTCATCATAAAATTGTGAACGTTTTCATAGAACGGTTTACTGAAAAGAACAGCGGGATAATTGCGTAACACAGTCACAATTTCAACGGCATTCATTTTGACAACTGAATAGTATTATTTGTGTTATTTACTTTGTTGAGCAAGCGAATATTTCAAACTTTATAGCAATGGAATGCGAGTTTTCTTCAAATTCTTCCGGACTGTGATAGAAAAGTGTTTCAGGTTCGCACTTGGGTTGCATGTTTCTTAGTGTATGTTTATCAGAACAGCTTTCATGAATAGCGATAACTTTGTCAGCAATTGGTACCACTACCACCTTAATTGATACCGGCCGCGCCGATTGGTCGATACAATGATATTATAAATAAAAAGATATAGATACCGCACTAGCTCGCTCAAATTGTTGCAGACAAATTCAGACAATTGTCGTAATTTAAGTACTCCAAGCGCAATAGCTATCCCTTTCTGTATAATACGTTCCATAATATCTATCGCAGTCGTAACATCGCAAAGATATTTGAACGCCACTCAGTATGAACATAGCGTATCGTTCTATATAATATCATTGGGTAGATAGGTCAAAGTAGACCAATGCTTATTTCCACCATCACAACGAGACTTTTAAATAAATTCGCGCTGTTGGAGTTTAAACCCTTAATATAGCACCAAGAGTTGTAATTCTAACGTTGCCATAATCTTTAGGCCTTCATGGTGTCCCTTATTGTAAGTGAAAACAGATATAAGATTTTAAACTATCATGGTCACTAACATTATTACTTAGACAGGAAACCGTGACCGTAACCGTAACCGTTTTATCCGTGATCATGGTGCTTGCAACAGCGCCGAAATATCGGGAACTCGACAAAAATAGTAAACATGGTAAATATCCCATTTCCTGTCTAAGTAATAATGAAAACAGATAATATTATAATGACGATAAAATATCTATTTTCTTGCATGCAGCAATCTTTAACCTGTTCACCAAGAAGAGTAATCATTATACATTGGCAACACCTATATTTCCTCTTATTTCTATTTCCATGTAAAGCAATGGAAGTTTACGAGCTGATAACTATGATATATGATCAATTCCTGTTTGATTTCACACGCCGGAACGATGTTTCGCATATAGATTTGAATTGGTTTGTGTAAGCAATCGCTAATGCTCTTGGCATGCGGGATTGCCAAATGTAGTGTTAGTGCGTAGTGTTGTTATGGTGTTGTGGAATACTGCTTGGTATACTAATAGATGTTTGTTTTGTTATGCAAATTTGTATAGGTATTATTGTCTGTACAATCCTTCTAGTTTAAAAAAAAATCCGGACACAACATAAACCTTTGTGTAATTTATTTTTTACCGAAGGTGTAAATGTTACTTTTCAGCCACTACTAATAAAATAATACTTTTGTTTTTTAAATCACGTCTTAACAATTTTTTTTTTTTCAGTATATGTGACTTCAGTCACCATAATCATTTGCCTTGCCTTTTCCTAACTATGTTGGGGTCGACTTCCAGTCTTAGGACCTGATGCAGCTGAATATCAGTATTTTATATGGAACGACCGATATCTGACTTCCACAACCTAGTTACTGTGCGTTAATACTTTAATGTGGACCCAAAAATATGCGTTTCCTACTTTTTGTGTTAATTTAAAACTTTGCTAAGCACATTCAAGTGGGGTTGGCGTAACTTGGAACAACACCGAATAATCCTCATCAGAATAAATATTTCAGTAACCTCTCGTGTACACAGAGTAAATCAATATTGTTTCACCGTATTTTTGGATGAGCAGCGTTGCCTACAAGTTGTGAGTGTTTTTGATTACGCCCAGTACCGTCGAAGCCGGATTAAGCGCCGATTTTTACGCTAAAATTTTTGTTTCCCAGCTGTTAAAAATATAGCCGTTCAAACATTTTTTTCTTCGGGTATAGGTTTAGCTGTTCTATTTATATTTGTCATTTAGATATCTATAAATAAAGACCGCTTTTATCTATAAGAATCTAAAAGATTTTAAGAAAGGTTTATTCAAACAAACTCATACAAAACGTTTCCATTGCCGATGATTTTAACACATTTATTAACAAAGCTGTTTTTCACGGAAATATAAAGAAACGTAAATATTCTTTGTTTAAGATTTTTAAGTGATATATTTTTTATTGTTGCCGATTAAATCTCAAACGTAAATATTACTTACAAACGTACAGTGGGCTCCGAAGCCAACTGATACGACAAATGGCCTGTCTACCCGTTCCGCGCAAGTACCCGTCCCAATCTACGAGCAAACCCGGTCTTGCCGTCACGTCACACGCCCGAGAACGCAAGTTTTTTAACCGGACTATACGCTTAGCCGACAAGGATTACGTACCCGGAAAAGTTCCGGGATGTTCCGGGCCTATGCACCCTCACATCATGGAGATATGCACTTAATAATTCGAGCCCAACCGAGATTTATGAAGGGGCCTGTGGCTAAATAATGACAGCTACTCGGGTAGATCTTCAAAGTTAAGCAGGGCTTTTCAAGGTCGGACCGTGGATAGGTCACCATCAATCATTACATTCCAAGTTTCCTCCGTGCCTCGGAAAAAGCCCGTCTGTCATTTGTGGATCTTTGACAGTCGTTACGGGTAGTCACACTCTTAAGATACAGGTCTCTCTAGTTTAAGAGACAGGGTTCATTATTATTTTTGTATGCGTAGACTTTTTGTAGACTTAAATCTTCGGTGCACAAAAACTGTATCATTATTTTTACTGTATTTCTGCCACCTTGTTTTAAACTATGTGTCTGTGTGTATTACTCGGATAAATAAAGAATTTTATTTATTTTATTTTATTTGTGGAGGTCAACTCTGTCGTCATCCCCAACATAGTTTGGAAAAGGCTAGGCAGATGATGGTGCCCGATCGAGATTTATACGGCACACAAACAACGTTATGAATGTTTTGTAAAGGAACACGTCTCGTAAAATAGTATTCGATAAACTTAGCAGTAGTGGGGAAGTTCTGCGAGGAATTCCAATAAGGTCGCGTTAACTGATAGTTGGGATATTCGATTCGAAATAAGATCTATGAGAGCTTGGCGAATCAGATTAGAATGGTGAATGTGCCGCTTTTATGTAAATGTCTCGCAAGACATTCGAGCTTGTTATTATTTTAGGGCTATATTAAATACTTTTAGTACTTATTATGTATATCCATGGTGTCCCACTACTAGGCACAGACCTCTCTTTGGATTCTTTACCAGACTGATTACTCAGAGCCGTGTTCCAGTTTATTAAGTACAATAATATTTTTATATAAATAAAATAAACAGTGCACTATTAAACATTTAGCGTATATTTTTATTGTATCTCAAAACAGTAACTTTTGAACTATCACTAATACAACCAATTCCAATCGCAGCCAGCTTACAATAATGATAAGTGTTTAATTAATAAACTTTTTGATTTAATTAAGTGTTTAAATCCGAGTGCATGGAACGGAATGGCAGGGAGTTAGTAAATGCGGGGGGGAAACCAACGCCACCTTAAGACCTTACCAGTAGCAACTTCGAGCTAAGGAGAAGAGTATAAATAAGACAAGCTTAATCAAGCCTACTAAGAATTTCAGGAAGTATTAACAATTTTAAGCGACCGATAAACGTAAAAAGTATATTTTTGACATAAGGTTTACCTTTTTTTTTAACCCCCGACGCAAAAAGAGGGGTGTTAGACCGCAATGTGTATGTGTGTGTGTGTCTGTCTCTGGCACCGTAGCTCTTAAACGAATGAACTGATTTGGATGCAGTTTTCTTTATTTAAATATTTATTTTGCTTCATACGTCCTTTGCATTGTGTACAGTCACTAGCACAAATATTTAAGCACTTAACCACTTTTAAAAGTTTTTTCTCCTACTGTTCTGATAAAAATTTCATGTTGTTCCGAACACAGCATTCTGGAACTTATATCTTTATGAAAAAGCTCCTATCTCCAAGTTACAAGCGTTATTTCTCGCGAAAAACACTTTGTAATTTAGGAAAGTGTATACACATTGGTGCTCGTGACTGTACATAAGTAGTTCATCTGACTAGCCTTTTCTCAACTATGTTGGGGTCGGCTTCCAGTCTAATTGGATGCAGCTGAATACTAGTATTTTACATGGACTGACTGCCTATCTGAGCTCCACAACCCAGTTAGTACTGGTTAACACGATACCCCTTGGTAAGACTGGTTGTCAGACTTTCGGGCCACTGACTATCTGTAACGACTTTCAAAGATCTACAATTGACAGCCGGGACCAACGGCTTAACCTGCTTTCCGAGGCACGGAGGAAACTCGGTATGTAACGGGTGGTCACCCATCCACAGACCAGCCTAGGCAAGCGTGGTTTAACCTGAAGTTAAGAAGAAGAAGAAGTACATAAGTAATTACAAATAGTAATAAAAATAGCCAAAAAGTTTATTTCTTTTATAGTAAACAAGTACCGTTGCAGCCGTTCAAATTGTGTGCGAACTCTGCAATATTCCTGAGGCGCTCTAGAAATATCTTTAATACTCTACGAAACGAGGACTTAGTTAATTTTATGCTGTTCACGGCTACTTTAATTTCTCGCTTCGCTGATAATTCTGGCGTCGGCAACCATGGAGAAAATCTGGGCAAAAGTTCAGTTCGCGATATTATTTAAATGCAGACGATGTACACAGTGCGCCTTCATATTTTATAGCGGCGTCTGTTTTTTTGGAGAACTACACGGCTATTTGAAAGAACAACAAATACTTTAGAGTTTGTTTACAATTAATTTTATATTAATTCGTTTCTTTTATTTTATTGGGCTTATTTTCTTTTTGTATAATGTTTAGGAAGGGTTTACGATACAAGAGTACATATAAGCCAATAGAGCTTGGTCACTTCGAACTGAAATTCATTTCTTAGATAGATTTTATACGACGTTTCTATCATATAACAGACTAGTGTTTGCTCGCGGCTTCGCTCCCGTTATGTCCGGAATGTACGCACGAGAACTTTTTATATGTAGCCTATAACACTCAAGGATAATGTAGCTTCCCGTTAGTGAAAGAATTTTTGGAATCGGATTAGAAGTTCCGAAGATTACCCCCTACAAACAAACTGACAAACAAATTTTACATCTTTATAATATTAGTATAGATATGGGACATGATTTCAGTGTATTTATTTATTTATTTAAAACACAAAGCACAGAAAGAGAGGGTCTGAATGCCATCAGTATTTTTCTACCAGTCAACCTCTTTTGTTTCTAGACATAACAAGACTGAAACTTGTTAATTATTAAAAAAAATAAGTTGTAGTATACATTTTGAGGTATAACACTTTTTGTATGGAACAGCAACAGAGGGCAATATGTAACACCGCGGTATCCTGTCACTATATCATCATTTCAGCCGAAAGACGTCCACTGCTGGACACAGGCCTCCCCCAAGTGTCACCACATTGACCGGTCCCGTGCGTCTCGCATCCAACAGATCCCTGCAACTTTCACCAGGTCATCGGTCCACTTATTAGGAGGCTCCTTAGACTGTATACCTACATCAATTTTAGTTTTAGCCACAGTTATTCACGAGTTAAGTTACTATAATATCTAGAGATATCTCTCTATATGATTAACGAGATCACAGAAATGGGAGTAATTCAATTCCGGGTTAATTTTGACATTCAAAAGTAAAGGTCCAGAAAAAACAGTGGAAAGGAAAATGTGGAGGCCATTTCTGAGATTTTACTCGCACCCTTCTTCCACATGATTTAACTTCATTAAATATGCCTGCTTATAAAAGGTCAGCCGTCTTTTGTTCCTTATATACCTAACCGAGAATTTTTGTTAGGATTTTTTAAAGACTTCCAGTTTTAGCAAGCGGCTTTTTTATTGATAATGGTAGGCCCGTTAATATATCCAACATTAGTTTTAGTATATGCGAAACCTGAAACACATGTCTAGTATTTTTATGTAAAGAATCTACAACATTAGTTTTAGTATATGCGAAACCTGATACACGTGTCTAGTATTTTTATGTAAAGAATCTATGTACAAAATTTCTAAACTGTATCATGAAAAATCACAAAGTTATAAGCTTGTTCTGTTACTTAGTTATCCGCACAAAATCGTGGTCACTACGCAGCGCGCAATTTCATACGGCTGTTGTGTTATTGTGTAAAAGTGAATGACTTTAAAAAAAAATGTGAAAGTTGTTTGTTATCATGAGTACAATCACATAAGTATCGATCACTAATTAACAGTCACCCTGTACAACAAAATAACGTGAATATGTTCTTAATAAATCAAACCATATGCAAAGCACCTTCCTAAACAGATACGCAAACAATTTGCTATGTTCTTTTTGATATCCGTTTTATATGATTGGCAGCTTGGTTTTCAAGGATATCTTATAAATAAAAGTAACGTCAATGGTATATAATCCGCTTATGGAAACCAACCTTGCGTATCTCTCTAAGTAAATCTTGACCACAAAATCGTATTTTGGATACATTCGTAAAAAAATTACAGGCGTTTGAAAAATAAATATCTATTAAGGTAAACTACGTAAGATACTAGTATAGATCGTAATCAACAAACCTGCTCTGGGCGATGTGGTCGCTAAGCGACAAAGCCCTGTAATCAAATAAAAAAAAAGGTAAACTACAAGGTTTTTATGTCATGTTAAAAGAAAATGCCTCAGTAACTATATTCTAAGGCATGCGCTATTGCATCTTACGCTACAGCATCCATCAGACACATCATTATCTTCTGCCTAGCCTTTTCCCAACTATGTTGGGGTCGGCTTCCAGTCTAACCGGATACAGCTGAGGACCAGTATTTTACACAGAACGATTGACTATCTGGCTTCCACAACCCAGTTAGTACTAGTTAATACGATACCCCTTAGTAAGACTGGTTGTCAGACTTTCGGGCCACTGACTACCTAACGTCAAAGATCTAAAATTGACAGCTGGGACCAACTGGTTTAACGTGCTTTTCGAAGCACGGAGGAAACTCTATATGGAATGGGTGGTCACCGATCCACGGAACAACCTAGGCAGGCGCGGCTTAACCTGAAGATCGAAGAGTGGCTGTTTTTATTTTACCACGAGCTCTTCCTTCCATCTCACAAAAACGCATGACTCACAAAAACGTGCAAATTAAACATGGTAGCACCCGAGAATTTACGTACTTACCTGAGCCATATTTGCCTAAATATTCAGCTGAGACACAGGAATCCTTTCTTTGAAAGGAATTGGACTATAATCTAAAATTCGGGTCCAGTGCAGATTGGTGTATGCCAATCTTCCATTTGTTATTCTTGGTCATGCAGGTTAATCATGATTTTCGCCTTGACAGTTGTGAAATCAGTGGAACATACCTGATCATGTCCAGCCAAATATACCTATCCAAAAGGTCCATACACACCGGCGAACTTTACTTTGAAGTATTTTAAGACTACCAAAAAATTCGACGAACACGTTATGTAGAAGTGTACGCACACCATTAATCTCCTTCAAAATAAAACGTCCGCTTTGATGTTCCAGCTGAAAAGATACATTATCCTATAATTGGCATGATCATCCTTATGTACGTACAGCTAACAGATGTATTTTTTTCATTATTTTTTACAGAAATTTTGTTCTCTTCAAAGAATTATGAGAGGAACCGACCTAGGTATTTTTTGTGATATAAAGTTTTATTGTACTGATATATTATGGCAGTTTTATTGAAGCTACGCATTGTGTGAGTACAGTCGACCACAAGCACTTTGTCCTAGCGTTAAGATAAGAGGCCAGATTATGCTCGTTTTGTTAACATTGACGAGCCTTTAAAGTTTTTCTCCCCTATTGTTTTGATTGTAATTTTAAGTAGTCAAGAACATGATATTTTATTGTAGAAACCAGTGCTCAATGTAATGCACACAAAGAATTTACTTAATATATCAGAAGACTTGAGGTATTTAAAGTGAAGACGAGAAGAATAAAAAAATAGAAATAAAAAGTGTTTATTTGTCTCGCACATAACATAACAAGAAATGGTTAAATTAACAATAAAACAAAATTATATAAAAAGTAAACATAAGAAAAAATTTATAATAAAACAAACGTAAATGTATGAAGCCAAAAGGCCTCGCATCTCAGCATGGTGCTGTAACATTTATTAAAAAGTCACAGCGCTGGTATTTTGATAAGGCCCAAAGCGATGCCACGGCTAGACACGAATAAAAAATTATAATAAGAAATAAAGTGAATAATCGAATAAACAAAAATAAATATGTAATGTATATTAAATACTAATTTAAGAAGAAGTAAATAATATAATTATCTACAACGTAACTAAAATAAATGTAATACACTCATGAGTGTCAATGGCAACACTGACAAACAGAGACGCAGGCGCAGACATTTGTGATTATGGAACATTATGTCAGCGAAGAAAAACCAAAACAATGAGTCAATACTGTTGTTATTAACAGATAGTGTGCAGTGATCTAGTAACATATACAACATTAGTTTTAGTGTATGTGAAACCTGAAACACGTGTCTAGTATTTTTATGTAAAGAATCTATGTACAAAATTTCAAAACTGTATCATGACAAATCAGAAAGTTATAAGCTTGTTCTGTTACCTAGCGCGCCTCCAGCGTCGTCTTGAACTCATTGATAATAATAATTTGGCAGTAGGTATCTAAATTATTACGATAGGTACTTAAAGTCGCTCGGTGTCCAAATTTTAACTTTTTTAAATATTTTTGGGAAAAAATATAACATGGTTTAAAAATTATTGGAATCGATTCAGTTACTTATGCTGAACAAACTATATTCAGGTTTCGCATATACTAAAAATAATGATGTATATAAATTTTATTTTTTACAAACAACTTGGCATTGGTACCTACTCACTATCGGCAAAATAGTAAACATTTAAATCTATTCACAGTGAAGCTTTCGCAAGTCACACATCCGAATTCAACATTGATTGACATTAACGCTGATATTGACGTCATTGGGATCCATAAATCTCACTATGATGCTTTTATTTTACTGTGCCATAAATTTTTTGAATTCAACGCATCAAACACTCACGTTTCTTTAAATAAACCACATTAGAGAGCCGTTTTGATGTACCACATAATAGTGAAAAAAAACCGGCCAAGTGCGATTTGGACGCAAAGGGTTCCGCACCAACCAATATTATAACAATATTTTTAACGATCGTTCATAATATGGCAATTTATACTTAACAGCATAACTAAATTTCTTTTTAATTGTTTGTTAATTAAAAACAGAATTACTGCTGTAGTTTCACGAAAATGTCCCATATGTCAAAACTAAATATCAAATCTTATTCAAAGTAATTTTCGTTAAAAGTTCTTTTTACGTTCCACTAACAATCATTTTATTTTCAGAATTTTCATCCCCTTTAAAAATTATTTACTTTAAATTATTAGCGGGACACAATATTTACGTCTGAAGAAGCGAATATCTCATCAACCTTTGATTTAAGAAAAACGTTATTTTTGAAACCTAGATATTTTAAAAGCTTCATATACACAGGTAAAAATATAATATACGTAATTTCTTTTTAATAAATTAATTAATTGTTTTAACATATTTTACCATATTATTGGTTGTGGCCCTAGATTGGGGGATCTAGGATACCCAATAGTTGCTTATGTCGTATTACCTAACTAGCTGACCCGCGCAACTGTTCAAATTAAATACTTGTGATGAATAACTCATTTATTTGGATAAGGATTAATAGCATGTTTAAAAAAACATCTTCGTAAATAACGCATATTTTAGAACAAATTTAAATATTATGAAAAAGGTCAACCCCTTAAAAGATAGACAAAATAATAATATCCTATTGCGGATTTTTTTTAGAATATTTAAAGAGGAACAATTCCTTCATACATGATTGTTGCGTAACTTTAACCGTTTACGCAGCGCATGCAGCGCTCATAGAGTAATGATATATAACCTATAGCTTTCATCGATAAACGGGCTATCCAACACTAAGAGAATTTTTAAATTCGAACCAGTAGTTCCTGAGATTAGCGCGTTCAATTAAACAAACTCTTTAGCTTTACAATATTAGAATAGATATATGTTATAATAACAGACAACACTGGTTTCCTAAGACACTGAAAAACCAAACCTCTAACATAAATTCAACATCTAATAAAAAACTGGGAGTTCCGTACAATACACTAAATCAGAGTGGCTCAGTTGTTATGAAGATGGGATCGGTGTAATAACAGTAAAAGACGGGTAAACGCAAAGTTAATGCGTGCCCATATACGAAACAGTGTTTTAACGGCATCATTCGTTTGTGGCCGAACCCTAAATATTGGCCGTACTTAGTAAGCGTGATTCGGAAATCCCTATTTCGCTGATATCGGTATCATAGTTATGGATTGTGGCCACGATTCGAGCCTCCTTCTTGTTATTTTTGTGTCGATTGTACATATTTTTAAACCGATGTTATAGTTATCTTGTGGGTAACTTCAGCAATCGTTTTGCAACACGCACGTATTCTGACGGAAAAAGCTGAATTTCCCCTGGTGTTCCTTCTGCAAGTGAAACGTATTTGTCACTTTATTGTTTTAAAGTTCATAATTGTATTTTCGATTGAGACTTGAGACTTAGGTACTAGTAGCACATGAACCTCAGTTGAAATACCTATCTACTTTACTACACTCAAAACAGACAGCCCATGTAAAATCAACACAAGCATAGGTACCTACACCAAAAACCCTGTGCCTACTGACATATCCCTCCTCCTTCAAGTTCCCTCTCGAAATGTTTCTTTCATCCCTATTCCTGAATAGCAAAGAGCTGTCTATACGTATCTAGCATATAACTAGCAAACATTGAAACAATTTGCTGCATTGTTTAAGCCTCTCATTGAGATCTTTTGTTAAGCTCCGCTTCGAAGCCTTCGATATCTCGCACAGCGAAGTGAGGGTATTTAGAACAGAACGCTTGAATCGGTGCGTTTTAGAAAATTCCGTCCGGGTAAAAATAAATGAGGCGTTAGAAAAAAAACATTTTATAATGTTAATGTATGTTTTTTTTTTACAGGTTGTGAACTTAAAATTGAAGTAAAACATGAAAAAATGTAATAGTTTTAGGCAATTCATGGTTGGAAATGATATCGGGCATGTGGCCACCGCTCCAGGCGCGTACTTTGCGTTATCTGGAGGTCTAATTTGCACACACTTTTCGCAGTAAATCATGCTGTATTTTAGCAATAATGCGTTGAATGTTGGCTTCCAAGTGCTCAATTGTTTTTGATTTATCGGCGGAGACTTTATATATCCCCAGAGAAAATAATGGCGACAAATCGCACAAACAAGATGTTAAGTCAATTTTGTGAAATTGATGGTTCGTCAAAGGTTCAAAAATTGTGATGGTCAGAACGTTACAGTCAACGATAAGCGGTACAGATACATGATTACTAACTTTTTGTGCGTCAATTGGACGGCATTAATGTTGCTGATACATAGTTTCAACAAGACAGAGCCTCATGCCAAATAGGGAGCAATACAATTCATTTACTCAAAGAAACCAGCCGCAGTGGCCACATACCCAAAATAATAATCCAACATTTAAAATGGCATATAAATATTAGTCAGATAACACCTATTTTATGAATATTTTAAACATTATTTTGTGTTTTATATCAATTTAAAGGTCTCAAAAGGCCTTTAAAAAAACAACCGTGACAGACACAAAAACAAGCGTACAGATCATCAAACAGCTGTCGAAGGTATGGGACAGCTGATTATTTTTCACGATTCCGATGTTGTTTCCATTTGGAAGCTTGTCCAGTTCGATAATCAACACACACACACACTGACACAACCCACACAACACACACACATCCTACAACATCCCACCCCACATAACACACACATATCTAACACATCCTTAAATATGTCCACATTGTAAGGTCCCCTCTACATATTTATAATCTTTGTTATTATAGACACCTTATATACCATATTATTATTGTAATAAAGTCAGTATATTCTCAGCAGTCATTAGTTTCATTGCCTGACTCTGCCTACCGTACATGGCGACCCTGCGCAAAGAATCTGCTACCCGAGCGTCACGTATTTGACACCACCCGGCCAGCGTATATGGACAAGGAATGTGAAACAAATCAGTGGATTCAGTACAAAGTGCACCCAATATGAATAAAATAATTTTATTGGTGATTTATGACACACGTACTGGTACAAAACAAACAGAAAATCAATAAAAATGGGTTCAACACAGTCTCGTGAAGAAGTAATCTTGGCACAGAACGCAGCAGGAGGCTCGAACCAAGCCACCGTCGAAGAAATTCGCTTCCATCTGAGTACAGCAAATATTATCCTTACAATTATTGCCCTGGTGATTGGTATTGGGCTACTGATCTTCATATACCGAGCGTATGAGAACTGCCATAAGCGCTGGATGCAGCAGGAGATAAATCGAAACAATCTACGACTCTCCAATTATCGTCGCCGCACCGCAGATGAGATGAAAACAGCCGGAATTGTTTAAAGCAAAGTGAATATAGAGTGCTACATAAAAATGATAAATAAAACATGCGTATAATGAAATAAATACAGTGCAGTGAAAATAAGTGATAGTGCGGGAAAAGTGCGTAAAACAAATAAGTACCTACGCAATACAGAAAACACAAGGAAAAAAAAAAAAAAGTAAAAAAAAAAAAAAAAAAAACTGCGGAGATGGCATACGTTAATACACTCGAGTTGCTTGCGAAATTATTAATGGAACTGAAAAAAAGAACTTTACGAAC